>CM055069.1:36644597-36921980 GCA_029204045.2 Tillandsia leiboldiana
CCGGTGAAGAGGTATGAAAGGTTCATCTGGCTTCGTCGAAAGAGACTTTACAATTGTTGTGTCATTGATCGTTCCTTAAACTGTGCAGATAGGAACTCGCATTGTGTCAGCTTTAAATTTGCGAAGAATGCGCATGATGATCATTGGAAAAGGTAGTCTCTCTGACGGATGAGCTTGCTCCACATATCGTGCCATCCTTGACCAGATGACGTAGGGAATGTTTAAGTTAGCTCCCATTGCTGCTGCGGGGTTTCCAAGTAGATAAAGAAATATCATTCTTTCCCACCGAAGAACCTTGTGTTCATGTTTGGAATAATATTGTAACAAACAATGAGATTTAAGATGCGGTACTCTGGTCGTAGTTCTTTCGAGAACACGGAGTTTCCTGTCGACCGAGTATTTGGAAGACAGATTCCATCAACTACCACTCTCCAGGAGAAGGTGTTGAAGACTTGATTCTTCAGGTAATGAGTACCATCGGCTCGGGCGTCCATCCCTAGTACTTCACCAATTAGCTGAGGCGTTACTTTGATTCTGACATTCTTGACTAATGTTTGAAAATCCCGACGCCCGCTTTCCTGATCGACTAGATAGCAGGCATTCTGATAAAACATCCTCACTGAGTGAAGACAATACCCAGTGGTCTCCGGGAAATCGCAAATGGGAGCAAGACCTCTCTGGTCAAACAAAGTCCTGAACGTCTGAGAACGTTGCGTTAAGGCTTTTACATCAACATGCCTTTCTCCAATGCATTCTCTGTTTTCAAAATCCTTTATTCTAGCCGAGCTGACAAAGTCTTGTGCAGGTGCTTGGTCAGCAGCTGGTTGCTCAATGGTGATCCTCGAGCACTTCCTCTCTTGCGAGCAACACTTTTTCTTCTTGTCTTCCCAGAAGTTTCTTCCATTGGAGCTTTCCCTTTTTCAGCAGCAGTAGGCGGAGCCTTCGATGTTTCTGCAGGTGCTCTTCCCTTTGAAGCAGTCGGAACAGTCGTTGCTTCAACTTGCAGTTCATCCCAATCAATTGATTCCGTTTCAGATTCTGTATCGGAATCATCTTTAGCCTTCTTCGCTTTCTTAGCCTTCTTAGCCCTCTTGGGCTTGACGGTGTCTCTCGTATGAACCATAGCCGCAAGTAGAAAAACAATCCAAGTGATCACCATTGCTGATGGTTTCTTGAGAAAAAGAATCCTGAGTAGACCAACTCAAGAACACAAAAATTCTTAGTTTTCAAAAATTGAAAAAATTGTATCCAAAGAATCATAATCATGTAGAGAGACTAAGAATCAAATTAGTTTTGCAAAAGGACTTTTAAAAATAGATCAATTGCATGAATTTCGAAAATCCTTATTATATGCCCTAAAACCGAAATTTTAGAAATCGAAGCCTAAAAATCCGTTAATCAGGAGAAAAACTAGCATATAATCAAAACTAAACAACCCAGAGTTCTTATTTCAAAAGAAATTTGATCAAAAACCATCCACAAACAAAATCAATCCAAGAATTTCGTACGTTTGAGGAGGAAAAGAGAAAAACGGTGAAAAACCGAGATTTTGATCAATAAAACTTACTTGGAACAGAAGAACTTGAGTTAGAAAGCTTCCAAGGAGGATGAAATCTAGAGAGAGAGGCTCTGGAAACTTCGGAACAAAAGATTGGAGTAAAGAAATCAAAAACCCCTTTCGTTCCTTATAAAACCTAGCCGCGATCCGGATCAGTTCATAACTGCGATCCGGATCGGCTACCCGCAGTAAGAAAACTGCGTTCGGGATCCGGATCGGCAGATACAATCCGGATCGTCAGCCCGCAGAAGAATTCCTGCGTTCGGGATCCGGATCATCTACCCCGATCCGGATCGGCCCCAACTTTTTCTTTAGAAAATTTCAGAGAAATTCAGGAAAATCCAGAAAAAGATTGTAAGCACAAATGTGTATCAACTTTAAACAAAAATCATCGTTTCATACAACAAGAATTAGATTATGCCAAATCTATCAATAATATCCAAAAATGAAACGAAAATTTACAAGAATTAAATCCCTTAAAGTTGAACACCTTCAATTACATCTAACTTGATCTTATGAGTAATGCCTTTATCAAATAATCAATTCGGTAAAGAAAATGAAATACAAAGATCAATAGATGTTTGAAATCCCAAATATGGTAGATAATATTTCTAGACAATCTGTTGAAGAGAGTGGCTCTTTGAGCATCTTTCTTTAAAATCCCACCTTATACCAACCTTGAAATTTGACAGAGTCAAGTATTTCAATATGCATTTTACTTAATCAAAAATTTGAACAACCATGCTTGGTATACATGTGGTAGCTGCACACAATACTCGGACGACCGAGGTGGTAGCTCTTTCCTCCATGTGGTGGTAGTTTTCACACTCCTCATTGGGATGTAACTCTTTCCACATCTTTTGAGCATTTTACATTATCTTTGACTCCCCCTCAATTGGCTATCAATTATTTAAGATATAAAGTATTCAACCAAAAATTGATCTCGATTTCATACTCGACTAAACAGTCAAATAAGATAATGACTATACCAAGAGATCATAGAGAGAGAGAAATTGACTTTGATCACTTTAGAAGATGATTTAATTAACATAAATGATCATTGCAACAGTGAAATATTATGATGGCAAAAGCATAATAAATTTCTAAATGTGTGAACAGATGCAATTAAAGTCAATTATGATCTATGCTCAATTAATGTCCTATGTACAAACATAGATAATGAACAAAACAAAAACAAATACAAAACCTATCCTAAGCAAAGATTTCAAAAAGAAGATTATTTCAAGGAAAGCATCCCAATTGCTTTTCGTAAATGAATAAAACGTTTTTGATCCAAAGGTTTTGTTAGAAAGTCAGCTAATTGATCTTTAGTTGAAATATATGAAAGTTGAAGAGTATTTGATTCAACTAGCTCTCTAAGAAAATGATATCTAAGTTCAATATGTTTTGTTCTAGAGTGCAACACAGGGTTTTTAGAAATGTTAATTGCACTTGTGTTGTCACAAAGAATTGTTACCGAAGATGCTGAAATGCGGAAGTCGCTCAGCACGCTTTTCATCCAAATGAGTTGAGTTGAGCAACTTCCAGCTGAAATGTATTCCGCTTCGGCAGTCGAGAGTGCTATGCAATTCTGCTTTTTACTGTGCCATGCAACAAGGCAATGGCCAAGATAGAAGCATGCACCACTCGTGCTTTTCCGATCATCCACTGATCCTGCCCAATCGGCATCTGAGTATCCAACAATGTCCAGACTTGTTCCCATAGGATACCAAATTCCGAAATTAATTGATCCTTTGATGTACCGGATGATCCGTTTCACCGCTTTCAGGTGAACCTCCTTTGGTGCTGATTGATATCTCGCGCAAATCCCAACACTAAAGGATATATCCGGGCGACTAGCCGTGAGGTAAAGTAGACTTCCAATCATACTTCTATACAGTTTCTCGTCTACATTCTCACTACGTGATTCACTTCAAAGTCCTTTGTGGCTAGTTCCCATTGGAGTTGGAAAATCTTCACAATTTTCTAGATCAAACTTTTTGACCAACTCCAGTGCATACTTGGATTGACTCAAGTGAATACCTTCATCATTTTGTTTAATTTGCAATCCAAGAAAGTAAGACAGTTCGCCCATCATGGACATCTCAAATTCGCTTTCCATGGTCTCCGCGAATTTAGAAGCATCATTATCTTTTGTTGCACCAAATACAATGTCATCGACATAGATTTGTGCTACAATGAAATTATTTTGATAATGCTTCACAAAGAGAGTCATGTCAGCTCCCCCTCGAGTATAGCCCTTCTCCAAAAGGTGCTTTGTTAACCTTTCGTACCATGCTCGCGGTGCTTGTTTCAGACCGTAAAGAGCCTTTTTCAAACGAAAAACATGGTTAGGTTGTTTATGATCTACAAAACCTTTCGGTTGAGCTACATAAACTTCCTCATTTAAAAACCCATTTAGAAATGCGCTCTTGACGTCCATTTGAAATAATTTGATTTTAAAATGACAAGCAATAGCAAACAATATACGAATGGACTCGAGTCTAGCTACAGGGGCGAAAGTTTCGTCAAAGTCTATACCTTCTACTTGAGAGTAGCCTTGAGCAACTAGTCGTGCCTTGTTCCTGATGATAGTACCATCTTCATCTTTCTTGTTCTTGAAGATCCATTTGGTACCTATCACATTATGTTGCTTTGGAGGCTTCGTTAATTCCCAGACTTTGTTTCGCTCAAATTGATGGAGCTCTTCCTGCATTGCTTTAATCCAGTAGTCATCCTGAAGAGCTTCATCTATTGTCTTTGGTTCGATTAAAGATACGTAGCAAGCAAGTCCGCAAACCAACTGCCTTCGAGTTCTAACTCCTTCTTGTGGATCTCCAATGATGTTCGATTCCGGATGATCCTTGGAGATTCGTAGCGTTTGTTGAAACGGAGTACTCGGAGGTACACGAGATGATTCCTGCACATCAGATAAACTAGAAGAACCATTAGATGCATCATTAATATTGGAAGTATTATTATGAGAAGATGCACTAGCAGGAGAATCATCATCTAGAGAGATATCGAGGGTAGATTTTTCAGATTCAAAATGAGAAGCTTCATCTACTTTAACATTTATAGATTCTACAATCGTCTTAGATTCAATGTTAAATACTCGATATGCTCTGCTATTCGTAGAATAACCCAAAAAGATCCCTTCATCACTTCGAGAGTTGAACTTTCCAAGATTTTCACGGTCACGTAAGATGTAACATCGACTCCCGAAGATACGAAAGTACTTGATATCCGGTTTTCTACTAAACCACAGCTCATATGGTGTATTCAAGGTTCCTGGGCGCAAATACACTCTGTTAATGACATAGACAGCGGTGTTCACAGCTTCAGCCCAAAAATGTAGCGGTAATTTCCGGCTATGAAGCATCACACGCGCCATCTCTTGAACAACCCTGTTTTTGCGCTCAACAACACCATTCTGCTGAGGTGTATAGGGTGCCGAGAATTCATGCTTAATGCCATTTGAAGTACAAAAGTCAATGAATTTTGAATTTATGAATTCTCCACCCCTATCACTTCTAACACGAATGATCTTTTCATTCTTTTCAATCATAATACGATGGCAAATCTCATGAAAAGAGTCAAACGTATCAGCTTTCTCTCTCAAAAATGCTACCCAAGAAAACCGAGAGAAATCATCAACCAATAAAAAGATGTACCATTTACCTCCCAAAGATGGTTGACGGGTCGGCCAAAAGAAAAAGAAGAAAAGAAAATAGTCTACACAAACTATACAAGATTTAATCGTAGAACAATTAAGGACAAGGAGGGGTTTCACCTTTGCATACCCAAACCTTTTGAGTTTTGGAGTATGTTGGTAAAGGTTGAGAGATTCTCCTTGAAGACGACGTCTTGTATGATTGATCTTTTTCTTTTGTCATCGTCTTGTTTGAGGTGCTACCAATGTTCTTTCCTTTTGAAAAATCCTTCCTTGAATTCCGGGAAGTGAGCTTATTGGTAGCAATTGCAAGATGTGGTTGATTTGTTCTTTGAGCTCCAATCTCGCAATTTCTTTCGATGTGCCCTGCAAAATTACAACGAAAACATACCTTTGAGCTTGACGATTCCGAAGAGGATGAGGTAGGTTTGTTGTCGTTGTTTGTCTTGAATTCCGATGTCGGAGGAGGAGATACCGACTGAGGCACAAAGACTGTCCCACTCGAACTTGGACTGTTTCCAGTTTGAGTGTACCCGAGGCCGAACCGATTTGTTTGACCAAGACCAAGGAGTTTATCCAACTTACTCCTTCCTAAAGAGAATTGCTGTAAGTCATCTTTGAGTTGGAGAATGGTCTCTGTCATTTCCCGTCTTTCCTGTCGGCCCTCGCCATAGAGCTTCAAGAAGTAGTTTGCTTTGTTCACCATATCTATATAGTTCTTCTCGAGCTGCTCATTGGACTCTTGAAGCGAAACATTTGCTTTTATCAAACTATCCCTTTCCACTTCAAGATCGGTCGAGAGAGAAGTTACCCTTTTTACTTCTTCTTCGAGATCCTGCAATCTCCCTCTCAACCCCTTGTTTTGCTTAGCCGGTTTCTTTAAATCCTGTAAAGATCTGTGATAGGCTAGAGCAAACTCTTCACCTTCCGAATCATCCGGTTCATTGTCCATTGCATTCTTTTCAACAGTGGAGTTGGACAATGATTCAGACGTACTTGCCATAAAGCACATGAATGGTGAAGATGTGGACGCGTGGAATGCTGTGGAGCTCTTTTCTTCATCACTTGAAGACGACTCATTTGACGTTGAGTTGTCATCCCAAGTGACGACTTGCATCGCCTTCTTCTTTGCCGGATACTTGTTAGGACACTCCGTTGCAATGTGGCCGTAGCCTCGACATTTGAAGCATTGCAGTTGTCCTTCTGAACTTTTCTTATCCTTTGAGAAGTTCTCCTGCTTTCTTGACTTGTGACTTGGAGTACCCTTGCCTTTGTTCGACTTTCCGAAGGATGGAGATTTGCTTGAATTACCCCTTCGGAAGTTGCGGCGAAACTTCCTTGTCAAGAGAGCAAGCTGCTTCTCAAATTCCTCCATAGAAAGGTTCTCGTCATCGTCCGAGGAGGATGTATCCGCGTCTTCTTCCTTAGTTGTTTTCAACGCATAACCTGAAGACTTAGAAGTGGATGCTTTTCCAGAAGAATTGTTAGTATTAAAAGTCATTTCATATGTTTGTAATGAACCAACTAATTCTTCTACACGTATTTCGTCCGGGTGTTTAATAGTTTCAATGGCAGTAACCTTTGGGCGAAATCGTTCAGGAAGAGTTCTTAAGATTTTTCTTACAATCTTAAATTCTGGAATCTTCTCTCCCAGATTAGCACATGAGTTTACGATGTCTTGCAATCGTGTATAGTAGTCCGTGAAAGATTCATTTTCTGCCATCAAAATAGAGTCAAACTTGCTCGTAAGCATCTGCAGTTTCTGAATCTTCACGAGGTTAGTTCCCTCATGTGTAACCTGGAGAACATCCCAGATTTCTTTCGCAGTCTCACATGCCGAGACGCGAGAGAATTCAGTTTGAGATAAGGCATTAAAAATAGCATTAATTCCCTTGCCATTGTAAGAAGATAACTCAAACTCTTCCTTGGTCCATTTCGACCTAGGTTTTAAGGTGTGAACATCAGAGATAAGTTCAGTTGGATTAGTCCATCCTGATTCAATTGAATGCCACACCCTTTCGTCGATGGAAGATAAAAAGGCTTTCATCCGTACTTTCTAGTACGCATAATTTGTTCCATCAAAGAAAGGGGGTCGATTGATGTTTCCACCTTCAACCATTGTTCACAACCCTATTCCCGCTCTGATACCACTTGTTGGGTCGTATATAATACGGATCTAAATAGGGGAAGAAACACCTAGAGGGGGGTGAATAGGTGTAAACGTATAAACACTCCAAAAATCGTTGCGATAAAACCCAATGCGGAAAATAAAATAACACGCAAGATTTTTACGTGGAAAACTCCATCACCGGAGTAAAAAACCACGGGACCGATAACACGGCAGAAATCCACTAGAATTAAAACACGTACAAGGTGATTTACCGTACATACTTACGACTCAACCTTTTCCATACGCTCCTAGAGGATCTTCTCCGCTCGCTCCGACGCTTCTCGAATCCACGATCTGCGCCTAACGCCGAATCCACGGCGTCCAACGTCGAATCCACGACGTCCGACCGAATCCACGGTCTTCACCCAATAGCACCGTTCGAATCCACGAACGTGCCTCGCTCCGAATCCACGAGAGCGATTGAACCTTGAATCCACAAGGACACACGAATCCACGCGCCGATTTTTGGGATAAATCGTTGTTTTTTGGGTGGTGATGATCCGCCGAATACTTAGATCAAAGATAGATCGGAAATACCATCTAAGTATTCATTAGTTTGATTCAACTCAAGATGTGAGTATGAAAACCTAGAATCAAACTAATCAATATAGATGAAGAAACATAGAGTATTCTCTAATGATTTCCTTTCTTCTCTATATGTGGATCTATAGCCGTAAGAGATGATATATGAAAATGACGGCTATGTGGATTCCCCTAGAAAAGGAGTCATAGGGTGTATTTATAGGTTAGAAACCCTAGGAAGGAGATAAGAATCAAAAACCTGCCATTTCTGGATTTTTACGGACGGCGATCCGGATCGTGATAACTGAGATCCGGATCGTCATAAAGAAACAGCCAATTCCAGAAAAACGAAGGTTCGGGATCCGGATCATGTAACTACGATCCGGATCGTTCATACAGTTCACCAAACATCAACGTTCGGGATCCGGATTGCGAAGCAAGATCCGGATCGTTCAAGGTAGATGGTAAACTCAACGTTCGGGATCCGGATCAAAAGACTACGATCCGGATTGCGACGATGTATGAACGAACCACCTTCGGGATCCGGATCGAACAACCTGATCCGGATCCTGAACATGTCCCAAGTCCAGTTTTTGATTTTTATGCAATGAAAGATTCTTCCAAGTGTTTCTACACTACAAGAAGTATTCGGATCACACAAATTCTTTAGTTAAACATACCTGATCCTTTTGAATTCTTCTTTCTTGAGATTGAGTTAAATGATCCAACTTTCTTCACCTTCAATCTTCAAGACTTGAGACTTTCACGAAACTACGCCAACTCAAATTCCGTAACAAGACCTTCAAGTTAGGCTATTTATTTGTCCAATTTGGTGCACAAACGAATTCTCTGCTATTTGTAAATCCAAAAATTTATTTAAACCTTTTAAAAATTCACGACTACTACAAGTTGGCTTCTGTACAGTCATATATACAAAAGCGTACCCTTATAGGCAGTACAAATTTAAGTAGATATGTAAAGATAGGCAAAAGTTGGCGCTGTTAATTGGTGTAGCTTTTGTAAGAGAGGGATCACATTCATATCTAGATTTGTAAATATCTCTAGTCCAAATTAAAGTAGGAGCTACCAATTGGTTTAGGGAACAGCCATTGATTTGTTATGTACAGTCATATATTCAAAAGAGAACACTTGTAGGGTTTAGGGTTTAGGGTTTAGGGTTTAGGGCATCATTGTTTTATGCCCTGTGAGAGAGTGTGATAGGAAGGAGAAATGATTATACCGTGTGAGAGAGTGTGATGTGTACAGTCCAAATGCAAGTAGGAGCTGCCAATTGGTTTAGGAAACAACCATAGATGGGTTGTGTACAGTCATATATCAAAAGGGAACACTTGTAGGCATCATTGGTTTTGTGGTACAGTCTATATATACCTCTTATCATAGCTGTGTAGAGATTTGAAGAAAGGGGCTAAGATGTAGGAATGGTAGCTTTTTTCTGTCCTGAGTACTGTTATCTGTACACCTCTGCTTGCGATGTATAGCTTACACCCTTAACATAGGGGACTCGGATGGACATAAGTTATCTTTGTTATCATACAACCCTGCTTGAGCTAGAAGTAAAGATGTAGTAACCATGATTTTTAAAACAAGATTTTAAGTTTAAATAATTTTTGAAATTTATTAATTAGCAAAAATGGATTATTAATAGTGTAAATATGGCCCAAAAATATTGACTTTTGATTGGAGTCTGATCTCGAAAATCTGAGATCACCAGTGCGACCGTCTCGTCGAAACAAGAAAGATTGATGTTCATATATTTTTGATCCGACGGTCGGATCCTCCGCAAAACAACGAGGAAGTCGCGGGGCCCGCAACTTAAGTCGTGAATAGTAACTCCTGATTTAATTCTCCTCTCGACCAACGTCGGCCATTTCGCCGTCTGGACCCCAAATATAGTAGTATGAGTAGTCGTTTCCAGCTATTTTTGACATTCTGAGCACAGTGGCACTGACGGAATTCACGTTTGACGACCCTGGTGCATCGGAATGTGTGCCCAACAGTGAAATTCACTATATATTATGGTTCGAGAATTTTTAGGAGCACCGAATCAAGAAAGCAAATATGCTACTTGAAAGGTCTCGATGAGTCGGACGTCGTGGCGAAGTCTGTTTTTCGATTTGATGACCCGAGCATCTCGAAATGCGTGAAAAATGTTAAAAAGTTGCATATTTTTGCGAGAAACCCTACTTTTCTTGGATCAAATAAATTGAGGCTTATAGGTTAGGGTTATTATTGCAAAATGGACCTACAGTAGGGGTCTTAGGGCTAGAGGGTGTTTGTGCAGGGACCTAAGAGCAGTTTTTGCAAAAGAAGACACATGTGCCCGTTGTGGCTTTTGGGTTGGGTTGCTTCGTGGAGAGGCGTTTGAAGAATCCCAGGGGACTCCTTGTAACTGAAAACATGCCATTTAAGCTCTCCAAATGCCAGAGTTCCTCCTGAATCCGAAGTTGTCGAGGATGAGCCAAGACGTTAAGTTTCTTCCTTGAACTCGGTGGAGAAGGAAGCCAGCTTTCGAGGTCTTCTTCCAGAGCACTCCGAGGACTCCCTTTGCTCCCAGAAGCTGAGCCCTGGTGACCCCGGGCTTGCCGTGGGTGCGCGTTGCGGGGAAGGGGTGAACCGGCTTCTACCCTTCTTCTCCAACTCCGGCAAGGTAGGTTTCCCAATTCCTTTGGTTTTTAGCACCCGAGACCCTTGGAAGTCGACTCTGTAGAGTCTATAGATGCTCCACGTCAAGTCCCAACTCCTGGTATGTCCCCGGTTGTCGGCGGGAGAAAGATCTTCACCGGAACCCTAGGAAGTTCCGCCGCGGCCGTGCGTCACAACCGCTGGTCCAAACGCCGAACCAAAATGGTGGGTTTGGACTGTAGGACATGAGGATAACTTCCACAAAATTTGAGGGAGTTTGGTCGAGTGAGCGCGTCGCAGATCGAAACCCTAGTTTTTCGAGTTTTGAAGCTTCGGCCGAGCTCCTTGCTCCAACGCCGGCGTCGCACCCCATCGCCGGACACTTGGCCGAGAGGCTTCATGGGACCATTTAGAGTCCAACCATGCATTTGCATGCCGTCCATGCAGCCCGGGTGGAGATCCACCATTGTTGGTGGAGGCTCGGGCCGAGCTTGCTCCGCCGCTGCCGCCGCCGTGTCCTGTCGCCGGGCACGGGTTCAGGGAGTTTCATGGGGAGGAGTTGCCCGGTACAGACTCATCCGCTCGCTGTAGATGGTCGCCTATCGGTCTGCCCCGACGTCATGGCCCTGTCTGCCTGGAGGTAAATCGGAGGAGCTCCTTCATCCCGAAGAGGTAGCGGGGGTGCCGTCGCAAGCGGTATTGCTGTAAGCACTGCTCAAGGGCATGCTGCCTGAAAATGTCCCGACTGTCCACACGAAAAACATCGCCTCTGCCTGTGGTCACACTGCGACGCAGAATGCGGCCCACCACAAATGACATAGTCATCCCGCTACTGCTGCCTGATACATCGGCTGTGGAGAACCTCCTGGTCTCTGTCTCCTCTGAGACTCACGACCCTCAGGCTGGGATCGTGGCGGCCCCGGGGGGTCTCGATCTACTCGGCTGTCCAAACTCAGGCGGCACTGGATGCCTCTCCCCGGAGCTGGTCCCAGGTGCTCCGTCTCTCTCTCTGACATGATCACTGATCCTCGGTCAACCCACCGAGCATGCTCAATCGCTGCATTTGACGTCGGCGCTCGCCGAGAATGCACCAAGTGATAAATATCCTGATGCGGTCCTCTCTCAACTAGCTCAACCTTCTGGGCCTAATCTCGGGCGACATGGGGTATACCGCTCAACAATCACAAAACTCGCGAACATACTCCTGAAGAGGTCGACTCCCCTGCTGCAGGCGTCTAAGATCCCCTTCCAGTTTCTGCTTACACTGTCAGGAAAGAAGGCCCTGAGCAGCAAAGCACGAAACTCGCTCCAAGTCAACAACTGCGCTCCCGGTGGTCCAACAGGACGAGCTCGACGCCACCAAATCTCGACGTCCTTTCCCGAAAAGTGCGTAGCCAAGTGCACCCGATGCTTCTCCATTGCTGCTATCCAGTTTTCAGCCTCCCACGGCTCCAAGCTCAATCCTGCAAATCGGGGTGGATCAGACTGCCGGGACTGGCTCGATCGCCCGATGATGTCCCAAAGCTCGTCTACTATCCGCCATCCACCCTACCTCAGTGCCTCGGCACTACTCGTCAACACGGAGGGGCTGCCCGCTCCATCGGTGCCACTGATACAACTGAATATGCCACTGCATAGGAAGAAAGTGCTGGAGGACTCTCAAGCGGTACTGCAACTGGCTGTGCTCTCTGCTCCAATAGGCGCATCAAACGTTCCATGGCCTCCTCCTGGCATCGGACAGCCTCCGACAACTGTGCCATCTGGATCCATAACTCCTGGGTCTCGCTCTGCTCTGATAGCTCTGCCTCCCGCTGCTCGGGTACTCATCAGGTGTGGGGTGTGCCATCTTCACAACACGACGTCTCAGGGGTATCGTAGTCCACTGCACAATAACAAACATCAGGACACAACAACCATACGACCCAATCCAGCGAAAGTCTAAGACATGTCATCCATTCCATAGCATTATGTTATCTGCAGCCAACATAATCGCTTAGGAGAATAAACATGCCAATCGCTCATCCCGTCTCTTGGGAGAGGTAAAAACTCAATCAGGACTCTCGCTAAAAGTCACGACTCTCACGTAGTCATCCTAATGTCCAACCACAAGCCTGGGGTTTCTAAGTCCACCACGACCTACAACCTAGGCTCTGATACCACTCTAATCTGTCACGCCCCGGCGTCGAAACTGCGACCCGGGCTCGCCAACAGATCTGCCGCCCATACGGAAACCCCGTATAGACGAAGCGACTAACCTGCAAGAAGAATCAACTACAGCTATACAGATATCAGAGCGAAAATAAAAGCTGCAGGAAAACCGAAATCCAATCACTGTACAACTGAAAAATAATACAATATCCATCTCCCAAATACGATCGTATGAAAAGTCCTCTGATACAAAACCCAAAAGGGAGATATCTCCAATAAATACATCAGTGTACAAGCTCTCAATACAACCATATCCTCACTACATCAGTCTCTCAAACTGTAAAATAAAATACAACTCTATACCTCACAAGAAAGGTCTCTCAATAAGAAACTCTCAATATAAAAAAAGGGTACATCTACCACACTCTAAAGGAACTATGCTGGTAGGGAACTATCACGCGACTCCCTGTCCTCGGTCCGTCAAGCCAGCTCGGGCAGGAACGGAAGAAAAGCCTCAGCAACCTGTCACCGACAGAGGGTGTGAGAACTACATCCTACAGTAGTTCTCAGTGGGTACCGTCTCCAATACCCACGGTCTGCCCACTAAGTCTACTAGAGGCATAAGATAACAGAAAAAGACTGGGATAGGAAAACAAAGCTGGATAAGTATCAACAGCTATCATGCCTCTATCTACTATGCTCAAGGGGAAAAACACAGATGATGGTATGCAACCACTCACTACTAGATGCCTCAAGTACCCTGCTCAAAGGAATACTCATCTAAGAGCAAGCAATACACCACTCGCACACAAGGTGCTCTCAAAACCCAAATCTCAGTGACTGCCACATAGGGTCCAGTCAAGCCTGCGCCAAACCTACTGCCACTATGCCCAAACAGGACTTGGTCTTACGTAGGGTGTCCCACATGGACTAACTCAATCTCAAGCGAACTCTAGTGTATCAACTAGTCGCACCATCGCAGCCTCGTCAGGCTCGGTATCATCATCGCACCCGGGGCGTAGCTCGAGGGGAGCGACCCCACCGAACTCAAGTATCTCAAGTATCTCATAACTGGCATAGAATGCCAGGCTCAGCAGGCTATAATCCTCGATCAAACAGATCGGTACTCAATGCTCGACAAGCATAACTCAGTCGGAGAAAGACTCCACGACTCGATCTCACAACACTAACCCACTAAAAGAAGGTACAACACAGCTGGGACCGCCGTCACTCCAAACGGCTCCCAAAACGACTCCCCACTCATAAGCGAGAAGAACCGACTGACGCAGCAAAGGTCTGAGAATCCCGTTAGGCCGGTGCCTAGAACCCCAATCAAACAAAAACAGACTCTAGGCTCAGCCTATCGAAGTTCTCGATCCTTTACCGTTCAGGGATTCGACCCCTCCCGGTTAAAGTGGAAACCCATCTCAACCTACAAATCTCACGGGCTGGAGATGCTCTACAGCCAGATCCACGAAGAGTCCGAAAACCCCGGGAGACTAATACCTACGACCCCAATCAAACAAGAACAGGTTATAGGCGTAGCCTCCCGTTGCTTTCGACCCTAGAAAGAAATCAGCCCTTAGAACCCAGACCACTCGAATCATGTCGGGTGGATAAGTTTATAAGAAGTAGTGACATTTATTACAGAAAACCATTTGATCTGAGAGAAATCCATCTTTTTAATGATTTTTAGTCTTTTTAGGAAAATAATTTACAAACAAGTTTTATGTCCAAACCTCGAAGAGCTAATGCCCTCGTCCTATCAAACAAGAACAGACTCAGGCGACCCTGCGAGGCTTGGAAGAAAACATTGGCTGAGTAAAATCATGTGTGCGCCCAAAAGGTTCTAGGTTCAAGGTCCTGCTGTCACTAGTACGCCACTGCCACTACCACTGTAGTGACAACCAACTCAAGAACACAACGTCTCGGGGCCACCGTCTACCCAAACGGCTCCCGCCAGAACTAAACAACTGGCTCTAACTAGCTACCAGACTCCACTCGGCCCCCAGGCCCGAGTGCAACATACGGCCCACAATGTCCTGACCACTCGGCCCAATACCCGGGCGAGGAACTCTAAGTCCAGAAAGAAATGCACTGTGTGGGATGTCTAAAGCATAAAAGAACCTAGCCCAGATTAAGGTTCTCTATTGGTCTGGTTACACATGCAACATATGACGGGGGTGCTAGTCAAAGTTCCAATGAAACACTTAAACTAGCATGCAAAATCCTATCATAATAGAATTAGAGAGAAGTCCGCAGACTTGGAGATAAAAACCAACCCACCTCGATAAGCCACCAATTGCTCGTAGACACTTGCAATTGGCCTCCACGCGATTCCTTGCCTCCACCGAAGTTCGCACGCAAAATGGTGCACGCCTCCGGAGTCTGCACGCAAAACGGAGCACGGTGCCGAAACCCGCGCGCAAAACGGAGTCCGTAAGCAAAACGGTGCACGCTGCCGGAGTCCGCACGCAAAACGGTGCACGGTGCCGAAACTCGCGCGCAAAACAGAGTCCGCACGCAAAATGGTGCATGCCGCCGGAGTCCGCATGCAAAACGGAGCACGGTGCCGAAACCCGCGCGCAAAACGGAGTCCGCATGCAAAACGGTGCACGCCGCCGGAGTCTGCACGCAAAACGAAGCACGGTGCCGAAACTCGCACGCAAAACGGAGTCCGCATGCAAAATGGTGCACGCCGCAGGAGTTCGCACGCAAAACGGTGCACGCCGCCGGAGTCCGCACGCAAAACGGAGCACGATGCCGAAACCTGCGCGCAAAACGAAGTCCGCACGCAAAACGGTGCACGCCGCCGGAGTTCGCACGCAAAATGGAGCACGGTGCTGAAACCCGCGCGTAAAACGGAGTCCGCACGCAAAACGGTGCACGCCGCCGGAGTCCGCACGCAAAACGGTGCACACCACCGGAGTCCGCACGCAAAACGGAGCAGTAAAAATACGGTCCCTAACATAGATAAGAACAAGGGTTCAATCCAATGTCCAAAAGAACGCCCCAAAACTATGCCAAAAACACCGTAAAAACAAAGTGCGGGACCTACCTCGACTGCGCCGCCCAACCGCTCCCGTGGAACACATCGCGCGCTCCGTGAGGTCCACGACGCACCGCCGCACCCCACAAAAATCCCCTCCTCACTCCCTCTCTCGCTCGGTTGGAGAAGGAAGAAAAGAAAATGGAGGAGAAAAGGTGTGCGGGGGAGAAAGAAGAAGAAGAAGAGGAGAAGAAGGAGGGGAGAGGGTGTAGACCCGGTCCACGGTGCACCGCACAAAGGGGGGGGCCCGCTGCCAGGGTGGTCGACCGCTCAGGGGAGGCGCGCGCCAGGTCCAGGCGCGCTCCCCCGCGCCACGTGACGCGCGTCAAAGCGCGCCATGTGGACGCTACAAAGCGCTCGCCACACGGGCGTGGTTACACCGCGACACCCCCCAGGCGCGGGACACGCGTGCTCCACACGGGCGCGCGCCCCCGCGCCCGCGCGGGCGCCAACGGGGGCCCGCCACGTGGCGGCCCCCGCGCGACCCGCGGCGAAGGCTTGTTTCCCCGCGCGCCTAACGCGCCTGCCGCGCGCCTCGAATCGCGTGCCGCTGCCTCGGGATCCACACCGCCAACCTCGGGATCCGCGCATACACCTCGAAAAATGCGCGCATCAACCGGGCTCCGAAAAAAGCAAGTAAATAGTCCAATCTCAACGATTTCGGGCGCTGAATCCAAAAACGATGTCCGTTCCTCCAAATTCTCATCCGAAAATTTGCCGACTGCCCCCGGATAGCCCACTTGATCCGATTTCCGCGCCGGGTCCAATTCTGAAGTCCGATTTGCCAAATTCCAACTCTAAAAATTCTCGAAGGCAACCGGAGAGGTAATCTTTTATCCAACTTCGCCCGGAGTCCAAATTTGACATCCGCGTCGCGCGAAACCACCTCTAAACACTCGACGGGTCCTCCAATTTCCCACGGGATCTCCTTTTAAACCCAAAGTCCAACACTTGTGTCCAAATTGCGCACAAACACCACTGACACCACGGGATCTCCTTTTGCGCACAAATTGCGCACAAACACCACGGGATCTCCTTTTAAACCCAAAGTCCAACACTTGTGTCCAGTGATGCAAACTAAAACCCGAATTGCACCACAAATCCATTTCTCGGGCCCGACATGCGCACAAATACTCCCAACGGCCACCAAAAGCTGCCCAACAACCAGGAAACCCTACGCGGGGGATTCTGGGACCTCACAGGCAGCCGCTGAAATTTTACCAGTTGTAAACATGTAATTGAATAAGTTGTTGTAAATGCTAAATAATAATCTTTTGTAATCTTTTATAGTTAGTGCGTAGTTTAGACTACTCTGGTATTGGCTGTATGTGCTTAGCCGTGCATGTATAGAAAAGGCTCAATCCAAGGGGATTGGGAATTTTCTATATATGTGGCGGTCTGTCGTGCCCTGACTTGCTTTTAAACTCCGATTGGAAAAAAAAATAAAAATAAAAATTTAGACTCTATTTTCAAACTCGGGGCGTGACAAAAGATGAAAGAAGGTTTTTTTCTCTTGTACCGGGGTTTTTGGAACGCACATAGTTTATTAGGTGGATTATGGAGCGGATTATCGCAGCGGAGACATTGGATGAGCAGGCAGTGATGACTCTTGACGAGCTGTGCTTTGTTTACAAAGAATGCCGTGTTCAAGCACCGGCGAATGGGATAATACAAATGTCGGTAATGTGTTTGTGGACGGGCATCTCGTTGGGATTTGGTCCTCGGAGCAGAAAATGATTGCGAAGTGTAATGCGGTTGGGGACGCCCTGCATAACTTTGGGAATCTTAAAGACGAAGAGTTTTTGTAGCAGAATCTTAAAGACTAAGAGTTTTTGTAATATGGTTTGCATACTCATAGATGCTGCATAAGTCATTAAGCTTTTGCTTACCTGCTGTATACTCCCCCTTCTTCACTACCAACTTGTGCACTTGTCAACAATTCCGATTAGAGTTCCCCAAGTTATACAGGGCGTCCCTAGCCGCATTACGCTTCACAATCATTTTCTGCTCCGAGGACCAAATCCCAATGAGATCCTCGTCCACAAACACATTAACGACATTTGTATTATCCCTCCTCCAGTGCTTGAACACGGCATTCTTTGTAAAATCAAAGCATAGCTCGTCAAGAGTCGTCACTGCCTGCTCATCCACCGTCTCCGCTGCTATAATCGACTCCATAATCCCCCTAATAAGCTATGTGCGTTCCCAAAACCCCGGGACAAGAGCAAAAAACCTTCTTTCTTTGGTCTATAAAAAAATAGCAGGTACATTGTAAAGTAGGGGCTAATATGTTGACTTTTGACCAATATAGGAGAGCGCCCATGTATGGTTTATTACAATGTACTATATAATATGTAATAGGATGTTTTGACAATTACATTATATATAATATTATGTTAATAGTTTACGGTTTAGGGTTTAGTAGAACATGTAGATCATATAATGCTGGTTTGTAATTTGGTTAGTATTAATGTGGAACATGTATTAGCTGTAAGGATACATTTTGAGGGTATAGTAGAATAATGCCTTTACATATAAACTATCAAAATACTAATCCTATATATACATTATATATAATTTTTCGTAAATTCCACAAATATTTTCTTCTTTAACCACTATTTCAAGTTTGTATTAGGAGTAAATATGATGTGTTACAGGTCATAATTATTTTGAAATATCTAGACGCACTCATCATTATCAGTTGTTGAGTTTGAGATGGATGAAGAAAGAAACAATGAGGTCACAGACATATCCAATTTAGTACCAGAAGTTGGAATGTATTTTAATAATATGGAAACGGTTATGGGCTTCTATAAGAATTACGCACAACAATTAGGATTTGGGATTGTAAAGAGGTATACTAAATTCAGTAACGACATTCCTTCGTATGTAATCATCGCATGCTCTCGTCATGGAAAAGTAAATCGGACCGTGACTAATCTCCGGCCTCGTCCTTCGGCAGCGAAGATGGACTGTCCTGCTAGGATAAATGTGAAAATTAATTTGGATTTATCTTGTGTAATAAGTATGGTCAAACTTGACCATAATCATGGATTAAGTCCTTGCAAGTCTCGATATTTTCTGTGCAATCGAGTTATAGATTGTAGTGTTAAGAGGCGGCTTGATCTTAATAATCGTGCCGGAATCAGATTGAATAAAAGTTTTAATTCATTTGTTGTTGAGGCTGGTGGGTATAAAAATTTGACATTTGGAGAGAAGGATGCCCATAATTATATTGATAAAATGCGCCGTTTACGACTTGGTGAAGGTGATGGCGAAGCCATTTGTAATTATTTTCGAACCATGCAAGAGAGAAATGGAAACTTCTTTTATTCCATCGATCTGGACGATGATTCTCGTATTCGCAATATATTCTGGGCAGATCCTAGAAGCAGAGCAGCCTATGAATGTTTTGGAGATGTAATTACTTTCGACTCGACATGTAATGACACGACTTTTCCAGTGATTTTTACCCTCTTGTTAATAAAGTGTTTATTTTAGTGGATCGAAATTATCGAGTTTCTGTAAGTCGGTCGGTGTGTTGCATGAGTATTTTTCCGTGAAAGAGCACGAAAAATGATGACCGACGGTGCAATCGGATCTGAAATCCGACTTAGGGATCTCCCGGAACAGGGTTTTTAGTGTCGCGGTGACTTAACGTGTATCGGAACCCGTGCAAAATATCCTGCACGCTTTCCGAGGAAAAGGTGGGTTTATCTCGTGTGATTAATTAATTAATGAATTAGTTATTCGGTTACGGATATTAAAAGGTGGGTTATCCCGTAGGATTAATTAATTAAAGAATTAATTAATTGGTGACAGAAATTAAAAGGGCAGGATTTAATTGCACGTACGAAAAGGAAAATCCCACTTTTTCGCAAAAAGAGAAACCCTAGCTGGAGAGAACGGGGAAGAAAAAGAGAAGGAAATGACGGAACCCTAACCGGAGGAGGAGAAAGAAAGAAAGAGGAAGGAGACGGAGGAATCCGACCACCCCGAACAACGCACCGGAGACTAGGTGTGCGATCGGTCGACTCCCCCGTCGGGAATCTAGGTAAGTGTTTTTCGTTTCGTTGTTTTTGGGGTTTTTCGGTGTCTTATTCGGTGTTTTTTTCGTTGTCTTCATCGCCGCCTCCGTCTTCGACGTCCTCGCCGAACCCGCCGCCACCACCGCGCGACCTAGGGCACGGAATGGGCGGGCGGACGACGCGCGGTGCCCCCAGGGCATGGCGCGCGCGGGTGGACGACGCGCGGTGCCGCTAGGGCCGCCAATACCGCGGGCGGGCGGACGACGCGCGGTGCCGCTAGGGCACCGAACGGGCGGGCGGACGACGCCGGCGCCGCTAGGGCGTCGCCCCCGGGCGCGCAACCGCGCGGCCTTGTGCCGCGCGGTACGCCCGCTGGCGGGCGGCGCCGCGCGGGCGCCGCCCCCGGGCTGCGCGGGCGCCGCCCCCGGGCTGCAACCGCGCGGCCTTGTGCCGCGCGGGGGCTGCCCCGGGCGCACAACCGCGCGGCCTTGCGCCGCGCGGGGCGCCCGCGGGCGGGCGCATGCCGCGCAGGCGCCGTACGGGTGCCGCCCCGGGCACACGCCGCGCGGCCTTGCGCCGTGCGGGGCACCCGCGGGGCAGGTGGGCGTCGCCCGGGCGCCGCCCGCGGACACACACCGCGCGGCCCGGCATCCGCGCGGGGACCCGTCGGGTGTCGTAATTATGTCGTTTTGGGTTGTTCTTCACGGGGTTAGTTTCAGACTTCAGTTTTCGCGATGTTAGTGCGTTATATTAATGATCGTCTTTCTTTGGGGACTTCTTTAGGTCCAGGTGCGCAGCGGGAGTTTGCGAATGATCCAGGTGTCCAGTTTTCCCCGCAACCAGGTGGGTACCCTTGCAATAAGTGCAACAAGTGCAATAAGTGCGCCATATCATATTAAATGATCTAGTAATCTGTCTAATAAAGTAGATGAACTGTTAAACCTTTCACATGAATGTGTATTGCTCTTTCATTATTATATTGTGGCGATTGAGTGCCGCGGTGCTTGACACACGCCGACTTCGGCAAATCATGTTTTTGGATGCTGCACGTACACAGGCGGATTGGCCTCCGCGTGGGTGTACTTTTCCGGAGAAGTGGTCTGAATGACCGGTGTGCCCCATGATTTGTGTAGGTACCAGTGGGGACCTCTTCATGACAGCTAAAAGTGCCGCACTAGCTCCGTGAAGGGGTTAAAAGCATCACGTAAGTAAAGAAATTGTGCACGAGGGGAGATCGTCGACTCCCCGACAGGTACCAGTTGTAATTAAATCAAGTGATGTGGACACATGAGATGGAAAAGCGAAAGGTTCCGGTGTAATCGGTTTGTTTTAAAATTAATGTCAAATGCTAAATCATCTACTTTATTTGTCACTGACTTTACCCACTCCGTGACAGGTCTGATTAGGTGTAGTAGCCGGGATGGCGGTGAGACTGCGTTGAGAGGGCCTTAGCCGTAGGAGGCTAGCTACGTTATCCATTTTGGGTTATCTCATTTCTCTTTTAGTCTAACTGTTAGTTTAATTTGCTTGAATGTGGATCATGTTGAATGTTGAATGGTTAATTAGTTAGCACTGTGGATTGGATATACTTTTGTGGACTTGTGTGCGACATGTTTTATAACGAACAAAATGGTTGCGAAAATGCTTTCTAACACCAAGTGCCGTGTGGGCACAATTTTGTAAACCTCTGGATTTATCCTTTCAAAAGATGTAGCCGCGTTAGTGTTGATGTGTAAACGTTTTCAAAACTTGGGTGTCGTGTGGACACCGTTTGCAAAACCCGTAGTTTTAATTCTTTCTTGCTATGTATTCTGTGACTGTGTGGCTAAAGGATGTTATTGTAAATGGGACGCCGTGCATATACAAAGGAGACTTTGTCCGTTTGAAGAGTGAATTTGTATATGTGGCGGGTCTGACACGCACCGGTAGGCGAGGTTATATTTCAAAAAACATATATGCGCTTTTCCGCTTATTCTTAGACTTCCGGGGCGTGACAGATTAAATGGTATCAGAGAAAAACAACTTTAACCACAGTAGTCGGTGACCAACATCCGCAGTGCATGATGCCACAAGCAAATTAAATATAAGATAACTAAGATGTAGGTGCAGTAGATCGTGAGTGTACGGGGGAAAAGGGATTAATTTAATTTCGGTGCGTTTGTAGGTCTTGGTGCTAGACCAGTTAGGTCTAGGATTGACTTGTTTTCTTTGTATATAGCGAATAATGGCCCGAACTGGGTTATTAACGGAGAATGCAGGGGCAGAAAGTACGGTGCCAACAGCGGCGGAGTATCAGCTTCTCCGACAACAACTACGAGAGATGGTCGGGCAGTTAGCAACATTTATGGAACAAGTGCGTCAGTTGACGCAACAGCCGACTACACCAGTGGAGGTCGCCCAGGCTCCTCTGCCCGGACCAGCCGCACCAGTGACGGGACCGCCGGTGGCGGACAGCGAGGCTATGGTCGCCCCTCCTCCGACCACGGTAACCGGGGTACCGTCGGTTCAGCCAACAACGCCTTCAGTAGCACCAACACCAGCAACTTTGGGACCTATGCCGGGGGCCACTGTTGGAGGCCCCTTGAGAAAGACCGTGGCGACACCTACTTCCAGAGTGTCCGCCATCGCTGCGGGGGAAGCCCCTATCAAGCAAACCGAATGGGACGGGGCGAGAGCGAACTTGACGGATTTCAAGAAGTACGACCCACCCGTGTTTGAGGGAGAGACGACCGACCCTTGGGTCGTAGAAAAATGGATAGATACCATGGAAAAGCTTTTCGAAGATTTGCTAATGGAGGAGCAGGAGCGGGTCCCTTTGGCAGTCCACTTTCTTGAGCGAAACGTCCGCATGTGGTGGAAGATGGTGCGCCCGGACCCCTCGGGGGGCACCGCCCTTCCATCTTAGACCACGTTCCGAGAGAAACTGTTTGGGGCATTTTTCTCCGACAGCATCAAACGACAGATGGAAGATGAACTGAAGCACATCAAGCAAGGAAGTCGGACAGTTATGGGGTACCAACGGGCATTTGTGAGGTTGCTCAAATGTGTCCCCTTTGTCATAAGAGATGAATCTCACAAAGCTCGTCTTTTTGTGGACGGACCCCCCGAACTACCACGGTGGAGGACGCGATGTCTCAGAATAAGTGACAGCAGGTAACTTCTGTTTCCCCTCTGTTTAGGAGCACCGGTTACACCTAAGCTTACTACCCTCGTCCGACTCTCTCTCTCTCTCTCTCTCTCTCTCTCTCTCTCTCTCTCTCATCTTTTCCCTCCCTTACTCCCTGACGTGCCTAGTGCGGGTTGGGGGAGAAATCCTTAGGTACTAGTCGAACCCTCCCCGGCCTATGTGCGCGGGCGGGTTTCGGGGTATAGGAGACCCTATCGTTCTTAGTGAGAGCTGTTAGGGGTTATGTAAGGATTAAATGGGTCCCACCCATTACCTTGCAATTAAGACTCAGGAGACCGATTGGTCGCGTGGGGCGGCAGTTCAAGTTAGATCCGATGTCCCAATCGTAAGGGAATTTTCGGATGTATTTCCGACGGAACTCCCTGGGATGCCACCTGAACGAGAGGTCGAATTCCCTATTGAGTTGCTCCCAGGCACTAAACCCATCACCAAAGCACCGTACAGGATGGCTTTCGCCGAGTTGAAGAAACTCAAGGCGCAGCTGGAGGACCTTTTGGATAAAGGCTTCATCAGACCGAGCGTGTCGCCATGGGGCGTGCCCTTGCTGTTCGTGAGAAAGAAGGACGGAAGCCTTCGTTTGTGCATAGACTATCGGGAAATAAACAAGGTCACCATTAAGAATAAATACCCCCTGCCGAGGATCGACGATCTATTCGACCAGTTACAAAGGGCAACAGTGTTCTCAAAGATTGACCTGAAGTCCGGCTACCATCAGCTCAGAGTTAGGGGTGAGGACATCCCTAAAATGGCCTTCCGGACACGCTACGGCCACTACGAATTCACGGTAATGCCGTTCGGGCTCACCAATGCCCCAACGGTATTTATGGACATGATGAACAGGGTGTTCAAACCCTTCTTAGATTTATTCGTAGTGGTCTTCATTGATGATATCCTCATCTACTCCCGTACGGATGAGGAACATGGGGAGCACCTACGTATAGTCCTTCAGACCCTCCGGGATCAAAAACTCTATGCCAAACTCAAAAAGTGTGAGTTTTGGCTCCGCGAGGTGGACTTTTTGGGGCACATCGTTTCGGCGTCTGGGATTACAGTAGACCCGAGGAAGATAGACTCCATAACGGACTGGCCCCGACCGACAACAGTAACAGAGGTACGAAGCTTCCTGGGTCTGGCAGGGTATTACCGACGCTTCGTGGAAGGCTTCTCCAAAATAGCTACCCCTTTGAATTGTCTAACCCGAAAGGGAGAGAAATTTATCTGGACGGATCAGTGCCAAAGGAGCTTTGAGGAACTTAAGGATAGATTGACACGGGCCCCGGTCCTCGCCTTACCGGAACCTGGGGAGGACTATGAGGTTTACTGTGACGCGTTGCGAAACGGTCTCGGAGGTGTGCTTATGCAACGGGATAAGGTCATAGCCTATGCGTCAAGGCAACTTAAGGAGTATGAGCGAAATTATCTCGTGCACGACTTGGAGCTGACGGCAGTCGTGTTTGTCCTCAAGTTGTGGAGACATTATTTGTACGGGACACACTGCAATGTGTATTCTGATCATCAGAGCCTCAAGTACCTCTTCACCCAGAATGAGCCAAACTTGCGGCAAAGGCGGTGGCTCGAGCTACTGAAAGACTATGACTTGTCGATCCACTACCACCCGGGGAAGGCAAATGTCGTGGCTGACGCCTTGAGCCGCAAGGGGCAGACAGAAGGAGCAGGGGTAAGTGCTATTACCCAACAGGACCGCCTGATTGCAGAGTTTTCGTAATTGAGGCTAGAGGTGGTGCCAGCGGGTACGGTCGCACGACTCACGACCCTGGTAGTAAGACCCACCCTGTTAGACAGGATCATGGAAGGACAATCGAAAGATACCCAGTTACAGCTTGTGCGAGACAGAATACCCGCTGACCAAGGGGGTGATTTCACCCATAAGCTCTGACGGCACGATACGATTCCGAGGACGGATTTGCGTGCCTGACCTACCGGAACTCAAAGAGGAAATCCTGAGGGAAGCGCATACTGCCCCCTATGCGGCGCATCCTGGGGGAACGAAGATCTACAAGGATATTAAGCAGACCTTCTGGTGGCCTAACTTAAAGGGAAATGTGACCCGATTCGTGGCACATTGCCTGGTGTGCCAACAAGTAAAGGCCGAACATCAACGCCCAGCAAGGAAGTTACAACCATTGCCGGTGCCGGAGTGGAAGTGGGAGATGATTACGATGGATTTCGTGACCGGCTTCCCGAGAACGCCACAAGGACATGATGCGATATGGGTCGTGGTGGATCGTTTGACGAAATCGGCCCACTTCCTGCCCATACATACGACGTGGACTTGGGAACGACTGGCGCAAACATACATTAATGAGATAGTGAGGTTGCATGGAATACCGGCGTCCATTACGTCGGACAGAGACACGCGATTTGTGTCAAACTTCTGGCAGAGCCTGCAACGAGCAATGGGAACCAAACTGCATTTCAGCACGGCTCTTCACCCGCAAACTAATGGGCAATCGGAGCGGGTGATCCAGATTGTGGAGGACATGCTCCCGAGCATGCGTTTTGGACTTGGGCGAAGGGTGGTCTCGATACCTACCCCTTGTGGAATTCACCTACAACAATAGTTATCAAGCCAACATTCAAATGGCGCCATACGAGGCTCTGTATGGGCGCCGCTGTCGGTCTCCAATATGCTGGGACGACTTGGGAGAGCGCAAGTTCTTGGGCCCAGATTTAGTGGAGGAGACCGAGGCAAAGGTGCATCTGATTAAACAACGGCTGCTGACCGCCCAGAGCAGACAGAAAAGTTACGCGGACCGTAGACGACCGGATTTGGAATTCATGGTGGGTGAGCACGTTTTACTCCGAGTTTCGCCTTCAAAGGGGACCCGACGTTTCGGCTTGAGGGGAAAGCTAAGTCCGAGGTACGTGGGACCGTTCGAGATCCTAGAACGCGTGGGCCTTGTGGCCTACTGGCTGGCCTTGCCGCCGAACCTCGATCGACTCCACAATGTGTTTCACGTTTCAATGCTCCGGAAGTACCTCCCCGACCCCTCTCACGCCCTGGATGTGTCCACTATCGAGTTAAAAGAGGACTTAAGCGTCGAGGAGACGCCGGTGCGGATATTGGCACAAGAGGATAAGAAGTTGCGCAATCGGACCATCCCCTATGTAAAGGTCCAGTGGAGCAACCACGAAGAACGCGAGGCAACGTGGGAACTGGAGGCGAAAATGAAGGAATGTTTTCTTGAATTATTTAGTGAGGGCTGTATTTATGTTTCGAGGACGAAACTTCTTATAAAGTGTGAGTGGTGTAATGACACGACTTTTCCAGTGATTTTTACCCTCCTGTTAATAAACTGTTTATTTTAGTGGATCGAAATTATTGAGTTTCTGTAAGTCGATCGGTGTGTTGCATGAGTATTTTTCTGTGAAAGAGCATGAAAAATGATGACCGACGGTGCAATCAGATCAGAAATCCGACTTAGGGATCTCCCGGAACAGGGTTTTTAGTGTCGCGGTGACTTAACGTGCATCGGAACCCGTGCAAAATATACTGCACGCTTTCCGAGAAAAAGGTGGGTTTATCTCGTGTGATTAATTAATTAATGAATTAGTTATTCGGTTACGGATATTAAAAGGTGGGTTATCCCGTAGGATTAATTAATTAAAGAATTAATTAATTGGTGACAGAAATTAAAAGGGCGGGATTTAATTGTACGTACGAAAAGGAAAATCCCACTTTTTTGCAAAAAGAGAAACCCTAGCCGGAGAGAACGCGGAAGAAAAAGAGAAGGAAAAGACGGAACCCTAACCGGAGGAGGAGAAAGAAAGAAAGAGGAAGGAGACGGAGGAATCCGACCACCCCGAACAACGCACCGGAGACTAGGTGTGCGATCGGTCGACTCCCCCGTCGGGAATCTAGGTAAGTGTTTTTCATTTCGTTGTTTTTGGGGTTTTTCGGTGTCTTTTTCGGTGTCTTTTTCGATGTCTTCATCGCCGCCTCCGTCTTCGACGTCCTCGCCGAACCCGCCGCCACCACCGTGCGACCTAGGGCACGGAATGGGCGGGCGGACGACGCGCGGTGCCGCTAGGGCACCGCGCGGGCGGGCGGACGACGCCGGCGCCGCTAGGGTGTCGCGCGGCCACCGCGCGGGTGCCACCCCCGGGAGCGCAACCGCGGGGCCTTGTGCCGCGCGCGGCGCCCGCGGGCGGGCGGCGCTGCGCGGGCGCCGCCCCACGGCCGCAACCGCGCTGCCTTGTGCCGCGCGGGCGCCGCCCCCGGGCGCGCAACCGCGCGACCTTGTGCCGCGTGGGGCGCCTGCGGGCGGGCGGCGCCGCGCGGGCGCTGCCCTGGGCGCACAACCGTGCGGCCTTGCGCCGCGCGGGGCGCCCGCGGGCGGTCTGCGCCGCGCGGGCGCCGCCCCGGACGCGCAACCGCGCGGCCATGCGCCGCGCGGGTCGCCCGCGGGCGGGCGCATGTCGCGCGGGCGCCGTGCGGGCGCCGCCCCGGGCACACGCCGCGCGGCCTTGCGACGCGCGGGGCACCCGCGGGCCACCCGCGGGGCAGGCGGGCGCCGCCCGCGGACGCACATCGCGCGGTTTTGGGACGCGCGGGGCATCCGTGGGCGGCGGCATCTGCGCGGGGACCCGTCAGGTGTCGTAATTATGCCGTTTTGGGTTGTTCTTCATGGGGTTAGTTTCAGACTTCAGTTTTCGCGATGTTAGTGCGTTATATTAATGATCGTCTTTCTTTGGGGACTTCTTTAGGTCCAGGTGCGCAGCGGGAGTGTGCGAAAGATCCAGGTGTCCAGTTTTCCCCGCAACCAGGTGGGTACCCTTGCAATAAGTGCAACAAGTGCAATAAGTGCGCCATATCACATTAAATGATCTAGTAATCTGTCTTGTAAAGTAGATGAACTGTTAAACCTTTCGCATGAATGTGTATTGCTCTTTCATTATTATATTGTGGCGACTGAGTGTCGCGGTGCTTGACACACGCCGACTTCGGCAAATCATGTTTTTGGATGCTGCACGTACACAGGCAGATTGGCCTCCGCATAGGTGTCCGGAGAAGTGGTCTGAATGACCCGTGTGCCCCACGATTTGTGTAGGTGCCAGTGGGGACCTCTTCACGACAGCTAAAAGTGCCACACTAGCTCCGTGAAAGGGTTAAAAGCATCACGTAAGTAAAGAAATTGTGCAAGAGGGGAGATCGTCGACTCCCCGACAGGTACCAGTTGTAATTAAATCAAGTGATGTGGACACATGAGATGGAAAAGCGAAAGGTTCCGGTGTAATCGGTTTGTTTTAAAATTAATGTCAAATGCTAAATCATCTACTTTATTTGTCACTGACTTTACCCACTTCGTGACAGGTTTTATTTGGTGTAGTAGCCGGGATGGCGGTGAGACTGTGTCGAGAGGACCTTAGCCGTAGGAGGCTTGCTACGTTATCCATTTTGGGTTATCTCATTTCTCTTTTAGTCTAACTGTTAGTTTAATTTGCTTGAATGTGGATCATGTTGAATGTTGAATGGTTAATTAGTTAGCACTGTGGATTGGATATACTTTTGTGGACTTGTGCGCGGCATGTTTTATAACGAACAAAATGGTTGCGAAAATTCTTTCTAACACCAAGTGCTGTGTGGGCACAATTTTGTAAACCTCTGGATTTATCCTTTCAAAAATGTAGCCGCGTTAGTGTTGATGTGTAAACGTTTTGAAAACTTGGGTGTCGTGTGGACACCGTTTGCAAAACCCGTAGTTTTAATTCTTTCCTGCTATGTATTCTGTGACTGTGTGGCTAAAGGATGTTATTGTAAATGGGACGCCGTGCATATACAAAGGAGACTTTGTCCGTTTGAAGAGTGAATTTGTATATGTGGCGGGTCTGACACGCACCGGTAGGCGAGGTTATACTTCAAAAAAAATATATGCGCTTTTCCGCTTATTCTTAGACCTCCGGGGCGTGACACGACATATCTAACGAATAAGTATGATATGCCATTTGCTCCATTTGTAGGTGTTAATCATCCTGGTCAGTCAATCTTGTTCGGATGCGGCTTACTCTCTGGTGAAGATACAGCTTCGTTTGTATGGCTTTTTCGGAATTGGCTGTCATGTATGTCCGACCATGCCCCCAAAGCAATAATCACCGATCAAGACAAAGCAATGCAAAATGCTATTGAAGTGGTATTCCCCGATGCCAAACATCGATGGTGCTTGTGGCACATAACAAAAAAGATACCGGAGAAGCTAAAAAGTTATGGTGAATATCATTCTATTAAGAGCATTATGATGGATGCTATTTATGAATCACTAAGAGAACTTGAATTTGAGGATAAATGGAAGAGAATGATAGTTTGTTATGGACTTGAAAAGAATGATTGGTTGTCAGGATTGTACGAGAACAGACGCAAGTGGGTGCCAGTTTATGTGAAGGATACATTTTGGGCTGGAATGTCCACGACACAGAGAAGTGAAAGCATGATTCATTTTTTGATGGGTGCGTGAACTTGAAAACGACGTTAAAAGTAGTTGTGGAGCGCTATAAAGAATAAAGTAGAAAAGGAGGCACAATTAGACTACAAATCATTCAGCTCCGTCATCCCATCCATAAGTCGTTATGCATTAGAGAAGCAATTTCAAGATGTGTACACAATTGGTAAATTTCGACAATTTCAATCAGAGTTAAAGGATTTAATGCATTGTGAGACATCTTTACTAGCATCTAATGGTACTATGCATGAGTATAGGGTTAACGAGTATGTATAATATGACGAAGGAGGCAAAGACATAGTATACACTGTATATTTTGATGAGTCTAGCTCCCGAGTTAGTTGTATTTGTCGTCTTTTTGAGTGTAAGGGTATTTTATGCCGACATTCTATTGCCGTCCTAGTTAATAGAAAGATGATGATTGTCCCAACTTGTTACATACTAACACGATGGAGGAAGGATGTAAGACGGAGGTATACTCGGGTGAAAGCATGGCATAAAAGCTTAGGGAGCAGTGCAGAAATAAGCCGATATGAGCTAGTATGTAGTCGTATTTACGACATTGCAGACATAGCTGCTGAGTCTGATGACAAATGCGAAATAACGCTATGCACACTTCAAGATTTGAAGACAAAATTAGAGAACACTTCGTCATCCAAGGGAAGCAATGATGTCCAATTTACCGAAAATATACATTCTACTATGAGACACGATTCAGATGTTAGATGTAACAACCAGAGAGTAAAGAGCCCACTGTCAGTTCGAAGTAAAGGCCGCCCACCAAGCAAACGAAAGGAGTCGATGACAGATAAAATTGTACGTCGGCTTAAGATGAAAGGCAACAAGCAATAGGTATATCTTTACGTACGTAAGTCGATTATTGTTTGCTTATAATTTACGGTAGACGACATTAATTGAAATATTCTTTTCTATTTAAATAGATGGCTGAAGATTCTAGGGACAAGTTTTATAATGGTGAATGCTCAATCTTTAATCGTTTCTCATCGTCGCCCTCGGCCTCGTCCCAACAGAGTGTAAATGTTTTAGACTTTTTTATATTTTCATTTGATTGTCTTAATATATGATTCATAGTTCGATTTTACTCATTTGTTTACATAATTATGTGTCTTCCATATTGGCCCCCTCCCTCCCGATTTATTAAAATAGGTTCACCTGCAAAGTCCTACGATTAACAACTCGCCCATAATGCACTTACCTTATGGGATTGATGTACAGAGCAATCTAGCCATGATATTAACGGTAATGTTACTTAACTTTCTCCTAGATGTTTGTTTATTTACTATAAATTTGTCTTTAATACACATATTCTAATTTTTTTATTTTGTTATATATGCAAGACACCGTGGGCCCCTCAAAACATTGACATGTCGACAGACCCTGTCAGGTACTCTCCTACATCGGATACAAGTCCAAAATAAAATAATGAGATTCGTACTGGCTTTATGCAAATGGCGCACTCTATGCACTTCTGACAGGTAATGACAATTTATTGTTACAATTTCTATATGTAAAATTGTATTTTGTCTTTAATTTGAGTTTATTAAATATTTAATCAGATGTACGAAGATGACATATCGCAACAGCAATAAGTGCAGCACAGCAAAGCCGATACTGGCAATTGAAAGCGAGATCCATACAATGGACTATGCTATTAAACCATTAAGCATTGATATGTGTTGTACACTCTATATCGGGAGAGTTTATATTTAACATTAAACATTTTCAATCCGCTCTTGTAGTATTGCATATATATCATGATGATTAATTGTAATAACATACTTACATTTTTTCTGTATTGAAGTATGAATTTTTATATTTCCTTTCTATGTTATAAGAACTACATATATATTTATGTTTATATGGCAAATCTGTATTACAATATGTCATACAACGTGTAATTATTTAACTCGATATTGCTCCATCTTTCTGTGGTGGCCCAGGTTCCCATGCAACCTTTTCTGGTGAATCCATTGTTTAGAACACCTATTGTTGGTGTGTCTGGCCCATAGTGCATCAAAGGGATGCCACAGATGGACCCTGTGAGATATCTATTGCTCTAGGGGCCTTCGGCTACATTTGCTGAAATTTTGAAAAGGATTTAGGCCAAACAGAGGTTGGAATTGGATTCAGCACGGAAAAACGCTTGAAAACGGCTATTTGCTTGTTTGATTCTGAGTCCGGATGCCCAAAAAGGACTCCCGGAAGTTTTTATTGGATTTCAGTGCATGGGAGGGGCCGTGGACCGCCGGCGTGCCACGTGGCGGCCTATTATTGGCTGGTTCGTAGCGCTCGGTCCACAGAGCGTCGCGGCTGGGTGCACGGACCCGGCGCATGGACACGTGGCGCCGCCTGATTGGCGGGCTCTAGAGGCGCGGTCTACGGGATAGGCGCGGCAGTGCATGGACCAGGGCGGGGGGACGCGTGGCAGCCCCCGGTTGGTCGGTGCATGCGGCGCGGTCCACGAAACCCGAACTAGGGTGCGTGGGACACGTGTCGACGTGTCATTGGTTGGCTCACCGGGCGCGGCGCACGGGACGCGGGACCCCGCCTCGGGGCGCGTGCATGGCAGGCACCGCCTGCCCGCACGTGTGACCGCGACACTGTGCAGGCCAGGTGGCGCCTTGCCATTGGCGGGCGCCACCTACCCGGTTGACCGGGGGAGGCGCCACGCGGCGGCAGCACGCGCGCCCCACACAGCTGTTCGCTGTGCGGGACACGCGTCGGCCGCCGGGAGGGCCACGTGGCCGCTCCCGGCACGCCCCGCACAGCTGTTTGCTGTGCGGGTGACGTGATGACTCCAGGAGGTTTCGGGCGCAACCGGGCAGTGCTGTGTCCCGCAGGTTTCGGTGCATGGACCAGGGCGGGGGGGCGCGTGGCAGCCCCCGGTTGGTCGGTGCACGCGGCGCGGTCCACGGAACCCGAACTAGGGTGCGTGGGACACGTGTCGACGTGTCATTGGTTGGCTCACCGGGCGCGGCGCACGGGGGCGCGACACCCCTCCTCGGGGCGCGTGCATGGCATGCGCCGCTTGCCCGCACATGTGACCGTGACACTGTGCAGGCCAGGTGGCGCCTTGCCATTGGCGGGCGCCACCTACCCGGTTGACCGGGGGAGGCGCCACGCGGCGGTAGCACGCGCGCCCCGCACAGCTGTTCGCTGTGCGGGACACGCGTCGGCCCCCGGGAGGGCCACGTGGCCGCTCCCGGCACGCCCCGCACAGCTGTTTGCTGTGCGGGTGACGTGGCGACTCTAGGAGGTTTCAGGCGCAACCGGGCGGTGCTGTGTCCTGCAGGTTTCGGGCGCCCGAAACCTGGTCCGCGCCCGAAACTTGGGACCCAGCCGGTATTTTCTGAAAAGATTTTTGAGCCTATAAATAGCCCGAGCTCGTTTCAGGTGGGTTTTTTTCACTGTTTTAGACCTCTTCTTGCTCGGATTTCTTCAGAGGACTTCATCCCCACGCAGTGTTACACCTTTCTGCAGAGTTTGGAGATTTTTCAGGGCACGGTTTTCGAGATCCCCATTTTCTTGGCGCGTCGCGACGTCTCTTCTCCGGTGTTTCTTCCGTCGCTTTTCGGTGCACGAGCTCCCCCGGCCTACCCCGACCATATTTTCGTGCGATTTCTTCGCCGTTGGATCCGCGACAGGTAAGGCTAAGATTTTGGTTTCTTCCACATTTTCTCGTTTCACGTTTTTCGAGGATCTTTTCCATGCTCACTGGGACCTATTTTTGCTATGAGATTTTGTGAGGACAGCGCATTGTTTTGAGGAGATCTCCGCGCACGAGTGTCGGTGCAGGACGAGCTTATAGACTTTTTTTCATCTACTCGACGCGAGGATCATCATAGTATTTTTATTGGAATTTTTGGAGACCTTCCCGAAGGTATACATTTTCCTTTTTATCTGTACAAGAGTTTACAGTTGTATGGTCTTGGGATTTTGCGCACTGATACTGTAGAATTTGTAACTTGGCCTACAGTGCTCGGAATTGGGTGTGCAGGTACCCGTTTCGAAGCTATCGACGCGAGGAACGCTGTAATATTTTTATTAGAATTTTTGGAGCCTTGTCTGCAGGTGAAAAATCAACATCTTTGCAGCTGAAATTTCATATTGTATTACTTGGTTAAATTTTGGGAATAAAGTGTAATTGTAGCCTTGTGTTGTACCCAGGAGGGTTTGTGGACAGTGCTGGACCTGTTAGACTTGGAGTTATTATTTCCTTGGTACTCTCTACTGTGGGACTCTGGACAGTTCGACTTTACGGGTGGGTGGCCATATCTTCAAGATCTACGGATTGCTTATTAATTCTATATATGTAGGAAGTTGCATGATTAGAATAGTATGTTGATAGTGTGTCAGTCGGTGGAAAATTGATGTTCCTGTTGTATTCAGATAATCATGTGATATGTTATCTTTCCTACATCCTGTTAATTATTGTTATCTTGGAACTTGACCTAGCACCCCCGCCATATGCAGTATGTTCAGCCAGACTGTAGAAAACTTCAACTTGGGCTAGGTTTTTATTGCTCTAGACATTCCCACACCACTATTCTATATTTGTACTCTGGACTTAGAGTCTTCCTCGCCCGAGTAGTGGGCAGAGAGGTCGGGTTGTTGTGGTTTGCATTTACACTCGTGTTTGGGGACCGAGTGGAGTTTGATAGCAGTCTGTAGATCAGGATTCTTGGGAGCTGTCTGAGTGACAGTGGGTCTCGGCTGTGCAGTTTTCCAGCCTGTGAGTGAGACAGTGTTCTGTTGGTTACAGCCGATCTTGTTGATCGAGGATTTGGATTATAGCCTGCATGAGCCACATTTGAGCTCGACAGAGATGCGCGGATACTTTACTCGTTGGGGTCGCGCCCCTCGAGTGCCACTCCGGAGTTGGGCTTGTTACTTGCTATCGCGACTTATCGACGCAGTCCCTCTGGCTGGGCTAGTTTTGGCAGTCACGGACGCCCTACGTAAGTCCGGTCCTCCGGGATGTAACGGCAGTAGGTAGGCGCAGGTTTGACTGGACCCGAGCAGGCAGTCAGTTTAGATTGGGTGATTTGAGTTGAGAGCTAGTTGTAGCATCATGTCCTTTTTGTTCCACTCCTTGAGCATCTAGATAGAGGCATAGTAGCTGTAGATTTTACTTTTCCAGCTTTTCCTTACAACACTGCATTTGTTACTTCATGCCTCTAGTAGACTTAGTGGGCAGACCGTCGGGCTTGTTGGCGGCACCCACTGAGAACTACTGTGGGATGTAGTTCTCACACTCGTCGTGGTGTCTTTTCCCCAGGGACTTCTACTCCTATTCCTGCTGCACCTGTTGCTGATTCGGCTGATCGAGGTAAGGGAGTCGCGAGATAGATCCCTACCAGTTGTCGTCCTGAGAGTAGATGTACCCCCTTACATTTTGAGAGTTCATGTTGAGTGATCTTGTAGTGAGGATTGAGTTGTACTCTTCTTTGTTTTGAGAGATATATGTTTTTGGTGAGGACTTGGGATGTATATTTCTAGAGTTGTATTTATTTTATTTCTGCTTTTACCTTTCAGCTCTGATATCTGTATAGTATAGATGATTCTTTTGCAGGTTAGTCGCTACGTCTATACGGGGCTTCCCGTGTGGGTGGCGGATCTGTTGGCGAGCCCGGGTCGCAGTTTCGACCCCGGGGCGTGACACTTTCATTCTGCTTTGATATATAAATTCGCAGACTGGTACACCCATATGTTATATAAAAGAACTAATCATTGCCGCCATCCAATATATATCAATCGACCTGCAATGTTGGGTTAGTAATGTGCAGTCATATATATAAAAGGGAACACTTGTATACAGCCAAATTATATTCAAAAGTGGGTAAGTGGGTAATAGTGTATATATATGAATGTTCAAAACCTATCTATAGCTGTTTCTTTAACACTTTTAAGGAACACCCGTCTACTATTAGCTGCCAAATATTTTAAGGAACACCCATATACTATTAAGGAACACCTATCTATATCTGTACAGTCATATATATAAAAGGGGACACCCATAGGAACACCCATCTACTAAATTCTGCCAATTGTTTTACGGAACACCCATAGAGGGATTCTGTACAGTCATATATATAAAAGGGAACACTTGTATGCAGTCTAATTTCAAGTCTTCCATCTTGTATATATGAATGTTCAACACTTATCTATAGTTGTTGCTTTAACACTTTTAAGGAACACCCATCTACTAAATTCTGCCAATTGTTTTAAGGAACACCCAAAGAGGGAATCTGTACAGTCATATATATAAAATGGAACACTTGTATGCAGTCTAATTTCAAGTCTTACATCTTGTATATATGAATGTTCAACACTTTTCTATAGCTGTTGCCTTTACACTTTTAAGGAACACCCATCTACTAAATTCTGCCAATTATTTTAAGGAACTCCCATAGAGGGATTCTGTACAGTCATATATATAAAATGGAATACTTGTATGTAGTCTAATTTCAAGTTTTTCATATTGTATATATGAATGTTCAATGCTTATCTATAGCTGTTGCTTTTACACTTTTAAGGAACACCCATCTACTAAATTCTGCCAATTGTTATAAGGAACACCCATAGAGGGATTCTGTACAGTCATATATATAAAATGGAACACTTGTATGCAGTCTAATTTCAAGTCTTCCATCTTGTATATATGAATGTTCAACACTTATCTATAGCTGTTGCTTTTACACTTTTAAGGAACACCCATCTACTAAATTCTGCTAATTGTTTTAAGAAACACCCATAGAGGGATTCTGTACAGTCATATATATAAAAGGGAACACTTGTATGCAGTCTAATTTCAAGTCTTCCATCTTGTATATATGAATGTTCAAAGCTTATCTATAGCTGTTGCTTTTACACTTTTAAGGAACACCCATCTACTAAATTCTTCCAATTGTTTTAAGGAACACCCATAGAGGGATTCTGTACAGTCATATATATAAAAGGGAACACTTGTATGCAGTCTAATTTCAAGTCTTCCATCTTGTATATATGAATGTTCAACACTTATCTATAGCTGTTGCTTTTACACTTTTAAGGAACACCCTGTCACGCCCCAAGTTTCAAAACAGCGGTAAATTTTTTTTTTTTTTTTAAATCAGAGTTCGAACTTTAACTCAGGACGTGAACAGACCGCCACATGCATAGGAAATTCTCTGTCCACACGGACAGAGTCTCCCCTATACATGCTCGGCTAAGCAAGTGCAATGATACAATCAGAGAGCAGTATAATCAACAACTAAATCCAAAAACATAAAGCTCTACAACTAATACATCCACAACTACTCATAACATAATCCACAAATACTCCAACTCATAAATATTGAGACAATCTAAGATCATGATACTGTAACTGAAAATACTAGCACTAGGCCACTGCGGCCAGTAGTAGGGGACAACTCTAGCGCAACAGCTCACTGGATCGCCCCAATCTCCCAGCACCCGACTGACCTGAAAAATAGTCACCCAGGGGGTGTGAGATACACTCTACATGTATCCCAGTGGGCACGACGGGCCGGGAAATAGCAAGTCGTACCTACCGGATACAATAATAAGCGGATAGTAAGAGCGAGAAATGCTGAAGCTGAAAGGTAAGATACAGATATAAAATCTAAGCATGCTGTAACTGGTAAATAAGACAAGCAAGAGCTAATCAAGCTATAGAGTAGAGCTAGTATGATAATCAATAATATCAATGCTGTAAACAGGGAATGCTGATAATCACAGAAGGAAAGCAGGGTACTCATGATTGTAATCGATCATGCTTTAACTGATAAATCTGGTAAGTAGGAAATGATCATGCTATAAACAAAGCTGGTATATAACAATTCTGTAAACTGAAAGTGCTGAATAATAATAACTGTAAGTACCCAATCAGTGCCGTCATCAGTCACGAGGACCTAGACCAATGCCAAAGTTGGCACGTTCGGCTGACATATAACCCGACACCATCGGTGCACTCAGGGGCACACGTGTCGCCACTCTCGTACACTATGTGCAGCCTGGGGCTCACGGGTCGCCACTATCGACCACTTTACCGGTAAAGAACGCATTGTGGGGGATCAATCCCACTGCGTACGTGAAATGAGCAGCTAGTGCTATGGCGATCATAAGGCTGATGCTCAAGTTCACAGTCAAAGAAACTGAACAATCGGCAATGAGCCGGATAATCCCTGCCGGGATGCTAAAAGCTGTAATAATCACGGATGCCGAATAAATGAATATGAGCAACAGGAGCTGAATATCTGAGCTGTAACTGAAACTGAATAGCAGAACTGTACTCCTATTCTATCATGCGTTATAGAATGGGAAATGCTGATATAACTAGACTGATAACCAAACAGACATGGCATATGGCAAGCTGTGTATATAAATATACTAAATGCTGAACATGAAATCATATCGGGAACTGAACTACAAGATCGATGCTACATAACTATACACAATGAATGCTGGAATGAGAGCAAATAGAAAGGCTCAAACATAGGTTCGGGGCTACACCAAAAACAGGGGTTCGACCTACCACGGCACCCCATAGGGCCAACCTGATAAAACCCGGACCGAAGATAAACCCACCTCAATGTAGATGATCACGGTGGCTGCTGGATGGCTCGAAAGCTGACGGCTGACTGCTGGGACATGAATCATATTCACAGGTCAGAAAATAGACTCTCACACATACCCAACCCACTGACACACTGTGTACAGCAGTCTACCTGGCTACATTTACAAATTGACCCCTAGGGTTTTACCAAATTGCATAAAAGCATGCAATTTCATGCCTTTTTCGCTTGCATTTAATTTCGGAGTGCTATTTTAACGAACCGACGCCACCAGCAGGTGGCCCTCGACTTGCTGGACACCGTGCTCACCATTAGGCAACAGCACGAAACCCGAGTAAAAACTTCGGGCCAAAAATTTCTATATTTAAAGGCTCAAATTGCTTAATTTCACACATACACTCGACCAAATGCATTTTAAATGCAAGCATCGTGATCAGGGACTCCCAAATGTTCAGAGGCTCACCAACTAGGTGCCGCGGGGAAACCGGAGACATCGCCGGAGCAACATGGCTCCAAAACATAAGCTTATAAAGCTCGGTTTGCTAGATCCTTCCATCTGCTCAGTCATTTGCTGAAGTGGAGTGAGCATCAAGCTCAGGAGGCTTGCAGGAGTCGAATGCTCACCTGCTGGATGATCAAAACTAGGCTAAACCAATCCGGGCTCTCTCGGGTATTTCCCCGAACACAAGGTGTGCAACGAAGCAAATACACAAACTAGAAGGCATTAATGGTGGATCTCTAAATAATGGCTCAGGGTCTCATGCACAAGCACCTATAGGTTCTACTAGACTCCACGAAGCTCGCTGGACGCATGGCCGGCGACGAGACCCGGTGGCGGCGGCGGCGGAGCAATCTTGGCCGGAACAAGCATTAATAATGGTGACCCACACCCGAGCTGCATGGGTCTCAAGCAAAGACCTCCTTGGGTCCCTCTCAACCAAGGGACGACAACTGGAGGCTTGGCCGGCGAAGAGAAGCGGCGCCGGCGCCGGAGCAAGGTGCTCGGCCGGAGCAAGGTTAGCCCGAAACTAGGGCTCGAATCTACGAAGCGCACCCTAATCTAAATGCCCTAAAACTTCATGGGAAGGTTCTCTAGTCCCTACAAAAAATTCCTATCATCTTGGTTTGGAGTTTAAGCCATCGGGTGCGGCAAACGGCTTGGGCGGAGCATAATAGGGTTCCGGCGGGTGCAATTTCCCCGCCAGCAACCGGGAGCACCCCGAGGGTCGGGGCTCTGCATGGGGCATCCCCAGGGCTTCACTAATCCACTGCAATAACCCAGGTTGCAAAAGAAAACCAGAGGAAAAGCACTCACCTTGGTCAGATCCGAGGAAGAAGAAGCTCCTCCTCCTCGCGACGCGCGGCCAAGCCAAGCTGCAGAACACCTCGGGTTCAACTTCTGGAGGTAGTAGCAAGCCGCAGGATCCCCAGGAAGCACCCAAAGGGATTTCGTTGCCTCCAACACCCACCAACCCGAGATCAAGGCAAGGTTGCCTTCTCCTTGGTTTTTCCGGCGACAGGGAGGGACGGCCGGCGGCGTAGCAGCTCGGGAAACCTCGCAGAGGAGTCGTAGGGGTCGTGGGTGCGGCTGTAGTTACCGGAATGAAGCGACTAGGGTTCTCTTCAATGCAAACCCTAAGTTGCTATAAAACTTGGCAACAAAATGCAACTAAGTCCCTCTACAGTAAGTATTTAGGTCTGGGTCCCTGACTGTAGAACCAAAACGCAGAGAAACCCCTCCTCCATAAGTTTGAATCCATTTCGCACATAAAATAAAAGGCCTTTTCGCAAAATACTGCAACTTTTTGCACATTTCACGCTTTTCGAGGCAACCGAGTTGTCAAACCAAAAAATGGACACCACCACGACGTCCGGCTCGACGAAACCTATCAGGTAGCAATTTTGGTTCGCTAAAATTGAGCTTCATAATTTTTAAAATCTATCTTATACTATAAATTATACAGTTCGGCATGCTTTACGATGCTTTAGGCTCGTCAAATGCAAATTTCGTCAGCGCCACAGCGCTCAGAACGATGATGCCATTCAAATCGACTACCTAGATCGTCATATTCGGACTCCAGATGGTCGATCGGCCGACGTTGGCCGGCGAGGGAATTAAACCAGGGGCCACTATTCATTGGTACTATTCACTTAAGTCGCGGGTCCTACCCGTAACTTCGCTGATTTCTGGACAATCCGACCGTCGGATCGAAAATTGATTTATATCATTTTCAATCGATTCGACGAGACGGTCACACTGGCGATTTCAGATTTTCGAGATCAGACTCGGATCTGAAAGGCAAAAATAGTGCTCCGTAAACTGTGCTATTTGCACACCGGTATACAACCACATAGGTTTACCTTTGCATTTTCTCATTCACATTGACATTTGAATTCTTTAAATTCAAATTTGAGTTTCTTGGGTACTACATTACCCCCTCCTTAATAAAAGTTTCGTCCTCGAAACTTAACTACAGTAGGACATCGAACAGTCCACTAACCAGGGTGCAAGTCTAACACATACACAGCAACAATCAGTTGCTGGACATCTATACGGTCTAACTCAACCACAGTGACAATCAGTCACAAAGCACCTAATAACTGGAAAGCTCATTGAAACATCAGCACTGTCTAGAACAACTCAGGACTACTAGTTTCAACAGTTTACCTGTAAAGGCCGACGTCGCTTGTATAGACATCCATCAATCACAGTGACATCTAGTCAACTACGCACATGTACGGTAGAGATCTGTCTAAAATCCAATCATAGGCTACGATATCACCTATAGGGTAATCACCCTATGCTCAGGAGGCAACTGCAAGGCTAACTTATAGGAAGGTACACATACAGACCCAATCATAATACTCCCCTTTTTGCGGGGTAAAGTATTTCATCCACTCTTTCGACAGTACGTTGTCTGCAGCCAACGTGCTTATCAAAAGAATAGAAAAATACCCACAATCTATCGCCAACAACTAGTTGGAGACATAACTCACAGCGAACCAACAGAAGGTACCAACGTACCTTACAACACCAATCTCTGAACGGATACTGAAAACCAATATCAAACACCACTAATATATCGTGGTCACGAGTGCCACTTTGGCAACTCACAAAAAATCGAAAATGATATCTCAGTGCTCACTAATCACTTCGAATTCCACACCAGTTGCTAACACAGCTCTAGCGACACTAGTCGCAACTTAAAACATCGACAGGGGTGATCGCAACCCCTCTAGCAGATCGCAGGCAATAAGTGAATTAAACACAAGTCGAGTCCATTACGGGCTACCATCGGATCCTCAGGCTATTAGCCAACTGGGTACATCAGGCTCTCAAGTCTTAGTGCACCACTATTACAACCTCACTAAGGCATAGCCACAACGGCTATTATTGCTGTAACAGAATCTATAACGATCCACGAAATCCAATGCAAGAGGTGGGGCCTGAATACAACACCAACCCAATCAGGGTTACCATCGGGCCCATAGGCCACTAATATCGATCAGTAGTACAACCATGCCAGCGCCAACGCGCTCAACGTCACCACCACCTCTGCCGGAATACTCGTGAATGCAAAGCTATATCACACTGATCAGGGATAGGACACGACTCGACCGAACATACCGTACTCGAGCTCCTAACCCCGCACTCTCGCGTAAGTCGCAAGTCATCCTAGGGCTCAATCCTAACCAATTCCTAGGTATCTTTACCTATGCTCTGATACCATCTAATCATGCATCATAGAACAGGAAATACTGATATAACTAGACTGATAACCAAACAGACATGGCATATGGCAAGCTGTGTATATAAATATCTAAATGCTGAACATGAAATTATATCGGGAACTGAACTACAAGATCGATGCTACATAACTATACACAATGAATGCTGGAATGAGAGCAAATAGAAAGGCTCAAACATAGGTTCGGGGCTACACCAAAAACAGGGGTCCGACCTACCACGGCACCCCATAGGGCCAACCTGATAAAACCCAGACCGAAGATAAACCCACCTTAATGTAGATGATCACGGTGGCTGCTGGATGGCTCGCAAGCTGACGGCTGACTGCTGGGACCTGAATCATATGCACAGGTCAGAAAATAGACTCTCACACATACCCATTCCACTGACACACTGTGTACATCAGTCTAACTGGCTATAATTACAAATTGACCCCTAGGGTTTTACCAAATTGCATAAAAGCATGCAATTTCATGCCTTTTTTGCTTGCATTTAATTTCGGAGTGCTATTTTAACGAACCGACGCCACCAGCAGGTGGCCCTCGACTTGCTGGACACCGTGCTCACTATTAGGCAGCAGCACGAAACCCGAGTAAAAACTTTGGGCCAAAAATTTCTATATTTAAAGGCTCAAATTGCTTAATTTCACACATACACTCGACCAAATGCATTTTAAATGCAAGCATCGTGATCAGGGACTCCCAAATGTTCAGAGGCTCACCAACTAGGTGCCGCGGGGAAACCGGAGACATCGCCGGAGCAACATGGCTCCAAAACATAAGCTTATAAAGCTCGGTTTGCTAGATCCTTCCATCTGCTCAGTCATTTGCTGAAGTGGAGTAAGCATCAAGCTCAGGAGGCTTGCAGGAGTCGAATTCTCACCTGCTGGATGATCAAAACTAGGCTAAACCAATCCGGGCTCTCTCGGGTATTTCCCCGAACACAAGGTGTGCAACGAAGCAAATACACAAACTAGAAGGCATTAATGGTGGATCTCTAAATAATGGCTCTGGGTCTCATGCACAAGCACCTGTAGGTGCTACTAGACTCCACGAAGCTCGCTGGACGCATGGCCGGCGACGAGACCCGGTGGCGGCGGCGGCGGAGCAATCTTGGCCGGAACAAGCATTAATAATGGTGACCCACACCCGAGCTGCATGGGTCTCAAGCAAAGACCTCCTTGGATCCCTCTCAACCAAGGGACGACAACTGGAGCCTTGGCCGGCGACGAGAAGCGGCGCCGGCGCCGGAGCAAGGTGCTCGGCCGGAGCAAGGTGCTCGGCCGGAGCAAGGTTAACCCGAAACTAGGGCTCGAATCTGCGAAGCGCACCCTAATCTAAATGCCCTAAAACTTCATGGGAAGGTTCTCTAGTCCCTACAGAAAATTCCTATCATCTTGGTTTGGTGTTTAAGCCATCGGGTGCGGCAAACGGCTTGGGCGGAGCATAATAGGGTTCCGGCGGGTGCAATTTCCCCGCCAGCAACCGGGAGCACCCCGAGGGTCGGGGCTCTGCATGGGGCATCCCCAGGGCTTCACTAATCCTTCGCAATAACCCAGGTTGCAAAAGAAAACCAGAGGAAAAGCACTCACCTTGGTCGGATCCGAGGAAGAAGAAGCTCCTCCTCCTCACGACGCGCGGCCAAACCTGTGGTGGCCCAGATTCCCATGCAGCTTTTTCTGGTGAATCCATTGTTTAGAACACCTATTGTCGGTGTGTCTGGCCCATTGTGCATCAAGGGGATGCTACAGATGGACCCTGTGAGTTATCTTCAGCTGTGTTGGCCTTCGGCTGTGTTTGCCAAAATTTTGAAAAGGTTTTTGCCAAACTGAGCTTGGAAATGGATTCAGCGCGGAAAAACGCTTGAAAACGGCTATTTGCTTGTTAAATTCTGAGTCCGGATGCCCAAAAACGGACTCCCGGAAGTTTTCGCTAAATTTCGGTGCATGGGAGGGGCCGTGGACCGCCGGCTGGAAGCCGATGATTGGCCGGTCCGCAGCGCGCGGTCCACAGAGCGCCGCGGCTGGGTGCATGGACCCGGTGCATGACACGTCGCGCCGCCTGATTGGCGGGCCCGTGAGGCGCGGTCTACAGAGTTTGCGTGGCGGTGCATGGACCGGGGCGGGGGGACACGTGGCATCCTGCGGTTCGTGGGTGCACGCGGCGCGGTCCACGGAACCTACATTGGGTGCGTGGACCAGGTGCACAGGACACGTGTCGTCACCCCGTTCGCGGGCTCACGAGGCGCGGCGCACGGAACGGCGGACGGGCGCCTCGGGGCGCGTGCGTGGCAGGCGGCCAGGGCGGCGCCCTGCCCGCACGTGTGACCGCGACAGTGGCAGGGCCACGTGTCGCCCTGCCACTGGCGGGCGCCACCTACCCGCTTTGACCGCGGGGAGGGATACGTGGCGGCGTTTGGTGCGCCCCGCACAGCTGTTCGCTGTGCGGGACGCGTGTCGGGCGGGGAGGCGCGCGACGTGGCCGCCGCTGAGTAGCTCCGCCCACTGCCGCCTGTTTGCTGGGCTACGTGGCCGCACGGGAAGAATTCGGGCGCGCACAGTGTTGGGCCAGGCCCAACACTGTAGCCGCCCGAAAATTCCCCTGCGCCCGAAAGTGGGGACTTAATGGGAATTTTTCCATTTGTTTTCTGCGGCCTATAAATAGCCCAAAATCCATTCTTCTTCGTTTTTTTGGCACTTCCGAGCCTCAAACCGAAGGGAGTTCTTCACCAAAGTTGATCCTCACACTGTCACGCTTCCATCTACAGAGTTTGGGGATTTTTGGGGGCACGCTTTTCGAGATTCTCATTTTCTTGGCGCGGCACGACGCTCTTTCTTCGGTGTTTCTTCCGTCGCTCTTCGGTGTACGAGCTCCCCCGACCTACTCCGACCATCTTTTCGAGCGATTTTTTCGCTTCTGGATTCGTAACAGGTGAGGCTACGATTTTGGGTTTCTCGCACATTTTCAGATTTCGCGTTTATGGAGGTGTTTTCTCATGCTCATTTGGACCCTTCTTGCTGTGAGTTTTTGGTGAGGACAGCAGCTTCTTTTGAAGAGATCTTCGCGCACAAATCTCGGATCAGGACGTGCTTATAGACTTTTTTCATCTACTCGATGCAAGGATCATCGTGGTATTTTTTTGGAATTTCCTGAGATCTTCCCGGAGGTATACATCTTCCTTTTTATCTGTGCAAGATTTTACAGTTATGTGGTTGTATGTTTTCGCGCGCCCGTGTTGTGGAATTTATATCTTGGCCTACGGAACTCCGATTTGGGCGTGCAGGTACTTGTTTCGAAGCTATTGACGCGAAGAACGCCGGGATATTTTTATTGGAATTTATTGGACACTTTCTGCAGGTGATATTTTGGCATCTGTACAACTGAAATTCAGCATGAGACTTTTGGGCAGATTTTTGGGAATTTGTGTATGACTGTAGCCTATGTTGTACCCAGGTGGGATTTTGGACTGTACTAGATATACTGGACAGTGAGTTGCTGTTGTTCTAGTATTATCAGCTGTAGGACTTGGACAGATCAGCGCATCAGGTGGGTGACCTCTTTGTCAAGATCAGCGGACTGTGTACTAATTCTAGCTTTAGGGACTTGCATATTTTAATGTTTGTTGTACAGCATGCTAGAATGTATGAATTGATGATCCTGTTGTAGTTAGATGATCCTGAGTTTATTATCTTGCTCCCTTCAAGCTGTTGATTATTAATTATTTTGGAACTTGACCTAGCACCACTGCCATATGATGCATGTTCAGCCAGACTGTAGAAAACCTCGACTTGGGCTAGGTTTTTATTGCTCTAGACTTTCCCACTGCACTATTCTTTTTATCACTCTGGACTTAGAGTTTTCCTCGCCCAAGTAGTGGGCCGAGAGGTCGGATTATCATGGGATGCATTTACACTCGTGTCTGGGGACCGAGTGGAGTTGTTAGCAGTCTGTAGACCAGGTTTCTTCGGGAGAGTGACTTGGGTTGTAGACTTGAGATCTTGAGAGCTACTTTTGAGTGACCGTGAGTCTCGGCTGTGCAGTTTTCCAGCCTGTGTGTGAGACAGTGTTCCTTTGGTTACAGTCGATCTCGTTGATCGAGGATTTGGATTATAGCCTGCATGAGCCACATTTGAGCTCGACAGAGATACGCGGATACTTTCCTCGGTGGGGTCGCTCCCCTCGAGAGCCACTCCGGAGTTGGGCCTGTTCTTCTATCGCGACTTGTCGACGCAGTGTTCCCTCTGGCTGGGCCAGTTAGTGGCAGTCACGGACACAGTCCCTCTGGCTGGGCCAGTTAGTGGCAGTCACGGACGCCCTACGTAAGTCCGGTCCCCCGGGACGTGACGGCAGTAGGTAGGCGCAGGTTTGACTGGACCCTATGCGGCAGTCAGTTTTGATTGGGTGATTTGAGTCGAGAGCTAGTTGTAGCATCATGTTCTTTCTGTTCCACTTTTGAGCATCTAGATAGAGGCATGGTAGCTGTAGAGTTTACTTTATCAGCTTTTTCCTTTCCGCACTGCATTGTTACTTTTTGCCTCTAGTAGACTTAGTGGGCAGACCGTCGGGCTTGTTGGCGGCACCCACTGAGAACTACTTGGGACGTAGTTCTCACACCCGTCGTGGTGTCTTTTCCCCAGGGACTTCTTCTTCTGCTCCAGTTCCTGCCGCACCTGTTGCTGACCCGACTGATCGAGGTAAGGGAGTCGCGAGATAGATCCCTACCAGTTGTCGCCTGAGAGTAGATGTACCTCCCTACATTTTTTAGAGTTCTTGTTGAGTGACCTTGTAGTGAGGATGGAGTTGTACTCTTCTTATTTTGAGAGATATTTGTACTTGGTGAGGTTTTCTGGTTGTATATTTTGTTAGAGTTGTATATATTTTCATCCAGCTTTCACTTTTCAGCTCTGATATCTGTTTAGTGTAGATTTCTTTTGCAGGTTAGTCGCTACGTCTATTCGGGGCTTCCCGTATGGGCGGCGGATCTGTTGGCGAGCCCGGGTCGCAGTTTCGACCCGGGGCGTGACAGACTAGAGTGGTATCAGAGCCATTCACCAGCCGGAAATGTGAGATGAGTCTCGGCTGAGCCAGGGTTATATAGCGGGTAGAGCGAGGCTCCCCGGCTAATGACCGTTGTGAGTGGAGTGCAGCTCCTCACAAGGTCGGCTAAGGCTAGCGAGACGAGTCTCACATCGCCTGGTGCTTGTGAGTGTGCTTGAGCCTGACGTGGACATCAGGGCTTAAAGGGGGGAAGAATGTGACACCCCGGAATTTGGATTAGTCCTATATATAAATGATATAATAGGACTAAATCTCTTAACCCGGCTATAGCATTTTGGATGGTAGCAAGATCCAAGAGGTTGTGAGAGTTAAGCGTGCTAGAGCTAGAGTAGTTATAGGATGGGTGACCCCCTGGGAAGTGGGGCGTCACAAAACCAAGCTGCAGAACACCTCGGGTTCAACTTCTGGAGGTAGTAGCAAGCCGCAGGATCCCCAGGAAGCACCCAAAGGGATTTCGTTGCCTCCAACACCCACCAACCCGAGATCAAGGCAAGGTTGCCTTCTCCTTGGTTTTTCCGGCGATAGGGAGGGACGGCCGGCGGCGCAGCAGCTCGGGAAACCTCGCAGAGGAGTCGTAGGGGTCGTGGGTGCGGCTGTAGTTACCGGAATGAAGCGACTAGGGTTCTCTTCAATGCAAACCCTAAGTTGCTATAAAACTTGGAAACAAAATGCAACTAAGTCCCTCTACAGTAAGTATTTAGGTCTGGGTCCCTGACTGTAGAACCAAAACGCAGAGAAACCCCTCCTCCATAAGTTTGGATCCATTTCGCACATAAAATAAATGGACTCTTCGCAAAATACTGCAACTTTTTTCACATTTCATGCTTTTCGAGGCAACCTAGTTGTCAAACCGAAAAATGGACACCACCACGACGTCCGGCTCGACGAAACCTATCAGGTAGCGATTTTGGTGCAAAAATTGAGCTTCATAATTTTTAAAATCCATCTTATACTATAAATTATACAGTTCAGCATGCTTTACGATGCTTTAGGCTCGTCAAATGCAAATTTCGTCAACGCCACAGCGCTTAGAACGATGATGCCATTCAAATCGACTACCTGGATCGTCATATTCGGACTCCAGATGGTCGATCGGCCGACGTTGGCCGACGAGGGAATTAAATCAGGGGCCACTATTCATTGGTACTATTCACTTAAATCGCGGGTCCTACCCGTAACTTCGCTGATTTCTGGACAATCTGACCGTCGGATCGAAAATTAGTTTATATCATTTTCAATCGATTCGACGAGACGGTCACACTGGCGATTTCAGATTTTCGAGATCAGACTCGGATCTGAAAGGCAGAAATAGTGCTCTGTAAACTGTGCTATTTGCACACCGGTATACAACCACATAGGTTTACCTTTGCATTTTCTCATTCACATTGACATTTGAATTCTTTAAATTCAAATTTGAGTTTCTTGGGTACTACATTACCCCCTCCTTAATAGAAGTTTCGTCCTCGAAACTTAACTACAGTAGGACATCGAACAGTCCACTAACCAGGGTGCAAGTTTAACACATACACAGCAACAATCAGTTGCTGGACATCTGTACGGTCTAACTCAACCACAGTGACAATCAGTCACAAAGCACCTAATAACTGGAAAGCTCACTGAAACATCAGCACTGTCTAGAACAACTCAGGACTACTAGTTTCAACAGTTTACCTGTAAAGGCCGACGTTGCTTGTATAGACGTCCATCAATCACAGTGACATCTAGTGAACTACGCACATGTACGGTAGAGATCTGTCTAAAATCCAATCATAGGCTACGATATCACCTATAGGGTAATCACCCTGTGCTCAGGAGGCAACTGCAAGGCACAGTGCCACAGGATGTTTGACTGCAGAAAGAGAGGACTTTGACCTTCTGCAAGGCAGACGAGGGGAGGCTTGGTGGTTGAAATTGTTAGAGCACACAGATTTTAGCGACAGTGTGAGAGGTGCTTACGGCGGCACCGGGACTCAAGAATATCTCTGTTGGCCATGAGATCCCGGGTGTGATTTCACCTGAGCTGTTGGTAATGCCGCCGGTTAGGGAGATAGAGATTGCGTTTGACGTGGTTCGGGGAACCGCGCCACCCTCGACAGCACCTCATTGGATATCGCCGATAGAGCTGAGAGAGCTGATGGCGCAGTTGCAGGATCTGATGGATCGAGGGGTCTGTTTGACCTAGTGCCACGCCGTTGATGCACGGTGGTGATGCCACGTTGTTGATACAAGATAGCGAGGGTCCTTTTATGGTTTGAGTGTAGACAGGTCCGGGTGGTATCTTGGACCTTTTGATGGAGCTATACTCCGGCAGTTATTGTACGATGCGAGTACCTACTTAGAATCAGACAGCCGAGGACTTTGCCTAGATGGGGTTCAGGACCCGGTAAGGGCATTATGAGCGCACAATGAGGCCAAATGGAATAATTAATGCCCTGTTGTCTTCAAGATTTGAGGAATTGTGTGTTCCAGTTGTACTTGGACGGATTGGGAGTGGTGTTCCCCAAGGATATTATGACTAACTCCCAGAGCGACTTGGAGTACGTGGAGCACTTGTGGATGTGCTACAATGCTTGGGTGGAAGAAGTTGTATGCCGTGTTATTGAGGTATAAGTTTTAGCTTCAGAAGCATACTTTCTTGGGTCACATTGTTTTAGCCGTTGGGGGCGGCTGTAGGAATCCGGCCAATATGGATACTATTTGGGAATTGGCCGAGACCGACAATTATTGTCGAGGTAAGGAGCCTCTTGGACTGGTCAGTGTCAGGAGAGCTTGGCAATTGGATGATGAGACTGATACCAGCGCCAATTCTAGTTTTGTCAGTGTTGGGAGAGAGATCTGTGAGTTTTAGTGATGCCTTCCATTGTGACTGTGGAGTTATCGTTGGGTTATTGTTGAGCATTCTGGATTACCCCGACAGGGCCACTGTATTGGCAGATACCTGGAGCAAGAGAGCTGTCTGGGGTTGAGTTGATGATTCCACAGCTGGCGCTGTGTGGACTGTCAAGGCAAACATGGCTCGTGGTTATGTCCCTGAGGGTCCCTTTTGATGGCAGGCCGTGGTTGAGCAGTCCACTCGGATGGTCTAGATTCGGGAGTGACCGAGTGAGGACCCCTCCTTGTTAGGACTCTTTTCCCTTATTGGATGGCAGAGTGGGTATACTTCATATTGCCTTGGTTGAGTTAACACAGGATGTGGTTTGGTGCGTGTTGCACTGGTGGTTATTTTGTTTCCCCCAGCTTTTTGACAGAGCCCCTGTGGTGTTTCATGTCTCAGCTCAGGAGTGTTTTGCTTTTGGATCCCTCGCCGGTGATTGACTCGCACAATTTGAGAGCTAAGAGTGTTTGGAGTACGAGGGACACCCGTTGCGAATTCTGGCTCGTGAGATGAGGGAATTGCGCAATCGGACTATGCCGTACTGGTTGTTATGGTTGTTGTTATTGTGGAGTAATCACGGGGAGTGAGCGGTGACTTAGGAGCTGGAGACGGGAATGTTGAGTACCTACCCTTGATTTTGTGACACCTTTTGAGTTGTGTTAGTTTCGAGGACGAAACTTTCTTTTAGTGGGGGAGGATGTGGTGAACCGGATCTCTGCAGGGCTTCTGTTGTGTGACAAGCAGCTTCTGGAGGCCTATGTGGCGCGTCGGCGGCGTTTGTGCACAATTTGGACACAAGTGATGGACTTCGGGCTTAAAATGGATCACGTGAGTGATCGGAGGACCCCGTCGGATGTTTAGAAGTGGTTTCGTGAGAAAAGGATATTAAAATTGGACTCAGCGTGAAATTTGGGTTAAGAACACTTCTCTGGATGCCTTTGGCAAACTTTAGAAGTGGAATTGGGCAAAACGGACTTCGAATTTGGATTCAGCGCGCGAAAACGATGAAAATGGACTATTCACTTGTATTTTTCAGAGCTCGGATGTCGCGCACGGATTTCGAGGCACTTTGTACTATTCCGGCGGCCGGCGGGCAGCGGCGGCGGCGGCGGCAGGCAGCGGCGGAGCGCGGCGGCGCGGGCGCAGGCGCGGGCAGGCGCGCGGGCGCTGGCAGGCGCGCGGTGCACGGGAGCGGCGTGCCACGTGTCGGGTTCTTATTGGGTTGCCTTGGGACACGTGGCCGCGTAGGATTGGTCGGCGCAGCAGGCGCGGTCCACGGGAAAGCACGGGTGTACGGTGGACCGGAGGGTGACACGTGGCAGCGTGTGGTTGGTGCGGTGTTGTGCGCTTGGTCCACGGTGCAGGCGGGGCGGCCTCTGGGCGCGTGCCTGGCAGGGGGCGCAGGCGGCAGCGCAGGGCGCGTTGACCGCGTTTCCCGCGCGATGTGCACGCCACGCGTCGGCGTCCGCGGTGGCAACGTGTCGATCGGTGGGTGGTGGTCTTGGCTGTCCGCTGTTATGGCGCTGACGTGGCACACCGGTGGAGATCCGGGTGCTGGTTGGTCGGGTCTACGCACTCGGTTTTCGGCGCCCGAAAGATTCGGGCGCCCGAAACCAGGGACACCTCGGGTATTATTTCAAATGTTTTTCCAGCCTATAAATAGGCCCTGTTCCAGCCCTGAGAACTTTTTCTCTGCGTGGATTTTCGCAGTGCAACCTTTAGGAGATTTTTTCCTCTTCCAGAGCTGCTTCCAGCTGTGGATTCCCGGATTTTTCCGTGGCACATTTTTTGAGTTTCCATTTTCTTCGGCGCGGCATGACGTTCCTTCACCGGTGTCCCCTTTCGTCGCGTTTCGGTGCGAGAGCTCTCCTGGCCTGCCCCAACCACCTTTTTAGGCGATTCTTGCGTCGTTGGAACGGCGACAGAAAGGGTTTCGATCTTGGTATTTCTAGCTTCCCCTCATTTCACGCTTTTCAAGGTATTTTTCCGAGTTTACTGTGACCTTTTTGTTGTGGTTGAGTTTTGGACAGCGGTTCGGTCTTTCGGCGATATCTCCGCACCCAGGCATCGGATCGGGACTTGCCTACACACATTTTGCATCTACGCGTCGCAAGGATTACCGTCATATTTTTCGGGGAATTTTCTGAGACTTGCTCGAAGGTATACTTCTTCCCCCTTTACTGTGCAGAGTATTACAGTTGTGTATGTTGTGGAGTTTCACGCTCACCGCGTTGTGTAATTTGTAACTTGGTCTCCGGGACTTGGATTTTAACGTGCAGGTACTCGTTTCGAAGGGCTCGACGCGACGATCGCGAGAGTATTTTTGTTGGATTTTTTTGAGTTCTTCCTGCAGGTGAAAAATCTGCATCTTTGGCACTGTTTTTAGCAGATGGTGTATGCTTGGATATTTTTAGCATAAAGTGTAACTTTGGACCTTTTGTTGTACCCAGGAAGGTTCGCGAGTATTTTTGGGACACTGCTAGGAGCCGAGGTTTGCGCGACATGTACCGTGGATACGGGTTTAGCAGATATTGTTAGCAAGTGACCATGCTCTTCACCGACCCCAGGTTTGCCTTGGATTGAGCACTTCAGGTGGGTAAGCTTAATATTGGTAACTGTATAAAGGAATGATAAGGCTTTTATGGATGATTATGTTATGGTTAATGTAAGTGCACTGGTGGGAATGTCACCCCTCTATGACTGATAGATGCATATTTAATGTACAACCGGTATGAGCGAGAGATAAGCAGGGAATGGCCTAGATCATGTAGTTATTGTGCATATTTGGTGGATTGGAGACTTAGCATATGGTAGACGGTTATATTTATCTCACACTAGACGACATAGAGATCTTACATGTTTATTCATTGGCCTACTTGTGTGAGGTTGGTATATCATAATAGGAATACTTTAGCATGCTTTACTACTATATGTTTTACTCTCTTTTATCGTTTCTGAGGACAAAAGCATGCTTGTATGGACACGTAGTTAGGCCATCTTTTACTGCTGCACTACATATTGGAACTTGACTTAGGAGAAACCATGTTATCCTTTTCTCCTTCTTTATTAGTCAGGCGGTTTGTGTTGCTCGGGTGCGAGAAGGGGTCTGGGGTAGTGTAGCCGGGACATTAGTGTCAGGGACGGGTTGTGCTGGATTGCGGTTGGCAGGGTTTTGCGGCGACCATGGATATTGGGCGGTTGACCGGATACGTACTTGTGTATCAGATTAGGGATCGAGTTTCCCTTTAGTGGATGGGTTTTTCCCACTTTGATCAGAGTCGTGATCCAGTCCTGCCATGTTATGATACATATGATACTGGTTACAGTGATACTTTACTCGTGTGGGTCACTCCCCTCGAGTGCCACTCCGGAGTGTGCGACCGTGCCGGTCAGGAGCCGGTCTGTTGCTTATTTTGGGTGCGACCGTACTGGTCAGTAGTCGGTCTGTCACCTATTTTGGGATGCGACCGTACCGGTCAGTAGTCGGTCAGTATTCCCGCAGATGAGTTCTTGAGTTCGACAGCAGAGCAGGAAGTACCGGGTTTTATACCGGTTCATTTGATTGGGTTTATTCAGTCAGATACTTTTATTGTTGCACTCATGCCTGGGGGCCGAGTGGAGTCTGGTAGCTGAGTGTAGACCAATGCTAGTGTTGTTGGGAGCCGTTTGGTTTGACGGCGGTCCCGTGTCGTTGAGAGTACTTTGACCGTTGTGTGCGAGGTTGAGGACCTTGAGTCTATCCGTTTTGTGAGAGAGCGTGGATTTCGACTATAGCCTGCATGAGCCACTACTCGATAGCGAGTTAGTCCGTTTGGACACCCTACGTAATTCCTGCCCGGCAGTGGGAGGTGGTTGTAGGTGGGGTGCAGGTTTGATTGGACCAGATGTGGCAGTCAGCTCGATTGGGTCGATTGTGCACTTCATGTGCTAGTGGTTGCATACCATTCTTTGATTCTCCCCTCTTGAGCATTTAGATGGAGGCACGGTAGCTGTTGAGTGTCATCAGCGTTCTTGTTCAGTTCTCACTGCTTTGGTTATTTCATGTCTCTAGAGGACTTAGTGGGCAGACCGTCGGGCCTGGCGGTGGTACCCACTGAGAACTCCCTTTTTGGTGTAGTTCTCATACCCATTAGGGGTTTTTCCCCTCCTTTTTCCTTCCTCTCCTTTGTTTTGCAGAGTCTTAGCGGGTGTTGCTAATTCTGCGGTTGTTGATCGAGGCGAGGGAGTCGCGAGCTAGATCCCTACCCGTCGTTGGAGAGTAGTGGTATCCCTTCAGAGGAGGCCTGCAGTAGATTGGCTATTTTATTTTTCTCTTTGAGAGACTGATGTAGTGAGGATATGATATGTATTGAGAGCCTGTACATTGATGTATTTATTGGAGATACCTCCCTGTTGAGTTCTGAGTTTTGTATATGAGGATATTGTATGATTATCTTTTGGGAGATGTACATTATTGTATTATTTCCAGTTGTACAGTGGTTGGTTTTAGTTTTACAGTAGATTTTCATTTATAGCTCTGATATCTGTTAGCTGTAGTACTTTTTACAGGTAGGACGCTTCGCCTATGCGGAGTTTGGCATAGGTGGCGGATCTGTTGGCGAGCCCGGTTCGCAGTTTCGACCCCGGGGCATGACAGATTAGGTTGGTATCAGAGCCTAGGTTGTAGGTCATGGTGGACTTAGAAACCCTAGGCTTATGGTTTGACCCTTGGTTGACTTCGTGAGAGTCGTGATTTATAGCGAGAGTCCTGATTGAGTTTTATACCTCTCCCAAGGGACGGGAAGAGTAATTGGCATGTTTATTCTCCTAAGTGATTATGTTGGCTGTAGACAACATAATACTGTGGAACGGGTGACATGCTTTAGACTTTCGCTGGATTGGGTCGAGCGCCGTTGTGTGCTGTTTTGTGGTTTCGTCGTGGCGAGCGGTGTCTCCCCGATGCTGGGTGTTGACCCGTGTGCATCATGTCATTTATAGCTCTGATATTTGTTAGCTGTAGTACTTTTTGCAGGTAGGACGCTTCGCCTATGCGGAGTTTGGCATAGGTGGCGGATCTGTTGGCGAGCCCGGTTCGCAATTTCGACCCCGGGGCGTGACACCCGGTCTCCCTCCGCTACGAAGGTATCGTGGAAAAGTTTCTCCATGTGTAGAATCCACTTCTCAAAAGACCTATAGTCGGGTTTCTCTCCATCATATGTCCGAGGCTTGGATTCCCGAAATTCCCTCAAACGAGCCATGAGTCGGTCCCGCTCTTCTCCTGCTACCATCATCGGTAAAACCGTCCTCGCTGGTGGAGTCTGAACTGGCGGTGACATCACAACCTATTCCCGGAGCCCAGCACTCGGAGTGTGATGTGAAGACTCGGGCACCTCAGGTCGAAGTGCATCGGTCACTCCACCCATGTGCTCCCGTTGTTGCGCGGGTGGGTGCGAAGGGTCTTGAGTTCCCCTTGCCGCCAACTGCTGTGTCAAAAGAGCTTCCAACCTCTGTGTAAAGTACCGGATTTTCGGCACATAAATAAATGTAAATAAAAATGGTATGAAATACTATTTTTATGAAAGTTGGGAAAGTAAAGAACATTTGGAAGCGAGTTTGGCCCAAATCGGGTTAAAATGGAGAGATCTAAAATTTTATTTGAGAAAGGAGGCCCAGATTTTTAGCGAAAAATTCACAGTGTCGGAAAATTCCGAGAAAATTACGGGAGCTCCGTAAATATGTTTTAAGGCCACAGTAAAAGTTTCGCATTGATCGGATGTCGGATAGTGAGAACGGGCTCCGCCAACAGTGTCGAAAAATTCCAAGAAAATTACGGAAGCTCCATAAATATGTTTTAAGGTCACAGTAAAAATTTCGCGTTGATCGGATTTCCGGATTGTGAGAACGGGGTCCGCCAGCGATTCTGGATACAGCGAGACTTTTGGTGACCTAAAAATAGCCCAAATTGAAATTTTAAAATTTTTTGTGATAGATTAAGTTGAGAGAAGCCTGCGTGTCAAATTTGGACGGAAACAGACGAAAAACGGACAAAAAACGGAGCGAAAACGAATTTCCGAAGCGACGGCGCGCGAGTCGAGGTAGGGGAGGCGTGCTGCGCAAGGTGCGCTGGCGCGCTGGGGGTCAACGGGGGACCGCCATGTGGCGGGCCCCCATTGGCGCCCGCGCGCCCGAGGGGAGCGCGCGGGGGTGCGCGCACCATGTCCCGCGTGCCGTGTGGCGCGCGGGTGCCGCGTGGCGCTGGGGCGCGCGCCTGAGCCCGGTGCGCGCGCCCCTGCGAGGTGGACCGCCACTTGGCGGGTCCCCATTGGGGGGACCCATGGACCCGGTGCATAGAGCCTCTCCTCCTTCTTTTTCTTTCTCTTCTCTCATTCTTCTTCTTCCTTCTCCACCCGCAAACCATTCTTCCTCTCTTTTCTCTTCTTCTTCTCCAACCAAGCATCGAGAGGGAGAGAGGGAGGGGATTTCGTGGGTTGGAGCGGCGCGTCGGCGACCTCGTGAAGCGCGCGAAGTGTTCCAAAAGTCAGATGGGCGGCGCGACACTTTCGAGGTAGGTCCCGAGTGTTAATTTTGTGATATTTTTGGCACAGTTTTGAGACATCCTTTTGGACATTGGATTTGATCCCATACCGTTGTGCGTGCTAGGAATCGAGTTTACTGTGCCGTTTTACTACGCGGACTCTCACGGACATTTTGGGTGCGCCTCGTTTTGCGTGCAAGTTGTGAAAGAAATACACCATTTTGCGTGCCAACCCGAGGTACGTGCTCCGTTTTACGCGCAGATTGAGTTGTCGCGCACCGTTTTGCGCGTAGTCTCTAACGTTATGCATCATTTTTCGTGCAGGGCTAGAAAAATGTGCACCATTTTGCGTGCAACCCTATAGTAGAATGTGCACCGTTTTGCGTGCTAATACTGGGTATGTGCTGTCACGCCCCGGGTGTAAACCAGAACCCGGGCCCGTCTACAGATCCGCCGTGCATGCGGTATTTCCCGCATACACGAAGCGTCGGTAACCTACTCAGATATAAGAGATAATAATAAAGAGCATAAAATCAGAGCTGAACTAAAACTACTGAATCTCAGACAAAAGCTGGAAGTAAATAAAGTACAACTGTAAAAATAAATACAAACATCTCTCCCAGCTCACCACAAATATACAACAAGCTGGCAAGGCCAGACCCAAAAAGAAATACAAAAGAACTGTCTGAGAAAACCAGGTACACCAAAAACTCCAGCTAAAATCCCCCGGGTGGCTCGCTATCTAATCCGCAATCCTCTTACCTCGATCAGCTGCTGACGGCCCAGCAACTCCCGCAGAGGACTCTGCAAAACAAGGGGGAAAAGGGACAAAGAAAAGACAATGGGGGTAAGTACTACTATACACAGTAGCCTCCCCTAGTGGGTAAAGCCTCAACTCAGACATGCCCACCAGGTCAACCAGAGGCAAAAAGAGAAGAAAAAAGGGGGAAAAGCTAAGTATGACAACTGATAAGTGCAATCCCCTAGTATGCCTCTACATGTCAAGCTCATAAGAATGGAAAAGTATGCATCAGTATCTAGAAGCCTGCCTAAATAACCCAATCCGACCACCAGTAGACAATGGTACTGCCTGCTCTGCCTGCCGCAACGGGTATGCCAGCCTATGCATAACACCGAAGCAAAGGAGTCTCAAGGACTCAAAGTCTGTCTGACGCACACTCCGGATTGGTACTCGAGGGGAGCGACCCACACGAGTAAAGTAAGTAGCCAAAAGTAATATGATGTAGCAGGACTGGATCGTGACTCAGATCAAGTGGGAAAAACCCTCCCCAAAAGATAGCCCGATCCCCTCACCCAATCTGATGCAATAGTATAACCCGGTCAACCACCCAAAATCCGTGGTTGCCGCAACACCCTGTCATAAGCCCAGCCTGTCCCAAATCCCCAGCAATCTGACTACACTATCCCTGCCCCCGCTCGAACCCGAGCATGCTATCTCAGAAGTCTAACTGATAGGAGAAAGAAATAAAAGTATGGTTTATCCTAAGTCAAATTCCAGAAGACAGTGTAGCAATAAAAGTGACTTAGCTAAATGATCAGTTTTAACATACAATTGTCCCAGTATTTTAGTCTATTTCACAAGAGTAATCATATTAAAGCAACGAAAGTCACGGTTACAGTCTCAATGGAATGATCTTTATTTTTAAGTCATTAATCGCTATCCTGCCACTAATCATGCTGTCCAGAATAATTAAACAAATAAAATAGAGTGATCATGCTATCGACCTCATGCCAAAAATGTCATCATCAGGGATTAATTATCAATTAATTAATTCCTAGTGCATGTAAGGCTACCAACAATAAGCTTAGCATCACTAACATTGGGATACTCTGATGTTCCTAGTGGGCATACCAAAGGAGAGGAGTACAACAACCACCCACCTGAAGTGCAAACTGTCCGCATCCGTACAGATGAAAATACCAAAACTCCAATTCCTTGCTCTAGCAAAATCAGCACACCCGTATTACTCCTGGCACAATACAAAGTTCACTAAATACACTTAGGGTCCCAAATATTGCTCTTATTAACACATACAACATCTGTCCCAAAACTGTTAAATTATCACCTGTAGAAATTGCCCAGGAAATTCCAAGAAAAATATCACAGCGATCCTCGCATCGATAGCTTCGCAACGGTACCCTGCACGCCCAAATCTGAGTTCGGTAAGTCAAGATATAAATTCGGCAAGGGGGCACATACATACAAAAATCTGTGCTAAAAACTGTGCACTGTTCACTGAGAAGACAGTGATTTTCACCTCGAAATAATCCTCTGGAAAATCCAAGAAAAATACGAGCGCGTTCCTTGTGATTCATAGATGAAAAAGTTGTACAAGCTCGTTTCCGTCTGACGCTCGTGCGTGAAGATATGGCCAAAATACCTCAGGGCTGTCAAGAAAATCCACACAGAAAAAGAGGTCACTGTTTGCCTCGGGATCCGAGCCAAAACCTCGAAACGGGAAAGCGCGACCAAAACAAAAGATGAAGTCCTACCTCTTAGGAGTCTGTCGGCGCAAGAATCACAGAGAAATGATCTCGGGGTAGCCTGCGGGAGCTAAAACACTATCGCTGCGCTGAAGAAGAACACAAGAATGCAACGTTGTGCCGCGCCGTAAAATAGAGAACCTCGGGATTCGAGCCTCAAAAAAATTCTGAAACTCCGCAGGAAGATCAAGGATTAAGAGAGGAAAAAATCATCTTAAGGGTGCTCGGGCAGAAGGTGTGTGGACTGAGAGAAAAAAGGCAAAGAAGAAGGCTCGGGCTGCCTATTTATAGGCTGAAGAAATCTTTTGGGAAAATACCCATCAGGTCCCAACTTTCGGGTGCCCGAAAGTTTTCGGGCGCACACAGTGCGGCCCGGCCCAGAACTTTCGGGCGCGCACAGTGCGGCCCAGCCCAAAATGCTCCGTCGGACGGGATCCTGGCTTCGTCCGACCCGCCCCGGCGTCCGCCACGTGTCGCCCGAACAGGCGGCAGACATGCAAGCTGCCGCGGAGTGCGCCATGTGTCCCCCGCCCGCGTCAACGCGGTAGGTGGCGCCCGCGAATTAGCGGGCGCCACGTGGCGCTGCCCACGTCGCCGTACCTGCCCCGCGTACGGCCACCTGCCCGCGACCTGCCCCGCGCGCTGCGTGGACAACCGGGTGCTGCCACGTGGCGTGCCCCCGGTCCGGCCACATGCGCCCGCCAACCGGGTGCTGCCACGTGGCGTGCCCCCGGTCCACGCCTCCCCGCGCGCACCCGCGGACCGAGCGCACCTGAGCCGCCTAATCAGGCACTGCCACGTGGCGCGCCCCCGGTCCACGCGGCCCGCGGTGCACCCCAGCCCATTCCCCTGTACTCCGTGGACCCGGCCGCGTTCGCCGACCAATCAGGTCGCGCCACGTGGCACCCCCGCCGGTCCACGGGTCCCCCATGCACCAGAAATGCAGTAAATTTTTCGGGAGTCCGTTTTTGGGCATCCGGACTCAGAATTTAGCAAACAAAAAGCCATTTTCAAGCATTTTTCCGCGCTGAATCCAAATCCAACCTTTGTTTGGCCTAAAACCTTTTCTAAAATCCGGCAAAAGCAGCCGAAGGCCAACACAACAACCAAAAGCTCACAGGGTCCATCTGTGGCATCCCTTTGATGCACTATGGGCCAGATACACCATCAACAGGTGTATACACAGTGGATTCATGGGAAAAAGCTGCATGGGGTTCTGGGGTCCTACATCCTCCCCCACTAAAAAAAAATTTTGTCCTCGAAACAAGGATAAACAAAGCAGACGTACCTCAAACAGTAGCCTCAAACAAGAAGGGGTAGGCATCTCTCATCTCTGTCTCCAGCTCCCATGTAGCCTCTCGCTCCTCATGATTGCTCCACAAGATCTTCACATATGGAATGGTCCGGTTGCGCAATTCCCTCACCTCACGAGCGAGAATCCGCAACGGGCGCTCCTCGTAGACCAAGTCCTCGCCGATCTCCAACGAAGTGAAGTCAATCACGTGCGACGGGTCAAAAACATATCTCCTCAGAGCTGAGACGTGGAAGACATCATGAACTCCGGCCAGGCGTGGGGGTAAGGCAACTCTGTAAGCCACAGGACCAACTATGCCAAGTACCTCAAAGGGTCCAATATAGCGGGGACTGAGCTTCCCACGCACTCCAAATCTCCGGACCCCTTTCGAGGGCGAGACCTTTAAGAAGACATGATCACCAACCTGAAACTCCAGGTCTCGCCGCCGAGTATCGGCGTAGCTCCTCTGACGACTCTGGGCTGTCTCAAGATGCCGGCGAATAACTCTAACTTTCTCCTCAGCCTCCAAAAGTATATCCGGTCCCAAAGTCCTCCTCTCACCCACGTCACTCCAATACAAGGGCGACCGACACTTGCGTCCATACAACGCCTCAAACGGAGCCATCTGGATGCTCGCCTGATAGCTGTTGTTGTACGCGAACTCAACCAAAGATAAGTGTCGGTACCACCCCCCTCCAAAATCCATAACGCACGCTCTCAACATATCCTCGAGGGTCTGTATGGTGCGCTCAGACTGTCCATCGGTCTGCGGTTGGAAAGCGGTGCTAAACCTGAGCTGAGTCCCTAATGCGGACTGTAAACTCCCCCAAAAGCGCGACACGAATCTCGGGTCCCTATCTGACACAATCGAAGCAGGTACCCCGTGAAGCCTCACTATCTCATCCAGATACAGCTGCGCCAGACGCTCCAGTGGCCAAGTCATCTGAACCGGCAAGAAGTGTGCCGACTTGGTGAGTCTATCCACGATAACCCAAATCGCATCTACCCCGCTCTGCGCCCTCGGCAATCCAGTGACGAAATCCATAGTGACGTGGTCCCATTTCCACTCGGGAATTGGAAGACTCTACAACTTGCCAGCAGGAACCCGATGCTCTGCCTTCACTTGCTGGCAAGTTAAACAATGAGCTACGAATCTCCCAATGTCCCGCTTCATTCCGGGCCACCAAAAATGTGCCTTGAGGTCCTTATACATCTTAGTACCACCAGGATGAATGGTATAGGGTGTATAATGGGCCTCCCTCAAAATCTGATCCCTAATCTCACGATCCATAGGCACACACACTCGGTCCCTGTACCGTAATACTCCCGAGTTATCCACAGAAAAATCTCCTGTCTGATCCGCCTGAAGCTGCGCCCTGATCCTCGTCAAGTTGGGGTCCTCACTCTGAGTGTCCCTGATCCTCTCCAACAGAGTGGGCTGCAAGACCATGGACATAAGCCTAGCAGAGACCCCAGGGGATACCACCTCCAACTGTAACCGCCTCATCTGCTCGACCAACGGCGCCTGCTGCGAGATCATCAGACTCAGACTCGTCCTCCTACTCAAAGCATCTGCCACGACATTGGCCTTGCTGGGATGATAAAGGATGCTCAGATCATAATCTTTTAACAATTCCAACCACCGGCGTTGCCTCAAATTCAGCTCCTTCTGAGTGAACAGATACTTCAAGCTTTTATGATCAGTGTATATCTCGCAGTGCTCTCCATACAAATAATGCCGCCACAGCTTCAGAGCAAACACCACCGCTGCTAGCTCAAGATCATGAGTAGGGTAATTTTTCTCAGTCCTTTAATTGCCGTAAAGCATAGGCAATCACCCTACCATGCTGTATCAACACACACCCCAGACCACTATGTGAGGCATCGCTGTAAATCACAAATCCTTCTCCCATAACCGGGAGAGCGAGGATCGGAGCGGTCATCAACCTCTGCTTCAGCTCCTCAAAACAGCTCTGGCAAGTCTCGTTCCAAATAAACTTAACCCCTTTCCTGGTCAGACGTGTGAGGGGGGAGGAAAGCTTCGCAAAGCCTTCCACAAAACGCCGATAGTAGCCAGCCAATCCAAGAAAGCTCCGCACCTCGGTGATAGTCGTCGGCCTCGGCCAATCTCGAATAGCATCCACCTTGGCCGGATCCACCGCCACTCCAGCAGCTGAAACAACATGACCCAGAAAGGCAACCTCCCGGAGCCAAAACTCGCACTTCTTAAACTTGGCATACAACTTCTTCTCTCGCAGAAGCTGTAGCACAGTCCTCAAGTGCTCCTCGTGCTCCAGATCACTCCGGGAGTAAATCAGAATATCATCTATAAACACCACCACAAACCGGTCCAAAAACGGCTGAAATATCCTGTTCATCAAATCCATGAATGCGGCAGGGGCATTTGTCAACCCGAAAGGCATCACAGTAAACTCATAATGCCCGTACCGCGATCTGAAAGCCGTTTTGGAGATGCCCTCGGCCCTCACCCTCAGCTGGTAGTAACCGGACTGCAGATCAATCTTCGAGAACACAGACGCTCCCTGCAGCTGATCAAACAAATCATCAATCCGGGGAGGGGATACTTATTCCGGATGGTCACTTTATTCAACTCCCTATAATCCACACACAACCGAAGTGACCCATCCTTCTTCTTCACAAACAACACAGGCGCTCCCCACGGAGAAACACTGGGTCTAATGAAGCCCCTATCCAAAAGATCCTGAAGCTGGGCTTTCAACTCCCTCAACTCAACTGGCGCCATCCTATAGGGTGCCTTTGAGATTGGTGCAGTCCCAGGGACTACATCAATCACAAACTCAATCTCCCTCTCCGGCGGCATCGTCGTCAACTCAGAGGGGAACACATCTGGGAACTCTCGGACAATAGGGATATCCTCGAGTCCCAGTGCCGCCGTAGGCACCTCCACCATAGTGGCCAAAAAGGCAGTGCAACCTCTGCTCATCATCCTCCTAGCTCTCGCCGAGGAAATGGTCGCTGCGAACAGCGTGCTCTGGCAGCCTCTGAAGATGAACTCCTCCTGTCCAGGCTCACGAAGAGTCACCGTCCTCTCTCTGCAGTCGATAGTGGCGGAATACCGTGACAGCCAATCCATCCCTAGCAACAAGTCAAAATCCTGGAGCGGCTGCAAAACAAGCAAATCTGCAGGCAAAATCTGTTACGGCATTTTGGTGTTGGCATATTTCGTGAGTCAAGTCAGTAAGTTGAGTCGGAGTCTTAAAGGGATCAAATTGTCATTCAGCAATCAAAGACTTAGAGAAGATTCAACAAGAGCTCAAGTTGACACTCAGTGTCTTGAGTCTTGAAGATTGAAGTTGAAGAATTGTGGATCAGTTACATCAATCTCAAGAAGAAAGTATTCAAGAGGATCAGGTATGTTTAACTAAATAATTGTGGTGATCCGAATACTTTCTTATAGTGTAGAAACACTTGGATGAACTTTTAATTGCATAAAAATCAAAAACTGGACATGGGACATGTTCAGGATCCGGATCAGACCTTGCAATCCGGATCCCGAAGGGTACTTGTTCATTGGCAATTTCAATCCGGATCCTAGGCCATTCCGATCCGGATCCCGAACATGGGACTTTGCTGAATTGCATGAACGATCCGGATCGGACCTTGCAATCCGGATCCCGAACCCTTGGTTTTCTGGAATCGTCAATCTCGTTACGACGATCCGGATCGCAGTAAATCCGATCCGGATCGCCGTCCTAAAAATTTCCAGATAAGGTATGTTTTTGATTCTTATCTCTTTCCAAAGGTTTCTAAACTATAAATAGACGTTTAGGGTTTCTCTAAAACGTGGGTTCTCTACCGATTAATTTATAAAACACTTGAGAGCAACCCTAGAGGCTAGGTTTTTATCGTTCTTCTTTTTAGCCTCTTTTAGGTCAATTCGACGGTTCTTTCAAGAACATATCTTTTGTCGAATTGATCTAATCTTTGCTTAGAGATTTCTTCTACGGTTCCTCAATGAGAATCTTAGCAAAGGATCACCATCGAAGTCAATATTCTTATCGACTGAGTTTGCGTCGTGGATTCGACGTGGCATCGTGGATTCGGTGTGCTAAAGGCGTTTCGTGGATTCGAAACGTGTGCTCATGGATTCGAGTGGCGTTCGTGGATTCGAACGTGTGCAGTGGACGTGCAAACGGTGGAGCGCGAGGTCCGAAGAAGTTGAAGGAGGGGTTAAATCTGTGGAGACGGTAATCACCTTGTTATTCTTCTTTTCTTAGTGGATTGTTATTGCGTGGACATCCAACCGGTCAGCGCAAGGTCCGAAGAAGCTGAAGGAGGGGTTGAGTCCGTGGAGTCGGTAATCACCTTGTTATTCTTCTATTCTTAGTGGATTGTTATTGCGTGTTGGTCCCGTGGTTTTTCTCCTGGATTGGAGTTTTCACGTATATCTCGGTGTGCTGTTTTTTATTTCCGCATTGGTTTTTATTTTGCACTGAGATTTGGTTTTATAAGTATTACACCTATTCACCCCCCCTCTAGTTGTTTGATAGTACCTATTTAGATCCTTTGGGATTCATAACTCAACAAAATCCAAGGCCCCAACTGCACCGGGCAAGCCACACAACACTCCTCGACATACAAAATGTGATCAGGAATCCGCACCTCTAATGCATGTGACAAGGACTCTATCTCTAAACCATGAAGGGATGCAAATGGTCGACTAATGAAAGAATGAGATGCTCCAGTGTCGAATAAAGTGCGAGTCCTAATACTAAAGAGTAGGATAATACATGCCACCGCCTGGTCTGCCACTGAAGAATCCGCTAGCTGGGCGGCATATACTCGCCCGCTCGGTGCTGGAGGTCGGAAATCGGTAGGATATGATGAAGACGGCCTGCTCGCTGGAGCATAAGGCCGCTGAGCTGGTGGTCGCTGCTGCTGAGGGGAAAATGGAGCCGATGCCGAAGAAGGTGCCGAGGAAGTAGTAAGGGGGCAAGTAGCTCGTATATGCCCGGACTGTCGCAAATCACAAGTGTCTGCCGGATGCTGACCCCTGCAAAAGATGCATTTGTCAGTAGATCGGGGCTGTCTCGGCTGCTGCTGCTGCTGCTGCCTCGAGGACTGCTGCTGAGATCTCTGTTGCCTCGGCTGCGATCTCTGCTGCTGACGCGGCTGCTGGTGCTGCGGCGGCCTCTGGGGTCCACCAGGCCCTCTCCTCTCAGTGCGCCCGCGGCCATAAGACTGAGACTGCGGCGGTCGTGGCGGTCTCCATAAGCTGGCCTGTCCCCCGTCCTCAGGGGCTGGTCGCTTCCTGTCGGAACTCTGCGCGACCACGTCCCTCTGTCTGGCTACCACCTGGTTCCCCCTCTCCACCCACTGTGCATGCTCTGCGGCCGCCTCAAGGGTCTGAAATCTCTGGGCATGCACTAGTGTGTAAATCTCTGGACGGAGGCCTGTCTCGAACAACTCCACCTGGTGCGGGCCGTCCCGAGCGACGAAAGCCACGCAGTTCAGCAACTCTATGAACTCCTGGAATAGGTCTGGACAAATCGATCACCCTGCTGCAGGTTCTTCAAGTCGTCCTCCAACTTTCTCTTCACACTGGTCGAGAAGTAAGTGTCCAAAACCATACGTCGAAACTCCTCCCAAGGCAGCTGTCGGGTAATCCGGAACTCCAGTGGCTCTACCCGCTGCCACCAAGAATCTGCATCTCCGTCCAAACAGTGCACTGCCATGTGCACTCGGTACCTCGGATCGATGAAAAAGTCCCGGAAAAGCTTCTCCATCGCAGAAAGCCATCTCCCAACATCCCAAGGCTGAGCATCCCGCCCTGAGAATCTAGGCGGTCCCCGCCGAACAAACTTGGCGAGTTTGTCAGCAATGTCCTGCTCCTCCTCCGCAGTCAAAGGCTGAATGGCTCCTGGAGTGTGACACCCCCGGAATTTGGATTAGTCCTATATATAAATGATATAATAGGACTAAATCTCTAACCCGGCTATAGCATTTTGGATGGTAGCAAGATCCAAGAGGAACATGAGAGTTAAGCGTGCTAGAGCTAGAGTAGTTCTAGGATGGGTGACCCCCTGGGAAGTGGGGCGTCACAGTTGGTATCAGAGACATTCACCAGCCGAAAATGTGAGATGAGTCTCGGCTGAGCCAGGGTTATATAGCAGGTAGAGTGTGGCTCCCCGGCTAATGACCGTTGTAGGTGGAGTGCAGCTCCCTACAAGGTCGGCTAAGGCTAGCAAGACGAGTCTCACATCGCCTGGTGCTTGTGAGTGTGCTTGAGCCTGACGTGGACGTCAGGGCTTAAAGGGGGGAAGAATGTGACACCCCCGGAATTTGGATTAGTCCTATATATAAATGATATAATAGGACTAAATCTCTAACCCGGCTATAGCATTTTGGATGGTAGCAAGATCCAAGAGGAACATGAGAGTTAAGCGTGCTAGAGCTAGAGTAGTTCTAGGATGGGTGACCCCCTGGGAAGTGGGGCGTCACATGGAGCCCCACTACTAGAAGATGGCGCCGACGGCACAGAAGGTGCAACAGGAGGCACAGGGGCCTCAGGAACAGCCGGGGGTGGTGCCTCTCTCTGGGCAAGGAACTGGTCCATCCTCTGCTCCTTGCGGCGCTGACCCTCCGCCAACTGGGCCACCAAGGCCCTCAACTCGCTAAGCTCAGAGGGTCTGGACTGCTCTGGCTCGTCAGGGGGTAGAGGAGTACCCCGAGTAGGAATCTGGCGTCGAGGAGACATCCTGCCATAAGAAACCAAACATCAGCAACAAAACCCCACACGACCCAATCTAGCGAAAGTCAAGACATCCCCCTATTTCTGTAACCTTATGTTGTCTGCAGCCAACATAATAGTTCGACAGAAATAGACTATGTCGATCCCTCTTCATTCACAGGAAGAGTCAACCATAACAATCACCGACTTTCGCAAAATGTCTCGCCACTCACGCCCTATCATCGTAGGGTATGCCCAAAAGCCTAGGGTTTCCTAAGTCCCAACTGACCTATCCCTAAGCTCTGATACCAACTTAATCTGTCACGCCCCGGGTGTAAACCAGAACCCGGGCCCGTCTACAGATCCGCCGTGCATGCGGTATTTCCCGCATACACGAAGCGTCGGTAACCTGCTCAGATATAAGAGATAATAATAAAGAGCATAAAATCAGAGCTGAACTAAAACTACTGAATCTCAGACAGAAGCTGGAAGTAAATAAAGTACAACTGTAAAAATAAATACAAACATCTCTCCCAGCTCACAACAAATATACAACAAGCTGGCAAGGCCAGACCCAAAAAGAAATACAAAAGAACTGTCTGAGAAAACCAGGTACACCAAAAACTCCAGCTAAAATCCCCCGGGTGGCTCGCTATCTAATCCGCAATCCTCTTACCTCGATCAGCTGCTGACGGCCCAGCAACTCCCGCAGAGGACTCTGCAAAACAAGGGGGAAAAGGGACAAAGAAAAGACAATGGGGGTAAGTACTACTATACACAGTAGCCTCCCCTAGTGGGTAAAGCCTCAACTCAGACATGCCCACCAGGTCAACCAGAGGCAAAAGAGAAGAAAAAAGGGGGAAAAGCTAAGTATGACAACTGATAAGTGCAATCCCCTAGTATGCCTCTACATGTCAAGCTCATAAGAATGGAAAAGTATGCATCAGTATCTAGAAGCCTGCCTAAATAACCCAATCCGACCACCAGTAGACAATGGTACTGCCTGCTCTGCCTGCCGCAACGGGTATGCCAGCCTATGCATAACACCGAAGCAAAGGAGTCTCAAGGACTCAAAGTCTGTCTGACGCACACTCCGGAGTGGTACTCGAGGGGAGCGACCCACACGAGTAAAGTAAGTAGCCAAAAGTAATATGATGTAGCAGGACTGGATCGTGACTCAGATCAAGTGGGAAAAACCCTCCCCAAAAGATAGCCCGATCCCCTCACCCAATCTGATGCAATAGTATAACCCGGTCAACCACCCAAAATCCGTGGTTGCCGCAACACCCTGTCATAAGCCCAGCCTGTCCCAAATCCCCAGCAATCTGACTACACTATCCCTGCCCCCGCTCGAACCCGAGCATGCTATCTCAGAAGTCTAACTGATGGGAGAAAGAAATAAAAGTATGGTTTCTCCTAAGTCAAATTCCAAAAGACAGTGTAGCAATAAAAGTGACTTAGCTAAATGATCAGTTTTAACATACAATTGTCCCAGTATTTTAGTCTATTTCACAAGAGTAATCAGATTAAAGCAACGAAAGTCACGGTTACAGTCTCAATGGAATGATCTTTATTTTTAAGTCATTAATCGCTATCCTGCCACTAATCATGCTGTCCAGAATAATTAAACAAATAAAATAGAGTGATCATGCTATCGACCTCATGCCAAAAATGTCATCATCAGGGATTAATTATCAATTAATTAATTCCTAGTGCATGTAAGGCTACCAACAATAAGCTTAGCATCACTAACATTGGGATACTCTGATGTTCCTAGTGGGCATACCAAAGGAGAGGAGTACAACAACCACCCACCTGAAATGCAAACTGTCCAGATCCGTACAGATGAAAATACCAAAACTCCAATTCCTTGCTCTAGCAAAATCAGCACACCCGTATTACTCCTGGCACAATACAAAGTTCACTAAATACACTTAGGGTCCCAAATATTGCTCTTATTAACACATACAACATCTATCCCAAAACTGTTAAATTATCACCTGCAGAAAGTGCCCAGGAAATTCCAAGAAAAATATCACAGCGATCCTCGTGTCGATAGCTTCGCAACGGTACCTTGCACGCCCAAATCTGAGTTCGGTAAGTCAAGATATAAATTCGGCAAGGGGGCACATACATACAAAAATCTGTGCTAAAAACTGTGCACTGTTCACTGAGAAGACAGTGATTTTCACCTCGAAATAATCCTCTGGAAAATCCAGGAAAAATACGAACGCGTTCCTTGTGATCCGTAGATGAAAAAGTTGTACAAGCTCGTTTCCGTCTGACGCTCGTGCGTGAAGATATGGCCAAAATACCTCAGGGCTGTCAAGAAAATCCACACAGAAAAAGGGGTCACTGTTTGCCTCGGGATCCATGCCAAAACCTCGAAACTGGAAAGCGCGACCAAAACGAAAGATGAAGTCCTACCTTTTAGGAGTCTGTCGGCGCAAGAATCACAGAGAAATGATCTCGGGGTAGCCCGGGGGAGCTAAAACACTATCGCTGCGCTGAAGAAGAACACAAGAATGCAACGTTGCGCCGCGCCGTAAAATAGAGAACCTCGGGATTCGAGCCTCAAAAAAATTCTGAAACTCTGCAGGAAGATCAAGGATTAAGAGAGGAAAAAATCATCTTAAGGGTGCTCGGGCAGAAGGTGTGTGGACTGAGAGAAAAAAGGCAAAGAAGAAGGCTCGGGCTGCCTATTTATAGGCTGAAGAAATCTTTTGGGAAAATACCCATCAGGTCCCAACTTTCGGGCGCCCGAAAGTTTTCAGGCGCACACAGTGCGGCCCGGCCCAGAACTTTCGGGCGCGCACAGTGCGGCCCAGCCCAAAATGCTCCGTCGGACGGGATCCTGGCTTCGTCCGACCCGCCCCGGCGTCCGCCACGTGTCGCCCGAACAGGCGGCAGCCATGCAAGCTGCCGCGGAGTGCGCCACGTGTCCCCCGCCCGCGTCAACGCAGTAGGTGGCGCCCGCGAATCAGCGGGTGCCACGTGGCGCTGCCCACGTCGCCGTACCTGCCCCGCGTACGGCCACCTGCCCGCGACCTGCCCCGCGCGCTGCGTGGACCGCGCGCACATGCGCCCGCCAACCGGGTGCTGCCACGTGGCGCGCCACCGGTCCACGCCTCCCCGCGCGCACCCGCGGACCGAGCGCACTTGAGCCGCCTAATCAGGCACTGCCACGTGGCGCGCCCCCGGTCCACGCGGCCCGCGGTGCACCCCAGCCCATTCCCCTGTACTCCGTGGACCCGGCCGCGTGCGCCGACCAATCAGGTCGCGCCACGTGGCACCCCCGCCGGTCCACGGCTCCCCCATGCACCAGAAATGCAGTAAATTTTCCGGGAGTCCGTTTTTGGGCATCCGGACTCAGAATTTAGCAAACAAAAAGCCATTTTCAAGCGTTTTTCCACGCTGAATCCAAATCCAACCTCTGTTTGGCCTAAAACCTTTTCTAAAATCCGGCAAAAGCAGCTGAAGGCCAACACAACAACCAAAAGCTCACAGGGTCCATCTGTGGCATCCCTTTGATGCACTATGGGCCAGATACACCATCAACAGGTGTATACACAGTGGATTCATGGGAAAAAACTGCATGGGGTTCTGGGGTCCTACATGTGCTCCGTTTTGTGTGCTGGTTGGACCAATGCGCGTCGTTTTACGTGTAGAATCTAATGGTTTGCATCATTTTTCATGCAGGGCTAGGAAAAAATGTGCACCGTTTTGCGTGCAACCCTATAGTCAGACGTGCACCGTTTTGCGTGCAGATTCGAGGTACGTGCACCGTTTCGCGTGCAGGTTGTGTTGTCGCGCACAGTTTTGCGTGCCGACCTTAATATTATGCATCGTTTCTCATGCAGGATCAGAAAGGACGTGCCCTGTTTTGCGTGCAACCTTAAGAGAAGCATGCTCCGTTTTGCGTGCAAACCTGAGGTACGTGCACCATTTTGCGTGCAGGTTGTGTAGTCGCGCACCATTTTGCATGTAGGGTAAAATAGCGCGCACCGTTTTGCGTGAGAAATTTGTAATGACGTGCACCGTTTTGCGTGCAGGTGTGGGGGACGTGCACCGTTTTGCGTGCGGACTCGAGGGATGTGCATCGTTTTGCGTGCAAGCTCGAGAAAACAAGTGGAATCGCGCGGAGACCAATTGCAAGTGTCTACAAGCAATTGGGGGCATCACAAGGTGGGGAATTCTGCCGAAATTGGGTGACCTCTCCCTTGCTCCTTTGCTTTTCGATTCGAAGCATGATAGTAGCCTGTTAGAGGCGTTAGGTAATTATGATTATGATTACCTGTGTAGATGATTCAGATGAAAAAAGTGCAACTGTTGGTTGCCAGAGATAAAGGAATAGATGTGCATGTGCAAATGGACACAGAGGAAAAGTGCAACTGTTGGTTGCCAAAGATATATGATGAATATGCATGCGTAGAGATAATTATTATTATTGAATGAGATGAAAATAATTGCATGCATGAAAAAGATTAGCTAGTTATGATTGTGATCATGTTAGGGTATAACCTTAGGAATCACGTGACATAAGGGAACAAAAAAATTGTTGGTAGTAAGACTAGGAGAAAACCTAGTATAGGGGTTTGACGAGTGACATCAACTTAAGAGTTATCCTAGGATGGATGAGTGGCATTGTCTTAGGAGATAACCTAAGGACATTGAGTAGAGTGATCAACATAGAGTCAAGGAACTCTAGGATGTATATGACATGAGACTTAGGTAAAGGAAACCTAAGGACACTAGACTAGTGATCAACATAGAGTCAGGGAACTCTAGGATGTATATGACATGAGACTTAGGTAAAGAAAACCTAAGGAGGACTAGTGATCAACATAGAGTCAGGGAACTCTAGAATGAGGGTGACATGGAACTTAGGTAAAGGGAACCTAAGGTGAGCTAGAAGAGTTTAAACTCACAGACAGGAAAATAGAGTTAAGTTGACTTTAGGATTCAGTAAGGAATCAGGAGAATGGGAAAAATGGATAAAGTGTGGAGACATGAAAGGGAAAACAGGAAATTAGAGTCAGTGTAACCCTAAATCTAGGGCGGAATCAGGAAAAAGGGGATTAGATCCCATGGTTAAGAATTTAGGGAACATGACCCCAGAGAGTCATAGGGCGTCTGGGTAAATGGATAGACTAGTTTAACTTCAAGTAAAGTTAAACAAAGGAAAATGGAAAGGATAAAGTGTGGAGACATGAAAGGAAAAGATAATGGAAATAGGGTTAATAAACTCTAAGTCTGATAAAATGGAAAGCGACTATTATCCTTGTGACGTAGTGCAAACCTTAAGGGTAATTGAAGCATAAGGGCTGTGAATTGAGAACAAGTTGTTCCAACCTGAATTGGTGTTAGAGACACCCGAATTATCCTAGAGTAAGGAACTTAGGATAAAAGAAATAGAGCTTAAGAGAAAGCTAAAAGTGGCTAAAAAGTATAAAGAGAATATAAATGGCGCCTTCGAATTTGAGACTCGTCAATTGGAGCAGGACTCCCTGGGCAGTGACCCGTCGGACGAGGTACTTTCGAAAGGCTTAAAATTAAAAGTGGCTAAAAAGTATAAAGAGAATATAAATGGCGCCTTCGAATTTGAGACTCGTCAAGTGGAGCAGGACTCCCTGGGCAGTGACCCGTCGGACGAGGTACTTTCGAAAGGTTTAAAGTGAAAGCAAAGAGCTAAATGCTCAAAGGAAAGTGAAAGAGATTTGCCAGTGGCAAAAAGGGAGCTATAAGCTCGAATAAGAAAGGAAAGCAAGTGTTCAAAGGCAAAGAGGCTAAGAACAAAAGTAAAAGAGAAAGAAAAAGAAAAGAAAAGAAAAGAAAAAGAATAATAATAATTAAAGATAAAACGGGCGAAACTACGGAGTGAAACGCGGCCCATGTTGGAGTTGCAGGCAGTGCCCTTCTCCCGGGTAGAGACCCGTTCGGGACGTTTCTTCCGTAGGACGGGGTAACACTTGCGGGTGTTATCGGCAACCTTAGAAATCTTATCTTATGTTAGCAGGACTACCGGGCTGGGGCCCGTTGGATAAGAAATTTTTGAGGGTTAACTTGAACTAAAGCACTAGAATTTAAAGAGTAAAGAGAAACTTGAGTGGCCAAGATGGCCAGGTTAGTTTGACCTTGTATACAGCGGCATAGTGGCCGAGTTGGTGCTTAGTAGCTTAGTATGACTAGACAGAGTAGTGTTGGGTTGATGAGTATATACAGATAGTGATATATTATTTTGCATAGCTGCATTTTGATATCGAGGATTTTAGTTTCCTAGCACTATTATTATTGCTTCCATTGGACCAAGTGGTATAGGACACTTTTTCTCGGTGGTTGAACCCACTGGGAACTCAGATGTAGTTCTCACACTCCTTGGGTGACTCCCCCCACAGGTTCAGGTATGGATGCAGCGGTTGCGACGGTTCTAATGCAGACGGCGAGGCATGCGACAGGGGCAAGGGCCCAGCAACATAGAGACCTAGAGGGTCTAGCAGAGGTATCCCATTTTTATATTTCTTGAGTGAAACATGTATGGTGAGGAATTTATGTAAAGGAATTGTAATAATTTTATTTGCAAGTTCAGAGATGTAAAGTGTAATAAAGTAATGCATGGTTCACTCTGGTATGCTTTCATTTCCGCTTTAACTGTTGTTATTGAATGAAAGTTTTAAATTTGTAGTGATTTTTAGTACTCTGATATTGAGCTTTCGCATACACTTGTTGTGTTATTATGGATGTTACCGTTCCTTTCGGGTAGGAAAAGGTCTTACCCGACTGGCGGGTCTGTTGGCGTGCCCGAACCGTACAAATTGGCGGACTCGGGGCGTGACACTCTGCATCCTTGCATCCTGCCGACGCGAAGCCTCAGCCTGCTCTCGCGCCGCAGCCGACTGCCGCTCCACTACATCAGCTAGCATAGCCAACTGCTCTCTCAAATCTCGGACCTCACTGGATCCGAAAGTAGCAGACGTCTCCGCATCGGCCTCCTTGGCCGTCATGGAGCGAGTCGTAGGCATCACAAACTGTAACAGGCATAAAATGCGTAGGTTAGGATAACCAACACAAAACGCATCCCCACTCAAAACAAATCCCAATCATGCGAAAGCAAATGAAGCATGCCACAATTATTTCCCGATGTCAGGTTGTCGGCCGCCAACCAGACCTTCCAAGGAAATAGAAGGTGCAATTACTTCGATCAACTCCAACTCTTATGAAGTTATAGTATTGACCCAATCTTGTTACTTTCGCCAAGTAATCATATGAGACCCCATCTCTCACTTTCTTAATCCTTATGGTCCAACCAGCCTAAGGTTTGCTAGGTCCACTAAGACTCAACCCTAGGCTCTGATACCAATATAATCTGTCACGCCCCAGGCCCCAGCGGAAGCCTACCCGGCATGTGCACAGACCCGCCGTGTGCACAAGGTACCCCCCAGTACACACAAGGTGTGTACAACAACAAAGCGGAAAGGAAGCAATATACACATCCTACTAGTAATCAGAGCACAACAACTAAACTATACATAAAAGAGGAGAGTAGATAACAACTATCATACAAGAAGTTAAAATCCATTATACAAATGTGGTCCTCTCAAATACAACCTATCAAAATACATAGGTGGTTTCTATGCCAAAATACACCAACACCTCTCCAACAAAAACAAAAGAAAAGGTGCCCTGCAACCACCTCGAGTGGTGCGACGGGGACAAGCTAGCTATGCGATAACCCCTTGCCACGGTCCCGAGCCCCTCCCGCTGCGAATGGCTCTGAAAAACAACAACCCAAATGGGGTTAGAACTATTAATCAATAGTTCCCAGTGGGTAAGCCGCCGAGATGAGCGAAATACACCACTAGGTCAACTGAGGCATAAGATAGTAAAACTGCTGAAATGAAATGCAGAAAATAAACAACTGAAATAAAGTGAAGTACTCTACTACTATCATGCCTCTATGCTCATGTACAAAGTGATGATGATAAGAATCTATCATGTTATCATAATGTCCAACTACAATGAGTAGTATTATTTATGTGGTGTCCAATGTCAAGTTTGCTATCATGTATGTCCAACTACCATGAATGTATCATCTATGTGATATTCAATGTCAAGTTTAGTTAACATAATCATTTCCTCTTGAAGACTTTCTTTGAGTCTAAGCTTGAGCCACGCCTCATGGTCCCGTGGTGGCACCCCCCAAGGAGCTATGCCAATCCAACGGCGTCCCAATCGGCACCCAATCCCGCACGGCGATCATGATGTCGCAAATGGCCAACTCCGGAGTGCCCGCTTGGAGGGAGCGACCCTACCAAGCATGTGCGAATGAGCACAAACGGCAAGCAATCAAGTCTCGATCATCGTGTCTAAAACACGAAATAGCAATCATCGTGTCTAAAACACGGAATAGCATCATCGACCTTTAGGTCGGGGTATAGTATCTCAAGTGTCAATGTTTCATATGCAATATTAGCATTATCTTGCATAATGAAAGAGTAGAACATTTACAAGTTTTCCTCATGTCGCAAACATGGAATCTCACTATTTCATCTTGATTGTACAAGTTTAGAAGTTTTCTACCTGTATCTCACTACCCTAGATGGCACTAACATCATAATGTCCATTTATATATGACCATGTGCATAGCATGTCCCAATAATTCTATAGCAGGTATAGTTATTCTCTATTCATATCCAAAAGCTTAAGTTAACAAAAATTCCTATTCAATCCCCCCTTAAAGTGCCCATGCACCTACAATGTTTACCTCTACTTCATAGAGTATGAAATTTTCTACACATGAAGGGGTTCAAATGCATGATCATAAATCATGATAAATCAAACGATGCATGTTTAATATAACAATGATGCCCTAAAAGTTTATAGAAGACATAGGGGGAGTTCACCTATTTCGGTGAGGTCAGACCCACCGCATAGTTGCCAAATCCTTGTGAAGGATCCCAACCAAGATGCCCACACTTCCTCTTATGCCCTAAGAGAAGTTTTCAAAGGGTTAAAACATCACAAAAACCCAATCACAAAATTCCTTAAAAATCATAAGGAAAAATAGGTGGAAAATACCTTAGGTTGAGAAATCTTGCTAAATATTGAAATCCAAACAAGAAAAGCTTCAAAACCAACCTACAAGAGTGTTCTACACCCATCAATTCCACCCCAAAAGCTAGAAATCAAAAAGCCCCAAAATAAACCCTAGTTTTCCAAAAACTAGGTTTTCCTTCAAAAATCCCAAAAGAAAGGGAAAAGAAGTGTTCCTAACCTCCTTAATCTCAAATCCTACCTTGGAAATGCAAAGGATAGGAACTAGGGCTCCAAACTCCCTTCTCCTTCAAGCCCTTACCTTTCTTCAAGCTCTTGAAGCAAGCTCCAATGGTGGAGAAGAGAAGAAGGAAGAAGAACCCAAGTGGAGAGATGTGTTGGAGAAGAAAATCCAAGATCTCTTTCTCTCTCTCTCTCTCTAAAACTCTCTCTTGCTCTCTCCAAATGGTAGGAAAAGAGAAGGTAAAGAGGGTTAAAAACCCTAACGTAACAAAATCCCCAAAGCCCCCTGCAAGAAATGCAATTATATTTCTTACTGGGCTGTCCAGACCAAAACGGTCCGGACTGCCCCAATACGGTCCGGACCCCGAAGGTGGAAATTCCAGATTCACGTGGATAGTCCGGACTCTTCCCGGACGGTCCAGACCCCGAAGCCAAAAACCTCAAATTTTCTAAATTTTCGAAAATTTCCGATTTGCGCCCAAACTCTCCGGAAACCTTCTAGAACCTTCCGGAAGCTTACTAAAACATCCGAAGGGTATCATTCAACCCTTCGCACACTCAAACTTCGCACTTTGCTAAAGTTCAGTGTACTACAACAGTTATACTCCAAGGACGGGTAGGGAACTAGCTCGCGACTCCCTCACCTCGATCAGCAACAGAAGGGTCAGCTACCGGAGTAGCAGGAACTGGAAAAGGGGTCCCTGGGAAAAGTCACCACGGCGGGTGTGAGAACTACATCCCACAGTAGTTCTCAGTGGGTACCACTACCAAGCCCGACGGTCTACCCACTAAGTCTACTAGAGGCATAAGATAACAGAAAAACTGCAATAATGGAAAGATAAGCTGGAAAGAGTCTACAACTATCATGCCTCTATCTACAATGCTTAAAGGGTGATACAGATGAAAATGATGCATCGACTCTAACCCAAATACTCAATCAACCCAATCACAGTGACTGCCACATGGGGTCCAGTCAAACCTGCGCCCACCTACTGCCGCACATCCACAAGAGGATGGGACTTACGTAGGGCGTCCGTGACTGCCAAAACTGGCCCAGCCAGAGGGACTGCGTCGACAAGTCGCGATAGCAAAGTAACAGGCCCAGCTTCGGAGCGGCACTCGAGGGGCATGACCCCACCGAGGAAAGTATCCGCGTATCTCTGTCGAGCTCAATATGGCTCATGCAAGCTATAATCCAAATCCACGATCAATCAGATCGACAATGTCCAACTCACAATACTAACCCACTGGCTGGAGGTACTCAACAGCCGGGACCGTCGTCAACCCAACGGTTCCCAAAATAGGACATCCAACTCACAGACGAGAAAGAACCAACCGACACAGTAAGGGTCCGAGAATCCCGAAAGGTCGGTGTCTAGAATCCCAATCAAACAAGAACAGACTCCAGACTCAACCTTTCGAAGTTCTCGACCCCTTACAGTTCGGGAAAACAACTCCCTTGGTAAAACATGCGGAAGAAACCAACCAGGGTCCGAAAGTTTCGGGAGACCAACACCAACAACCCTATCAAACAAGAACAAGTTCCAGGTACAGCCCCCGTAGCTTTCGTCCCGAAATAAGGGAACGACCCCTAGAACCAAGGTCACCCAAACTCTCTCGCATCAAACCAAGATCCAAAAAGGCTAAAACTGAACGGGGACAATCCTCGGATTCCCACGATTCCAACAAGTCTAAAAACACCAGAAAACTCCTCCTGGGTACAAAGATATGGTCCAAACATTGCAATAAGTCAAAATTCCCATAACACAAGCTGCTGTAAAATCTGTCACAAAGAAACTTAATTACCACCTGCGAGATAATCTCTAAAAATTCCAATAAAAATACGACGGCGATCCTCGCGAAGAGTAGATGTCAATCGAGTCCTCAAATGTTGAAATCCAATACCCGAGCGCAGATATAAAAATCTGACAAGCCTCCGCTGTCCAGAAAAACCACCAGCAGGAAAGGGGTTCAAAGATGCCTCGTAAACCGTGCCAAGAACTCAGAATGAAGCAAGGTAATCAGCATGAAAATCGAAGGCCTACCTCTCATGAAACCGACGCCGTGAAAATCGTCCAAAAATTCCTTTGGAGTAGCTCTGTGGACGTCGTGGACCAAAACGCGACGGAAATGGGCCACCGAAGAAGAAATGTCGCACTGCGCCGAATCGCCGATGCCGTCGATGCCGCGCCCTCCAAAAATTCCGAAACTTCTTCACAAGATGCAGCACAAGATGAGGAACAAACTTGCAATAGGGCTCAGTCACAGAAGGGCCCGGGAAAAGGGGCTAAAGGCCTAAGAAACCGGCTTATTTATAGGCTTCCACCAAAAAAAACCAAAAAAAACAAAGCTATTGGGCTTTCAGGCCCGAAATTCGGGCGCCCGGGGGGATTCGGGCGCAAATAGTGCCCGAATTCGCCCCCCGGCCCGGCCCGCGACCAACGCCCGGATCGCCCAGCGCCTGACACGTGTCCCGAACAGCGGACAGCGTGTGCGGGGCCGCTGAGGATCCGCCGCGTGGCCCGACCGGAGCACATAGGGTAGGTGGCTCCCGCCAATCGTCGGGCGCCATGTGGCACCCCGCGTACGGCGGTCACCTGCCCCAACAGCCCCCGCCTGCTCCCCCTGACGCGTGGACCGCGCGCACGTGAGCCAGCCACTCACAGGCCGCCACGTGGCCCGCCCGGGTGCATGCGCCAGCCCGCGCGTCTCCGTGGACCGCGCCGCATGAGCCCGCAAATCCGAGGGCGCCATGTGTCCCCCGCGCCCGGTCCATGCACTAGTGCAAATCTTTGTGGACCGCGCCGCATGTGCCGGCCAATCAAAGTCCGCCACGTGGCATCCAACCGGTCCACGGCTTCCCCTATGCACCAAAATGCGCAGAAAACTTTCGGGTATCCGTTTTTGGGCATCCGGACTCCGAAAAATATAAGTAAATAGCCGATTTTCGACGTTTTTCCGCGCTGAATCCAAATCCGGTCTCGGATTAGCTTGAAACCCTTTCTAAAATTCAGTGAAAATAGTCGAAGGACAGGCTTGATCCAGAAACCTCACTGAGTCCGTCCAACACGTCCATTTGACGCGTTGCTGGTCCGACGCACCACTAATCGGTGTTCCACTACATGGGTCATGGGGAAAGTTGCACGGGGATCGGGGTCACTACATGGTGATCCCGGGCCGTAGAGTATCATCCGGTTAGTGTTGTTGGGAACCATTTGGGTGACGGTAGTCCCAGGTCGTTGAGTGTCGTCCGACCAGTTTTGTTAGACCTCGAGTTGTGGGTCGATCTTGGCTATGGAGTATCTCCAGCCCGTGAGTTTATTGTGTGGCGTTAGATTCCTGCTTTAACCGAGGGAGCCGAATGCCTGAACTGTAAGTGGTCGAGAACTTTGAAAGGCTAAGCCTGGAGTCTGTTCTTGTTTGATTGGAGTTCTAGGCACCGGCCTAACGGGATTCTCGGACCCTTACTGTGTCAGTCGGTTCTTCTCGTCTATGAGTTGGGTGTCTCGTTTGGGAGCCGTCTGGGTCGACGGTGATCCCGGTTGTGGAGTATCTCCAGCTAGTGAGTTTTGCGTCACGAGCGGTTGTGTCGCTAGTGTCTCGGGATTCGTGAGAGTTGTATTAGTTGTGTCGTTGAGGGTACTCCGACCTTTGTACGAGATGTTGAGGATTCCGAGTTTATTCGCTTTGGGAGAGAGAGAGCGTGGATTTTGACTATAACCTACATGTGCTACTGTTTGATACTCTTTACCGCGCCGTTTTCCTCAGTGGGGGAGCACCCCGTGAGATGCCGCAGTGGATGCGATGTTTGGCCTATTGAGGCAGTTTTGCGCGAGGGGTAAGTTAGTTCGATTGGACACCCTACGTTGATACACTAGGGGACCCTACGTTGATACACTAGGGAGGCGCAGGCTTGACTGGGCCAGATGTGGCAGTCAGCTCGATTGGGTCGATTGTGCACCTCGTGTGCGTGTGGTTACATGTCTTTCTTCATTTTTCCCTTTGAGCATTTACATAGAGGCATGGTAGCTATAGAGTATCTCCAGCTTTTCTTGTTTAGTTTTACTGCATTGTTATCTTATACCTCTAGTAGACTTAGTGGGCAGACCGTCGGGCTTGGTGATGGTACCCACTAAGAACTACGTGTTGATGTAGTTCTCACACCCGTTGAGGGTTCTCCCCCTCCTTTTTCTTTCCTCTCCTTTATTTTGCAGAGTCATTGCGGGGGGGGGGGTTGCTGATTCTGCTGTTGCTGTTCGAGGCGAGGGAGTCGCGAGCTAGATCCCTACTCGTCTTTGGAGAGTAGCAGTACCCACATTGGAGATTTGTAGTACAGTCATTAGATTATTTTTATTTCTACTTTTGAGAGACTACTATTGTAGTAACCCAGATTCCCGTGTACCTTTCTCCTATGTTTCGGGGTGTGGAACACCTGTTATTGGTGTGTCGGGCCCACAACACGTCAAAGAGATGTGTTGGATGGACTCAGAGAGGGTTTAGGTTAGAGCCTGTCTTTCGGCTGTGTTTGCCGAATTTTAGAAGTGGTTTCAGGCTATTTGGAGGTCGTATTTGGATTCAGCGCGGAAAAACACTTGAAAACGGCTATTTACTTATATTTTTCTGAGTCCGGACGCCCAAAAACGGACACCCGGAAGTTTTCTGTGCAAAATGGTGCATGGGGGGAGCCGTGGACCGGCCTTGGACACGTGGCGGGCTGTGATTGGGCCGGCGCACGCTGTCCGATCCACGGAGGAGCGCCGCCGGTGCATGGTGGACCTGCGGGACGCGTGGCAACCGTCCATAGGCGGGTCTACGCTGCGCGGTCCACGGGACCGCACGGCTGGCGCGTGGACCGGGGCGCGCCACGTGGCGGCCCCGGATTCGCGGGCTCACGAGCGCGCGGAGCACGCGGCACCGCGGAGCCGACGCCGTACGCACGCGGGCGCGGGACGCGTGGCGTGTCGGCCGCTGGTTGGCGGGCGCTGCCTGCGTGGCGGGCGAGGCGCCGCCCCCGTGCGCCACGCGGCGCTTCGCCATTGGCGGGCGCCGCTGGTGGTGTGTTCGAGCGGGGACACGCGGCGGCGCCCGATTCGCGGGCGCAGCTGTCCGCTGTTTGGCGGACAGGTGTCGCGCCCGGGATTTTCCGGGCGCGGGCTGGGCCTGGTCTTGGGCCGCACTGTGCGGGCCCAAATGATTCGGGCGCCCGGTTCTGGGGACACATTGGGAATTTCTCCAATTGTTGTTTTGGGCCTATAAAACCTCCACCTCTCTCTCTTTCTCTCCTTTTTCTGAAGCGTAGAGAGAGAATGGGAGGGAGTGCTCTATATGAAAGTTGTTCCTCTAGTTGTTTCTGATCTCGTGGTGGATCCCCTGGATTTTTGGAGGCTCGACAGCGGCGATCTTGATTTTACAGTGCGCCTCGACTTTCCCCCATTTCGGCCCGTTTGCGTCTCAGTTCAGTCGGAAAATTACTGTCAGCAAATCAGGAGGAATTTTTGGGCGATTTCTTCGACAGCGTGTTTCTAAGAGGTAAGGCTTCGATTTTCGTGTTAATCGTTTCGCTCTGTTTTGGGTTTTTGGCATGGTTCCCGAGGCACCTTTGACCTCCTTTTTGCTGTGATGTTTTTGGGACAGCACCGGCTTGTTCGATTTATATCTTGGCCTAGGAGCATCAGATCAAGGCGTATAAGTACTCGTTTTTGATTTACTCGTCGCAAGGAACGCAACTGTATTTTTTCTGGATTTTTCGGAGCACTGTACAGAGGTGAAAACTCCTCTATTTCCGTGCTGTTTGGAAGAACAGCAAAAGCTGTATGTTGGGTTTTGTGTTTACACCGGGTGCGTTGTTCTGTACAGTTGTGCACTGTTTTCGGCGGGTTGCGGAGTTAGAGGACTGTGGACAGCGAGGAGGCTATTTGGGTGTCGATTTGCATGCCAGGTGGGTGGTTGTTGCTTACCTCTTACTGTGATTTACTCACTAGGACTATTAGAGAGACCCCTAATTTATTTGGCACCCTATTAGAAATCATGCTTAAATAAATGATCCTGATTAATCATTGGCCTATTTTTGTGGGATTGATATACTATGATGGTGATATGTTAGCATGCCATGTTGGCACTTAACCTTTCATGAAAATGGATGATTAAATGGAACAGGATGACATATTTATGTGTGGTTGCTACTTTGATGATTTATTATGGATCAGGGATTATAGACATGTGTAATTGGTTAGTGATTTTGGCATGATGGTTATATCTATACGGATCTATCATTTGATACACATGTGGAGCTACTATTTGATACACTCTTTTATCTTTCATGAGGACATTTGCATGCTTGTATGGACATCTAGATAGGCCACTATTTATTGCTACACTATCATGTTGGGACATGACTTAGGAGAAACCATGATTGTTTTCTTTCTCCTTCTCAATTTGACTTTTGATTCATGTTGCTCGGGTTCGAGCAGGGGCTTGGGATAGTGTAGTCGGGACTTTGGAGTCTGGGACAAGTTGTACTTGATTATGGATTGTGGGGCATTGTGGTAACCGTGGATATTAGGCAGTTGACCAGATGTTGGTTATTTTATTAGATTGTGGACTTGTGGGGTATTGCGGTAACCGCGGACATTAGGCGGTTGACAAGATGTTTATCTTTGCATCAGATTAAGATTGGGTTTTCTGTATTGGATGGATTTTCCCACTTGAGCATAATCATGATCCAGTCCTGCTATATTGTGATATTTGTGAGACATTGGTTACTTTACTCGTGTGGGTCGCTCCCCTCGAGTGCCACTCCGGATGTAGGCTTACGACCGAGCCATGTGTGCTGGTCTATTACTTATTGGGATTATGAGCCATGTGTGCTGGTCCCCTACTGAGTTCTTGAGACAGTTTGAGCAGGCAGTACCAGTTTTGACTGGTGACTAGATTGGGTTTATTTGGACAGATACTGTATTCTGATGCATACATACAGTCATTCCTTTTGGTATTGCATTTAGAGGTATACTAGTGGTAGTTTTCCTATTTCAGTTGCTCCTTTTACCTTACCACTTTACCTTTTTCCTTGCCTCTGGTAGACTTAGCGGGTACGTCGGAGTTTGAGGCTTTACCCACAGGGGGAGGCTACTGGCTTACTAGTGGTTCTCACCCCCATTGTTGTTTTCCTCTCTTCCTTTCCTCTATTTTGCAGAGTCTTCTGCGGGAGCTACTGGGCCATCAGCAGCTGATCGAGGTAAGGGGATCGCCGAGTAGATAGATCTCCTTTGAGGCTATGAGCTACTGTTAGACAGATATTGTACCCATTTTACTCAGACTGTAGTAGTTTACTTTTATTTTGAGGTCTGGCTTAGGCCAGCTGGGTGTATTATTTTGGTGAGCAGGGAGTTCATTGTATTTATGACAGCTTTATTTTATTTCCAGTCTGAGATATTAAATAGTTCTTTTTAGTTCAGCTCTGTATTATGCACTTTTATTGTATAGCTTATATTTGAGCAGGTTACCGACGCTTCGTGTACATGGAAAATTCTGTGTGCACGGTGGATCTGTTGACGAGCCCGGGTTCTGGTTTACATTCGGGGCGTGACAATTGTATTGTGAGGATCTGCACTGTACTGAGAACCTGTACACTGATGTATTATTTTTAGTTTACCTCCCTGTTGAGTTCGTGGATGTTGTATAAGAGGATATTGTATGATTATCATTTCTGAGAGATGAATATTGTATCATTATTTCCAATTGTACAGTGGTTGGATGTGAGATTTACAGTAGTTTATTTTATAGCTCTGATATCTGTTTAGCTGTAGACTTTTCCTTGCAGGTTGGACGCTTCGCCTATGCGGAGTTTTTGTATAGGCGGCGGATCTGTTCGCGAGCCCGGGTCGCAGTTTCGACCCTGGGGCGTGACACCTGCACCCCCGGATGAGCCGGAGCAGGCCAGACCTTCCGAGATTAGCGAGTTGAGGGCCTTGGTGGCCCAGTTAGCTGAGAGTACCCGCCGGCAGGAGCAGCGGATGGATCAGCTACTTGCCCAGAGAGAGGCACCGCCCCCGACTGTTTTGGAGGCCCTGGCACCACCTGTGGTACCTCTTGTGCCATCGGCACCATCATCGGGCAGCGGGGCTCAAGGAGCAGCACAGCCTTTGACCCCGGCTGAGGAGCAGGATATTGCTGACAAGCTCGCCAAGTTTTGTCAACACGGACCACCTAGATTCTCTGGGCGAAACACGCAGCTGTGGGAGATCGGGTCATGGTTAGCTGCGATGGAGAAGCTATTCAGGGATTTCTTCATCGATCCGAGGTACCGAGTTCACATTGCGGTACACTGCCTGGACGGAGATGCAGATGCTTGTTGGCATGGGGTGGAGCCACTAGAGTTTCAGATCACCCGATAGCTACCCTGGTCCGAGTTCCGACGCATGATACTTGATACCTACTTTTCGACTAGCATGAAGCGGAAACTGGAGGATGACTTAAAGAATCTTCAGCAGGGCGACCGATCAGTTCAGGCTTACTATCAGGAGTTCATGCAGATGCTTAACTGCGTACCATTTGTCGCCCGTGATGGTCCTCACCAGGTGGAGTTATTCGAGGCAGGTCTCCGCAGCGAGATTTAAACCTTGGTTCATGCCTAGAGGTTTCAGACTCTAGAGGGGGCCGCAGAGCATGCCTAGTGGGTGGAGAGAGGCGACACAGTGGTGGCGAGGTGAGGCAGGATGGTCGCGCAGAGTTCCGACAGGAAGCGACCAGTACCCGACGACGGGGGGCATGCTAGTTCGTGGAGACCGCCGCATCCTCAGCTTTCTGGCCGTGGGCGTTCTGAGCGGCGAGGGCCTGGTGGATCCCAGAGGCCGCAGCAGCAGCAGCAGCATCAGCAGCAGAGGTCACAGCCGAGGCAGCAGAGATCTCAGCGGCAATCTCAGAGACAGCAGCAGAAGTTGAGGCAGTCTCAGCCTTCTGACAGGTGTGTTTTCTGCAGGGCACAGCATCCATCAAACACGTGCGATTTGAGGTAGGGTCGCTGTTATCGATGTGGACAATCTGGCCACATTCGAGCCACGTGCCCTCTTGCGACATCAGCAGTACCTTCTTCGGCATCGGCTCCCTTCGCACCTCAGCAGCGGCCGTCAGCTCAGCGGCCCTATGCTCCAGCGAGCAGGCCATCTTCTTCCCACCCCACTGACTACCGGCCTCCAGCTCAGAGCGGTCGGGTCTATGCCGCTCAGGTGTAGGACTCCTCCGCGGCTGACCATGTGGTAGCAGGTATTACCTTACTTTTCGGCATTAGGACTCGTACCTTGTTTGATACTGGAGCATCGCATTCTTTTATTGGTAGAGCATTTGCATCCCTATATGGTATAGAGATAGATTCCCTGTCGCATGCATTAGAGGTTCGGATTCCTGATCATGTTTTGTATGTTGAGGAGCATTGTAAAGCTTGCCCGGTACAGTTGGGATCTTGGATCCTGCCGGCAGACTTGCTTGTCTTGCGGCAGCTCTAGGATTTTGGCATTGTACTAGATATGGATTGTTTGTCGCGGTACTATGCCACTATTGATTGCAGAGAGTGGACGGTGACTTTCCGCGAGCCAGGACAGGAGGAGTTTATCTTCAGAGGTTGGCAGAGCACGTTGTTCGCAGCGACTATTTCCTCGGCGAGGGCTAGGCGGATGATGAGTAGAGGCTGCACTGCCTTTCTGGCTACGATCGTTGAGGTGTCTACGGTGATAGTGGGACTCGAGGATATCCCCATTGTCTGCGAGTTTCCAGATGAGTTTCCCCTTGAGTTGACGACTATGCCAGTAGAGAGGGAGATAGAGTTTGTGATTGACGTGGTTCCGGGAACCGCGCTAATCTCGAAGGCGCCTTATCAGATGGCGCCTGCCGAGTTGAGAGAGCTAAAGGCGTAGCTGCAGGATCTTATGGACAAGGGTTTTGTTAGACCCAGTGTATCGCCGTGGGGAGCGTCTGTTTTGTTTGTAAAGAAGAAGGATGGTTCGCTTAGATTGTGTGTGGATTATAGGCTGCTGAACAAAGTGACCATCTGGAACAAGTATGCTTTACCACGGATTGACGATTTGTTCGATCAGTTGCAGGGAGCTTTGGTGTTTTCGAAGATCGATCTCCAGTCCGATTACCACCAGTTGAGGGTGAGGGCCGAGGATATCTCCAAGACGGCATTCAGATCTCGGTACGGGCATTATGAGTTCACGGTGATGCCATTTGGTCTGACTAATGCCCCTGCCGCATTTATGGATTTGATGAACCGGATATTCCAACCGTACTTGGACTGATTTGTTGTAGTATTTATTAATGATATTTTGATTTACTCCTGGTGTGATGGGGAGCATGAGGAGCACTTGAGGACAGTGCTACAGCTTCTACGAGAGAAGAAGCTGTATGCCAAGCTTAAAAAGTGCGAATTTTGACTCCGGGAGGTCGCTTTTTTGGGCCATGTAGTTTCAGCTTCAGGAGTGGCGATTGATCCGGCCAAGGTGGATGCTATTCGAGATTGGCCGAGGCCGACAACTATCACCGAGGTGCGAAGTTTTCTGGGTTTGGCTGGTTATTATCGTCGATTTGTCGAGGGCTTTGTGAAGCTTTCCACTCCGCTCACTCATCTGACCAAGAAGGGGGTTAACAATATTTGGAGTAAGGCTTGTCAGAGCAGTTTTGAGGAGTTGAAGCAGAGATTGATGACGGCTCTGTAATGATTCGACTTTTCTAGTAATATTTTACAACCCTGTTAGTAAAGTACCACTTTTAGGAAAGCTGAGTTATCGAGTTTTCTTAAGTTGGTCGATGTGTTGCACGGATATTTTTTTGTGAAGGAGCTCGAAAAACGATGACCGACGGTGCGATCGGATCTGAAATCCGACCTTGGGATCACCCGGAACAGGGTTTTTAGGTTGCGGTGACTTGGTGCGCATCGAAATCCATGCAAAATATCTCACACGCTTTTCGAGGAAATTACGGGTTTATACCATATAATTAATTAATCAATTAATTAGTTATAAATATTTAAATGTGGGAATTATTCGTGCGTACGAGAGAAAATCTCACTTTTCGCAAAAAGAGAAACCCTAGCCGGAGAGGAAGAGAAAGAAAAGAAAAGAAAAGAACGAAACCCTAACCGGAGGAAGAAGAGAAGAGAGAGGAAGAAGGCGGAGGAGTCCGATCAACGTGCCGGAAATAGGAGTGCGATCGGATCGTCTTCCCCGTCGAAATTTGCGGTAAGTGGAATTCGTTTTATTATATTGTTGGGGTTTTCGTGTCTTTTTTCGTCGTCGTCGTCGCCACCCCTGTCGCCGACGTCATCACCGCCCCCGCCGCCGCCGTGCGATCTAGGGCCACCCAGGGCACTGCCGCCGGTGGCGCGCGCCGCGCGGGGCGCAACCCGCGGGTGGCGGCGTCCACGCGGGAAGGCGCCGCGCGGGCGCAACCAGCGAGCGCAAGTCGCGCGGCCTTGTGCCACGCGGGGCACCCGCGGGTGGCGGCGTCCGCGCGGGCGAGCGTCACGCGGGCGCCACCCGCGAGCGCAAGCCGCGCGGCCTCGTGCCGCGCGGGGCGCCCGCGGGTGGCGGCGTCTGCGCGGGCGGGCGCCACCTGCGGGCGCGAGCAGCGCGGCCCCGTGCCGCGCGGGGCGCCCGCGGGCGGGCAGACGCCACACGGGCGCCGCGTGGGCGCCACCCGCGGGCATGCGCCGCGCGGCCTCGTGCCACGCGGGGCGCCCGCGGGCGGGCAAGCACCGCGCGGGCACCACCCGCGGGCGCGTGTCGCGTGGCCTCGTGCCGCGCGGCCTCGTGCCGCGCGGGGTGCCCGCGGGCGGCGGCGTCCGCGTGGGCAAACGTCGCGAGCGACGGCGTGCGCGCGGGTGGGTGCCGCGTGAGTAGATGTCGTCGTACGCACGCCGTTGCGTGGTTTTTGTCGCGATGATAAGTTTTGGCTTTCGTTTTGCGACAGGGTGCGTCCGGTTTGACTTATCGTTCTTTTTGGGGACTTCTTTCGGTCCAGGAGCTGAGCGGGAGGGTGTCAAAGTTCAAGGTGTTCCGATCGTCACGCGACAAGGTGGGTACTCTCGCAATAAGTGCCGTATGTCATCATTATAATAAGTATAATAACAAGCCTAATAAAGTAGATGAGATGTATCAACTGTTTAAACCCATCGCATGAGTTTTTCCTGTTTCTTCCATTATTAACTGTGGCGACTAAGTGTCGCGGTGATTATTACACGCCGGTTTCGGCTATCATGTTCTTAGATGCTTACACGCACATCGGCGGTTTGGCCACCGATTTGGTGTACTTTTTCGGAATTGTGGTACGTTGACCCGTGTACCCCACGAAAGTAAAGGTGTCGAGTGGGGACCCCTCGCGCTCGCTATAGGTGCAGCACTAGCACCGTGGAGGGGTTAAAAGCAATATGCAAGCAAGTGATCGTTCACGAGGGGGTCTTTAGACCTTCCGACAGGTATCATGTAATTAAATCAAGGGATATGGTGACTCATGAGGGGAAAAGCGAAAGGTTCCGGTGTATTCGGTTTGTCTTAACAATACTCTTTATTACTTTGATCATCTACTTTATTTGTCACTGACTTTCCCACACTGTGACAGGTCAGACTAGGTGTAGTAGCCGGGACGATGGTGAGGCAGCGTCTAGAGGACATTAGCCATATGAGGCTTTACTTCGTCGTTTCTTGTTGGGTTATCTCATTCCCTTTCTTGTTTAACTGTTAAGTTTCATTTGCTTGATTGTGGACCATTATGGATGTTGGATTGATAGTTAATTTGGTATTGTGGATTTGATATACTGTTATGGATTTATTTGCGGCATGTTTTACACTAAACAAAAGGGTTTCGAAAATGCTTTCCAAAACCAAGTGTCGTGTGGGCACTATCTTGAAAACCTCTGGATTTATCCTTTCAAAAGATGCAGCCGCCTAAATGAGACTCGCGGAATTACTTTGGGAAATTAGGTGTCATTTAGACACCGTTCGTAAATCCGCAGTCTCATCTTGATGTTGTGAATGAAACCTTAAGTTTATGGATAAAAGTAGTACTCTCCATCAATGTATTCAATGTGATTGTGTGGTTAAAGAATAATGTTGTAAATGTGACGCCGTGCATATACAAAGAAGACTCTGTCCGTTTAAAGAGTGAATTTGTATATGTGGCGGGTCTGTTGCGCACCGGCAGGAGGGGTTGTTAAGAAAAAAAATATATATGTACGTTTTTCGCAAATCCTTAAACCTCCGGGGCGTGACAGATTATATGGTATCAGAGAAAAACAACTTTAACCACAATAGTCAGTGACCAACATCCACAGTGCATAACGCCACAAGCAATTGAACATGAGATAACCAAGGTGTAGGTGCGGTAGATCGTGAGTGTACGAGGGAAAAAGGGGATTAATTTCGGTGCGTTCGTAGGTCAAGGTACTAGGTCAGCAACGTTAGGATTGACGCGATTTCTTTGTGTGCACAGATAGCAGTCCGGCTTAGTGAATAATCGTCGACGTGAAATGGACAGGATGGACTCTGCAGCCGCAGCGAACCGCTTACTACGCAACCAGCTGCGCGATGTGACTGGACAACTGCTTTCCCTCACTAAGCGCTTGTGCTTACTGACACGGGAATTTGAGGGTAGAGACCACTTCCAGCACGGCGCCAGGGACGACACTTTTCGTGGGATACCACCTGTAGGATTTCCCACCCTTCATGAGGCGGTTAACTTGGCCATGCGGGCGGAGCGGGAACTCGCCGAGGCACGCACTCAGTAGGGATACCCCGGACTATATCAGGGCCAGAGGTACCCCCACCCCGGTCCGGCGGAGGAGCCCTTTCAGGGAGGCCGGGCAAACAAACGCCCGAAGACAGAACAGAAAATCGGGCAAGCAAAGATGGTAGGACCAGAACCACTAGGGAAGTCGTGCGTCATATGTGGTGGGGCGCATCGAGTAACGAGCTGCCCTTGGAGGCACGACCACTGTTTCCGGTGCGGCAACCCGGGCCACTCACGTGTCTCATGCCCCCAAAAACCGGCTACTACCGCCACGGCGCCGCAACTCGAGGAACCAGAAAATGCTGCAGCTCTCGACCCACGGACGGACCTACCCGGCAGTCAGCACATGACGGATTATGACGACACCAGGTCCCTGCCCCGCCACGCCATACGTTGCTGGCCGAAGTGTGGTGACCCGGATCTTTGCAGGGCTTCTACAGTGTGACCAGCAGCTTCTGGAAGCCTACGTGGCATGTCGGCGGTGTTCGCACGCCAATTTGGACACAAGGGATGGACTCGGGGCTTAAAATGGATCACGTGGGTAATCGAGGGACCCCGTCGGATGTTTAGAGGTGTTTCCGCGCAAAATAGATATCAAATTTAGGCTCAGCGCGAAATTCGGATTTAAAATACCTTTTCGGGAGCCTCCGGCAATTTATAGGATTGGAATTTGGCAAAATGGACGCCGGATTTGGAATCAGCGCGCGAAAACGGTCAAGATGGGCTATTTATTTGCATTTTCGGGTTTGCTACAGTAATTTTACTGTTCACCTGCCGGAACAGTAACTCCGGCGATCGCCGGCGGCGGCGGGCAGCGGCGGAAGGCGGCGGCGCGGCCTCGTGCAGGCGGCAGAGCGCGGCGGGCAGGCACGCCCGGCACGGGCAGGGCGCGGTCAGGTGCGCGATCCACGCGGGCGGCGTGCACCTAGGTGTGCCACGTGGCGTCCTCTGAGTGGGTGGTTCAGGCAGCGCGGTCCACGGAAATTTTTGGGTTCACAGTGGACCGGTGTGCGACACGTGGCAGCTTGTGATTCGCTGGCGTTGTGCACCCGGTCCACGGTGCAGGAGGTTGTTACCTCGGTTTGCGTGCGGCATGGTCGCAGCAGCACGCACGTGGGCGCGATTCCCGAGGCACGGGCGCGCGAGATCGGGGGCCACGTGTCGCGCAGAGAGTGGCCGGGGTTGGTGTATCCTGTTCGGCGGGACACGATGGGTATTTTCCGAAAAGATTTTTCTGGTTTTCCCTTAAGTAGCAAACCGAGGGCTCTTGGGAGGAGGATTTCGACCCCTTCGAGCCCTCTGCTCGAAGGGGGTTGAGAAGAAGAATTCTTCTCCTTGAAGTGAGGATTTCGCCCGCCAAGTTCCAGATTTTTCGGCGGCATGGATTTTGAGATATCCATTTTCCCAGAGCGGCGCGACGTTTTCTTTCCGGTGTCCTCCTTCGTCGCAGCGGCAGTGTGATGACTCCCCTGGCCTACCCCGAGCTCCTTTTTCTGTGATTTTTGCGCCGTTGGCTTCATGACAGGTAGGGCTTCATCTTTTGTTTTGATCGCGCATTCCGATTTTGACTCCCTGGCTCGGATCCCGAGGTAAAAATGGTTACCCTTTTTCTGTGAGAGATTTTGGGACAGCAGCGGATTGTGGAGGCCATATCTTCGCGCACGAGCGTCAGACGGGAATGGTCTTGTACAACTTTTTCATCTACAGATCGCGAGGAACACGCTCGTATTTTTCTTGGATTTTTCAGAGATTTATTTCGAGGTTAAAATCCCTGTTTCCCTGTGAACAGTGTACAGTTTTTAGCACAGATTTTTGTATGAGTGTACCCCCTTGCCGAATTTTTATCTTAACTTACCGAACTCAGATTTGGGCGTGCAAGCTACCGTTACGAAGCTATCGACGCGAGGATCACGGTGATATTTTTCTGGGAATTTTTTGGGCTCTTGCTGCAGGTGCAAATTAAGCATTTCTGGGACTGTTGTTGTATGTGTGTGTGAGAGCAGATTTTGGAATGTATGTGTAATAGTGGACTTTGTATTATGCCAAGAGAGTTACGGGTGTGCTGAACTTATTGGAGCAAGGGATTAGAGTTATCTGGTGTTTTCAGCTGTTGGGCTTTGGACAGTCAGCTTTTCAGGTGGGTGCTTTGTTCCGAGAACCGGTGGGCGGTTCTCTAATTCTATATGTTAGAATTGCATGCAGGTGTAGGGTACAATACCTGGGATTGATCGGTAAGCTTAACAATGTTGATTTTAGGGGAATTGCAAGTTAATTATTCATATTATGACAATGGTATTAATCAAATATTCATGTTGATGACTAGTGGAAGCTTACCTAAGGCAAGGTTACCCTATATGATTAATTATCATGCCATGTTAGCACATAACCTTTTATGAGGCTGGTTTATGCAATGGGATAGGATTATATAGTTATGTGCAGGTTCTACTCTGAGGAGCGATTATGGATCGGGAATTATGGACAGGTATGGTCATTGATAAGTTGGCATGAGGTTTATTTTTCTTTATTCTTCTTTGAGGACAAATGCATGCTTGTATGGACATATAGCTAGGCCATCTTTTACTGCTACACTACATACCGGAATTTGACTTAGGAGAAACCATGTTATCCTTTTCTCCTTCTTTGCTCGCGGTCTGTGTTGCTCAGATGCGAGCAGGGGTCTGGGGTAGTGTAGCCGGGACATTGGTGTCAGGGATGGGTTGTGCTGGATTGAGACTTGGCAGGGTTTTGCGGTGACCGCGGACTTTGGGCGGTTGACCGGAGGTCGGTTATAGGACTTGATTATAGACGGCAGGGTATTGCGGCAACCGCGGATTTTGGGCGGTTGACCGGATATTTATTCATGCATCAGATTGGATTTCATATTTCTCTAGTGGACAGAGTTTCCCACTATTTGAGTACTTTTGCATCTGATTGAGGACCGAGGCTTTCTTTAGTGGTTGAGCTTTCCCACTTTGATCAGAGTCATGATCCAGTCCTGCTGATTTATGATACTTGTTACTTTCGGCTACTTACTTTACTCGTGTGGGTCGCTCCCCTCGAGTACCACTCCGGAGTGTGCGTCAGACAGACTTTGAGTCCTTGAGACTCCTTTGCTTCGGTGTTATGCATCAGCTGGCATACCCGTTGCGGCAGGCAGAGCACGACAGACTTTGAGTCCTTGAGACTCCTTTGCTTCGGTGTTATGCATCAGCTGGCATACCCGTTGCGGCAGGCAGAGCAGGCAGTACCAGTGTCTACTGGTGATCGGATTGGGTTATTTAGACAGGCTTATAGATACTGATGCATACTTTCAGTTGTGTTGGACCAGTACTAGTGTTGTTGGGAACTGTTCGGGGTTTGACGGTGGTCCCGTGGTCGTTGTGAGTTCTTTGACCATTGTGTGAGAGGTTGAGCATCTTGAGTCTATCCGTTCTGAGAGAGAGGGCATGGATTTTGACTATAGCCTGCATGAGCCACTACTCGACAGCGAGTTAGTCCGTTTGGACGCCCTACGTAATTCCTGCCCGTCAGCGGGAGGTGGTTGTAGGTGGGCGCAGGTTTGACTGGACCCGATGGGGCAGTCAGCACGATTGGGTCGATTGAACACCTCGTGTGCGAGTGTTGCATATCTTTATCTGAGTTTCCCTATTTGAGCTTTTAGATAGAGGCATGGTAGCTGTAGAGGGTCTCCAGCTTCTTCGTTCAGTTTTATTGCATTGGTCATCTTTTGCCTCTTGAGGACTTGGTGGGCAGATCGTCGGGCCTGGTGGCGATACCCACTGAGAACTCCCTTTTTGGTGTAGTTCTCACACCCGTTGGGGGTCTCCCCCCCCCCCCCTTTTTGTCCTTTCTCTCCCTTGTTTTGCAGAGTCTTGGCGGGTGTTGCCGTTTCTGCGGTTGCTGTTCGCTGTGAGGGAGTAGCGAGCTAGATCCTGACCCATTGGAGAGTAGCGGTACCCCCCCTTTGAGGAGATCTTCAGCATAGTCGGTAGATTAGTATTTATTTCCTCTTTTGAGAGACTGATGTAGTGAGGATATGATATATTGAGAGCTGGTACACTGATGTTTTATTTGAGATATCTCCCTGTTGAGCTATGAGTTTTGTACTCGAGGTTATTGTATGATTATCATTTTTGGGAGATGGACCTTGTTGATTTATCTTCAGTTGTACAGTGGTTGATTTTATTTCTATAGCAGTTTTATCTTTTAGCTCTGATATCTGTTAGCTGTAGCTCTTTTTGCAGGTAGGACGCTTCGCCTATGCGGGTTTGGCATAGGTGGGGGATTTGTTGGCGAGCCCGGGTCGCAGTTTCGATCCCGGGGCGTGGCAGATTAGGTGGTATCAGAGCCTAGGTTGTAGGTCATGGTGGACTTAGAAACCCTAGGCTTGTGGTTGGACCCTAGGATGACTTCGTGAGAGTCGTGATTTGTAGCGAGAGTCCTGATTGAGTTTTACACCTCTCCCGAGGGACGGGATGAGTGATCGGCATGTTTATTCTCCTAAGTAGTTATGTTGGCTGCAGACAACATAACGCTGTGGAATGGGTGACACGCTCTAGACTTTCGCTGGATTGGGTCGAGCGTTGTTGTGTGCTGATTTGTGGTTTCGTCGTGGCGAGCGGTGTCTCCCCGGCGCTGGGTTTGGGACCCTTGTGCATCCTGTCATGGCAGTTGAGCTTGAGCGGTTGGTTTTGGGCCGGATACCCGGATTGAGGTCAGAGAACTCCGGACCCAGATGACAGGATCATCAGAGGCATATCAGCGGCAGAGTGAGCTGCTAGTCTGGGTGACGCAGTTGTCAGAGCAGTGGGCAGCCCGACAGTACTTTTCTTCTGAGACCACCAGGATGTAGTATCCTCAGCGGCAGGGATTTCTGTAGTGCCAATGGAGCGAGTGGCCCCCTCCGTGCCAATGTTTAGTGCCAAGGCACTAAGGCAGGGTGGATGGTTGACAGCAGAGGAGCTGTGGGGCATGTTTGATTAAGTGAGCCAGATTTGGCAAATGAACCACCCCGACTCGTAAGATTGAGCTGGGAGCCTTTGGAGGCAGAGTCGTGGTTGGGGGTGATGGAGTGATCAATTGAGAGCCTCCCTGTGCTAGAGAGTTTATGCAGTTGTTGAACTGGCGCTCCAGGTTTCGAGGGACGAGGCACATAGGATAAGTGAGACTGGGAGTGGATTGCGCCAGGATACTCTTTAGTTTCTTTTTGGTCCCTCCTGTTCGGATTTTGGACTGTGGATGCCTCGTCGGAGTAGGCATTGTGTTTGGAGCTGGACACTGCAGTTCCTTGGATGGGGATCTGCCGCTAGAGGCGAGTTCTGGAGGGAGGCGCTTGGCGCTAGGTGATGGAGGACAGATCGGCAGGCAGAGGCATTTTCGTTTTGCTTTCCTGGATGGTGGATATCCTTGTGGATGGTTAATGTAAAGCTTACCCATGGGAATGTTACCCTTTGTGATTGATAGCATGCATGTTTGGGGTATAATGTATGTGATTGAGGGGTGAGATTAGTAAGGATAATGGTATAAGGAATTGCATGAATCAATTGTGTTTGGTCGTATGATGATGATATCCAGGTGGATTTCTGAGACGTCTGAGGTTGGGTGGACCCCAATGACAGCATCAGCCCTTTTCTCAGAGTAGCGCAATGGTAGCGTGGTTTGTCTATCTACGGAAGACCGTATCCGTCGCCGCAGTGTGAGCAGAGACAAAGGTTGTGCTCCCTTTGGGTTTGGTTTGTATGTTTTCTGGCAGACTGAGCGACAACCGCTTGCATCATGTGGATGAGTTGTGCCGCCTGGTTGGAGGACGCCACGGCAGTGGATCGGGTGTTGCAAGTGTGATTTTATCACAGCAGTCAGAGTTAGTGCACTTTGCATTCCGGCATGGACTAGAGGCAGAGTTGTTACCACGTGCACTAGAGGTATAGGATACCATCGGTGTTATGCATGTGAAGGAGGCTTGTGGATTATGTTCAGTGTCGTGGAGACCATGAGTTATACCGGCAAACCTTTTGATATGGGTGGCAGTTCGATGTTTTGACCCAGTGCTTGGGATTGGTTGGCACGGCACCACTGGATGGTTAAGTGCAGAGAGGGTGATGATCGTGACTTTTGCGAGGCAGACAAAGGAGGCTTGTTATGGGAAGACTGTTCGAGCACTTAGGTTTTAGCGACTGTGTGAGAGGAGCTTATGGTGGCGCCGGGACCAAAGGATATTTCTATTGCTGCGAAATCCCGGGTGTGAGACCGCTTGAGTGGATGATTATGCCGCCAAATAGGGAGATTGAGGTGGCGATTGACGTGGTTCTTGAAACCGCGCCAACCTCGATAGCACCTTATGGATATCATCTGTAAGAGCTGGGAGAGTGGATGGCACCGGTACAGGGATCTGATGGATCGAGGGTCTGTTTGACCTCGTGACACGTTGTTGATGCACGACTGTGAGAGCTCTTTTGTGGTTTGAGCACAGGCAGGTCCGGGTATTATTCAGGACCTTTTGATGGAGTTATACTCCGGCAGTTGTTTGTTATGATGCGTGTACCTGTTTGGAATTTCAACTGAGGGCTTTGTCTAGATGGTGTTCAGGACACGGTAGGGGCATTATGAGTGTAGTGAGGCCTGATGGAATGACTAATGCCCCGTCGCCTTTAAGATTGAGGGATTTTGGTTCCAGCTGGACTTGAACGGATTGATAACGGTATTCTCCAGGGATATTTTGATTGTACCCCCCTTCCTGTGTGATTTAGAGCTTGTGGAGCACTTGTCGATGTTATGACAAGGTCTGTCAGGGAAAAAGCTTTATGCCAAGTTGTTGTGGTACAAGTTTTAGCTTCGAGAGCATATCTTCTTGGATTACATATTTTAACCGTAGGGGCGGAGGTGGAAATCCGGCCAATATGGATACTATCTGGGAATTGGTCGAGATCAATATTTATGGTCAAGGTAAGGAGCTTCTTGGACCTGGCAGTGCCAGGAGAGCATGGCTAATGGATAATGACACTGATATCAGCGCCGACTTTTGCTTTGCTAGTGCGGGGTGATGGACTTGCGAGTTGTAGCAATGCCTTCCATGGTGGCGATGGAGTTACCGTTGGTCTACTTTTGAGCATTCTGGATCACCCTGATAGGGCCACTGTGTTGGCGGATACCTGGAGCAGGAAAGCTGTCTGGGGTTGAGTTGGAATTCCACAGCTGGCGCTGTGAGGGACCATTATGGTGTACCGGGTTGGAGGTTGTGTCTCTGTGGGTCCCTTTTGTCGGTAGACTGCGGTAAAGCAGTCCATGCGGATGGTCGTGACCCGAGAGTGTTTGAGCGAGGACCCTAGCCGAGTAGGGCTTCCTTTCTTTGGATAACCGTATGGGTATGTTTCGGATCGCCTGGTTGTGCTGGCACCAGGGAGCGGTTTTGGCGTGTGCTATACTGGTTGTTCTTTCGTTTCCCCCAGCCTTTTGTTGGAGCTCTTGATGGTTCTTCCACGTCTCAGCTCTGGAGTGTTTGGCTTGTGGATTCCTCGCCCGTATTGGACTCGTTTCCTTTGAGATCTGCGAGTGTTTGTAGTACGAGGGACACCCGTTGCGAATTCTGGCTCGTGAGATGAGAGAATTACGCAATTGGGCCATGCCGTACTGGTTGTTGTTGTTGCTGTGGAGTAATCACGGGGAGTGATTGGTGACTTGAGAGCTGGGGACGGCGGTGTTGAGTATCAACCCCTGGTTTCTAAGACTCCTTGGGAGTTGCTTTAGTTTCGAGGACGAAACTTTCTTTTAGTGGGGGAGGATGTGGTGACCCGGATCTTTGCACGGCTTCTACAGTGTGACCAGCAGCTTCTGGAAGCCTACGTGGCATGTCGGCGGTGTTCGCGCGCCAATTTGGACACAAGAGATGGACTCGGGGCTTAAAATGGATCACGTGGGTAATCGAGGGACCCCGTCGGATGTTTAGAGGTGTTTCCGCGCAAAATGGATATCAAATTTAGGCTCAGCGCGAAATTCGGATTTAAAATACCTTTTCGGGAGCCTCCGGCAATTTATAGGATTGGAATTTGGCAAAATGGACGCCGGATTTGGAATCAGCGCGCGAAAACGGTCAAGATGGGCTATTTATTTGCATTTTTCGGGTTTGCTACAGTAATTTTACTGTTCACCTGCCGGAACAGTAACTCCGGCGATCGCCGGCGGCGGCGGGCAGCGGCGGAAGGCGGCGGCGCGGCCTCGGGCAGGCGGCACAGCGCGGCGGGCAGGCGCGCGCGGCACGGGCAGGGCGCGGTCAGGTGCGAGGTCCACGCGGGCGGTGTGCACCTAGGTGTGCCACGTGGCGTCCTCTGAGTGGGTGGTTCAGGCAGCGCGGTCCACGGAAATTTTTGGGTTCACGATGGACCGGTGTGCGACACGTGGCAGCTTGTGATTCGCTGGCGTTGTGCACCCGGTCCACGGTGCAGGAGGTTGTTACCTCGGTTTGCGTGCGGCATGGTCGCGGCAGCGCGCACGTGGGCGCGATTCCCGAGGCACGGGCGCGCGAGATGGGGGGCCACGTGTCGCGCAGAGAGTGGCCGGGGTTGGTGTATCCTGTTCGGCGGGACACGATGGGTATTTTCCGAAAAGATTTTTCTGGTTTTCCCTTAAGTAGCAAACCGAGGGCTCTTGGGAGGAGGATTTCGACCCCTTCGAGCCCTCTGCTCGAAGGGGGTTGAGAAGAAGAATTCTTCTCCTTGAAGTGAGGATTTCGCCCACCAAGTTCCAGATTTTTCGGCTGCACGGATTTCGAGATATCCATTTTCCCGGAGCGGCGCGACGTTTTCTTTCCGGTGTCCTCCTTCATCGCAGCGGCAGTGTGATGACTACCCTGGCCTACCCCGAGTTCCTTTTTCTATGATTTTTGTGCCGTTGGCTTCACGACAGGTAGGGCTTCATCTTTCTTTTTGATCACGCATTCCGATTTTGAATTCCTGGCTCGGATCCTGAGGTAACAATGGTTACCCTTTTTCTGTGAGAGATTTTGGGACAGCAGCGGATTTTGGAGGCCATATCTTCGCCCACGAGCGTCAGACGGGAATGCTCTTGTACAACTTTTTCATCTACAGATCACGAGGAACACGCTCGTATTTTTCTTGGATTTTTCAGAGATTTATTTCGAGGTGAAAATCCCTGTTTCCCTATGAACAGTGTACAGTTTTTAGCACAGATTTTTGTATGAGTGTACCCCCTTACCGAATTTTTATCTTGACTTACCGAACTCAGATTTGGGCGTACAAGCTACCGTTACGAAGCTATCGACGCGAGGATCACGGTGATATTTTTCTGGGAATTTTTTGGGCTCTTGCTACAGGTGCAAATTAAGCATTTCTGGGACTGTTGTTGTATGTGTGTGTGAGAGCAGATTTTGGAATGTATGTGTAATAGTGGACTTTGTATTGTGCCAGGAGAGTTACGGGTGTGCTGAACTTATTGGAGCAAGGGATTAGAGTTATCTGGTGTTTTCAGCTGTTGGGCTTTGGACAGTCAGCTTTTCAGGTGGGTGCTTTGTTCCGAGAACCGGTGGATGGTTCTCTAATTCTATATGTTTGAATTGCATGCAGGTGTAGGGTACAATACCTGGGATTGATCGGTAAGCTTAACAATGTTGATTTTAGGGGAATTGCAAGTTAATTATTCATATTATGACAATGGTATTAATCAAATATTCATGTTGATGACTAGTGGAAGCTTACCTAAGGCAAGGTTACCCTATATGATTAATTATCATGCCATGTTAGCACATAACCTTTTATGAGGCTGGTTTATGCAATGGGATAGGATTATATAGTTATGTGCAGGTTCTACTCTGAGGAGCGATTATGGATCGGGAATTATGGACAGGTATGGTCATTGATAAGTTGGCATGAGGTTTATTTTTCTTTATTCTTCTTTGAGGACAAATGCATGCTTGTATGGACATATAGCTAGGCCATCTTTTACTGCTACACTACATACCAAAATTTGACTTAGGAGAAACCATGTTATCCTTTTCTCCTTCTTTGCTAGTCAGGCGGTCTGTGTTGCTCAGATGCGAGCAGGGGTCTGGGGTAGTGTAGCCGGGACATTGGTGTCAGGGATGGGTTGTGCTGGATTGAGACTTGGCAGGGTTTTGCGGTGACCGCGGACTTTGGGCGGTTGACCGGAGGTCGGTTATAGGACTTGATTATAGACGGCAGGGTATTGCGGCAACAGCGGATTTTGGGCGGTTGACCGGATATTTATTCATGCATCAGATTGGATTTCAAATTTCTCTAGTGGACAGAGTTTCCCACTATTTGAGTACTTTTGCATCTGATTGAGGACCGAGGCTTTCTTTAGTGGTTGAGCTTTCCCACTTTGATCAGAGTCATGATCCAGTCCTGCTGATTTATGATACTTGTTACTTTCGGCTACTTACTTTACTCGTGTGGGTCGCTCCCCTCGAGTACCACTCCGGAGTGTGCATCAGACAGACTTTGAGTCCTTGAGACTCCTTTGCTTCGGTGTTATTCATCAGCTGGCATACCCGTTGCGGCAGGCAGAGCACGACAGACTTTGAGTCCTTGAGACTCCTTTGCTTCGGTGTTATGCATCAGCTGGCATACCCGTTGCGGCAGGCAGAGCAGGCAGTACCAGTGTCTACTGATGATCGGATTGGGTTATTTAGACAGGCTTATAGATACTGATGCATACTTTCAGTTGTGTTGGACCAGTACTAGTGTTGTTGGGAACCGTTCGTCGTTTGACGGTGGTCCCGTGGTCGTTGTGAGTTCTTTGACCATTGTGTGAGAGGTTGAGCATCTTGAGTCTATCCATTCTGAGAGAGAGGGCATGGATTTTGACTATAGCCTGCATGAGCCACTACTCGACAGCGAGTTAGTCCATTTGGATGCCCTACGTAATTCCTGCCCGTCAGCGGGAGGTGGTTGTAGGTGGGCGTAGGTTTGACTGGACCCGATGGGGCAGTCAGCTCGATTGGGTTGATTGAGCACCTCGTGTGCGAGTGTTGCATATCTTTATCAGAGTTTCCCCATTTGAGCTTTTAGATAGAGGCATGGTAGCTGTAGAGGGTCTCCAGCTTCTTCGTTCAGTTTTATTGCATTGGTCATCTTTTGCCCCTTGAGGACTTGGTGGGCAGATCGTCGGGCCTGGTGGCGATACCCACTGAGAACTCCCTTTTTGGTGTAGTTCTCACACCCGTTGGGGGTCTCCCCCCCCCCCCCCCCTTTTTGTCCTTTCTCTCCCTTGTTTTGCAGAGTCTTGGCGGGTGTTGCCGTTTCTGCGGTTGCTATTCGCGGTGAGGGAGTAGCGAGCTAGATCCTGACCCATTGGAGAGTAGCGGTACCCCCCCTTTGAGGAGATCTTCAGTATAGTCGGTAGATTAGTATTTATTTCCTCTTTTGAGAGACTGATGTAGTGAGGATATGATGTATTGAGAGCTGGTACACTGATGTTTTATTTGAGATATCTCCCTGTTGAGCTATGAGTTTTGTACTCGAGGTTATTGTATGATTATCATTTTTGGGAGATGGACCTTGTTGATTTATCTTCAGTTGTACAGTGGTTGATTTTATTTCTATAGCAGTTTTATCTTTTAGCTCTGATATCTGTTAGCTGTAGCTCTTTTTTGCAGGTAGGACGCTTCGCCTATGCGGGTTTGGCATAGGTGGCGGATCTGTTGGCGAGCCCGGGTTGCAATTTCGATCCCGGGGCGTGACACGAAGGGTTGTGGACGGGATCCCCGAGCTGCCCCAGTGGAGGACGTAACGTCCCGAAATGAATAATAGCAGGTAACGTTTTATGTTTTTTTCTCTACGCTTCGACTAGGAGAACCGGATACACCTGAGCATCCTACCCTTGTCCAACCCCCGTTCCCTTTCCTATTTCCCCGTCTTACCCAGCGTTGTTAAGAGGGAGGTCCTTACCCCCCTTAGGTTTTTAGTTTAGCCCTCCCTAGCATACACGGGCGGGTAGGTTCTAACGAAGTAAGACAGAAGGGATTCTGTTGCGGGTTATTTGGGTATTTATGAACTAAATATGCCCAACATCCTGCCTTGTGGCAATAGGCCCAGCAGATAGATAAATTGAGTGGGGCTGCGGCCCACTGTAGACCCAACGTCCAGGTAGGTTGAGTTCGGTCGAAATCGTGGGCACAATGTCTATACGCTTTAAGTGAGCTGGTTACGTGACCCTAGCGTCTCGAACTAGGGAACTAATAGATGGCGGGTGCGTGGCTTATTGGGCCTCGGTGGACCTAACAGCTCGACCAACTCCCTCACTTTCCGACATCCCGGTCGTAAGGGAATTTTCAGATGTGTTCCCGACGGAACTCCCTGGGATGCCACCCGAACGAGAGGTCGACTTCCCTATTGAACTACTCCCAGGCACTCAACCCATTACCAAAGCACCATACAGGATGGCCTTCGCCGAGTTGAAGGAACTCAAAGCACAACTGGAAGACCTTTTGGATAAAGGCTTCATCAGACCAAGCGTGTCGCCATGGGGCGCGCCCGTTCTGTTCGTAAGAAAGAAGGACGGAAGCCTTCGCTTGTGCATAGACTATCGGGAAATAAACAAGGTCACCATCAAGAACAAATACCCCCTGCCGCGGATCGACGATCTGTTCGACCAGTTACAAGGAGCAACGGTGTTCTCAAAGATCGATCTGCAGTCCGGCTATCATCAGCTCAGAGTTAGGGGCGAGGATATCCCCAAAACAGCTTTCCGGACTAGCTACGGCCACTACGAATTCACGGTAATGCCGTTCGGGCTCACCAACGCCCCAGCGGTGTTTATGGACATGACGAATAGGGTGTTCAAACCCTTTTTAGATCTATTCGTAGTGGTCTTCATCGATGACATCCTCATCTACTCCCGTACAGATGAGGAACATGAGGAGCACCTACGTATAGTCCTTCAGACCCTCCGGGACCAGAAACTATATGCCAAACTCAAAAAGTGTGAGTTCTGGCTCCGCGAGGTGGACTTTTTGGGGCATATCGTTTCGGCGTTTGGAATTACAGTAGACCCGAGGAAGATAGACTCTGTGACCGACTGGCCCCGACCGACAACAGTAACAGAGATTCGAAGCTTCCTGGGTCTGGCAGGGTATTACATGCGCTTCGTGGAAGGCTTCTCCAAAATAGCCACCCCCTTAAATCGTCTAACCCGGAAAGGGGAGAAATTTATCTGGACGGACCAATGCCAGAAGAGTTTTGAGGAACTCAAGGACAAATTGACGCGGGCCCTGGCGCTCGCTTTACCGGAGCCCGGGGAGGACTATGAAATTTACTGTGACGCGTCGCGGAGCGGTCTTAGAGGTGTCCTTATGCAACGGGGTAAGGTCATAGCCTACGCGTCAAGACAACTTAAGGAGTACGAACGGAATTACCCCACGCACGACTTGGAGCTTGCAGTAGTCGTGTTTGCCCTCAAGCTGTGGAGACATTACCTATACGGGACACACTGTAATGTGTATTCCGATCACCAGAGTCTCAAGTATCTTTTTACTCAAAAGGAGTTAAATTTACGGCAAAGGCGCTAGCTCGAGCTGCTAAAAGACTACGATTTGTCGATCCACTACCACCCTAGAAAAGCAAATGTGGTGGCCGACGCCTTGAGCCGCAAAGGGCAGATAGTAGAATCAATGACAAATGCCATTACCCAACAGGATCGTCTGATTGCGGAGTTCTCGCAATTAAAACTGGAGGTAGTACCGGCAGGGACGGTCGCACAACTCCTGACCCTGGTAGTTAGGCCTACCCTGCTCGACAGGATCTTGGAGGGACAATCGACAGACACACAGTTGCAGCTGGTGCGAGACAGGATACCTTCAGACCAAGGGGGCGACTTCGCAATAGGCTCTGATGGCACAATACGATTCCGAGGGCGAATTTGCGTGCCTGACCTACCGGAACTCAAAGAGTAAATTTTGAGGGAAGCGCATAGTGCTCCCTACTCAGCGCACCCTGGGGGGACGAAGATGTACAAGGATATTAAACAAACCTTTTGGTGGCCTAAATTGAAGGGGGACGTAACACGATTTGTGGCGCATTGCCTAGTGTGCCAACAAGTAAAGGCCGAACATCAACGCACAGCAGGGAAGCTACAACCGTTACCCGTGCCGGAATGGAAATGGGAAAGTATCACGATGGATTTCGTGACCGGTCTTCCGAGATCGCCTCAAGGACATGACGCGATATGGGTCATAGTTGATCGTCTGACGAAATCGGCCCATTTCCTGCCCATCCACACAACATGGACTTGAGATCGACTAGCGCAAACCTACATCAATGAGGTGGTGAGGTTGCATGGGATACCGACGTCCATTACTTCGGATAGGGACACGCGTTTTGTATCAAACTTTTGGCAGAGCCTGCAACGGGCAATGGGGACTAAACTATACTTTAGTACGGTTTTTCACCCGCAAACCGACGGGCAATCAGAACGGGTGATCCAGATCCTCGAAGACATGCTCCGAGCATGCGTACTTGACTTGGGTGAGGGGTGGTCTCGATACCTACCCCTTGTGGAATTCGCCTACAACAACAGTTACCAAGCCAGCATTCAAATGGCGCCATACGAGGCCCTGTATGGGCGCCGCTGTCGGTCTCCGATATGCTGGGACGACTTGGGGGAGCGCAAGTTTTTGGGACCAGATTTGGTGGAGGAGACTGAAGCGAAAGTGCGCCTTATCAAGCAACAGCTGCTGACTGCCCAGAGCCGACAGAAAAGTTACGCGGACCGCAGACGACGGGATTTGGAATTCACGGTGGGCGAGCACGTGTTGCTCCGAGTTTCTCCTTCAAAGGGGACCCGACGTTTCGGCCTGAGGGGGAAGTTAAGCCGGAGGTACGTGGGGCAGTTCGAAATCCTAGAACGTGTGGGCCCAGTGGCGTACTGGTTGGCTTTGCCGCCGAATCTTGATCGAGTCCACAACGTGTTTCACGTCTCGATGCTTCGGAAGTACCTTTCCGACCCCTCTCACGCCCTTGATGTTTCCACGATCGAGCTGTGGGAAGACCTAAGCGTCGAAGAGACACCGGTGCGAATCTTAGCATGAGAGGACAAGAAACTACGCAATTGGACCATCCCCTACGTAAAGGTCCAGTGGAGCAATCACGAAGAACGCGAAGCAACGTGGGAACTGGAAACAAAGATGAGGGAGTGTTTTCCCGAACTGTTTAGCGAGGGTTGACTTTAAGTTTCGAGGACGAAACTTCTTATAAAGTGTGAGTGGTGTAATGATTCGACTTTTCTAGTAATATTTTACACCCTTGTTAGTAAAGTACCTCTTTTAGGAAAGCTAAGTTATCGAGTTTTCTTAAGTTGGTTGATGTGTTGCACGAATATTTTTCTGTGAAAGAGCTCGAAAAATGATGACCGACGGTGCGATCGGATCTGAAATCCGATCTTGGGATCTCCCGGAACAGGGTTTTTAGGGTAGCGGTGACTTGGTGCGCATCGGAATCCGTGTAAAATATCCCGCACACTTTTTGAGGAAATTATGGGTTTATCCTCTATAATTAATTAATCAATTAATTAGTTATAAATATTTAAATGAGGGAATTATTCGTGCGTACGAGAGAAAATCCCACTTTTCGCAAAAAGAGAAACCCTAGCCGGAGAGGAAGAGAAAGAAAAGAAAAGAAAAGAACGAAACCCTAACTAGAGGAAGAAGAGAAGAGAGAGGAAGAAGGCGGAGGAGTCCGATCAACGTGCCGGAAATAGGAGTGCGATCGGATCGTCTTCCCCGTCGAAATTTGCGGTAAGTGGAATTCGTTTTATTATATTGTTGGGGTTTTCGTGTGTTTTTCCGTCGTCGTCGTCGCCACTCCCGTCGCCGACGTCATCGCCGCCCCCACTGTCGCCGCCGCCGGTAAGTGGAATTCTTTTCTAGTGCCACCCAGGGCACCGCCGCCGGTGGCGCGCACCGCGAGGCCTTCTGCCGCGCGGGGCGCCACCCGCGAGCGGCGCGCATGCCGGGCCACGGGCGGCGGCGTCCGCGCGGGAAGGCGCCGCGCGGGCGCCACCCGCGCGGCCTCGTGCCGCGCGTGGCGCCCGCGGGTGGCGTCGTCCGCGCGGGCGGGCGCCACGCGGGCGCGCGCCGCGCGGCCCCGTGCTGGGCGGGGCGCCCGCGGGCGGGCAGACACCGCGCGAGCGCACGCCGCGCAGCCTCGTGCCACGCGGGATGCCCGCGGGCGGCGGCGTCCGCGCAGCCTCGTGCCGCGCGAGGAGCCGTCGTCGTACGCACTCCGTTGCGGGGTTTTTGTCGCGATGATAAGTTTTGGGTTTCGTTTTGCGACAGGGTGCGTCCAGTTTGACTTATCGTTCTTTTTGGGGACTTCTTTAGGTCCAGGAGTTGAGCGGGAGGGTGTCAAAGTTCAAGGTGTTCCGATCGTCACGCGACAAGGTGGGTACTCTCGCAATAAGTGCCGTATGTCATCATTATAACAAGTATAATAACAAACCTAATAAAGTAGATGAGATGTATCAACTGTTTAAACCCATCGCATGAGTTTTTCCTGTTTCTTCCATTATTAACTGTGGCGACTAAGTGTCGCGGTGATTGTTACACGCCGGTTTCGGCTATCATGTTCTTAGATGCTTACACGCACACCGGCGGTTTGGCCACCGATTTGGTGTACTTTTTCGGAATTGTGGTACGTTGACCCGTGTACCCCACGAAAGTAAAGGTGTCGAGTGGGGACCCCTCGCGCTCGCTATAGGTGCAGCACTAGCACCGTGGAGGGGTTAAAAGCAATACGCAAGCAAGTGATCGTTCACGAGGGGGTCTTTAGACCTTCCGACAGGTATCATGTAATTAAATCATGGGATATGGTGACTCATGAGGGAAAAAGCGAAAGGTTTCGGTGTATTCGGTTTGTCTTAACAATACTCTTTATTGCTTTGATCATCTACTTTATTTGTCACTGACTTTCCCACACTGTGACAGGTCAGACTAGGTGTAGTAGCCGGGATGATGGTGAGGCAGCGTCTAGAGGACATTAGCCATATGAGGCTTTACTTCGTCGTTTCTTGTTGGGTTATCTCATTCCCTTTCTTGTTTAACTGTTAAGTTTCATTTGCTTGATTGTGGACCATTATGGATGTTGGATTGATAGTTAATTTGGTATTGTGGATTTGATATACTGTTATGGATTTATGTGCGGCATGTTTTACACTAAAAAAAGGGTTTCGAAAATGCTTTCCAAAACCAAGTGTCTGTGGGCACTATCTTGAAAATCTCTGGATTTATCATTTCAAAAGATGCAGCCGCCTAAATGAGACTTGCGGAATTACTTTGGGAAATTAGGTGTCATTTAGACACCGTTCGTAAATCCGCAGTCTCATCTTGATGTTGTGAATGAAACCTTAAGTTTATGGATAAAAGTAGCACTCTCCATCAATGTATTCAATGTGACTGTGTGGTTAAAGAATAATGTTGTAAATGTGACGCCGTGCATATACAAAGGAGACTCTGTCCGTTTAAAGAGTGAATTTGTGTATGTGGCGGGTCTGACGCGCACCGGCAGGAGGGGTTGTTAAGAAAAAAAAAAAAAATGTACATTTTCCGCAAATCCTTAAACCTCCGGAGCGTGACAGGCTCCGGTCCTTGCTCTCCTGGTCATAGGAGAGGGATTTGTGATCTATAGCGACGCCTCTCACAGCGGTCTGGGTTGTGTATTGATGAAGTATGGTAGGGTAATTGCCTATACTTCGCGGTAATTGAAGGCTTATGAGAAAAATTACCCTACTCATGATCTTGAGTTGGCAGCAGTCGTGTTTGCTCTGAAGCTGTGGCTGTGAGTTATGTTAATATGGATCTTGTAATACTCGGGAAATTTGAGTTGGTATAAAGAGTAAAAATTCAAGTGTGCAAGTGGGTGAGAAAACAATTTTAACCTTAGTGGTTTGTATACCGGTGTGCGGTTGGCACAATTTCCGAAGCACAATTTTTATCTTACCGATCCGAGTCTGATCTCGAAAATCTGAGACCTGCAGTGCAACCGTCTCATCGAATCGAGTGAAAATAGTATGGACCGCTTGCTGATCCGACGGTCGGATCATCCTGAAATCAGCAAGGAAACTAGTGGGACCCGTGACTTAAGTGAATAGTAGCACCCTGATTTATCTTCTCCCGCTAGCCAACGTCGGCCGATCGACTGTCTGAAGTCCGAATCTAATGAACCAGGTAGTCGATTTAAATGGCGTCGTCGTTCTAAGCGCATTGGCGCTGACCAAATTTTCGTTTGACGAGCCTGAAGCATCGTAAAGCGTACAGAACTATTTATTTTACTATATAGGATGGATTTTAAAATTATAGGGGATCGAATGCGGCAAATCAAAATCACTACTTTATTGATTTCGTCGAGCCGGACGTCGTGGTGGTGTCCGTTTTTAAGTTTGACGACCCGGGGGCCTCGAAAAGCGTGAAAAGCGACGAAAAACGGTGTTTTTGCATAAGAGTCCCCGCATTTTATGTGCGGAATCCAATGGGATTCATCGCACCCAGCCGCACCTGAGGAAACTTCTCGACCTCCTCTACCCCTGCTCCGACGGCTGCACCTACAGCGCCGCTGGCAGCCACCACCCCTCACCGGGAAAGCAAGATCTATCCTTGCTTTCAGTTTGGTTGACAAGGGAAGCAACCGATGGGCTCGGGTCCTCTCCCAACCACATCTGGGAGCATCCTCGGCCACCTGAGAGGCAAATAGGAGAGCCCCGACGCCCAGAACCGCCGCGCGCCGCCTGGCCACCATCCTCTTCTCCCTTGAGTCCGACGAGGTGAGCACTTTTTCTTTATGGTTTCTTCGGCAAATTGAGCCCCGGCAGTCGATTACTGACACCAAGAGGGTGATCTGGGTCAATTCCCGAGGCCTGGGGACCCCGGGTTGCCGGCGGGTGAAACATGGGTCGCTGGAACCCTAATTTCTTGGCCGAAGTTGAACCCGTCGCCTCCGGAGCTCCGGTGCCGGATCTAAGTTGATGGGCTTTCTCTGCTGGTCCACAGGAGGGCCTCCACGAAGTTTGGTGGGCTTTGGTGCAGTGTGGAACGCGGGGGAGCAGACCCTAGTTCGGGTCATCTTCTTCACGACTTATCTTCACCTCCGACTGCCGCCGTCGCTCCTCCGGCGCCTGCCGACCCTGGTAAGCTTTCTAACACCCTAAGCTTTCCTCCTAAACCCTTGCATGGGACCCATGCAGGTTCGATCCCGAGTTGCCATTAATGGCCCTCTAAAGCATCTTCTTCTTCTTCCTCGGTTGGGGGAGCTCAGGGAGCCCCCAAGCTTGCGCGGTTGAGGTGTGTTCCACTTCTGGGAGTCCAAGAAGGGCCGTGCTCACCTTAGTTTGAAGGATGACCGAGAGGCTTGAGGGCTCGGCCAAGTTGAGCTCTATCAGGGAAGGTGCGGGTTTGTCCTTGCTCCAGCAACTGCACCAGCCGTGCTGCTACCTCCCTCAGGTGAGCACTACCTTTTCCTATCATTGCTTAGCTTGATGCTCACAGTAGACTTTAGTTTGATAGACTTCAGTTTGATCATGTATAATATTAGTTGTAGCATGGTTGCGTATTGGGCCTTAAGTATTTTTGGGCCAACTTTATAGGTGGGCCTTCTGCTGGCCCAAGCCAGTGAGCACGAGCTTCATCTCGTCATAACGGACGCGCTAAAACTTACGACGTTGTCTCTGGATTCCTGGATATAGAGAACGAGACGTTTTTGTATTAAAGTTTAGTAAAAGTATGCTATTTAGAATAGTTTTTGGACTAAGTTGCAATTGTAGCGTGCCGGCTGTCTTTAGACAGTATTGACACGCCGTCTAGTCTTTTTGTTAGAAGCCCGTAGGCTTCCGCTGAGCGGAAAACAGATATCGACCCGTAAATCGGCAAAATCGTCGGTTTTACGGTTTCCGGCGTGAGTTTCGTGCGTTTCGGTGAAAAAGATCAGTTAGTGATTGTTGTTAGTTGCCTCTGGGTATCCCCGACACTGTCATGGCTAGTCCAATGATTTTAGTTTTTCGTTGGGAGACTCCAAAGCCAAAATGGGCTTTCCGAGAGTTTCGCGGGTATTTGTGGCAACACTTTGACACAGAGATTTACGTTTTGGTCCCTTCTACCCGAACATCAAAATTATGATGTCTAGGGTCAGCTGGTGTAGTTGGTGGTTTTTGGATATTTGTAGACCGCTGGCGGGTCAGGTTTAGTGTTTCAATGGATTTCCGGGAATTTCGGTTTGAGCCTAGTTTTGGCTAAGTTCCCCGTGTTAGCAATATGTTATTGCAGTGCTGTCGGGATGGGTATGAGTGAGTCTATTTCTGATCACAGTTTCTGTTCAGGGCCCAGCAGTTCAACACCAGTCTCCTAGTAGTCTAGCGGGAGTTCGGGATCGGCCTACATTCAGGGGGTTCGTTCGACTGACTTCGAGGTGGGTTTTCATTATGAGGTTTAGTGTCGGGATTTGAAAACTGTAAACATATCTCAATTACTCATCTAACTGTGCTAATATTTGGTGATCTCTATGGTTCATTATTATTGGTTTCGTTTTGTGTACCTGGTTACGATGCTCGAGGCTGCAGCACGCGCACTCGCGGTTTGGCCACCGCAAGGGTGCGCCTTTCCGGAAAAGTGGTCTATGACCCGTGTACCCCACGAGGTGACGTAGTGGGGGCCCCCCTGGGCGAGGGGGGTTAGAGGCTCCAAGGTGTGAGCGGTGCGACCCGTCGAGGTAGGCGCCTGGCGTGGTTTACCGATGTAGTTGCTCGGTGGTGTACCGATGTAGTAGCTCGGTGGTGTACCGATGTAGTTGCTCGGTGGTGTAGTGTCACACCCCCGGGGGGTTTTTGAGTCTATCAAAGCGGAAATTCGTGTGTATCTTTTTTTTTTTCTTGACAAGGTAGTTTAAACCTCATCCCCGGTGCGTGCCAGACCGCCACATACACAAATTCACCCTGTCCACGGACGGAGTCTCCTTTGTATATGCACGGCGTCTTATTTACCACAGCATACATCAAACACCAACCATCAACCATACAATAGACATTCAACATCAAGCGGAATATTAAAGCGGCATCAATGTTTAGAAAGGATAAAGCCAGCAGTTGCAAAACCCGTGCCCACACGGCACTTCGTTTTGAGAAAACCTTTTCGAAGTCATTTGGTTATCATGAAAACATGCCGCACAAGAAAACATCACCAAAAGAACCACACTATAAACGTACCACTCATCCACAGTGCTAAAAACTACATGTCCACGAATATTACAGCCCACAAGCAAATTAACTAATTAAAGCATATGAGAACTGAGATAATAAAAATAACCAAGTGTTCTGACTACGGCCCTCGCGACGCAGTCTCAACAATCTCCCGGCTAACGCCCCTCGTAGCGCCTGTCACGGAGTGGGTAATGTCAGTGACAAACAAAGTAGATGTCTAATAACAATAAGGAATATGGAACAAACCGGAAACACCGGAACCATTTCGCTAAAACCCTGCACATATTAAGCTGGGCCCCAACCCCAGATTTATCAATTTAATTGGGCGCCAACCCCAGATTATTTGTCGGGGAGACTAAAGTCTCCCCTCGTGTGCAAGCACCTACTTTGATGCATTTAACCCCTTCCACGGTGCTGGTGTGCTATTCCCAGCGGGCACGAAGGGGTCCTCACGGCTCCCACACCTTTGTGAGGAACACGGGTCATACAAGACCACTCTTCCGGAAAAGTACACCCATGCGGAGGCCAATCCGCCTGTGTACGTGCAGCATCCCAAAACGGATTTGCCGAGATCGGCGTGTCATGAGCATTGCGACCGCAGCCGCTTCAATTGTTAGATAATAACACAATTATGCGAAAGGTTAAACTGTCCATCTACTTTGTTAGATACATTGAGAGCACTTTAATGACGATAGATGCACTTACTGCATTGGCTGTATTTACAGCAACCGTACCCACCTATTTGGAGAGAGATCGGAACACCCGAATCTTTCGCGCACCCCCGCTGCGCGTCTGGACCTAAAGAAAGTCCGCAAGGATAACTACAGTCAAAAGCGTGTACTAACATCCGAAAACACAAGACCCAATTTACTCTTTTTGACGGAAAAGTCCAACATCATCCGGGTTGACGAAAGCCGGAAATCCAACAAAACTCAATCCTCAGCCGGTAGCCCACTCGGGACGTCAACGGTCCAGCCGAGAAGCCCCGACGATGAAGACGATGAGAAAAAGGGACCCGACGGCGCGCCCCCGACGATTTTGTCGAGGCGCGGAGCGTCGGCGAAATCAGCACCCAACATAATAAAATAATGACCAAGAAGGTCCCAAGTGGCCATGCTAAGAAAGCCACGGAAATAACGATTCCAACGGCGAAAACGGCGCTCAAAACGGTGGAAAAACGGGCAAAAACGGAGCAAATGAACTTCGGGCTGTCGGTTGGTGCACGGGGGCAACCGTGCACCGGGTTCACGGCGTCAGGCGACGGCGGCATGCGCCGGGTGCACGCAGGAGGCGTGCACCGTGCATCTCGGGCCGGGCCGGTGCACGACCCGAGCGTGCACCGGGTCCTTGCCCTACTGCCGCAAGCGCGTGCGCCGGGTGGACGCATGAGGCGTGCACCGCGCGCCTTGGGCCGGGCCGGTGCACGAAACCGTGCACCGGGTCTGGTGCTTCCGACGCTGCGGCATGCACCGGGTGCACGCCTAGACCCGTGGACCGTGCTGTACGGACAAGCACAGTAAACCCTAATTTCGCGGTTTCTTCGCCGTCTTCGCTCCCGTGCGACTCCGGCGAAGACCCCGCGACCATGGTAACGACGGCGGCGGCCTCCCGTTTAACAATGGCGGCGGCGGCCTCCCGTTAACCCACTACGTTCCAACGAAACATCCCCAAAAATCTCCGAATAAATCCGCGGTAAATCTAACGGCTAAACCGTTGATCCACGAACAACCAAAACATAAATCGGAACCCCGATCGAATTTTCGACCGAGTCCGATAAAAAGGAACCGACTAAAAATCATCGATCACCCTCGATTAATTCTACAAAAAGATTAACGACCACTAACCTCAATCTATCGGAATTAAAGAACCGATCTTGTTTCCTTTCGGCGTTGGAGACCCGGATCCGCTCCCCGTAGACGATGGCGTCTCGTTCTCCGATCTCCGGCACGTGAATCGGGGCGATCGGGTTCCTCCGCTTCCTCCTTCTTTTCTTTTTTTTTTTCTCTTCTCACCGATTAGGGTTTTTATTTTCTTTTCTTTTCTTTCCGATAATCGGGATCCCTTATATAGTCGTACTTTTCCTTTAATTAATTTCTTTTAATTCGTACGTAAGAGAATTAATTAATTTTCCGTCTGGGATAATTAATTAACTAATTAATTATCCCCCACGAGATAACCCGCCTTATCTCTAACGGGTGCAAGATATTTAGCACGGATTCCGATGCACGACTAATCACCGTATCACTTTGAATCCCGTTCAGGGGGTTCCCGATATCGGATTTCAGATCCGATCGCGCCGTCGGCTTTCTTTTTCCGCGCTCTATCGCAGAAAAATACTAGCATCTCACAATGGCCAACTTCAAGAATTGAATAATTTTATTTCACTTAAAGGCTTAAATGACTATACGTAAGTAAAAAATATTCCGAAAGGCCGGATCACTACACCACTCACACTTTATAAAAAGTTTCGTCCCGAAACTTAAACTCAACCCTCGCTAACAATTCTGGGAAAACTTCCTTCATTTTCGTCTTGGGTCCCCAAGTCGCTTCGCGCTCCTCATGGTTACTCCATTACACCCTTACGTAAGGGATTGTCCAGTTGCGGAGTTTCTTTCCCTCCCATGCCAGCCTCCGTATCGAGGTTTGGCAGTAACGACAACCGGTATGCCACCGGTCTTGACCTGACTCAACCCACCTGGACGTCTAAGGCGTACTGTTACAATGCCTCGGGTCTTGGCCCGACTCACCTCACCTGGACGTCCAAGGCATACTGTTACAACGCCTCGGGTCTATTGTCGCAAGGCCGGAAGTTGGACCTATTTAACCCTTAACTAAATAGCCAACAAATAAGACAACTAAGTCTTCATCTCCTTACTGGGCAGGAAGGTACGAAGCATTACTTCTAAGGGTTCCTCTAGGGTCGTGGCCAAAATTACTCTTTGTAAGAGGTCTTCCTTGCTACTACCTCCCTCGTAAGCCGAAGCGTCTGTTCCCCTTGGAGGGCGAAACTCGGAGTAACGCATGCTCACCCACCATGAACTCTAAGTCTCGGCGTCTGTTGTCTGCGTAGCTTTTCTGTCTGCTCTGGGCGGTCAGCAGCCTTTGTCTAATCAAGCGCACCCTTGCTTCGGTCTCCTCCACCAAATCTGGGCCCGGAAACTTACGCTCACCCAAGTCATCCCAGCATATTGGAGACCAACAGCAGCGCCCGTACAGGGCCTCGTATGGTGCCATCTGAATGCTGGCCTGGTAACTGTTATTGTAGGCAAATTCCACTAGGGGCAAACACCGTGCCCACCCTTCGCCCAGGTCTAAAACGCATGCCCGAAGCATGTCCTCCACAATTTGTATCACCCGCTCTGATTGTCCATCGGTCTGCGGGTGAAAAGCCGTACTGAAGTGCAACTTGGTTCCCATTGCTCGCTGCAGGCTCTGCTAAAAGTTTGACACACATCGCGTGTCCATGTCCGACGTGATGGATGTCGGCACCCCATGCAACCTTACTATCTCGCTGATGTAGGTTTGTGCCAGTCGTTCCCGCGTCCACGTCGTGTGTATGGGCAGAAAGTGGGCCGATTTCGTCAGACGGTCCACAATTACCCATATTGCATCGTGTCCCTGTGACGATCTCGGGAACCCGGTCACAAAATCCATGGTAATCATGTTCCACTTCCACACGGGCACCGGTAAGGGTTGCAATTTTCCTGCTGGACGCTGGTGCTCGGCCTTCACTCGTTGGCACACCAGGCAGTGTGCCACAAACCGAGTCACGTCTCCCTTCATTTTGGGCCACCAGAAGGTCTGTTTGACGTCCTTGTACATCTTCGTTCCCCCGGGATGCGCTGTATATGGAGCGGTATGCGCCTCCCGCAGGATTTCCTCTTTGAGTTCCGGTAGATCCGGCACGCAGATTCGTCCCCGAAATCGTATCGTGCCGTCGGAGTTTACTGCGAAGTCACCTCCTTGGTCGGCAGTCACTCTACCTCGCACCAGCTGGAGTTGGTCATCAGTTGACTGCCCCTCGAGAATCTTGTCAAGCAGGGTAGGTCTGACCACCAGTGTCAGAAGTCGTCCGACTGTACCCGCTGGTACTACCTCTAGCCTTAATTGCGAAAATTCCGCAATCAGACTATCTTGTTGGGTGATGGCACTTACCCCTGCTTTCTCGGCCTGCCCCTTATGGCTCAGGGCGTCGGCCACCACGCTTGCCTCTCCCGGGTGGTAGTGGATCGTTAAATCGTAATCCTTCAATAGCTCGAGCCACCGTCTTTGTCGCAAATTTAACTCCTTTTGGGTGAAAAGGTACTTAAGACTTTTATGATCTGAGTACACATTGCAGTGTGCCCCATACAGGTAGTGTCTCCAAAGCTTGAGGACGAACACAACCGCTGCGAGTTCCAAATCGTGCACGGGGTAGTTTCGCTCGTATTCTTTGAGCTGCCCTGACGCATAGGCTATAACCTTCCCCCGTTGCATGAGCACTCCACCCAGTCCGTTTCGCGACGCATCGCAATACACTTCATAATCCTCCCCTGGTTCCGGCAGGGCGAGAATCGGAGCTCGCGTCAATCTATCCTTGAGCTCCTCGAAGCTCCTCTGACATTTGTCCGTCCAGATGAACTTTTCCCCCTTTTTAGTCAAGCGGTTTAAGGGGGTGGCTATCTTGGAGAAACCCTCCACGAAGCGCCTGTAGTACCCGGCTAATCCTAGAAAGCTTCGAACCTCCGTCACCGTCGTCGGTTGGGACCAGTCCGTCACCGAATCTATCTTCTTCGGATCGACTGCGACCCCAGCCGCCGAGATTACGTGCCCCAAGAAGCCAACCTCTCGGAGCCAAAACTCACACTTTTTGAGTTTGGCATAGAGTTTCTGTTCCCGTAGGGTCTGGAGGACTGTGCGCAGATGTTCTTCATGTTCCTCATCTGTACGGGAATAGATGAGGATATCGTCGATGAAGACCACCACGAATAAATCCAGGAAGGGTTTGAATACCCTGTTCATCATGTCCATGAACACTGCCGGGGCATTCGTGAGCCCGAACGGCATTACAGTAAATTCGTAATGACCGTAGCGAGTTCGAAAAGCCGTTTTGGGGATGTCCTCCCCCTTGACCTGGACCTGATGATAGCCCGACTGCAGGTCAATCTTTGAAAACACCGTCGCCCCCCTGTAGTTGGTCGAAGAGGTCGTCGATCCTTGGCAGGGGGTACTTGTTCTTGACGGTGACCTTATTTATCTCCCGGTAGTCGATACACAACCGGAGACTTCCGTCCTTCTTTCTCACAAACAGGACGGGCGCGCCCCAGGGCGACGCGCTAGGTCTGATGAAGCCTTTATCCAAAAGGTCCTCCAACTGTGCCTTGAGTTCCTTCAACTCCGCGAAGGCCATCCTGTACGGTGCCTTGGTGATGGGTTTGGTGCCGGGAAGTAGTTCAATAGGGAAGTCGACTTCTCGTTCCGGCGGTGCCCCGGGGAGCTCTGCCGGAAACACGTCCGAAAATTCCCTTACCACGGGACCGCTGATCCTTATCTGGGGAGTGACCCTGAACTACCTATCGGCCCATTGGGTTCTCGGCTGCAAGGCATAGGGTGGAGCCTATTTATTCCTTGCATGGCCCTTAACGGGCCCCGAGTACACAAGGTTCTCCTATGCTTCGAAGCCCGCCCGCGCACATCGGCCGGGGGAGGCTTCGCCTAATACTTAAGGATCCTAGAGAGAGGGAGCCAGAGAGAGAGTCTAACAGGGGTAGCAGGTTAAGGTGTGACCGGTGCTCCTAATCTAAGAGGGAAAAGTGAAACCAAAATTTTACCTGCCGTTACTAGGTCTGGGACGTCGCGTCCTCCACTGCAGTATCCCGGGGAGCCCGTCCACAAAGAGACGGGCCTTGTGGGGTTCATCTCGTATAACAAACGGGACGCAGTTAACCAATCTTACAAACTCCCTTTGATATTCCATGACCGAGCGGTTCCCTTGTCTAATGTTCTTCAGGTCGTCTTCCAATTGCCGCTTGACGCTATCGGAGAAGAAAGCGTCAAAAAGTTCCTCTCTAAAGGCCGTCCATGTCGGTAGCGGGTCGTTTGTAGTTGGATCTGGGCGTACCGTCTTCCACCAGATGCGTGCATTCCCTTCGAGGAAGTGGACGGCTAGTGGAACCCGCTCGTGTTCCTCCATCAGTAGGTCCTCGAAGAGTTTTTCCATGGTATCCACCCATTTCTCGACGACCCATGGATCGGTCGTCTCTCCCTCAAAAGTGGGAGGGTCATGCTTCTTGAACCCTGCCAAATTCGTCCTAACCCTTTCTCGTGTCGTTCGTCGCTCCGTGATCCCTCCTACAGCGGCGGACCCCCCGAGAGTAGGGGTCGTTCGTGCCTCCCCTGTTGTCGCTCCCATCACGGGCCCCGTGGTCGTCGGAGTAGGTACGTCCCTTGGGGATGGGGGCTGTTCCGTCGTCATACCACCCGTCCCTTGCGGTCCCGTAGTGGGTGCGGTGGTTTCGGGCGGAGGGGTTGGATCGCGCTCGGCTGGCGCGGTTGCCTGTCGCTGCGTCAGGTGATGAACCTGCTCCGTCAGCGTCGCTAATTGCCCGGCCATTTCCCGCAGTTGTTGTCAGAGGAGCTGGTTCTCTACGGTGGTCGGGGTCACTCTGTCCGCGTCCGCATTCTCGGTGGACGATCTAGTTCGGGCCATCGTCCGCTATAGACAAAGAAACCACGTTAACCCTAAGGTTATAACCCTAATACCCTGTCTTACGATTACACCTACATTACGTTCCCCTTTTTCTCGTACTCTCACGTACTACGCACCTATACCTTGGTTATCTCATGTCTAATTTGCTTGTGGTACCCTACACTGTGGATGTGGATCACGTCTACTATGGTTAAGGTTGTTTTTCTCTGATACCATTTAATCTGTCACGCCCCCGGGGGGTTTTTTAGTCTATCAAAGCGGAAATTCGTGTGTATCTTTTTTTTTTTCTTGACAAGGTAGTTTAAACCTCATCCCCGGTGCGTGCCAGACCGCCACATATACAAATTCACCCTGTCCACGGACGGAGTCTCCTTTGTATATGCACGGCGTCTTATTTACCACAGCATACATCAAACACCAACCATCAACCATACAATAGACATTCAACATCAAGCGGAATATTAAAGCGGCATCAATGTTTAGAAAGGATAAAGCCAGCAGTTGCAAAACCCATGCCCACACGGCACTTCGTTTTGAGAAAACCTTTTCGAAGTCATTTGGTTATCATGAAAACATGCCGCACAAGAAAACATCACCAAAAGAACCACACTATAAACGTACCACTCATCCACAGTGCTAAAAACTACATGTCCACGAATATTACAGCCCACAAGCAAATTAACTAATTAAAGCATATGAGAACTGAGATAATAAAAATAACCAAGTGTTCTGACTACGGCCCTCGCAACGCAGTCTCAACAATCTCCCGGCTAACGCCCCTCGTAGCGCCTGTCACGGAGTGGGTAATGTCAGTGACAAACAAAGTAGATGTCTAATAACAATAAGGAATATGGAACAAACCGGAAACACCGGAACCATTTCGCTAAAACCCTGCACATATTAAGCTGGGCCCCAACCCCAGATTTATCAATTTAATTGGGCACCAACCCCAGATTATTTGTCGGGGAGACTAAAGTCTCCCCTCGTGTGCAAGCACCTACTTTGATGCATTTAACCCCTTCCACGGTGCTGGTGTGCTATTCCCAGCTGGCGCGAAGGGGTCCTCACGGCTCCCACACCTTTGTGAGGAACACGGGTCATACAAGACCACTCTTCCGGAAAAGTACACCCATGCGGAGGCCAATCCTCCTGTGTACGTGCAGCATCCCAAAACGGATTTGCCGAGATCGGCGTATCATGAGCATTGCGACCGCAGCCGCTTCAATTGTTAGATAATAACACAATTATGCGTAAGGTTAAACTGTCCATCTACTTTGTTAGATACATTGAGAGCACTTTAATGACGATAGATGCACTTACTGCATTAGCTGTATTTACAGCAACCGTACCCACCTATTTGGAGAGAGATCGGAACACCCGAATCTTTCGCGCACCCCCGCTGCGCGTCTGGACCTAAAGAAAGTCCGCAAGGATAACTACAGTCAAAAGCGTGTACTAACATCCGAAAACACAAGACCCAATTTACTCTTTTTGACGGAAAAGTCCAACATGGTCCGGGTTGACGAAAGCTGGAAATCCAACAAAACTCAATCCTCAGCCGGTAGCCCACTCGGGACGTCAACGGTCCAGCCGAGAAGCCCCGACGACGAAGACGATGAGAAAAAGGGACCCGACGGCGCGCCCCCGACGATTTTGTCGAGGCGCGGAGCGTCGGCGAAATCGGGACCCAACATAATAAAATAATGACCAAGAAGGTCCCAAGTGGCCATGCCAAGAAAGCCACGGAAATAACGATCCCAACGGCGAAAACGTCGCTCAAAACGGTGGAAAAACGGGCAAAAACGGAGCAAATGAACTTCGGGCTGTCAGTTGGTGCACGGGGGCAACCGTGCACCGGGTTCACGGCGTCAGGCGGCGGCGGCATGCGCCGGGTGCACGCAGGAGGCGTGCACCGCGCATCTCGGGCCGGGCCGGTGCACGACCCGAGCGTGCACCGGGTCCTTGCCCTACGGCCGCAAGCGCGTGCGCCGGGTGCATGCATGAGGCGTGCACCGCGCGCCTTGGGCCGGGCCGGTACACGAAACCGTGCACCGGGTCTGGTGCTTCCGACGCTGCGGCATGCACCGGGTGCACGCCTAGACCCGTGGACCGTGCTGTACGGACAAGCACAGTAAACCCTAATTTCGCGGTTTCTTCGCCGTCTTCGCTCCCGTGCGACTCCGGCGAAGACCCCGCGACCATGGTAACGACGGCGGCGGCCTCCCGTTTAACAACGGCGGCGGTGGCCTCCCGTTAACCCACTACGTTCCAACGAAACATCCCCAAAAATCTCCGAATAAATCCGCGGTAAATCTAACGGCTAAACCGTTGATCCACGAACAACCAAAACATAAATCGGAACCCCGATCGAATTTTCGATCGAGTCCGATAAAAAGGAACCGACTAAAAATCATCGTTCACCCTCGATTAATTCTACAAAAAGATTAACCACCACTAACCTCAATCTATCGGAATTAAAGAACCGATCTTGTTTCCTTTCGGCGTTGGAGACCCGGATCCGCTCCCCGTAGACGATGGCGTCTCGTTCTCCGATCTCCGGCACGTGAATCGGGGCGATCGGGTTCCTCCGCTTCCTCCTTCTTTTCTTTTTTTTTTTCTCTTCTCACCGATTAGGGTTTTTATTTTCTTTTCTTTTCTTTCCGATAATCGGGATCCCTTATATAGTCGTACTTTTCCTTTAATTAATTTCTTTTAATTCGTACGTAAGAGAATTAATTAATTTTTCGTCTGGGATAATTAATTAACTAATTAATTATCCCCCACGAGATAACCCGCCTTATCTCTAACGGGTGCAAGATATTTAGCACGGATTCTGATGCACGACTAATCACCGTATCACTTTGAATCCCGTTCAGGGGGTTCCCGATATCGGATTTCAGATCCGATCGCGCCGTCGGCTTTCTTTTTCCGCGCTCTATCGCAGAAAAATACTAGCATCTCACAATGGCCAACTTCAAGAATTGAATAATTTTATTTCACTTAAAGGCTTAAATGACTATACGTAAGTCAAAAATATTCCGAAAGGCCGGATCACTACATGTAGGTACTCGGTGGGGTTGCCGAGACAGGTGTCCGGATTAGGTTATGCAGGGGTCGTGTTTTGCCCGTTAGGGAGGGCAGTTGCTCTGGATGGTTCTCACGGTCTGCTTTAGTTACAGTTTTTCCTGCATTCCATCTTTATATCTTGTGTCACTGACTTCCCACTCCGTGACAGGTTCCTTCAGGGGTGAGAGCTAGGGCGACGGTGAGGCCGTGGCAGGAGCATCTTTTTGGTCCTTCGAGGCCATAAACTGTATTTGCTTCCTTCAGGCACATTTTCATTACCTATTAGTAGCTACTGTGTGGATTTTGATACCCTTGTGGGGTCGGTGTGGATGTTGGGGTGTTTCCTCTTAATTATGGGGATGGTTGATGTTATTCTTCTCCTGTTTGGCCGTTTTCGAACTACAAAAGAAAAAGAAAAAATAGAAAATGAATTGCAAAAACTGTTTTAAAAATCTGGGTGTCGTGTGGGCACCGTTTTGAAAACCCTGGGGATTTATGAATTTCGAAAACTGTTTTAAAAATCTGGGTGTCGTGTGGGCACCGCTTTTAAAACTTGTGGATTTATCTTTTCAAATCAGTCGGCCTCGTGAATTCTTTAGTCTTGCGCATTCATGTTAGTAAACTGATGTGATTAAATGATTGTTGTAACTGCGACGCCGTGCGTATACAGAGGAGACTCCGCCCGTTGCGGGGCGAATCTGTGTATGCGGCAGGTCTGGGCACGCACCGGGGAGAAAGGACTTTCAAAAAAAATGTATACACAAATTTAAATCTTTTCGTTGATTACCTTCCGCTTATTGAAACCCCCGGGGCGTGACAGATTAAGATGATGGTTGATGTTATTCTTCTCCTGTTTGGCCGTTTTCGAACTACCAAAGAAAAAGAAAAAAAGAAAATGAATTGCGAAAATTATTTTAAAAATCTGGGTGTCATGTGTGCACCGTTTTGAAAACCCTAGGAATTTATGAATTTTGAAAACTGTTTTAAAAACCTGGGTGCCGTGTGAGCACCGCTTTTAAAACTTGTGGATTTATCTTTTCAAATTAGTCGGCCTCGTGAATTCTTTAGTCTTGCGCGTTCATGTTAGTAAACTGCTGTGATTAAATGATTGTTGTAACTGCGACGCCTTGCATATACAGAGGAGACTCCGCCCGTTTGCGGGGCGAATCTGTGTATGCAACGGGTCTGGGCACGCACCGGGGAGAAAGGACTTTCAAAAAAAATGTATACACAAATTTAAATCTTTTCGTTGATTACCTTCCGCTGAATGAAACCCCCGGGGCGTGACAGATTAAGATGGTATCAGAGACTTTCTTTAACCACAGCAGCCAGTGTCCGACATCCACAAAGATACCTCACATAGCTACTAATCAATGAAATGAGCATGACATAGAAGCGTAGAACGCGAGTGATCGGGGGGGTGGGGGGGGGAAGTGTAGGTCCCTTTCCTCGATAGTTGGTTGAGTGCTATGCTAGCGGAGTCTAGAGCTGACTTGTGATGTGTGTGTGTGTACGGGTTAAGTTTTGTTTCTCGGTTTAGCTCGGTTGTCGTGCTTGTGTAGTCATGTTGCTTTGGAGGCTGGGGTCGAGGCCGGCTGCCACCAGGGTCTTGATGGTTGCTGGGAATCAATGGATTAAGCAACCAGCACGGGACACGGTGGGCCTGCTGGCGGTGTTCATGCACTTGGTGCGGCTGTTAACACAGCAGATCGTTGCGCCGTCTTTTGTTTTCCGAACCCCTTCCTCTGCCAATGTTCTGGTCGTCGTTAGTAACGGTGACTGGTGGTAGTGTAATCTGTCGGTGTTTGTTAGGGTGTCGGCCGTTTGTCGGTTGTTAGAGTGTAATTCGCTATCGTTGTTAGAGTGTCTGCTGGGTTGTCAGTCGTGGGCAACCGGGCAGCCTCTCGTCTAAATTGGTACCTTTTTGGTCTGCGGGTGTTAGGTTACAGAAGATTACAGCAGATCATCGGCCGATTCTTTTTGCACCATGGGCAATGTGAGGACCCGGATCCCCGCGTTGGGTTTACTGGTTGTTTGGCAGCTTTCGGAGGCCTGCGTGGTGTGTTGGTGGTGTTTGTGCGCAATTTAGACACAAGTGGTGCACTTCGGGTTTAAAAAGGGATCACGTGGGTAATTGGAGGAACCATCGAGTGTTTAGAAGTAGTTTCACGCGAAACAGAGATTAAATTTGGACTCAGTGCGAAGTTTGGACAAAAGATCACCTTTCCGGATGCCTTCGGAAAAATTGAGGTTTCGAATTTGGCAAAACGGACACCGGATTTGGATTCAGCGCGCGAAAACGATGAGAATGGACTATTTACTTGTATTTTTTGGAACCCGGATGACGCGCACATTTTTCGAGGCGATTGGTACTGTTCCGACGGCCGGCGGGCAGCGGTGGGCAGCGGCGGAGCGCGGCGGCGCAGGCGCGCGGGCAGGCGCGTGGGCGCGGGCAGGCGCGCGGTGCACGGGTGTGCTTTGCCACGTGGCATCTTCTCACTCGTTCTTGCGGACACGTGTCGGTCTTGGAGTGGCCGGTGCAGTGGACCGGGACCACGGAGCTAGCTGGACCGCCTCAGGGCGCGTCCCTGGCAGGGTGCGCAGGCGGCGCTGGCAGCGCGCGTTGACCGGCTGCCGCGCCACGCGTCACCCTCCGGGGCGGCCACGTGTCGTGCGGTGGATGGCCCTTGTTGCTGTCGCCTGTTTGGCAGCTGACGTGGCGGAGCCGGATTAATCCGGGTGCTCCGCGTGGCAGCAGACCGGGTTACTATAGGCGCCCGAAACATTTCGGGCGCTCGGAACCGGGACATATCCGTCATTTTTGGATTTGTTTTCTGGAGCCTATTTAAGCGATCCGAGCCGCTTCTTCTCCCCTTTTTTCGGCATTTCCGAGCCTCCCCTCGCCATGACGCCTTCAACAAAGTTGATCCCTGTGTAGTACTACTTCCTTCCGTGGATTTCTAGAATTTTCCGTGGCACGCTTTTCGAGGTACCATTTTCTTCGACGCGTCGCGACGCTCCTTCGGCGGTGTTCCCTTTCGTTGCGTTTCGGTGCACGAGCTCCCCCGGCCTACCCTGACCACCTTTTCAGGCGATTCTTGCGCCATTGGAACAGCGACAGGCAGAGCTTCGATCTTGGTACTTTCAGCTTCCCCTCGTTTCGCACTTTTAGAGGTGTTTTTCTGAGTTTACTGTGACACTGTTTCTGTGGTAGAGATTTGGACAGCGGCTCGCTTCTTTGGCGATATCTCCGCACTCGGACATCGGATCGGGACTTGCCTATACACTTTTAGCATCTACGCGTTGCGAGGATTCTCGTCGTATTTTTCTGGGATTTTTCTGAGACTTGCCCGAAGGTATACTTTTCCCCCTTTACTGTGCAGAGTATTACAGTTGTGTATGTTGTGAGGTTTTGTGAACCCTGTGTTGTGGAATTTGTAACTCGGCCTACGGGGCTAGGAATTGGACGTGCAGGTACCCGTTTCGAAGGTCTCGACGTGACGATCGTGACAGTATTTTTGTTGGATTTTTTTAGAGTCTGTTCTGTAGGTGAAAATTGCACATCTTTGGGACTGTTTTCTGCTAATTGTTGTACTTGGATATTTTGGAATAAAGTGTAACTTTGGACTGTATGTTTATACCAGGAGGAGTTGTTCAGTGTCTTTGGACCATAGGGACTGCGGATTAGTGGAGGTTGTTCCTCCTGGCATTTTCAGCTGTTGGACTTTGGACAGTTAGCATCTTCAGGTGGGTGGCCTCGTCTTCAAGACCTTTGGACTGTTCAGTAATTCTATTGACGTAGGATCATGCATGGTAGTTCTATGTAGCATGCTAGGATGTGAGAGTTGATACTCCTAGTGTTATTTGTTTAGCATGTGATCTTTGCTTCCTACCATCTGTTAAATTAGTGTTATCTTGGAACTTGACCTAGCACCCCCGTCATATGTTGCATGTGTAACCAGACCAGTAGAAAACCCTCACTTGGGCTAGGGATATTTATGTTTAGACATCCACACCTTATATTTCATTCCTAGACATAGTGTTATCCTCGCCCGGGTAGTGGGTCGAGTGTCGGGACTTCCTTTTAGTGTGGGATGCATGTTACACTCGTGCTTGGGAGCAGAGTGGAGTCTGGTAGATGTTGTTGGTCATTATCTGTGCCGGGAGCCGTTTGGATAAACGGTGATCCCGGGATATCTCGTTTCCCTGTTTGTGTGTTGTCGCCACTGTGTTAGTGGCAGAGTGTACTAGTGTTAGCAGGACCTAGAACCCAGAACCTTTTGTCATACACATGATTTTAGTCTACTAATGTTTTCTTCCAAGTATCGAAGGGCCGCTGGAGTCTGTTCTTGTTTGATTGGACAAAGGCATCAGCCCTTCGGGGTTTGGGTATAAATACTTGTTTTCTAACTGTTTTTCCTAAAAGAACTAAAAATCATTAAAATGGGTTTCTTCTCAAATCAAGATAGTTTTTTTAAAAAGGGAACTACTTTTAGTCCTCACCCTGTGTGGGTTGAGTGAAAATGGGTTTCAGTAACAAATGTCACCTTTTTCCTGTAAACTTCCCCACTCGAAAGGATTCGAGTGGTCTGGGTTCTAAGGGCCATTCCTTTGTCGGGACGAAAGCCACGGGGGTCGAGCCTAGAACCTATTCTTGTTGATAGGGTTGTAGGTGTTGGTCTCCCGGAACTTTCGAGCCCTGGTTGGTATCTTCTGCGTGTTGTACCGAGGTTGTTGTGTTCCCGAACTGTAAGGGGGTCGGGAACTTCGATAGGCGGAGCCTAGAGTCTGTTCTTGTTTGATAGAGTTCTAAGCACCGACCTATCGGGTTTTCCAAACCCTTATGGTGTCGGTCCTTCCTGTATTATCTGTGAGTTTGATGTTCTGTCGTTGGGAGCCGTTGAGTAGACTGTGGTTCCGGGCCGTCGAGTATCTTCCGGCCTGTGTTGTTGGGAACCGTTGGGATTGACGGTGGTCCCGGGTCGTTGAGTGTTGTCCGACCAGTTTTGTTAGCCCTGATTTGTGGGTCGATCCCGGCTGTAGAGTATCTCCAGCCAGCGTATTTTGTGCTACGGGTTGGTGGACTTTGCTAGTGTCTTGTGTTTTGTGAGAGCTGATCAGCTGAGTCGTCGAGAGTGCTCCGACCGTTGTGCGAGATGTTTGAGGATCCTGAGTCTTTCCGTTCTGAGAGTGTGGGTGGATTTTGACTATAGCCTGCAGTGCCACTTTGAGCTCGACAGAGTGCGCGAATAACTTCTTTGTAAGACCTGGCCTTTCTTTAACTCTCCTCGTCACCCCTCTTCTTGTAATGTCCGACCGAGGGCCTTTTTTTTAGTGTTTTTCCGGACAAACCGTCGGGGCCCGCGGATAATTTTAGGCGGTAGAGCTCGCGGAATGGAGCGCGCAGGCGCGATCGGTTTCGAATTCTGACTCCCGGTTCTTCCAGAATTAATTTTTGAAGTTCCAACCCTCCGTAAGCGCCCCAGGATGCGTGCCGGCGATCCGCACGAATCTCGAGGAGTGCGGGACGCCGTTAGCGACAAGTGCACGGGCACGGACGAGTCGAGCATAGGACGACACACACGAGGTGGGTACATTTCCGAGTTTTTCCTTTGGGAATAGGTGTTTGCTTATAGAAATAGTACGCTCGGGGCAAAGGTGAATAGTAAAGCTTTTCTGATTATGCTACTAACCCTGTTATGTGACTCTACTTACTATCGATGTGAGGCTCTAGTTTTGCTACACGCACACCGGCGGTTTGGCCACCGCAAGGGTGTGCTTTTCCGAAAAAGTGGTACGTTGACCCGTGTACCCCACGCGACGGTGAATGGGGGCCCTCATGGGTGGAGGGTGTGAGCGGTGATGCCGAGGCAGGTGCTCGGCGGGGGGACACCGGGGTAGGGGCTTGGTGCGGTGGTCGGGAAAGGTGCCCGGTGTTATTTTGATACAGGGTGGGATTATCGCTAACGGTTTATGAGGGAGACGGTTGCTCCGGTTATTGTGGTTTGCTATGCCTTAGTCCTTTGTGCTTATCGTACTATTTCCAGTCACTGACTTCCCACTTCGTGACAGGTTCGTCCAGGGGTGAGTGCTAGGGCACCGGTGAGGCCGCGTGAGGGCTGTTCTGACGCTGATCGACTTCAGATACAATGACTATTATTTCCCTCTTTCCTTTATTACTCATGTTAGTTAGTTGTGGATTGCGACACCCCCGTGGGGTCGAAGTGGATGTTATCTTTTCCTTTCCAATATGAGCGAATGAATGTTATAACTTTTCTTACTTGGCCGTTTTAAACAATGAAAAGCAAAGAAAACTGTTTGCGAAAACCGCTTTTAAAACATGGGTGTCGTGTGGGCACCAGAATTTAAAACCTTGAGGAATTTATGTGTTTTCGAACTGTTTTCACAAAACTCGGCATCGGGTGGGTGCCGTTTTCAAAACCCTGCGGATTTATGTGGCTTTGAAACAGTTTTTCCAAATCGATGGCATCGTGTGGATGCCACTTTCAAAACCTTGTGATTATTTATCCTTTCAAATCGACGGCCTTTATGTTATAGGTTGATACTAGTAGATCATGTGAGTTGTTTGGTTGTATGTGTGCGAGACCCCAACTGATGTGGTTAAAGACTGTATGTGTTACGCCTTGAGAGACACTTTGTAGTTGAGACGCCGTGCATATACAAAGGAGACTCTGCCCGTTTGCAGAGTGAATTTATATATGCGGCGGGTCTGGACATGCGCCGAGGAGTAATGGTTTAAAAAAAAAAAAAAATGTATGGCTGAATTAGGGGCATCAGTGGCTCCTCTTCCGCGCGATTCGAACCCCCGGGGCGTGACAGATTAAGATGGTATCAGAGCGGTAAACTTTAACCACAACAGTCGGGGCCTAACATCCACGGGGCGCAAGACACTAACTAGTGATTAATAAAGTAAACTTGGGATAGATAAGTAAAACGCGAGTGCTCGTGGGGGAATGGGGGAATTAGTGTTTTTCTTCCTTTTAGGGCCAGCGTTTGCGGTGTTCCTTTTTGTTTAAACTAGGAGTAACTGGTTTGTGCAAATGTTCAGTTCATGGCCAGGACTAGATCTACCGCCGAGGACGCGGGGGCGGACGCAGCGGCGACGGCGACCACGGAGAACCAGCTCCTGAGGCAGCAGCTACGGGAGATGGCGGGGCAGTTGGCAGCCCTGACCGATCACGTGCGCCAACTGACACAGCAACAGCAGGCTGCTGCGACGGTGGGGGTCGACCCGGGCCCTCTCCCGGGGCCAACTGCACTAGCGATGGGACCGCCGACGATGGAGGCCGAAGGGGGGGCTGCCCCTACCCGGGCCTCGGCACCCGAGGTACCCTTAACCCAACCGACGGTGCCAGAGGTGGCCCCTTCGGCGGCAACAGCAGGACCGGCGCCGGCACCGACTGTCGGAGTTACTTCGGGAGAGACGGTGGTGTTGCCCACTCCCGCCGCGACCGCCAATGTCGCGAAGGAAGGGGCAACTCTACCGACCGAGCGGGACCGTGTGCGCGCCAACCTGGCCGACTTCAAGAAGTACGACCCGCCAGTGTTCGAGGGGGACACGACAGACCCCTGGGTCGTGGAGAAGTGGGTGGATACAATGGAGAAATTATTTGAGGACCTACTGATGGAAGATCACGAGCGGGTTCCTCTGGCTGCCCACTTTCTCGAGGGGAACGCCCGCATTTGGTGGAAGACTGTACGCCCCGGCTCTACGACGGGTGCTGCCCTTCCGTCTGGACTACTTTTAAACAGCAGCTGTTCGGGGCGTTCTTTACCAACAGCGTGAAGAAACAATTGGAGGACGACCTCAACCACATCAGTCAGGGAACCAAAACGGTAATGGAGTACCAGAGGGAGTTCGTGAGGCTGGCGAACTGTGTCCCGTTCGTCATTCGGGACGAATCCCATAAGGCGCAACTGTTCGTGGATGGACTGAGGACCGACATTTTCCAAGTGGTGGATGCGGCGGATCTGCATACCTTTCAGAAGGTGGTCGACCGGGCCACCATTGTAGAGCGTGGCTTTGCCGTTACGCGCACTCGAAGGGATGGCCCCCATCAGCAAGATGACAGGAAGCGGACTCAGACGACTTCAGGGAGGGCTCCTCCAGCGGGAGTCGGCCCTCTAAGCGGTGGAGGCCCAAGCAGAAGACCAGAGGAGCGCCAGGAGGAGGGCAACGCTCGGACGACCGGTCTTGCGTGATCTGCGGCGGGGCGCACCGAGTGACGGAATGCTCCAAGAGGCAGGACCATTGTTTCCGATGTGGCAAGCAGGGGCATTTCCGTTTCAACTGCCCCCTGAACCAAGGCACAGCATCTTCTGCAGCCTCCGTGCCGTCATCCCAGCACACGGGCCAGGAAAAGCCCCGATGGCGTCAGCCCCCAGACCGCCAGCACCCCGATCAGCAGGGGACAGGCCACCCCCGTCGGGAGGCCGCGTCTACTCAATGAGTCAGCAGGAGACACGCCCGTCTGAGCACGTCGTCGCAGGTATCACTCTTGTTTCCGTTTACCGTGCTAGAACCCTTTTTGATACCGGAGCGACCCTCTCGTTTATATCTCGTGACTTTGCACTGACCCATGGTTTTGAGATAAGACCCTTACCCAGTCTATTGACCGTTCACACCGCGAGGGGATCCTTGGAGGCCCGCAACCTTATACCTTCCTGCCCAATAAGGATGGGAAGGCTCCCGTGCCCCTGGGATCTGGTGGTCATTCCATTGAAAGAGTATGATGTAGTGCTCGGAATGGATTGGCTCACGTGGTACCTAGCAGTGATCGACTGCGAGAAATGCCAGGTGCGACTGCTGTATCCTGAGTTTCCAGAAAACGTGTACTTGGCGTGCAAGAGTGTTTCCTTTTCTTCCATCATTCCAGCATCGCGAGCCAGGAAACTGATTGAGGGAGGGTGTATGGCCTACTTGGCGTCGGTGGCCCTGGCCACCGGACCCTCTACGGCACTCTCCGACATCCCTGTGGTGAGGGACTTCCCTGACGTCTTTCCGGCCGAACTACCTGGATTACCCCCCGAGCGAGGGGTTGTTTTTTCGATCGAGCTTCCACCCGGCACACGACCAATCACGAAGGCCCCCTACAGGATGGCTTTCGCAGAGCTGAAAGAACTTAAGGCGCAGCTGGAGGATCTTCTGGACAAGGGATTCATCAGACCGAGTGTGTCACCTTGGGGCGCACCGGTACTCTTTGTGCGGAAGAAGGACGGAAGCTTGTGGTTGTGCATCGACTACCGGGAAATCAATAAGGTCACAGTGAAAAACAAGTATCCTCTACCCAGGATTGATGACCTCTTTGACCAACTGCGGGGTGCAACGGTCTTCTCGAAGATTGACCTGCAGTCGGGCTACCACCAGCTCAGGGTTCAAGACGAGGATATTCCGAAGACGGCGTTCCGGACTCGGTATGGCCACTACGAGTTCACAGTAATGTCGTTCGGGCTTACCAATGCCCCAGCGGTATTCATGGACATGATGAACCGAGTTTTCAGACCCTTCCTGGATCAGTTCGTAGTGGTCTTCATCGACGACATCCTGATCTACTCCACCACCGATGAGAAGCACGAGGAGCACCTACGAATTGTTCTACAGACTCTTAGGGAGCAGGAGTTGTACGCCAAACTTAAGAAATGCGAGTTTTGGCTTCGCAAGGTGGGATTCCTAGGGCATATCATTTCCGCAGCAGGAATCACAGTGGATCCCAAGAAGGTGGAGTCGGTGACCGACTGGCCCCAGCCGACTACGGTGACAAAGGTGCGCAGCTTCCTGGGCCTTGCAGGATACTATAGACGTTTAGTTGAGGGCTTCTCGAGGATTGCAACCCCCCTGAACCGCCTAACCCGGAAAGGAGTAAAGTTCATTTGGTCGACCCAATGCCAAGAAAGTTTTGAAGAACTTAAGAAACGGTTAACAAGAGCGCCTGTGCTTGCTTTACCAACACCCGGGGAAGACTACGAGGTTTACTGCGATGCATCGCGGATAGGACTGGGAGGAGTACTAATGCAGCAAGGAAGAGTCATCGCCTATGCCTCAAGGCAACTCAAGGATTACGAGCATAACTACCCGATCCATGACTTGGAGCTTGCCGCAGTGGTCTTTGTTCTGAAACTGTGGAGGCGCTACCTCTACGGTGTGCATTGTAACGTGTTCTCGGACCACCAAAGCCTTAAGTACCTTTTCACCTAGAAGGAGCTGAACCTACGGCAGAGGAGGTGGCTGGAGTTACTGAAGGATTACGACCTAACCATTCAGTACCACCCGGGAAAAGCAAATGTGGTAGCAGATGCCCTAAGCAGGAAGGGACAGACAGAAGTGACTTCAGCGGGCACGATCACGCAGCAGAAGGACTTGATCGCGGAGTTCTCGCGATTGAGATTAGAGGTGGTACCAGCAGGGACGGTCGAGCGACTACTGTCCTTAATAGTCGCGCCGACCCTATTTGAGAGGATTCGAGAAGGCCAAGGTGCGGATCCACAGCTACAGCTGGAGCGAGATAAGATTTCCCCGGAGAAGAAGGGAGACTTTGCAGTGGGGACGGACGGCGCCCTTCAGTTCCGAGGACGGATTTGCGTGCCTGATTTGCCTGACCTGAAGAAGGAAATCCTGACTGAAGCACACTGCGCCCCCTACGTGGCGCACCCTGGAGGCACCAAGATGTACAGGGACCTCAGACAGACCTTCTCGTGGCCAAAGCTGAAGAGAGACGTGACGCTGTTTGTGGCACACTGCCTGATTTGCCAACAGGTGAAGGCCGAGCATCAACGACCGGCGGGAAAATTGCAACCACTACCTGTGCCCGAATGGAAATGGGAGCAAATCACGATGGACTTTGTCACCGGATTTCCACGTTCGCAGCAGGGACACGACGCCATCTGGTCGTTGTGGATCGGCTAACGAAGTCAGCTCATTTCCTACCCATCCACACGACCTGGACACGCGACCGACTGGCTCAAGTCTACATCGGCGAGATTGTGAGGCTACACGGGGTGCCGACATCGATTACTTCAGACAGAGACACAAGGTTCGTTTCGAACTTTTGGCAGAGTCTACAACGAGCCTTGGGAACCAAGTTACACTTCAGCTCAGCCTTTCACCCCCAGACGGATGGACAATCCGAGGTGATTCAGATTCTCGAGGACATGCTCCGAGCTTGCGTACTGGATTTGGGAGACGGATGGTCGCGCTACCTACCCCTTGCAGAGTTCGCTTATAACAACAGCTACCAAGCGAGCATCCAGTTGGCACCGTACGAAGCATTGTACGGCAGACGCTGTAGATCCCCGATTTGTTGGGACGATCTGGGGGAGCGAAAGTTTTTGGGACCGGACTTGGTGGTTGAAACTGAGGAAAAGGTACGCCTCATCAGACGGCGGTTGGTGACCGCCCAGAGCCGACAAAAGAGCTATGCAGACCGGAGACGCCGCGATTTGGAATTCCATGTGGGAGAGCACGTGTTATTACGGGTGTCACCGTCAAAAGGGGTGAAGCGGTTTGGGTTGAGAGGCAAGTTGAGCCCGCGGTATGTGGGGCCCTTCGAGATCCTGGAGCGCATCGGCCCTGTGGCCTATCGCCTCGCCCTACCACCGAACCTCAACCGAGTTCATGACGTGTTCCACGTGTCCATGCTTCGGAAGTATCTCCCCGATCCATCGCGAGTACTCGACATCTCCGCGATTGAGCTTAGGGAGGACCTAAGCTTCGAGGAAGTACCAGTGCGGATCCTAGCCCGAGAGGACAAAAAGCTGCGAAGTCGGACAATTCCCTACGTGAAAGTGCTTTGGAGCAATCAAGAAGAGCGTGAGGCAACTTGGGAACCAGAATCAAAGATGAGGGAGTGCTACCCGGACCTCTTCGCCGCAGGGGAAGTTTAAGTTTCGGGGACGAAACTTGTTTTTAGCGGTGAGTGGTGTAAGACCCGGCCTTTCTTAAACTCTCCTCGTCACCCCTCTTCTTGTAATGTCCGACCGAGGGCCTTTTTTTAGTGTTTTTTCGGACAGACCGTCGGGGCCCGCAGATAATTTTATGCGGTAGAGCTCGCGAACGGAGCGCGCAGGCGTGATCGGTTTCGGATTCCGACTCCCGGTTCTTCCAGAATTAATTTTCGAAGTTCGTACCCTCCGTAAGCGCCCCAAGATGCGTGCCGGCGATCCGCACGAATCTCGAGGAGTGCGGGACGCCGTTAGCGACAAGTGCACGGGCACGGACGAGTCGAGCACAGGACGACACACACGAGGTGGGTACATTTCCGAGTTTTTCCTTTGGGAATAGGTGTTTGCTTATAGAAATAGTACGCTCGGGGCAAAGGTGAATAGTAAAGCTTTTCTGATTATGCTACTAACCCTGTTATGTGACTCTACTTACTATCGATGTGAGGCTCTAGTTTTGCTACACGCACACCGGCAGTTTGGCCACCGCAAGGGTGTGCTTTTCCGGAAAAGTGGTACGTTGACCCGTGTACCCCACGCGACGGTGGCGTTAGGAATGGGGGCCCTCATGGGTGGAGGGTGTGAGCGGTGATGCCGAGGCAGGTGCTCGGCGGCCGAGGCAGGTGCTCGGCGGGGGGACACCGGGGTAGGGGCTCGGTGCGGTGGTCGGGAAAGGTGCCCGGTGTTATTTTGATACAAGGTGGGATTATCGCTGACGGTTTATGAGGGGGACGGTTGCTCCGGTTATTGTGGTTTGCTATGCCTTAGTCCTTTGAGCTTATCGTACTATTTCCAGTCACTGACTTCCCACTTCGTGACAGGTTCGTCCAGGGGTGAGTGCTAGGGCACCGGTGAGGCCGCGTGAGGGCTGTTCTGACGCTGATCGACTTCAGATACAGTGACTATTATTTCCCTCTTTCCTTTATTACTCATGTTAGTTAGTTGTGGATTGCGACACCCCCGTGGGGTCGAAGTGGATGTTATCTTTTCCTTTCCAATATGAGCGAATGAATGTTATAACTTTTCTTACTTGGCCGTTTTAAACAATGAAAAGCAAAGAAAACCGTTTGCGAAAACCGCTTTTAAAACGTGGGTGTCGTGTGGGCACCGGAATTTAAAACCTTGAGGAATTTATGTGTTTTCGAAATGTTTTCACAAAACTCGGCATCGGGTGGGTGCCGTTTTCAAAACCCTGCGGATTTATGTGGCTTTGAAACAGTTTTTCCAAATCGATGGCATCGTGTGGATGCCGCTTTCAAAACCTTGTGATTATTTATCCTTTCAAATCGACGGCCTTTATGTTATAGGTTGATACTAGTAGATCATGTAAGCTGTTTGGTTGTATGTGTGCGAGACCCCAACTGATGTGGTTAAAGACTGTATGTGTTACGCCTTGAGAGACACTTTGTAGTTGAGACGCCGTGAATATACAAAGGAGACTCTGCCCGTTTCCAGAGTGAATTTGTATATGCGGCGGGTCTGGACACGCGCCGGGGAGTAATGGTTTAAAAAAAAAAAAAATGTATGGCTGAATTAGGGTCATCGGTGGCTCCTCTTCCGCGCGATTCGAACCCCCAGGGCGTGACATTCTTCCTCGATGGGGTCGCTCCCCTCGAGAGCCACTCCCGGGGTGGATCTGTTACTTTTGTATCGCGACTTGTCGACGCAGTCCCTCTGGCTGGGCCAGTTTTGGCAGTCACGGACGCCCTACGTCAGTCCGGTCCTACGTGGATGTAACGGTAGTAGGTAGGCGCAGGTTTGACTGGACTCGAGGAGGCAGTCAGTGTAGATTGGGTGACTATACTTGAGAGTTAGTAGATGCATCATGTTTCCATCTGTTCCACTTTTTGAGCATCTAGATAGAGGCATAGTAGCTGTAGAGTCATTCTCTTCCAGCTCTTTTCTTTCAGTGTTACTTTGTTACTTTATGCCTCTAGTAGACTTAGTGGGCAGACCGTTGGGCTTGTTGGCGGCACCCACTGAGAACTACTGTGGGATGTAGTTCTCACACCCGTCGTGGTGTCTTTTCCCCAGGGATTTCTACTCCTGTTCCTGTTGCTCCAGTTGCTGATCCTTCTGACCGTGGCGAGGGAGTCGCGAGCTAGTTCCCTACCAGTCGTCTGCCATAGAGAGAGTAGATGTACCCCTTCAGAGGAGATCTTTAGTAGATTAGTTATTTTTTTCTCTTTTGAGAGACTGATGTAGTGAGGACATTTTATGTATTGAGAGCTTGTACACTGATGTATTTATTGGAGATATCTCCCTGTTGAGTTCTGAGTTTGTATTAGAGGACTTTGAATATGATCGTATTTGGGAGATGGACATTGTATCTTTATTTCCAGTTGTACAGTGGTTGATTTTTCTTTTACAGCAGATTATTTTATTTTTTAGCTCTGATATCTGTTAGCTGCAGTACTTTTCTTGCAGGTAGGATGCTTCGCCTATGCGGAGTTTGGCATAGGTGGCGGATCTGTTGGCGAGCCCGGGTCGCAGTTTCGACCCCGGGGCGTGACAGATTAGAGTGGTATCAGAGCCTAGGATGTAGGTCATTGTGGACTTAGAAACCCTAGGCTTGTGGTTGGACATTAGGATGACTACGTGAGAGTCGCGAATTTTAGCGAGAGTCCTGATTGAGTTTTATACCTCTCCCAAGAGACGGGATGAGTGATTGGCATGTTTATTCTCCTAAGCGATTATGTTGGCTGCAGACAACATAATGCTATAGAATGGATGACATGTCTTAGAATTTCGCTGGATTGGGTCGTATGGTTGTTGTGTCCTGATGTTTGTTATTGTGCAGTGGACTACGATGCCCCTGAGACATCGTGTAGCGAAGAGGGCACATCCCGCATCTGATGAGTAACCCGAGCAGCGGGAGGCAGAGCTATCAGAGCAGAGCGAGACTCAGGAGTTATGGATCCAGATGGCACAGTTGTCGGAGGCTGTCCGATGCCAGGAGGAGGTCATGGAACGTTTGATGCGCCTGTTGGAGCAGAGAGCACGACCAGTTGCAGTACCGCTTGAGTGTCCTCCAGCACTTTCTTCCTATGCAGTGGCATCTCCAGTTGTACTAGTGGCACCGATAGAGCGAGCAGCCCCCTCCGTGCCGACGAGTAGTGCCGAGGCACCGAGTCAGGGTGGATAGTGGATAATAGATGATCTTTGGGACATCATTGATCGATGGAGCCAGTCCCGGTAGTCTGAACCATCCCGATTCATAGGTTTGAGTTGGAGCCTTTGTAGGCAGAATTGGGGTTGGTGGTGATGGAGAGACTATCTGAGAGCCTCCCTGTGCTAGGGAATTTATACAGTTGTTGAACTGCGCGCTCCAGGTTTCGAGGGACGAGGCGCATAGGATATGTTTGACTGGGAGTGGATTACGCCAGGATACCTTTCAGTTTAGTTGGTCCCTCTGTTACGGATTATCGACGTTTCGATGGAGTAGGCGTGGTATATAGAGCGTGGCGTTGCAGTTCCTTTGGATAGGGATCTGCCGCCAGAGGTGAGTTCTGGATTTTGGTGCTTCGCGCCGGGTGATGGAGGATAGATCGGTCGGCAGAGACATTTCTGATTTCTTTTTCCAGGGTAGAGGATTTTTGAGATGCCAGAGATCGGTAGACCCCGATGGCAGCATCAGCACCTACATCAGAGTGGCGCGGTGGTAGTATGGATTGGTTATCTACGGAGGACCGCATTTGTCACCCTAGTGTGAGCAGGGGCAGAGACCGTGCTCCCTATGTGGATAGTCTAGATATTTTCTGACAGACTGGACGTTGACGTCGAGGCAGACTGAGCGACGACCACCTGCATCGAGCGGATGAGTCTGTGCCGCCCGGTTGGAAGGCGCCACAGCAGCGGATCGGGTTGTCACCGGCATGATTTCATTACAGCAGTCTGAGTTAGAGTGTTTTTGGTTTTCCTGTCTGGACTGGAGGTAGAGTTGTTACCACGTGCAGTAGAGGTACATGTTTCGGTTGGTGTTGTGCATGTGGGGGAGCCTTGTGGATTGTGTCCAGTACAGTTGAGACTTGGAATTACATCGGCAGGTGTGACGGTTCAGGGACAGCTCCAAGACCTTGATTGAGCACACGGGTTGGACCGGTTGGTGCGGTACCGTGCTACGACTGATTGTGGAATGAGAGCAGTTACCCTTCCGCGAGTTGGACAACAGGAGTTCATTTTCACAGATTATCGGGGTATCCTTCCTGCAGCTGTGGCTTCAGCGGTTTTGGGTTAGGTGCTACTCTTTGAGCGTAGGTGACGATTAGGACTTGAGGTTTTGTCCTTAGGGGTCACGGTTAGATTGTAGCTTCCGTCTTTGTAGCCACGGCAGGAACGACTTCAACACTTCTCTCCCTTTTTCTCGTCGTTGTGCTGAAATTTACGAATGGGATGAAAACTTCGAAAGGCTGCTCCAGAAATGGAGACAGTGCCCGAACCTGTTCTTGTTTGATTGGGGCGAAGGCACTGACCTTTCGAAATTTTCGGACTTTTCGCTAATTCCAGCTATTTTCAAAATTGAGAGATGGGGTCGACGACTTTCCTGCTAGTGGGGCCTTACCTTTCTTGTTTGTTTGCGTTGTTTTGTCGGGTTAGTCTTGTTGTTGTTGGAGTTGTTTTAGTTTCGGGGACGAAACTTTCTTTTAGTGGGGGAGGATGTGAGGACCCGGATCCCCGCGTTGGGTTTACTGGTTGTTTCGCAGCTTTCGGAGGCCTGCGTGGTGTGTTGGTGGTGTTTGTGCGCAATTTAGACACAAGTGGTGGACTTCAGGCTTAAAAAGGGATCACGTGGGTAATTGGAGGAACCATCGAGTGTTTAGAAGTAGTTTCGCGCGAAACGGAGATTAAATTTGGACTCAGTGCGAAGTTTGGACAAAAGATCACCTTTCCGGATGCCTTCAGAAAAATTGAGGTTTGGAATTTTGCAAAACAGACACCGGATTTGGATTCAGCGCGCGAAAACGATGAGAATGGACTATTTACTTGTATTTTTCGGAGCCCGAATGATGCGCATGTTTTTCGAGGCGATTGGTACTGTTCCGGCGGCCGGCGGGCAGCGGCGACAGCGGCGGAGCAGCTGTCACGCCCCGGAGGTTCTAAAAGAGCGGAAAACGTACCCTTTTTTTTTTTTTTGAATAGATCTCGCCCCCGGCGCGTATCAGACCCGCCACATAAACAAATTCACTCCCCAAACGGGCGGAGTCTCCTTTGTATATGCACGGCGTTACCAATAGAGCACATACTTTAACCATTCAAACCATGACAGTCAAAGAGGAAAGAATACAATAAATCATACCATCACCGCTATCTCATACAACCTATAGCATAAACCCATCGGTTTTGTAAATCGGTGCCCACTTGACACCCAGCTTTTCCAAAACGTTTTCGCAAACTCTTTGGACGGCCATTAAATTGAAAGGATAAATCCACGGGTTTTAAAATCGGTGCCCACACGGCACCTGCTTTGAAAACACTTTTGAAACCGGGTTTGCATTTGAAAACTAGCCACAATTACACATCCTAACATTCACCAATTAGTTATAAGAAAACATCATTCCAACATCCATCAGAAACCACAGTAAATGTATCACAGTTTAACTAACCAAGGCATAACGAAATAACCAAAGGTAAAGAAAATAATGTATCGTTTGCTAGCCCTCATGGCTAGGGTCCTCTAACTGATACCTCCCCGTCGTCCCGAATCCCACGCCTACTCGGACCTGTCATAGTGTGGGTTGTCAGTGACTGATAAAGTAGAAGAACATATAAGTAAATGCAATAACAGAAAGAACACACCGAATCACTGGAGCATTTACTTTCCCCCTCTCCCTCTCATGTATCGCTAAATCCCTGTCGAAAGTCACACTGGGCACCTACCCCAACTTTCAGAATATTTTGGGCCCCAACCCCAATACCGTAGTCATCTTCTTGGTGCCCCCAACCCCTCTACTGCCCAAGTAGCAGTCGCCTCTCCTTGAGGGGTCCCTACTAACCTCCCCTTGTGGGGTACACGGGTAAAATAACTTACCATCTTTCCGGAAAAATACACCCTGTGCAGTGGCCAAACTGCCGATGTGCGTGTAAGCAATATGAGTGTCATAATAGCGTTGCGACCTCAGCTGCTTTAGTCAGAATAGTCTAACGATCCAGCGACCGCAGCCGCTTTGATTAACATAATAACGATCTTGCGACCGCAGCCGCTTTGATTAACACGATTAAAGGATTCACATGCTATGGGGTTAGTCAAAATACCAAATATATCTACTTTATCAAAACGAATATTCGGGAACGACACCACACCGGTAATAACCAAAACTACCCACCTCGATTGTGCGAAGACTGCACTCCGGAGACCGAACATTGCTCTCTGTTGACGCCCGGACCTAGAAGTAGTCCCCAAAAGAGCCGCGATCAAATCAGAAATATAACAGCATATAAACCAAGCCCAAGAACTCAAAAACACTAATGACAACTTGACCCGGTGGTGGCGGCCGCGCGCGTCGAGCGACGCGGCCGCCCCCCGCGGCGTTGCGGTCGTACGGCCGCGCGGGCCCCAGCCCCGTGCGGCACTTGCCGTGATCGTGCGGGCCCTAGCTCTGCGCGGTGCAAGCCACGGCCGCGTGGGCACCAACCCCGCGCGGCACCCTCCGCAACCGTGCGGGCCTTAGCCCCGCACGGTGCGAGCCGAGGCCACGCGGGCACCGGCCCTGCGCGGCACTTACCGCGGCCACGCGGGCACCGTCCCCGCGCCGCACGCGTGGGCGCCCGCCCGCGCGGCACAAATCGCAGCCGCGCGGGGATGTCCTCGCGCGGCATGCGCTGCCGCCGCCGCGCGGGCGCCCGCCCGCGCGGGCATGGCCCCGCGCGGCATGCGCTGCCGCCGCCGCGCGGGCGCCCGCCCGCGCGGGCTTGGCCCCGCGCGGCATGCGCTGCCGCCGCCGCGCAAGTGCCCGCCCGCGCGGCACGAAACGCAGCCGCGCGGGCATGGCCCCGCGCAGCATGAGCCGTCGCCGCTCTGGTGCCTGCCCGCGCGGCACCGGTTGCGGCCATGCGGGCATGGGCCCCGCGCGGGCACCAGCCCCGCGCGGCGCTTACCCTAGCCGCGGCCACGTGGGAACCTTGGTCCCGCGCGGTACTAGCCGCGGCTGCGCAGGTACCGTCCCCGCGCGGCGTGTATCACGGTCGCGGCCGCGATGCCCTAGGGCTTCGCGGCGGCGACGCATAGGGTAGCAAACGGCTACCCTAAGACTCCGTAAAAGACCCAACCAAATGTTACGGCATTTTTGGTATTGGCATATTTCGTGAGTCAAGTCAGTGAGTTGAGTCGGAGTCTTAAAGGGATCAAATTGTCAATCAGCAATCAAAGACTTAGAGAAGATTCAACAAGAGCTCAAGTTGACACTCAGTGTCTTGAGTCTTGAAGATTGAAGTTGAAGAATTGTGGATCAGTTACATCAATCTCAAGAAGAAAGTATTCAAGAGGATCAGGTATGTTTAACTAAATAATTGTGGTGATCCGAATACTTTCTTATAGTGTAGAAACACTTGGATGAACTTTTAATTGCATAATAATCAAAAACTGGTATTCGGACATGTTCAGGATCCGGATCAGAGCCAACGATCCGGATCCCGAAGGTTGTTGCTTCATACAAGACTTCGATCCGGATCCATGCAATTTCCGATCCGGATCCCGAATGTTAAGTTTTCTGTTTTGTATGAACGATCCGGATCGGGCCTTGCAATCCGGATCCCGAACCCTTGGTTTTCTGGAATCGTCAATCTCGTTACGACGATCCGGATCGCAATAAATCTGATCCGGATCGCCGTCCTGAAAATTTCCAGATATGGTATGTTTTTGATTCTTATCTCTTTCCAAAGGTTTCTAACCTATAAATAGACATTTAGGGTCTCTCAAAAACGTGGGAGCTACGGCCGATCTTTTTATAAAACTCTTGAGAGCAACCCTAGAGGCTAGGTTTTCATCGTTCTTCTTTATAGCCTCTTTTAGGTCAATTCGATGGTTCTTTCAAGAACATATCTTTTGTCGAATTGATCTAATCTTTGCTTAGAGATTTCTTCTACGGTTCCTCAATGAGAATCTAAGCAAAGGATCACTATCGAAGTCAATATTCTTATCGACTGAGTTTGCGTCGTGGATTCGACGTGGCATCGTGGATTCGGTGTGCTAAAGGCGTTTCGTGGATTCGAAGCGTGCGTTCGTGGATTCGAACGTGAGCAGTGGACGGGCAAAACGGTGGAGCGCGAGGTCCAAGAAATTGAAGGAGGGGTTAAATCCGTGGAGACGGTAATCACCTTGTTATTCTTCTTTTCTTAGGGATTGTTATTGCGTGGATATCCAACCGGTCAGCGCAAGGTCCGAAGAAGCTGAAGGAGGGGTTGAGTCCGTGGAGTCGGTAATCACCTTGTTATTCTTCTATTCTTAGTGGATTGTTATTGCGTGTTGGTCCCGTGGTTTTTCTCCTGGATTGGAGTTTCCACGTAAATCTCGGTGTGCTGTTTTTATTTTCCGCATTGGTTTTTATTTTGCACTGAGATTGAGTTTTTAAGTATTACACCTATTCACCCCCCCTCTAGTTGTTTGATAGTACCTATTTAGATCCTTGTGGATCCTATAATAACTTTACAAGTGGTATCAGGGCGGGTTTTAGGTTTATCTATCATGATGGGTGAAAGTGGTAATATTTATAGACCTCCTCTTTTTGATGGGACTAATTATGCTTATTGGAAAGTGCGGATGAGAGCTTTTCTCATCGCAATTGATGAGCGGGTATGGCAATCCGTGGAATGCGGTTGGGTGCATCCTGTTGAGGAAGTAGGAAATTCTACTACCCCAAAACCTCGCTCTAGATGGTCCAAAGAGGAATTTGAAAGATCTTCTTACAATGGGAAAGGTATGAACGCTTTATTTAATTCTCTTTCCTCGACTGAGTTCACACGAATTTCTGCATGTGAAACCGCGAAAGAAATTTGGGATATTCTCAAAATTACACATGAGGGTACTAATCTTGTAAAAATTCAAAAGCTCCAGATGCTTACAAGTCAATTTGACTCTATTCATATGGAAGAGCATGAATTGTTTACAGATTATTACACTAGACTTCAAGATGTAATTAATACATGTGCTAATTTAGGAGAAAAGATCCCGGAGTCGAAAATTGTAAGAAAGATACTTCGGACTCTTCCGGAACGGTTTAGGGCAAAGGTTACCGCCATTGAAACCGTTAGTCATCCGGATGAGATGAGTATAGAGGAATTAGTAGGTGCTTTGCAAACTTATGAAATGACTTTTCCTACTAATCAAGTTTCTTCCAAGTCTTCTTCTAAGCTTACAGGTATTGCATTCAAATCAACAAAGGAAGAAGATAGCGAATCAAGTTCCGACGATGAAATCTCTTTTGCCGATTTTGAAGAACAATTGGCGCGGATCGTAAAGAAATTTCGTCGGAAGTTTTGGAAGAATCGAACCGATGGATCTTCATCCATGAAATCTTCTAAAGGATCATCGGGTTCTAAATCCTCTAAACTCAAATGCTTTGCAAAACCTTCTAAAGAAAAAGGAAAAGATGATTTCGAAGGGGAAATCCAATGCTATCGATGCAAAGGCTACGGCCATTTTTCAATGGATTGTCCTTCTAAGAAATCATATAAAAAGAAGGCTTTGCAAGCGAAAACTTGGGACGATTCTACTTCTAATGAATCAACCTCAAGTAAAGAGGAAAAAGGAAAAATCGTTGCTTCTCATGCCTCTCTTTTTCCCTCTTCTAATAATTGTTTATCATCTTTAGTCACTGACTCTACTTCTTTGATTTTGTATGAAACATCAACAACCGGCGGAGAGTCATCAAGTGAGGGGGAGTCGGACGAGGAAGAACTCGTTGAGGCATATCAACAACTTCTTGCGGAATCTAAGAAGATGGCCAAGCATATCAAGAAGTTGAGGAAGCAACGACTTGAGAATCAAGACGAGAATCATGCTTTAAAGATAAAACTTCATGATCTCGAGGAGGAACAAGGACGTTTATTGAATAATAATAAAATCCTCCAAGAAAAGCTAAACCAATCGGAGACAAACGCTAAATCATATACGGACAAGATTGGTTTTCTAGAAAAACAGTTTGAGGAGATTCATGTCACCAACCAAGCTTTGACCAAGCAAGTTCATGAACTTAAATCCGACATACAAAGGCTTTCAACTGGTTCCAAGAAACTTGATTGTATGTCCGGATTAGGTCAATCAAGCAAGGTTGGTTTGGGATTTAAAAAGAACCAAACTGTGAAGGCTTCAAGTTCCACAACTAAATTGAAAGGAAGAACTTGTCACCTATGTGGACTTGAAGGACATTTGGTGAATGATTGCCCGAAAAAGAGAAAGAAAAATTCTTCAGCAACTTCATCTACGGAGCGAACTCAACGGAATCAAAAGATACATCAAGTCAAAGGAGTTCACTCAACCCACCAAAGGTCCGAGCCACATCATCAATCATACAAGTGGATCACTGCGAGGCAAAGACCTAAGGTGGATCAACAGTCAAAGCGGACAACCCCCGGCCACAACGAATCAAGACAACCCAAAATCCAGTGATTTTGGATTCGGAAAGGTGATATCTTTCCTTGTCTTAAGTTCTAAATAGCTTATGACTGTATGTAATGCTTTGATTGGTTTTTCCTTCATATCTTTCTTAATCTTTGCATTACATGTTTTTCAATGCTCTTCGTTTTTATACTTTGTTTTTGAACAAAAGGGTTTTTAATGAACAAGTGCATTGAATGAAAAGGGCTTTCACTTTTATTCACTCCAAATTAATTTTATTTGGATTATCAACTTTACTCCTTAATCATAATCTTGAAGATACTTCATTATAGGAGTTTTTGATATTATAAGCATCAAATTTTAGAAATCATGTGTGATCTTTAGATGCTTAATCTATCTCGGTTGTGTGAGTTCATTGTGATAAACGTGAGACAACCGATAGACTAAAATTTGGGATTTAATTCTTTCACGTAAGAGATTGCATTCTTACAAGGGTATTGAAATGATTTGCAAAAGATGTGGAAAGAGTTACATCCGAAAGGAGTGTGAAAACTACCACCACATGCTGGAAAGAGCTGCCACCCCGGTCGTCCGGTTTGTGTGTGAAGCTACCACATGTTATGGATGCTTGATAGTATTTTATGAGAAAATCTTTAGTTGAAGCATTTGGAGATTTATATGCAAAACTCTTATATTTTGAACAATCTCCTGGTTGGTATAAGGTGGGATAGTTGAAAGATGCTCAAAGAGCCACCCTTAGGTATTTTAGTGATTATCTCAATTTGAAAGGGTAGAATTCAAGATTGATGTCGTTTGGAAATCTCCGTATGTCATCTTTGTAAATCCGTTACATCTTGATAGACTTTGGATCTCAAGATTATTTTTGATGACTTGTGTTTGATGAATATAACATGAAAAACGGTTTATAATGTTTTACCTTTATTTTTCATGATTTTGGCGTAAATCTTTTTAATTTTGTGAAATTAATTGGATTGAATGACATCTATGTGAATTCACTGTTTAAAGCACTTAAATTGATTTCTTGATGGAATACAAATCGGTATTTGAAAAGATTCTAAAATCTGGATTTGTTTCAAGAAATTATTTTATTTTTGCCTTCTGGTACCGGTACGCAATCTGCATTTTTGTTATATACCAGAACTGAGATTTTATCTCTCTTTCTCCATGAACTAATTTTGTTAGTAATTTCCTTTTGTCTAGTATGTTCACTGTTTGACATTTTGTGACAAAAAGGGGGAGAAGAGAAATGACGGAGATGAGATCATCAAGAGAGGATAAACGAAACGAAAATGGAAAAATGGGGGAGAACGGAAAATGATGATCGTATCACAAAGGGGGAGAACAGAGATGCTCAAGATAGGGGGAGACAAAGAAAAAATTGAAAGAGCAGAAAAACAAAAGAACCAAAAGGAAGACGGATCAAATGTAGGATTGTAATTTCTAACGACTAACGTTTGATTTTGTTTGGAGTTTTGGTTTTGCAGGAATTACATCACTTTAAGACTCTAAGTCCTAAGTCATAGAGTATGTTCTAGGACTGTTTGGTTCAAATGTAATTTTGTATTTATTGGATCTTTCACGCAAAGAAAATCAATGTTTTGGTGATGACATTGAGTTTCGATTTTTTGGTTTAAGATGAGTGACTTGAGCGTTTTTATGTATTTTGGGTTTTGTCACGAAATTGCCAAAGGGGGAGATTGTTACGGCATTTTTGGTATTGGCATATTTCGTGAGTCAAGTCAGTGAGTTGAGTCGGAGTCTTAAAGGGATCAAATTGTCAATCAGCAATCAAAGACTTAGAGAAGATTCAACAAGAGCTCAAGTTGACACTCAGTGTCTTGAGTCTTGAAGATTGAAGTTGAAGAATTGTGGATCAGTTACATCAATCTCAAGAAGAAAGTATTCAAGAGGATCAGGTATGTTTAACTAAATAATTGTGGTGATCCGAATACTTTCTTATAGTGTAGAAACACTTGGATGAACTTTTAATTGCATAATAATCAAAAACTGGTATTCGGACATGTTCAGGATCCGGATCAGAGCCAACGATCCGGATCCCGAAGGTTGTTGCTTCATACAAGACTTCGATCCGGATCCATGCAATTTCCGATCCGGATCCCGAATGTTAAGTTTTCTGTTTTGTATGAACGATCCGGATCGGGCCTTGCAATCCGGATCCCGAACCCTTGGTTTTCTGGAATCGTCAATCTCGTTACGACGATCCGGATCGCAATAAATCTGATCCGGATCGCCGTCCTGAAAATTTCCAGATATGGTATGTTTTTGATTCTTATCTCTTTCCAAAGGTTTCTAACCTATAAATAGACATTTAGGGTCTCTCAAAAACGTGGGAGCTACGGCCGATCTTTTTATAAAACTCTTGAGAGCAACCCTAGAGGCTAGGTTTTCATCGTTCTTCTTTATAGCCTCTTTTAGGTCAATTCGATGGTTCTTTCAAGAACATATCTTTTGTCGAATTGATCTAATCTTTGCTTAGAGATTTCTTCTACGGTTCCTCAATGAGAATCTAAGCAAAGGATCACCATCGAAGTCAATATTCTTATCGACTGAGTTTGCGTCGTGGATTCGACGTGGCATCGTGGATTCGGTGTGCTAAAGGCGTTTCGTGGATTCGAAGCGTGCGTTCGTGGATTCGAACGTGAGCAGTGGACGGGCAAAACGGTGGAGCGCGAGGTCCAAGAAATTGAAGGAGGGGTTAAATCCGTGGAGACGGTAATCACCTTGTTATTCTTCTTTTCTTAGGGATTGTTATTGCGTGGATATCCAACCGGTCAGCGCAAGGTCCGAAGAAGCTGAAGGAGGGGTTGAGTCCGTGGAGTCGGTAATCACCTTGTTATTCTTCTATTCTTAGTGGATTGTTATTGCGTGTTGGTCCCGTGGTTTTTCTCCTGGATTGGAGTTTCCACGTAAATCTCGGTGTGCTGTTTTTATTTTCCGCATTGGTTTTTATTTTGCACTGAGATTGAGTTTTTAAGTATTACACCTATTCACCCCCCCTCTAGTTGTTTGATAGTACCTATTTAGATCCTTGTGGATCCTATAATAACTTTACACCAAAAACCGAGCGAAACTACACGAAAATAAATCTAGCTTACCTCTAATCGTCGGAGATGGTGACCCGTTCACGCTCCCGGCTTCGGCACGCTCGTCGGGAGGGTTTGGGGTCCTTTCGCCTTCTCCTTCTCTCCCACCGTTTCCTTCCGATTAGGGTTTCGCCTTTTCCATTTTCTTTCTCTCGTTCCTTTCTCTCGTTTCCTTCCGGTTAGGGTTTCCCTTTTTTTCCCTTTTCTTTTCTCTCTTTTCTCTCCGGTTAGGGTTTCCTTTTTTTTCTTTTCTTTTCTCTCTTTTCTCTCCGGTTAGGGTTTCCTTTTTCTTTTCTTTTCTCTCTTTTCTCTCCGGTTAGGGTTTCCTCTTTTCTATCCGCAAAGAGATAATTTGTACGTACATTAAACCCACATCCGGATATTAATAATTAATTAATAATTATTAAGTCATAAGAGATAATTCCTTATCTCTTCGAAAAGCTTGCCCGATCTTTTGCACGGATTTTGATGCAAACTACGGTTACCGCGATCCTCAAAACCCTATTCCGGAGAATCCATACGTCGGATTTCAATCTCTAAATAATTAATTATTAATTAATCCTTGGAGATAATTCCTTAGAGATAATTCCTTAAAGATAATTCTTTAAAGATAATTCCTTTAAGATAATTCCTTAAAGATAATTCCTTAAGGATAATTTCTTAAAGATAATTCCTTTAAGATAATTCCCTAGGGATAATTCCTTAAAGATAATTTCTTAGAGATAGTTCCGTTAAGATAATTCCCTAGAGATAATCCCTTATCTCCTCGAAAAGCATGCACGATCACTTGCACGGATTTCGATGCACATCCCGGTTACCGCGATCCTCAACAACCCCGTTCTGGGGGATCCGTAAGTCGGAATCCGGATCCAGTCGCACCGCTGTTCATCGTTTTTCGAGCTCTATCACAGAAAAATACCCGCACCTCAAGATCATCAACTTTAGTAAACCCATTAATTTAGTTTCCCATAACTTGAGCTTTATTAGCAGGAGGGTAAAACGTTACATGAAAACTGTGATATTACACCACACACCCCTTAAAAGAAGTTTCGTCCCCGAAACTTAACCTCAACCCTTGCTAAATAACTCAGGAAAACACCCCCTCATTTTCGTCTCAAGTTCCCAGGTCGCCTCGCGCTCCTCATGGTTACTCCATTGCACCCTTACGTAGGGGATCATCCGATTGCGAAGTTTCTTTTCATCTCGTGCCAATATCCGTATCGGCGTTCTCTCGAAGCTCAAATCCTCCCGCAGTTAGACGGCTGAGGCATCGAGGACGTGCGACGGGTCGGGTAGGTACTTCCGGAGCATCGAGACGTGGAATACGTTGTGTACCCGTTCGAGGTTTGGCGGTAAAGCCAACCGGTATGCCACCGGGCCCACGCGCTCCAAGATTTCGAACGGTCCCACGTACCGTGGGCTTAGCTTTCCTCGCAAGCCAAACCGTCTTGTACCCTTAGACGGTGACACGCGTAGCAACACATGGTCCCTTGCCTCAATTCCAATCCTCGTCGCCTTTGGTCCGCGTAACTTTTCTGCCGGTTCTGGGCGGTCAACAACCGCTGCCTGATAAGGCGCACCTTTGCCTCCGTTTCCTCTACGAGGTCCGGCCCCAAGATCTTCCGCTCCCTTAAGTCATCCCAGCAAATAGGCGATCGACACCGGCGTCCGTACAAGGCTTCATACGGGGCCATCTGAATACTAGCTTGATAGCTATTATTGTAGGTGAATTCCACGAGGGGTAGGTAACGCGACCATCCCTCTCCCAGATCTAGCACACAAGCTCGAAGCATATCTTCGAGAATCTGGATCACTCGTTCCGATTGCCCGTCCGTCTGCGGGTGAAATGCCGTGCTAAACTGCACCTTGGTCCCCAGTGCCTGCTGCAGACTCCGCCAGAAGTTTTACACGAAACGTGTGTCCCTGTCCGAAGTTATGGATGACGGTATTCCATGCAACCTCACCACCTCGTCGATATAGGTCTGCGCCAGCCGATCTCTGCTCCACGTCGTGCGAATCGGTATAAAGTGGGCCGATTTCGTCAGACGGTCCACAATGACCCATATCGCGTCATATCCCTGTTGCGATCGCGGAAAACTGGTTACAAAGTTCATGGTGATCCATTCCCATTTCCACTTCGGTATGGGCAATGGTTGTAATTTTCCAACCGATCGCTGATGTTCCGCTTTCACCTGTTGGCACACCAACCATCGCGCCACGAATTGCGTCACATCACTCTTCAATTTGGGCCACCAGAAGGTCTTCCTCAGGTCTTTGCACATCTTTGTACCCCCGGGATGCGCAGTGTAGGGGGCATCATGCACTTCCGTTAGAATTTGATTCCTCATTTTTGGCACATTGAGCACGCAATTTCGTCCCCAGAACCTTATCACATTACTGTGCCAATCATAAAATCCCCACCTTGCTCCGAGGATATTCTGTCCCACAACAGCTGTAGTTGCGTGTCCGTTGTTTGGCCTTCCAAGATCTTCTCGCTAAGCGTAAGCTTCACCACCAAGGACAGAAATTTCGCAACTGCTCCTGCTGGTACTATCTCCAGCCTCAATTGCGAAAATTGTGAAATTACCTGATCCTATTGGGTAAGGGCACTCAATGCCGTTTCCCCCGTCTGTCCTTTCCGGCTCAAGGCGTCGGCCACCACATTTGCCTTCCCGGGGTGGTAGTGGATGGACAAATCATAGTCTTTCAGTTGTTCCAACCATCGCCGTTGCCGTAAGTTCAGTTCCTTTTGCGTAAACAAATATTTGAGGCTCTGGTGGTCGGAATACACATTACAGTGCGCCCCGAAGAGGTAGCGTCTCCAGAGCTTCAAAGCAAACACGACTGCCGCGAGCTCCAAGTCGTATGTAGGGTAGTTCTGCTCGTAATCCTTGAGCTGTCTTGACGCATATGCTATGGCTTTCCCTTGTTGCATCAATACGCTTCCCAGTCCGCTTCGAGATGCATCACAATAGATCTCGTAGTCCTCACCAGGCTTTGGCAACGTGAGTACCGGTGCCCGTGTGAGTCTGTTTTTAAGTTCCTCGAAGCTCCTATGGTATTGGGTTGACCAGACGAACTCCTCCCCTTTCCGGGTTAAGCGATTCAAGGGAGCGGCTATCTTTGAGAAGTCTTCCTTCAAACGTCTGTAGTACCCCGCCCGTCCTAGAAAGCTTCGGTTTTCTGTCCCCGTTGTTGGCCACGGATTCTATTTTTCTCGGGTCCTCCACTATTCCCGACACTGAGACTATGTGTCCCAACAAGTCTATCTCACGGAGCCAGAACTCACACCCTTTGAGTTTGGCATACACTTTCTAGTACCGGAGGGTCTGGAGGATCACTCGCAAGTGTCCCTCGTGCTCTTTGTCTGTGCGAGCGTAGATCGGGATGTCATTTATAAAGACTACTACAAACTGGTTTAAGAAAGGTTCCAAGATCCTGTTCATCGCATTCATGAACACCGTTGGAGCGACTATGAGTCCAAACGGTATAACCGTAAACTCGTAATGACCATACCGAGTTCGAATGACTATTTTTGGTATGTCATCTCTCCGGACTCTAAGGCGACGATAGCCGGACTATAGATCAATCTTTGAGGACGCCGTCGCTCCTGTGGTTGGTCGAATAGGTCATCAATCCAAGGTGAGGGGTATTTGTTCTTTACTATGACCTCATCTATTCCTCGATTGTCGATGCACAATCGTAGACTCCCGTCCTTCTTCCGTACGAATAGAACGGGTGCGCCCCAAGGTGGCACGCTCGGTTTCTCCCAATCGACTAGCACCTGTTACTCGGTAAGCCCATCCCTTCCGAGTATCCCCTCGAATTCTCTTAGCAGTGATGCCACTAAGTCACAAATGTCGGATCGTTGGCGCTAGCCATTAATCCCAGAAGTTCGAGCTTTTAGAGGTACACAACCGATTCACTTAAAGCGTACCTACACAGCGCCACAGATCTCGACCGAACTCAACCCACCTGGACGTTGGGTCCATTGTTGGGTCTCTTGCCGTTAGGTCTGTTGTGGACCGCAGCCCCACTCAACCTATTTGGGCTCACCCAACTCAACTTATTAGTCCTATTGTCTCGAGGCAAGAAGTTGGACCTATTTAACCCATAAATAAATAGCCAACACCAAGGACAACTAAGTCTTCACATCCTTATTGGGCAGGAAGGTACAAAATATTTGCTTCTAAGGGTTCTCCTGGGGTCAAGACCAACATTACTCTTCGTAAGGGGTCTTTCCTGCTACTACTTCCCTCGGGTAGTGCGTCCTTTGTCATGTCGTCGCATAAGACCTCTCACCCGTGTCATGACTCCAAAATATTGTTCTCGGGTTCAGGGTAGTTAAAACGGAACTGTCCTAGTTTGTCACATCAGAAGCAATGGTCGTGCTTCCAAATAATCGCCCGGGGTGCTCCTCTGCAGATGAGGTAAGGCCGGTCCCCGCTAGAAAATTCCCCTCCGGAGAAGGGCTGGGGGTTGTTTCTTATCCTTGCTGTACTCCGAGTCCTCTCGTCGGGCGCGCGTCACCGCGAATCCGCGCCCCACTATGGTGGCCCTATCCACCACTCTCTGGAAGGTGTGAAGATCCTCTGCTTGCACAACTTCGAAAATATTGCTCCGCAATCCGTCTACGAAGAAGCGGGCTTTGTGAGCTTCATCCCTTATGACAAAGGGAACATAATTGGCCAGCCTTACGAATTCTCATTGATACTCCTTGACGGATCGGTTCCCTTGTCTAATGAGCTTCAGGTTCCTTGCGGCGTCTTCGGATACTGGGGTGGTCGACTCCCGTTGGGAAAGTCATTCCCGGGTTATGGCTGAGGTCGTTCTCAGCCCCGGCAGGCTCATGATCCTTCTGCCGGGTGCGTGGAATGGCCACTTCCCGCCCCACCACCGTAGTCCTGTCGATCACTTCTTGGTAAGCGGGTAAACCCACCGTCGGTATTACCCGAATAGTGTCGCTATGTAGACCATCCTTGCAAAGGCGAGCCGTGTGGGGTTCGTCTTTCCTAACAAAAAGGGAAAGCGCTCAGCCATGTCGCGTAACCGTTGTTGGAGTAGCCGATTCTCCACTGTTGCCGGAACCGTCGTATCCTCTTCTGCACCATCGATTGAAGAGCGGTTTCGGGCCATTAACCGTGCATACGAAGAAACCAAGTTAGTCCTAGACTTAATTGGTCTAGCACCTTGATCTATAAACACTGGGACTCTATCCCCTTTTTCCCCGCGCTCACAGTAATACGTGACACACCTATACTTTGGTTATCAACTTGGTTAGTCACTCGTGATAATACATTCTGTGGATGTTGGTCACTGGCCACAGTGGTTAAAGTCGTTTTCTCTGATACCATATAATCTGTCACGCCCCCGAGGTTCTAAAAGACCGGAAAACGTACCCATTTTTTTTTTTGAATAGACCACCCCGGCGCGTATCAGACCCGCCACATATACAAATTCACACCCCAAACGGGCGGAGTCTCCTTTGTATATGCACGGCGTTACCAATAGAGCACATACTTTAACCATTCCAACCATGACAGTCAAAGAGGAAAGAATACAATAAATCATACCATCACCGCTATCTCATACAACCTATAGCATAAACCTATGGGTTTTGTAAATCGGTGCCCACTAGACACCCAGCTTTTCCAAAACGTTTTCGCAAACTCTTTGGGCGGCCATTAACTTGAAAGGATAAATCCACGGGTTTTAAAATCGGTGCCCACACGGCACCTGCTTTGAAAACACTTTTGAAACCGGGTTTGCATTTGAAAACTAGCCGCAATTACACATCCTAACATTCACCAATTAGTTATAAGAAAACATCATTCCAACATCCATCAGAAACCACAGTAAATGTATCACAGTTTAACTAACCAAGGCATAACGAAATAACCAAAGGTAAAGAAAATAACGTATCGTTTGCTAGCCCTCATGGCTAGGATCCCTTAACTGATGCCTCCCCGTCGTCCCGAATCCCACCCCTACTCGGACCTGTCATAGTGTGGGTTGTCAGTGACTGATAAAGTAGAAGAACATATAAGTAAATGCAATAACAGAAAGAACACACCGAATCACTGGAGCATTTACTTTCCCCCTCCCCCTCTCATGTATCGCTAAATCCCTGTCGAAAGTCACACTGGGCACCTACCCCAGCTTTCAGAATATTTTGGGCCCCAACCCCAATACCCTACTCATCTTCTTGGTGCCCCCAACCCCTCCACTGCCCAAGTAGCAGTCACCTCTCCTTGAGGGGTCCCTACTAACCTCCCCTTGTGGGGTACACGGGTAAAATAACTTACCATCTTTCCGGAAAAATACAAACTGTGCAGTGGCCAAACTGCCAATGTGCGTGTAAGCAATATGAGTGTCATAATAGTGTTGCGACCTCAGCCGCTTTAGTCAGAATAGTCTAACGATCCTGCGACCGCAGCCGCTTTGATTAACATAATAACGATCTTGCGACCGCAGCCGCTTTGATTAACACGATAAAAGGATTCACATGCTATGGGGTTAGTCAAAATACCAAATATATCTACTTTATCTAAACGAATATTCGGGAACGACACCACGCCGGTAATAACCAAAACTACCCACCTCGATTGTGCGAAGACTGCACTCCGGAGACCGAACCTTCCTCTCTGTTGACGCCCGGACCTACAAGTAGTCCCCAAAAGAGCCGGGGTCAGATCAGAAATATAACAGCATATAAACCGAGCCCAAGAACTCAAAAATACTAATGACAACTTGACCCGGTGGTGGCGCCCACGCGCGTCGAGCCACGCGGCCGCCCCCCGCGGAGTTGCGGTCGTACGGCCGCGCGGGCCCCAGCCCCGCGCGGCACTTGCCGTGACCGCGCGGGCCCTAGCTCCGCGTGGTGCAAGCCGTGGCCGCGCAGGCACCAACCCCGCGCGGTACCCTCCTCAACCGTGCGGGCCTTAGCCCCGCACGGTGCGAGCCGCGACCGCGCGGGCACCGGCCCCGCGCAGCACTTGCCGCGGCCGCGCGGGCACCGTCCCCGCGCGGCACGCGCCGCAACCGCGCGGGCGCCCACCCGCGCGGCATGAATCGCTGCCGCGCGGGCGCCCGCCCGCGCGGCACGAAACGCAGCCGCGCGGGCATGGCCCCGCGCGGCATGCGCTGCCGCCGCCGCGCGGGCGCCCGCCCGCGCAGCACGAAAACGCAGTCGCGCGGGCATGGCCCCGCGCGGCATGCGCCGTCGCCGCGCGGGTGCCCGCCCGCGCGACACCAGTTGCGGCCGTGCGGGCATGGGCCCCGCACGGCACCAGTTGCGGCCGTGCGGGCATGGGCCCCGCGCGGCGCGTGCCTCGGCGGCGCAGGCACCGGCCCGCGCGGCCCTCGCAGCGGCCGCGCGGGCACCGGCCCGCGCCGCAGTTGCCGCGGCCGCGCGGGCACCGGCCCCACGCGGCGCTTACCCTAGCCGCGGCCACGCGGGAACCTTGGTCCCACGCGGGTACCGTCCCCGCGCGGCGCGTATCACGGTCGCGGCGGCGATGCCCTAGGGCTTCGCGGCGGCGACGCATAGGGTAGCAAACGGCTACCCTAAGGCTCTGTAAAAGACCCAACCAAAAACCGAGCGAAACTACATGAAAATAAATCTAGCTTACCTCTAATCGTTGGAGATGGTGACCCGTTCACGCTCCCGGCTTCGGCACGCTCGTCGGGAGGGTTTGGGGTCCTTTCGCCTTCTCCTTCTCTCCCACCGTTTCCTTCCGATTAGGGTTTCGCCTTTTCCGTTTTCTTTCTCTCGTTCCTTCCTCTCGTTTCCTTCTGGTTAGGGTTTCGCCTTTTTTCCCTTTTCTTTTCTCTCTTTTCTCTCCGGTTAGGGTTTCCTTTTTTTTCTTTTCTTTTCTCTCTTTTCTCTCCGGTTAGGGTTTCCTTTTTCTTTTCTTTTCTCTCTTTTCTCTCCGGTTAGGGTTTCCTCTTTTCTATCCAGAAAGAGATAATTTGTACGTACATTAAACCCACATCCGGATATTAATAATTAATTAATAAATATTAAGTCATAAGAGATAATTCCTTATCTCTTCGAAAAGCGTGCCCGATCTTTTGCACGGATTTCGATGCACACTACGGTTACCGCGATCCTCAAAACCCTATTCCGGAGAATCCATACGTCGGATTTCAATCTCTAAATAATTAAATATTTAATTAATCCTTGGAGATAATTCCTTAGAGATAATTTCTTAAAGATAATTCTTTAAAGATAATTCCTTTAAGATAATTCCTTAAGGATAATTCCTTAAGGATAATTTCTTAAAGATAATTCCTTTAAGATAATTTCCTAGGGATAATTCCTTATAGATAATTTCTTAGAGATAATTCCTTTAAGATAATTCCCTAGAGATAATCCCTTATCTCCTCAAAAAGCGTGCACGATCACTTGCACGGATTTCGATGCACATCCCGATTACCGCGATCCTCAACAACCCCGTTCTGGGGGATTCGTAAGTCGGAATTCGGATCCGGTCGCACCGCTGTTCATCATTTTTCAAGCTCTATCACAGAAAAATACCCGCTCCTCATGATCATCAACTTTAGTAAACCCATTAATTTAGTTTCCCATAACTTGAGCTTTATTAGCAGGAGGGTAAAACGTTACATGAAAACTGTGATATTACAGCAGCGGCGGGCAGCGGCGAAGCGCGGCGGCGGCGAAGCGCGGGCGCGGTCAGGCGCTCGGGCAGGCGCGCGGTGCACGGGTGTGCTTTGTCACGTGGCATCTTCTCACTGGTTCTTGCGAACACGTGGCGGTCTTGGAGTGGCCGGTGCAGTGGACCGGGACCACGGAGCTGGCTAGACCGCCTCGGGGCGCGTCCCTGGCAGGGTGCGCAGGCGGCACTGGCAGCGCGCACATGTGCGCTAGGCGCGCGTTGACCGGCTGCTGCGCCACGCGTCACCCTCCGGGGCGGCCACGTGTCGTGCGGTGGATGGCCCTTGTTGCTGTCGCCTGTTTGGCAGCTGACGTGGCGGAACCGGATTAATCCGGGCGCTCCGCGAGGCAGCAGACCGGGTTACTATAGGCGCCCGAAACATTTCGAGCGCCCGGAACCGGGACATATCCATCATTTTTGGATTTATTTTCTAGAGCCTATTTAAGCGATCCGAGCTGCTTCTTCTCCCCTTTTTTCGGCATTTCCGAGCCTCCCCTCGCCATGACGCCTTTAGCAAAGTTGATTCCCGTGCAATACTGCTTCCTTTTGTGGATTTCTAGTATTTTACGTGGCACGCTTTTCGAGGTACCATTTTCTTCGGCGCGTCGCGACGCTCCTTCGGCGGTGTTCCCTTTCGTCGCTTTTCAGTGCACGAGCTCCCCCGGCCTACCCCGACCACCTTTTCAGGCGATTCTTGCGCCATTGGAATAGCGACAGGCAGAGCTTCGATCTTGGTACTTCTAGCTTCCCCTTGTTTCGCACTTTTAGAGGTGTTTTTCTGAGTTTACTGTGACACTGTTTCTGTGGTAGAGATTTGGACAACGGCTCGCTTCTTTGGCGATATCTCCACACTCGGACATCGGATCGGGACGTGCCTATACACTTTTTGCATCTACGCGTTGCGAGGATTCTCGTCGTATTTTTCTGGAATTTTTCTGAGACTTTCCCGAAGGTATACTTTTCCCCCTTTACTGTGCAGACTATTACAGTTGTGTATGTTGTGAGGTTTTGTGCACCCTACGTTGTGGAATTTGTAACTCGGCCTACGGGGTTCGGAATTGGGCGTGCAGGTACCCATTTCGAAGGTCTCGACGCGATGATCGCGACAGTATTTTTGTTGGATTTTTTTAGAGTCTGTTCTACAGGTGAAAATTGCACATCTTTGGGACTATTTTCTGCGGATTGTTGTACTTAGATATTTTGGAATAAAGTGTAACTTTGGACTGTATGTTTGTACCAGGAGGAGTTGTTCAGTGTCTTTGGACTGTAGGGACTGCGGATTAGTGGAGGTTGTTGCTCCTGGCATTTTCAGCTGTTGGACTTTGGACAGTTAGCATCTTCAGGAGGGTGGCCTCGTCTTCAAGACCTTTGGACTGTTCAGTAATTCTATTGACGTAGGATCATGCATGGTAGTTCTATGTAGCATGCTAGGATGTGAGAGTTGATACTCCTAGTGTTATTTGTTTAACATGTGATCTTTGCTTCCTACCATCTGTTAAATTAGTGTTATCTTGGAACTTGACCTAGCACCCCCGTCATATGTTGCATGTGTAACCAGACCAGTAGAAAACCCTCACTTGGGCTAGGGTTATGTATGTTTAGACATCCACACCTTATATTTTATTCCTGGACATAGTGTTATCCTCGCCCGGGTAGTGGGCCGAGTGTCGGGACTTCCTTTTAGTGTGGGATGCATGTTAAACTCGTGCTTGGGAGCAGAGTGGAGTCTGGTAGATGTTGTTGGTCATTATCTGTGCCGGGAGCCATTTGGGTAAACGGTGATCCCGGGATATCTCGTTTCCCTGTTTGTGTGTTGTCGCCACTGTGTTAGTGGCAGTAGTGTACCAGTGTTAGCCGGACCTAGAACCCAGAACCTTTTGTCATACACATGATTTTAGTCTACTAATGTTTTCTTCCAAGCATCGAAGGGCCGCTGGAGTCTGTTCTTGTTTTATTGGACAAAGGCATCAGCCCTTCGGGGTTTGGGTATAAATACTTATTTTCTAACTGTTTTTCCTAAAAGAACTAAAAATCATTAAAATAGGTTTCTTCTCAAATCAAGATAGTTTTTTTAAAAAGGGAACTACTTTTAGTCCTCACCCTGCGTGGGTTGAGTGAAAATGGGTTTCAGTAACAAATGTCACCTTTTTCCTGTAAACTTCCCCACTCGAAAGGATTCGAGTGGTCTGGGTTCTAGGGGCCATTCCTTTGTCGGGACGAAAGCCACGGGAGCCGAGCCTGGAACCTGTTCTTGTTGATAGGGTTGTAGGTGTTGGTCTCCCGAAACTTTCGGGCCCTAGTTGGTATCTTCTGCGTGTTGTACCGAGGTTGTTGTGTTCCCGAACTGTAAGGTGGTCGGGAACTTCGATAGGCGGAGCCTAGAGTCTGTTCTTGTTTGATAGGGTTCTAAGCACCGACCTATCGGGTTTTCCAAACCCTTATGGTGTCGGTCCTTCCTGTATTATCTGTGAGTTTGATGTTCTGTCGTTGGGAGCCGTTGAGTAGACGGTGGTCCCGGGCCATCGAATATCTTCCGGCCTGTGTTGTTGGGAACCGTTGGGGTTGACGGTGGTCCCGGATCGTTGAGTGTTGTCCGACCAGTTTTGTTAGCCCTGAGTTGTGGGTCGATCCCGGCTGTGGAGTATCTCTAGCCAGCGTGTTTTGTGCTACGGGTTGGTTGACTTTGCTAGTGTCTTGTGTTTTGTGAGAGCTGATCAGCTGAGTCGTCGAGAGTGCTCCGACCGTTGTGCGAGATGTTTGAGGATCCTGAGTCTTTCCGTTCTGAGAGTGTGGGTGGATTTTGACTATAGCCTGCAGTGCCACTTTGAGCTCGACAGAGTGCGCGGATACCTTCTTCCTCGATGGGGTCGCTCCCCTCGAGAGCCACGCCCGGGGTGGATCTGTTACTTTTGTATCGCGACTTGTCGACGCAGTCCCTCTAGCTGGGCCAGTTTTGGCAGTCACGAGCGCCCTACGTCAGTCCGGTCCTACGTGGATGTAACGGCAGTAGGTAGGCGCAAGTTTGACTGGACCCGAGGAGGCAGTCAGTGTAGATTGGGTGACTATACTTGAGAGTTAGTAGATGCATCATGTTTCCATCTGTTCCACTTTTTTAGCATCTAGATAGAGGCATAGTAGCTGTAGAGTCATTCTCTTCTAGTTCTTTTATTTCAATGTTACTTTGTTACTTTGTGCCTCTAGTAGACTTAGTGGGCAGACCGTTGGGCTTGTTGGCGGCACCCACTGAGAACTACTATGGGATGTAGTTCTCAAACTCGTCGTGGTGTCTTTTCCCCAGGGACTTCTACTCCTGTTCCTGTTGCTCCAGTTGCTGATCCTTCTGACCGTGGCAAGGGAGTCGCGAGCTAGTTCCCTACCAGTCGTCTGCCATAGAGAGAGTAGATGTACCCCTTCAGAGGAGATCTTTAGTAGATTAGTTATTTTTTTTCTCTTTTGAGAGACTGATGTAGTGAGGACATTTTATGTATTGAGAGCCTGTACACTGATGTATTTATTGGAGATATCTCCCTGTTGAGTTCTGAGTTTGTATTAGAGGACTTTGAATATGATCGTATTTGGGAGATGGACATTGTATTTTTATTTCCAGTTGTACAGTGGTTGATTTTTCTTTTACAGCAGATTATTTTATTTTTTAGCTCTGATATCTGTTAGCTGTAGTACTTTTCTTGCAGGTAGGACGCTTCGCCTATGCGGAGTTTGGCATAGGTGGCGGATCTGTTGGCGAGCCCGGGTCGCAGTTTCGACCCCGAGGCGTGACAGGCAAGGTATGGGTGGGAATGAGGACTTTTCCCCTACGGTTGTTACCCATAGTTCAGCTTTTTACTGTAGACACTGCGATGGTGGCAGAAATCGTCGAGATGGGGTCTTGGGGTTCTCCTTTGGGTTGAGAAAGGAGACCACCAGGGCTAGCAAATTTTGTTCGTTTGGGCTCGATTTTGGTTGAGTTGACCTGGAGCTTAGAGTGCTCCTGTTTGGGAAGGTGACCGTTTGGTCTTGGGGGTAGTTTTTTAGTTTTGGCTCTGTGTTTGCTTTGGGCGAGTGTGAATCAACGAGATCGGTTGACTACCCAGCGCGTCGGCATTGGTCTTTTCGGCGCGAATACCCGAAACGCATCTCTCTCTCTTTGGGGCAGACCTTGGGGTGGGTCTTAGAGCAAAAACCCAGCCTTGGTTTTGACCGTCGCCTCGGTAGGACGGACTGTCGGAGCGGGTAATTTGGGATGGTGGTTATGCTCCGAGCTAGTGGCCCGGGTTGGTGACGGGTGGAAGTGGCCCGCGTTGGTGACGGGTGGAGGTGGTCCGTGTTGGTGACGGGTGGAAGTGGCCCGCGTTGGTGACGGGCAGGTTCGTTGTTCTCAAAGGAGGGCTACTTGTAGGCAGTGACCCGGCTGGTTTGGTTGGCACAACCTGGAGTTCGTAAGGGTATTAGTGTGGTTTCTCCCCCTCTTTTGTTGTCAGGTTAGTTTGGGCATTTAAGGGCCCGTTGGTCCGGGTTTGGTGGTAGGACCGGGGTACCTCGACGCATCGCGAGACTTTGGTTGCTGACTGCTCAGCACCGTCAGAGGTGGTCCGCGAACCGGTGGCGTCATAACAGGGAACTCCAAGTCGAGGAGCAGGCTTACTCAGGTTAGTTTCGATCAAGAGGGACGGAACGGTAGGGTAGCCGGGCGGGTTGAGCCCATCGGTTGTCTGAAATCTTAGGGCGGTTCAACCCGGTAATTTCCCGTTCAGGGTTACCACCGAGTTTCGGCGTTTCGCATGTCATCGCTTTGGGGATGGATTTTTGAACGCCCCAACGGTGTTCAGGGGTATGATGAACAGAATGTTCAGACCCTCCGTGGATCAACTCGTGTACAGACGAGGAGCGTTTACGAATGACCTTGCAGACTCTCAGGGACCAGAGAGGGTAGGCCAAACTCAAAAGGTGTGAGTTTGGGCATCGCGAGGTGGGCTTTTTGGGACGGCTAAAAGTCAGGAGAGCTTCGAAGAATGCAAGGTTAGGCCAACACGGGCACCCACGCATGCACTACCGACACCGGGTGAGGATTTTGAGGTGTGGTGGTGCATCACGGAACGGACTTGGAAGTGTGTTAAGGAAACAGGGGAAGGTAAGGCCTATACGACCAAGCAAAAGGAATGATTCATCCAATCAAGATCACCCCGGAAAGACAAGTGGAGCAGTTATTGCCTAGAGCGGTAAGAGTCAGACGGGAGACATATCAGTAACCGCGATCACGCAGTAGGACGGATCAACAGCAGACTTTTGGTGGTTTAAATTGACAAAGGATGTGGCACAACTCGTGGCTCGCTATTGGGTTGGTCATCGAATAAAGGCCGAACATCAGCGCCCGGCGGGGGAAACGGCAATCTCCCCTAGCGCCAGAGAGAAATGAGAGGATCATGATGGGGGGGCGAAGCCATTTGGGAGCGCAAGTCGGGCATGCTTGGGCCCTTTCCCCTACTTATTGGATTCCTGGTGTGTTTAAGTTTCGAGGACGAAACTTCTTTTAAGGTGTGAGTGATGTAATACTCGGAAAATTTGAGTTGGTATAAAGAGTAAAAATTCAAGTGTGCAGGTGGGTGAGGAAACAATTTTAACCTTAGTGGTTTGTATACCGGTGTGCGGTTGGCACAATTTCCGAAGCATAATTTTCATCTTACCGATCCGAGTCTGATCTCGGAAATCTGAGACCTCCAGTGCGACCATCTCATCGAATCGAGTGAAAATGGTATGGACCGCTTGCTGATCCGACGGTCGGATCGTCCTGAAATCAGCAAGAAAACTAGTGGGACCCGCGACTTAAGTGAATAGTAGCACCCTGATTTATCTTCTCCCGCTAGCCAACATCGGCCAATCGACTGTCTGAAGTCCGAATCTGACGAACCAGGTAGTCGATTTAAATGGCGTCGTCGTTCTGAGCGCAGTGGCGCTGACCAAATTTCTGTTTGACGAGCATGAAGCATCGTAAAGCGTGCATAAATGTTTATTTTACCGTATAGGATGGCTTTTAAAATTATAGGGGATCGAATGCGGCAAACCAAAATCACTACTTTATTGATTTCGTCGAGCCGGACGTCGTGGTGGTGTCCGTTTTTAAGTTTGACGACCCGGGGGCCTCGAAAAGCGTGAAAAGCGGCAAAAAACGGTTGTTTTGCATAAGAGTCCCCGCATTTTATGTGCGGAATCCAATGGGATTCTTTGGAGAGGGGCCTATGTGTGAGTTAAAGCCCCTGCAATAGGACCCGTTTCTAGATGAGGATAGTGGAGGGGCTTCTTAGCATTTTGTGCATAGGTATACAAGTATTTGGACCTAAGTTGCCCTAGCTCGGATCCATCGCACCCAGCCGCACCTGAGGAAACTTCTCGACCTCCTCTACCCCTGCTCCGACGGCTGCACCTGCAGCGCCACCGACAGCCACCACCCCTCGCCGGGAAAGCAAGATCTATCCTTGCTTTCGGTTTGGTTGACAAGGGAAGCAACCGATGGGCTCGGGACGGCTCCCAACCACATCTGGGAGCGTCCTCGGCCACCTGAGAGGCAGATAGGAGAGCCCCGACGCCCAGAACCGCCGCGCGCCGCCGGGCCATCATCCTCTTCTCCCTCGAGTACGACGAGGTGAGCACTTTTTCTTTATGGTTTCTTCGGCAACTTGAGCCCCGGCAGTCAGTTACTGACACCAAGAGGGTGATCTAGGTCAATTCCCGAGGCCTGGGGACCCCGGGTTGCCGGCGGGTGAAACATGGGTCGCCGGAACCCTAATTTCTTGGCCGAAGTTGAACGCGTCGCCTCCGGAGCTCCGGCGCCGGATCTAAGTTGATGGGCTTTCTCTGCTGGTCCACAGGAGGGCCCCCACGAAGTTTGGTGGGCTTTGGTGCAGTGTGGAACGCGGGGGAGCAAACCCTAGTTCGGCTCATCTTCTTCACGACTTATCTTCACCTCCGACTGCCGTCGTCGCTCCTCCGGCGCCGGCCGACCCTGGTAAGCTTTCTAACACCCTAAGCTTTCCTCCTAAACCCTTGCATGCGACCCATGCAGCCTCGATCCCGAGTTGCCATTAATGGCCCTCTAAAGCATCTTCTTCTTCTTCCTCGGTTGGGGGAGCTCAGGGAGCCCGCAAGCTTGCGCGGTTGAGGTGTGTTCCACTTCTGGGAGTCCAAGAAGGGTCGTGCTCACCTTAGTTTGAAGGATGACCGAGAGGCTTGAGGGCTCGGCCAAGTTGAGCTCTGTCAGGGAAGGTGCGGGTTTGTCCTTGCTCCAGCAACTGCACCAGCCGTGCTGCTACCTCCCTCAGGTGAGCACTACCTTTTCCTGTCATTGCTTAGCTTGATGCTCACAGTAGACTTCAGTTTGATCATGTATAATATTAGTTGTAGCATGGTTGCGTATTGGGCCTTAAGTATTTTTGGGCCAACTTTATAGGTGGGCCTTGTGCTGGCCCAAGCCAGTGAGCACGAGCTTCGTCTCGTCATAACGGACGCGCTGAAACTTACGGCGTTGTCTCTGGATTCCTGGATATAGAGAACGAGACATTTTTGTATTAAAGTTTAGTAAAAGTATGCTATTTAGAATAGTTTTTGGACTAAGTTGCAATTGTAGCATGCCGGCTGTCTTTAGACAGTATTGACACGCCGTCCTGTCTTTTTGTTAGAAGCCTGTAGGCTTCCGTTGAGCGGAAAACAGATATCGACCCGTAAATCGGCAAAATCGTCGGTTTTACGGTTTCCGGCGTGAGTTTCGTGCGTTTCGGTGAAAAAGATCAGTTAGTGATTGTTGTTAGTTGCCTCTGGGTATCCCCGACACTGTCATGGCTAGTCCAATGATTTTACTTTTTCGTCGGGAGACTCCAAAGCCAAAATGGGCTTTCCTGGAGTTTCGCGGGTATTTGTGGCAACACTTTGACACAGAGATTTACGTTTTGGTCCCTGTCTACCCGAACATCAAAATTATGATGTCTAGGGTCAGCTGGTGTAGTTGGTGGTTTTTGGATATTTGTAGACCGCTGGCGGGTCAGGTTTAGTGTTTCAATGGATTTCCGGGAATTTCGGTTTGAGCCTAGTTTTGGCTAAGTTCCCCGTGTTAGCAATATGTTATTGCAGTGCTGTTGGGATGGGCATGAGTGAGTCTATTTTTTATCACAGTTTTTGTTCAGGGCCCAGCAGTTCAACACCAGTCTCCTAGTAGTCTAGCGGGAGTTCGGGATCGGCCTACATTTAGGGGGTTCGTTCGACTGACTTTGAGGTGGGTTTTCATTCTCAGGTTTAGTGTCGGGTTTTGAAAACTATAAACATATCTCAATTACTCGTCTAACTGTGCTAATATTTGGTGATCTCTATGGTTCATTATTATTGGTTTCGTTTTGTGTACCTGGTTACGATGCTCGAGGCTGCAGCACGCGCACCCGCGGTTTGGCCACCGCAAGGGTGCGCTTTTCCGGAAAAGTGGTCTATGACCCGTGTACCCCATGAGGTGACGTAGTGGGGGCCCCCCTGGGCGAGGGGGGGTAGAGGCGCCAAGGTGTGAGCGGTGCGTCCCGTCGAAGTAGGCGCCTGGCGTGGTTTACCGATGTAGTTGCTCGGTGGTGTACCGATGTAGTAGCTCGGTGGTGTACCGATGTAGTTGCTCGGTGGTGTAGGTACTCGGTGGGGTTGCCGGGACAGGTGTCCGGATTACGTTATGCAGGGGTCGTGTTTTTCCCGTTGGGGAGGGCGGTTGCTCTGGATGGTTCTCACGGTCTGCTTTAGTTATAGTTTTTCCTGCATTCCATCTTTATATCTTGTGTCGCTGACTTCCCACTCCGTGACAGGTTCCTTCAGGGGTGAGAGCTAGGGCGACGGTGAGGCCGTGGCAAGAGCATCTTTTTGGTCCTTCGAGGCCAAAAACTGTATTTACTTCCTTCATGCACATTTTCATTACCTGTTAGTAGCTAGCTACTGTGTGGATTTCGATACCTTTGTGGGGTCGGTGTGGATGTTGGGGTGTTTCCTCTTAATTATGGGGATGGTTGATGTTATTCTTCTCCTATTTGGCCGTTTTCGAACTATAAAAGAAAAAGAAAAAAAAAGAAAATGAATTGCGAGAACTGTTTTAAAAATCTGGGTGTCGTGTGGGCACCGTTTTGAAAACCCTGGAGATTTATGAATTTCGAAAACTGTTTTAAAAACCTGGGTGCCGTGTGGGCACCGCCTTTAAAACTTGTGGATTTATCTTTTCAAATCATTCGGCCTCGCGAATTCTTTAATCTTGCACGTTCATGTTAGTAAACTGCTGTGATTAAATGATTGTTCTAACTGCGACGCCGTGCATATACAGAGGAGACTCCGCCCGTTTGCGGGGCGAATCTGTGTATGCGGCGGGTCTGGGCACGCACCGGGAGAAAGGACTTTCAAAAAAATTGTATACGCAAATTTAAATCTTTTCATTGATTACCTTCCGCTTAATGAAACCCCCGGGGCGTGACAGATCTGAATAGGAGAAAAACCACCTAGAGGGGGGGTGAATAGGTGTAAAAAATAAATACACCAAATCGTTACGTAAAGAAATAACCCAATGCGGAAAATAAATAAAGTACGCAAGATTTACGTGGAAAACTCCGTCACGGGAGTAAAAAAAAACCACGGGACCAATAACAAGGTGAAATCCACTAAGATTAAACACGTACAAGGTGATTTACCGTAACCCTACGACTCAACCTTTTCCATACGCTCCTAGTTGATCTTCTCCGCTCGCTCTACCACGCTCCTCGAATCCACGATTTGCGTCCAACTTCGAATCCACGAAGTCCAACGACGAATCCACGACGTCCAACCGAATCCTCGGTCTTCACCAATGTAGTACGTATCGATCACACGAACATACCTCGCTCTGAATCCACTAGAGCGGTAGCACCTTGAATCCACAATGCCACGCGAATCCACGCGCCGATTTTTGGGAAAATCGTTGTTTTTGTTAGTGATGAAAATCCGCCGAATACTTAGATCAAAGATAGATAAGAAAACACCATCTAAGTATTCTTCAATTTGATTCTACAAAAAATAAGAGTTTGGAAACCCTAGAATCAAATTGAACGATATAGACGAAGAAACATAGATTAGATCATGTTTTTCTTTCATCTCTATATATGTGGATTTTTTATATTTTCTTCGGTTTCATTCGGTTACCCTAGATGTGAAATTAGGGCTTATTTATATGTTAGAAACCTTTGGAAAGAGATAAGCATCAAAAACTACCTTATCTGAAATTTTCCCGCTCGGTGGTCCGGACTGGATTAAATCTGATCCGGACTGTCGTCTTTAGACAGAGCTTTTCCAGAAAAACAAGTTTGGGGTTCGGACTGAAATTTCCTGATCCGGACTGTTCATGCGATTTCAGCAAACACATAGTTCGGGGTCCGGACTGAGTGGGGACTGTTCCGGACTGGAATTATGCATGAACTAAACTATGTTCGGGGTCCGGCCTGGAATGGTCTGATCTGGATCCTGAACATCCAACTTGTCCAGTTTTTGATTTTTTATGCAATGAAAAATCTTCCAAGTGTTTCTAAACTACAAGAACGTATTCGGATCACCAAAATTATTTAGTTAAACATACCTGATCCTTTTGAATTCATTCTTCTTGAGATTGATGTATATGATCCACAATTCTTCATCTTCAATTTTCAAGACTTAAAACACTTCACGAAATACGCCAACACAAAATCCTTAACAATCTTCCCCTTTGGCGGTTTCGTAACAAAACAAAAATCCACTTAAAAAAATTTCAAAAAGATATTTTTGTTGCTATCACCATACAACAAAAATTTACATGAATGATCCAAATAAAAATGAATACAAGAGATAAACTCCTAAAACAAACTCTAGACTTAGACGTTTGAACTCTCTGCAAAAGAAATCGTTAGATACCTCAAGAATTTAAACAATCAGAGAGATAGAGTTTATACTCACCATGACATTAATTATCAGATATGGATGAGAATAAGCAATCAAAGATTTACATATCATCTAATCCTTAAAAGTTCAAATGTCATATCAAAATTCTAACAAGTTCACAAATATGTCAGTTATCAAACAACTCGTTAGTAATATTACATGCCCAAATAGTTAGTCAAAAGGTTAGTCGGGGCATGATCAAATTCAACTTACTTCAACTTACCTTCAAAGTTCAATGTTCAAAGTTTTCAAGTCTCCAAACTTTCAAGTTTAAGTGTCTCTCCCCCTTTTTGTCATAGAAAGTCAGCCAAAATTAAAAAGAAGGGAGTGCAAAGTTTGTAAAAACTAATAACTTAAAGTAAAAACCTGCAAAAGAAGGCGTTAGAACAACAAAAAAAGTGATGATAGAGTCAATCAGAGTCGTTGTCGTCAGAGCTGCTACAACCCAGTTTGTTGAAAATCTTCTTCACCAATTTGGCAAGAGATTTGTATTTCCTTTTCAAGTCACCTTGGGCGGCAGAAATGTGGTCCATGTCTGTAGAGATCTTAGTGATTTCGTTTGACATGCGCTCTTGTTCCGACGAAAGACGTTGTTGTTCGCGATAAATTGACGTTACAGAGGCGTCATCCTCTGAGGTTGAAGCTGCTGCTGCTGCTTTTGTTTTTACTGCTGGTGCTGAAACTGATGGTCTCTTGCTCCTTGGCGGGGTTGGTGTCTCATCTGGTCTTGAGGATAGTGACTTCACAATCGTTGAGTCATTGATTGTTCCTAAACTATGCATATAAGCTGACGATCGAATATCGACGTCAAATTTCCTGAAAATCCGCATAATGATCATTGGGAAGGGAAGTCTCTCAGTCGAATGTGCATTCTCAACATATCTAGCCATCCGCGGCCAAATGAGAAAAGGAATGTTCAAGTTTAAACCCCAAGCAGCTGTAGGATGTCCAAGAAGATACAAAAAAAGGCATCCTATCCCATCGAAACACCTTCGTTTGCATGTTCGGCAGAATATTATAGCAGACTATGAAATTCAGGAAATGGTATTCTGGCTTGAGTTCTTTCGACAATACCGAGTTTCCAGCCGATCGTGTATCTGGAAAACAAATTCCATCAACTACTGTTCTCCAAGTCTGATCAGTCATGACTTGACCTTTCAAGTAATGAGTTCCTCCAGTTTGGACACTCATTCCCAGCACTTCACCAATTAAGTGTGGGGTGATGACAAGCTTGATGTTCCAGACCATTGTATGAAATACCCTTGGTCCACCATCAACGTGTTGAAGCTGATTCGCACATAGATAGAAAGTTATGATCAGATGCAGACAATAACCAGAAGTTTCAGGAAACTTACAAATCGGCGAGAGTTGAGCTTTGTCAAAAATGACACCAAAAGCTTCTAATCGTTCTCTAAGCGCTCCAACATTTACATGCCTTTCACTTATGCATTCGCGCTTCTCAAAATCCTTCATTCTCTCCGTATTGATATGCACAAAATCCTGCGGAGTTGGCTCACTTGCAAGTGGCAATTCGATCTCAATTCCACGAGATCGACCCCTCTTCCTTGCAACACTCTTCCTTTTCATGGATATGGATGTCGGTTGCATGGGATCTTTCCCTTTCTCGGCAGCAGTAGGCGGAGTCTTCGCCTTGGTTGAAGCAGGGGCTTTCCCCTTCGATGCTGCTGTTTCTTCAAGGACTTTGTCCCAGTCCTCCGATTCAGTCTCCGATTCATCCACCGAGATATACTCCCCTTCCTCTTGTGTTTTCTTTGTCCTTTTGAGCTTGTTCGTTGCTCGCGTGCCAACCATTGCGACAACAAGCACAATTACCCAACCAAACACCATCTTGGTTGAAGGTTTTAAAGAAGTGATCCTGTGATTAAGAACTCAACAACATTGGAAAAAAAAATTGTTTAATTTCAAAATTTTAAAAAATCATACTAAAACAATCTTTATCATGTATAGAGACTAGGAATCAAGTTAGATTTGCAAAAATAATTTTAAAAATAGATCAATTCCATGATTTTCAAAAATTTCTAACATTTTCCCTAAAATCGAATTCTCAGAAATCGAAGCCCAAAAATCCGTTAATCACATGAATATAAGGCATAGTAACAAATCTAAGATGTTCAGAGTTCTTATTTCAAAAGAAATTTGATCAAAAACCGTGCAAAAATGAGATTATACCATGAAATCCCTCACGTTTTGATGAACACAAGCAAAAACTGTGAATAAACCAAGTTTTGATCATAAGAACTTATTTGGATCGAGTGAAAACTAGTTGCAAAAGATTCAAATCTCCTTGATTCTAGAGAGAGAAACTCTAGGAAGCTAGAAACAAAAGTTTATAGTGAATAGAAATAAAAAAAAAAACTTTCGTTTCATATAAAACCTAGCCGCGGTCCGGATCGGATCAGGATTTCAGTCTGGACCGGCTTGGCGCAGGAAATCCCACCGTTAGGGATCCGGACTGAGCTCATCCAGTCCGGACTGCCTGCAACTTTTTCTCCAGAAAAATTTGTAAAAATTTCAGAAAATCCAAAAAAAGTATGTAAGCATTCTTGCATATCAACTTTAAATAAAAAGTATCGTTTCACATCAAAAGAAATAGATTATGCTAAATCTATCATTAATACTCAAATAATGAAACGAAAATTTATAAAAGTTATATCCTCTAAAGTTGAGCAAGTTCAAAACATCAATCACGATCTAATGAGTAACACGTTTATCAAATCATCAATTGAATAAAGAAAATGAAAGCACAAAGATCGATAGATGTTTGAAATCCGAAATAAATTAGATGATGCTATCTAGTCAATATGTTTTAGGGAGTGGCTCTTTGAGCATCTTTCAATTTAAAATCCCACCTTATACCAACCTTGGAATTCGACAAAGTCAAGTATTCCAAAAAGTATTTTATCTAATAAACAAGAAATCACCATGCTTGGTAAACATGTGGTAGCTGCACACAGTACTCGGACGACCGAGGTGGTAGCTCTTTCCTCCATGTGGTGGTAGTTTTCACACTCCACTAAGGGATGTAACTCTTTCCACATCTTTTGAGCATGAAACTTTAAATAATACTCCCCCTTAATTGGTTATCAATTATATAAAATATTAAGTATTCAACTAACTATTGATCTCATGTTCATACTTAACTCAATTATCAAATAAGAAAAAAACAATACCAAGAGATCACTGAGAGAGGAATTGACTTTGATCAAATAAAGATGAAATAATTGATATAAATGATCAATGCATCAAGAGAGTTATAATGATATCCAAATCATAATGAATTTCTCTAAACATGAAAAGGTGCAATTAAAGTCAATTTAACAAATGCTCAGTTAATGTTCTATATACACAAAACACAAAACAAAACCTAACCTAAGCAATGGTTCAAAAATTGTTATTTCAAAGAAAGCATACCAATTGCTTTACGCAAATGAATAAAACGTTTTTGATCCAAAGGTTTTGTCAAAATATCGGCTAATTGATCTTCAGTTGAAACATAAGAAATTTGTAAAGTACTTGATTCAACTAGCTCTCTAAGAAAATGATATCTAAGTTCAATGTGTTTTGTTCTTGAGTGCAACACAGGATTTTTAGAAATATTTATGGCACTAGTGTTGTCACAAAGTATTGTTACCGAAGTCGCAGGAATGCGAAAGCCGCTCAAAATACTTTTCATCCAAATCAATTGAGTTGAACAACTTTCCGCTGAAATGTATTCCGCCTCGGCAGTAGAGAGAGCAATGCAGTTTTGCCTTTTACTATGCCATGCTACAAGACAATGGCCAAGGTAAAAACATGGACCACTCGTGCTCTTCCGATCATCTACTGATCCAGCCCAATCGGCATCCGAATATCCTATTATATCGAGAGATGTGCCCATAGGATACCAAATTCTGAAATTAATAATACCTTTGATGTACCGGATGATCCTTTTCACCGCTTTCAGGTGAATTTCCTTCGGTGTTGATTGATATCTCGTGCAAATTCCAACACTGAAAGAAATATCTGGGTGAGCAGCCGTAAGGTAGAGTAGACTTCCAATCATGCTTCGATAAAGCTTCTCGTCTACACTTTCTCCGCGAGATTCACTTCCTAATCCCTTATTGCTAGTTCCCATAGGAGTTGGAAAGCCTTTAGAATTCTCTAATCCGAATTTCTTGACCAACTCCTTCGCATACTTGGATTGACATAAATGTTTGCCATCTTCACTTTGCTTAACCTGCAATCCAAGAAAATATGTAAGCTCGCCCATCATGGACATCTCAAATTCGCATTACATTGTTTCGGCGAATTTTGAAGCATCGTTGTTTCTTGTAGCACCAAACACGATGTCATCCACATATATTTGTGCTATAATGAAATTGTCCTGAAAGTGCTTCACAAAGAGTGTCCGATCGACTCCCCCTCGAGTATAGCCCTTTTCCAAAAGGTGCTTTGTCAATCTTTCGTACCATGCTCGCGGTGCTTGTCTTAGACCGTAAAGAGCATTTTCCAATCGAAAAACATGGTTAGGTAGTTTATGATCAATGAAACCTTTCGGTTGAGCAACATAAACATCCACATTTAGAAAACCATTTAAAAATGCGCACTTAACGTCCATTTGAAAAAGTTTTATTTTAAAATGACAAGCAATTGCAAAAAAGTATACGAATGGACTCGAGATGAGCAACCGGGGCGAAAGTCTCATCAAAGTCTATACCTTCGACTTGTGAATAGCCCTGAGCAACTAAACGTGTTTTGTTTCGAACAACGGTACTGTCACGCCCAGGGGTCGAACTGCGACCTGGGTTCGCCAATAGATCCGCCACCCATACGGGTAATCCCGCATAGGCGAAGCGTCTAACCTGCAAAAGATAGTACTATAGCTATGCAAATATTAGAGCGGAAATAAAATGTTGTAAAATAAAATCCGACCACAGAACATCACGAAATAAGGTACAATATCCATCTCCTCAAATAACGATAATCATCATACAAAATCCTCAGTACAGCATCTCTCAACTCCAAAAAGGGAGATAAACTAAAACTATAGTACAACAGTCTCTCAAAATACAAAAGATCCCTCTCAGAGTAAACAATAAAAATCCAGCTGACAGTGCTAGGAATCTCCAACTAGGGGATACAGCTACACTCCTCGGGCGGTAAGGATCTAGCTCGCAACTCCCTCGCCTCGAACAACGACCGAAAGAACAGCAACTCCCGCAGAAGACTCTGCAAAACAAAGGGAAGAAGAAGAGGAAACAACAATGGGGGTGAGAACCACTAGTAAACCAGTAGCCTCCCCCTGTGGGTAAAGCCTCAAACTCCGGCGTACCCACTAAGTCTACCAGAGGCAAAGGAAGAGGTAAAGTGGTAAGCAATAAGACTGTTGAAAAAGAAAACTACCACTTCTATGCCTCTAAATACAATACCGAAAGGAATGACTGTATGCATGCATCAGAACACAGTATCTGTCCAAATAAACCCAATCTAGCCACCAGTAAAAATTGGTACTGCCTGCTCAAACTGTCTCAAGAACTCAGTAGGGGACCAGCACACATGGCTCGAAATCCCAATAAGTAATAGACCAGCACACATGGCTCGGTCATAAGCCTACATCCGGAGTGGCACTCAAGGGGAGTGACCCACACGAGTAAAGTAACCAATATCTCTGTCACAAGTATCATGATATAGCAGGACTGGATCACGACTATGATCAAAGTGGGAAAACCCATCCACTAATGAAACCCCGATCCCCCAATCTGATGCAAAGATAGACATCCGGTCAACCGCCCAATGTCCGAGGTCACCGCAATACCCCATAAGTCCAAATCTGATAAAATAACCAACATCTGGTCAACCGCCTAATATCCGCGGTTACCACAATGCCCCACAAATCACAATCTGGTAAAATAATCAATATCCGGTCAACCGCCTACTGTTCGCGGTTGCCGCAATACCCATAATCTAGTACCACCTGTCCCCGACCCCAAGGTCTCGGCTACACTATCCCAAACCCCTGCTCGAACCCGAGCAACACGAATTAAAAGTCTAAATGAGAAGAAGAAAGGAAACAATCATGGTTTCTCCTAAGTCAAGTCCCAATATGATAGTGTAGCAATAAAAGTGGCCTATCTGGATGTCCATATAAGCATGTAAATGTCCTCATGAAAGATAAAAGAAAGTGTATCAAATAGTAGCTCCACATGTGTAACAAATAATAGCTCCGCATAGATATAACCATCATGCCAAAATCACTAACCAACTACACATGTCTATAATCCATGATCCATAATAAATCATCAAAGTAGTACCCGCATATAAATATGTCATCTTGTCCCAACGAATAATTCGTTTAATCAACTTTCATAAAAGTCTATGTGCTAACATGGCATGTTAATTATCACCATTAAAATATCCCCACAATCATGTTTCCACAATAGTATTTTCCCAATAATATTCCCAACATGATATGTCATCAAGATTAGTCTCACATGATAGGCTCACATTTATATTATTTTAAGCATGGATATCAAGAGGTGATCAATCAATAAGTCCAAATGGGGAATTCTCTAATAAACTTAGTGAGCAAGTCGAAAAGTGAGGTATACAACAACCACCCACCTAGAAATGTGCAATCCACAGCCAAATAGCCTCCTCGCTGTCCACAGTCCTCTAACTCCGCAACCTGCCGAAAACAGTGCACAACTGTACAGAACAACGCACCCGGTGTAAACACAAATCCCAAAATACAGTTTTTGTTGTTTTCCAAATAGCACGAAAAAAGAGGAGTTTTTACCTCTGTATAGTGCTCCGAAAAATCCAAAAAAAATACGGTTGCGTTCCTTGCGACGAGTAGATCAAAAAAAAGTACTTATACGTCTTGATCCGATGCTCCTAGGCCAAGATAAAAATCGAACAAGCCGGTGCTGTCCCAAAAACATCACAGAAGAAAGAGGGTCAAAAGTGCCTCGAGAATCATGCCAAAAGTGCGAAAGGGGCAAAGTGATCAACACAAAAATCGAAGCCTTACCTCTTAGGAATGCGCTGTCACAGAAATCGTCTAAATATTCTTTCTGGTTTGCACACAGGAAAATCCCGACTGAAATGCGACGGAAACGGGCCGAAATGGAGAAAAGTCGAGGCGCACTGTAAAATTGAGATCGCCGCTGTCGAGCCTCCAAAAATTCTGGGAATCCACCACGAGATCAAAAATATCAAGGGGAACAACTTTTGTATAGAGCACTCCCTCCCATTCTCTCTCTATGCTTCGAAAAAAGGAGAAAGAGAGAGCGGTGGAGGTATTTATAGGCCCAAAACAACAATTGGAGAAATTCCAATTGTGTCCCTGAAACCGGGCGCCCGAATCATTCGGGCCCGCACAGTGCGGCCCAATACCCGGCCCAGCCCGCGCCTGGAAAATCCCGGGCGCGACACGTGTCTGCCAAACAGCGGACAGCGGCGCCCGCGAATCGGGCGCCGCCACGTGTCCCCCTCACGGCTCGGCGCCAGCCGCTGGTGCGGCGCCACGTGGGGCGGCGCCTCCCCGCCCGACACGCTAGCCGGCGCGGCAGCGCGCCGCCCGCGTGCCTGCTCCCGCCTGCGCGTACGGCCGGAGCCGCGCGCCCGCGGGTGCACCGCGTGCACATGCGCCATCCAGTCCAAGGCCGCCACGTGTTGCGCCCCGGTCCACGCGCCAGCCGCGCGGTCCCGTGGACCGCGCAGCGCAGACCCGCCAATTGGCGGTTGCCACGCGTCCCGCCAGTCCACCGTGCATCGACGGTTCTCCTCCGTGGACCGAACAGCGTGCGCCGGCCCAATCACGACCCGCCACGTGTCCTATGCCGGTCCACGGCTCCCCCCGTGCACCATTTTGCACAGAAAACTTCCGGGTGTCCGCTTTTGGGCGTCCGGACTCAGAAAAATACAAGTAAACTGCCGTTTTCCATCGTTTTTCCGCACTGAATCCAAATACGGCCTCCGTTTTGCCCAATTCCGCTTCTAAAATTTATCGAAGGCATCCGGATACGTAATCTTAATCCAAATTCCACGCTGAGTCCAATTCTTGAGTCTGATTCGCGCACAAATACCTCCAACACACATCATCGGTCTCCAGAAGCCGCTAACCACACCGCAAAAGCTTAGTGAAGATCTGGGTCATCACATCCTCCCCAACTAAAAGAAAGTTTCGTCCTCGAAACTAACACAACTTAAAAAAAAGAGTCTCAAACACAAGAAGGTAGGTATCCATCAACACCGTCTCCAGCTCTCGAGTCGCCACTCTCACCCCGTGATTACTCCTCGACAACAACAATCACCAGTACGGCATGGCCCGATTACACAATCCTCTCATCACACGAGCCAGAATTTGCAACGGGCATCCCTCGTACTCCAAGTACTCACAGATCACAAGTGGAGCGAGTCAATCACGGGCGAGGGATCCAAAAGCGTAGTACTCCTGAGCTGAGACATGGAAAAATCCTCAGGGACTCCAAAAGGCCGGGGGGGGAAAGAAAAGAACAACCAGTGCAACACGCACCAAAACCACTCCCCGGGCGCCAACTCAACCGGGGCGACCCGCAACACACCCTTAAGTCGGAGTCCCCGCACAAGTAAGGGGGGTAGGTGTTCAATCATCAACGACTGACGCTCCCAGGGCTGTCGAATACCTTCTCTAGAGACGCGAAACAATCCTCGGATCTCTACCTGGAACAAAATAAAGGCGGGCACTCCAGGTAACCACACCACCTCATCCGAATATAGCAGGGCTAACCGCTCGAGTGACCAAGTAGTCTGCATCAGCAAAAGCATCCGCTCCTCCCATGAGCCCCGGTAATCCAACCATAAGTCCATTAACACAAAAACTCGGTCCATGTACTTTCCGTACACCCGATGTATCCACTATAAAGTTCCCGGCCCGATTGCTCGGAATCTAATCTCTAATCCTGGTCAAAATGGCCTCCTCACTCTGTCTCTCTCTGATCCTACCCCGCCGAGTGAGCTGCACGACTAAAGACATCAGTCTAATAGAGACCCCTGAGGAAACAACCTCTAGCTCGAGCCGCCTCATCCCCTCTGATAAAGGTGCCTATCTGCAGTCGACCAAATCAAGCTCCACACAGCTCTCCTATCCAACGCATCCACAATCCTGCTAGCATTGCCGAGATGATAAGGACAGTCCATAACATAAGCCCTCAATCCACACCAATCATCCACGCTGAAATTTCCAATTCATCCTATCCACAAATGCGGCAGGGCCATTAGTTAATCCAAAAAACACAACGGTGAACTCATAATGCCCGTACCGTGTCCTGAAGGCTGTCTTCGGGAAATTCCTCGGCCTTCACCTTCAGCTGATGGTAACCTGCTCCTGATGGTCACTTAACTCAAATCCCAACAATCCATACATAAACTAAGTGAACCATCCCATTCTGCACGAAAGCCTCGGCGCTCACTGAGGCGACCCGTTCGGTCCAACAAGGTCCCTCTCCATCAAATCCTGCCACTAGGGCAACAACTTCCTCAACTAGTGTTTCCATCACCACCGCCCACGATCCGCCTGTATAGGCTCTAAACTCAATCATACACGTCGGGGCGGTTTGAGTTATCAGAACCAACTCAAGAAATCAATGGTATTATACCTGTGACAATCAGATCCACTGCCGTCGCACCCTCCAACCGGGCGGCACAGACTCATCCACTCGATGCAGGTGGTCCTCGCTCAGTCTCCCCGCAAATGTCAAGACTAACCACACAAAGGGAGCACGACCTCTGCCTCTGTTCACACAATTAACGGTCCTACAGCTCATCTGCTGTCAACTGTCTACCCTACCGCGGTGCCCGAAGCTCTCTGACCTCCAATCCGGATATCCGGCCCCAAAATGATCCGCTCAGGCTCAACTGCTGCGACGAGTGCACACGAATCCGCACAACGCGTCGGGGGAACACCGCTCACCAAGACAAACTACACCACAGCACAAAACAAAACTCGACCCAATCCGGCGAAAGTCTAGAGCATGTCAACCGTTCCACCGCATTATGTTGTCTGTAGCCAACATAATTGCTTAGGAGAATAAATATGCCAATCACTCATCCCATCACTTGGGAGAGGTATAAAACCCAATCAGAACTCTCGCCAAAAGTCACGACTCTCACGAAGTCATCCTAGGGTCCAATCACCAGCCTAGGGTTTCTACAGTCCCGACTGACCTATCCCTAAGCTCTGATATCAACTTATCTGTCACGCCCCGGGGTAGAACTGTGACCTGGGTTCGCCAACAGATCCGCCACCCATACGGGTAATCCCACATAGCCGAAGCGTCTAACCTGCAAAAGATAGTACTATAGCTATGCAAATATCAGAGCAAAAATAAAATGCTGTAAAATAAAATCCGACCACAGAACATCACAAAATAAGGTACAATATCCATCTCCTCAAATAACGATAATCATCATACAAAATCCTCAGTACAGCATCTCTCAACTCCAAAAAGGGAGATAAACTAAAACTATAGTACAACAGTCTCTCAAAATACAAAAGATCCCTCTCAGAGTAAACAATAAAAATCCAGCTGACAGTGCTAGGAATCTCCAACTAGGGGATACAGCAACACTCCTTGGGCAGTAAGGATCTAGCTCGTGACTCCCTTGCCTCGAACAACGACCGAAAGAACAGCAACTCCCGCAGAAGACTCTGCAAAACAAAGGGAAGAAGAAGAGGAAACAACAATGGGGGTGAGAACCACTAGTAAACCAGTAGCCTCCCCCTGTGGGTAAAGCCTCAAACTCTGGCGTACCCACTAAGTCTACCAGAGGCAAAGGGAAATGTAAAGTGGTAAGCAATAAGACTGTTGAAAAAGAAAACTACCACTACTATGCCTCTAAATACAACACCGAAAGGAATGATAGTATGTATGCATCAGAACACAGTATCTGCCCAAATAAATCCAATCTAGCCACCAGTAAAAACTGGTACTGCCTGCTCAAACTGTCTCAAGAACTCAGTAGGGGACCAGCACACATGGCTCGAAATCCCAATAAGTAATAGACCAGCACACATGGCTCGGTCATAAGCCTACATCCGGAGTGGGACTCGAGGGGAGCGACCAACACGAGTAAAGTAACCAATATCTCTGTCACAACTATCATGATATAGCAGGACTGGATCACGACTATGATCAAAGTGGGAAAACCCATTCACTAATGAAACCCCGATCCCCCAATCTGATGCAAAGATAGACATCCGGTCAACCACCTATTGTCCGCGGTCACCGCAATACCCCATAAGTCCAAATCTGATAAAATAACCAACAACTGGTCAACCGCCTAATATCCGCGGTTACCACAATGTCCCACAAATTACAATCTGGTAAAATAATCAATATCCGGTCAACCGCCTACTGTCCACGGTTGCCGCAATACCCATAATCCAGTACCACCTGTCCGCGACCCCAAGGTCTCGGCTACACTATCCCAAACCCCTGCTCGAACCCGAGCAACATGAATCAAAAGTCTAAATGAGAAGGAGAAAGGAAACAATCTTGGTTTCTCCTAAGTCAAGTCCCAATATGATAGTGTAGCAATAAATAGTGGCCTATCTGGATGTCCATACAAGCATGCAAATGTCCTCATGAAAGATAAAAGAAAGTGTATCAAATAGTAGCTCCACATGTGTAACAAATAATAGCTCCGCATAGATATAACCATCATGCCAAAATCACTAACCAACTACACATGTCTATAATCCCTAATCCATAATAAATCATCAAAGTAGTACCCGCATATAAATATGTCATCTTGTCCCAACGAATAATTCGTTTAATCAACTTTCATAAAAGTCTATGTGCTAACATGGCATGTTAATTATTACCATTAAAATATCCCCACAATCATGTTTCCACAATAGTATTTTCCCAGTAATATTCCCAACATGATATGTCATCAAGATTAGTCTCACATGATAGGCTCACATTTATATTATTTTAAGCATGGATGTCAAGAGGTGATCAATCAATAAGTCCAAATGGGGAATTCTCTAATAAACTTAGTGAGCAAGTCGAAAAGTGAGGTATACAACAACGACCTACCTCGAAATGCGCAATCCACAGCCAAATAGCCTCCTCGCTGTCCACAGTCCTCTAACTCCGCAACCCGCCGAAAACAGTGCACAACTGTACAGAACAACGCACCCGGTGTAAACACAAATCCGAAAATATAGTTTTTGTTGTTTTCCAAATAGCACGGAAAAAGAGGAGTTTTCACCTCCGTACAGTGCTCCGAAAAATCCAGAAAAAATACTGTTGCATTTCTTGCGACGGGTAGATCAAAAACGAGTACTTATACGCCTTGATCCAATGCTCCTAGGCCAAGATAAAAATCGAACAAGCTGGTGCTGTCCCAAAAACATCACAGCAGAAAGGGGGTCAAAAGTGCCTCAGGAACCGTGCCAAAAGTGTGAAACGGGGCAAAGTGATCAACACAAAAATTGAAGCCTTACCTCTTAGGAACGCGCTGTCGTAGAAATCGCCTAAATATTCGTCCTAGTTTGCGCACAGAAAAATCCCGACTTAAATGCGACAGAAACTGGCCGAAATGGAGAAAAGTCGAGGCGCACTGTAAAATCGAGATCGCCGTTGTCGAGCCTCCAAAAATTCTGGGAATCCACCACGAAATCAAAAATATCAAGGGGAACAACTTTTGTATAGAGCACTCCCTCCCATTCTCTCTCTATGCTTCGAAAAAAGGAGAAAGAGAGAGGGGTGGAGGTATTTATAGGCCCAAAACAACAATTGGAGAAATTCCAATTGTGTCCCTAAAACCGGGCGCCCGAATCATTCGGGCCCGCACAGTGCGGCCCAATACCCGGCCCAGCCCGCGTCTGGAAAATCCCGGGCGCGACACGTGTCCGCCAAACAGCGGATAGCGGCGCCCGCGAATCGGGCGCCGCCACGTGTCCCCCTCACGGCTCGGCGCCAGCCGCTGGCGCGGCGCCACGTGGGGCGGCGCCGCCCCGCCCGACACGCCATCCGGCGCGGCAGCGCGCCGCCCGCGTGCGCGTACGGCCGCAGCCGCGCGCCCGCGAGTGCACCGCGTGCACATGCGCCATCCAGTCCAGGGCCGCCACGTGGCATGCCTCGGTCCACGCGCCAGCCGCGCGGTCCCGTGGACCGCGCAGCGCAGACCCGCCAATGGGCGGTTGCCACGCGTCTCGCCGGTCCACCGTGCATCGGCGGTTCTCCTCCGTGGACCGAACAGCGTGCGCCAGCCCAATCACAGCCCGCCACGTGTCCTATGCCGGTCCACGGCTCCCCCCGTGCGCCATTTTGCACAGAATACTTCCAGGTGTCCGCTTTTGGGCGTCCGGATTCTGAAAAATACAAGTAAACAGCTGTTTTCCATCGTTTTTCCGCACTGAATCCAAATACGGCCTCTATTTTGCCCAATTTCGCTTCTAAAAGTTATCGAAGGCATCCGGATACGTAATCTTTATCCAAATTCCGCGCTGAGTCCAATTCTTGAGCCTGATTCGCGCACAAATACCTCCAACACAAAGCATCGGTCTCCAGAAGCCGCTAACCACACCGCAAAAGCTCAGTGAAGATCTGGGTCATCACAGGTACCATCTTCATTTTTCTTGTTCTTGAAAATCCATTTTGTACCGATTATGTTTTGTTGCTTCGGGGGTTTCATTAATTTGCAGACTTTGTTCCTTTCAAATTGATTGAGCTCTTCTTGCATTACTTCAATTCAATTGTCATCTTGAAGAGATTCATCAATGTTCTTTGGTTCCATCATGGAGACATAACATGCAACTCCACAAACCAATTGTCTCCGAGTTCTAACTCCTTCTTGAGGATCTCCAATGATGTTCGATTCTGGGTAGTCCTTGGAGATTCGAAGCGTTTGAGGTAACGGAGTACTCGGGGGAATTCGTGATGATTCCTGCACATTCGATGAACTAGAAGAACCATGAGATGCATCAACATTTTTAGAAGAATTATCATGCAAAGATGCAATATCATTAGCAGGAGATTCATCATCAATAGACATATCAGGAGTAGATTTATCAGAAGAAAAATGAAAAGCTTCATCTACTTTAACATTGAAAGATTCTATCATCGTTTTAGATTCAAGGTTAAATACCCGATATGCTCTACTGTTTGTAGAATAACCCATAAAAATCCTTTCATCAATTCGAGAGTAGAATTTTCTAAGATTTTCTCGATCACGTAAAATGTAACAGCGACTCCCAAAGATACGAAAATATTTTATATTTGGTTTTCTACAGAACCAAAGTTCATAGGAGGTATTCAAAGTACCCAGGCGCAAATAGATGCGATTGATCACATAGACCGCGGTGTTAACTGCTTTAGCCCAAAAATGTAACGGGAGTTCCCGGCTATGAAGCATAACACGCGCCATCTCCTGAACAACTCTATTTTTGCGCTCGACTACACCGTTCTGTTGCGGTGTATAAGGTGCAGAGAATTATATTTTATGCCATTTGAAGTGCAAAAATCAATGAATTTGGAAGTGATGAATTCTCCACCTCTATCACTCCGAACACGAACGATCTTTTCATTCTTCTCAATCATAATACGATGACAAATCTCATGAAAAGAATCGAAAGTATCTGCTCTCTCTTTTAAAAATGCTACCCATGAATATCTAGATAAATCATCAACCAACAGAAAAATATACCATTTACCTGCCAAACTTGGTTGACAAGTCGGCCCCATTAAGTCCATATGCAATAATTCTAATGGCCGTTTTGTTCCTACATGGTTCAAATTCTTGTGAATGGATCTAGTTTGTTTTCCCTTTTGGCAACCACCACGGACAAGGTTTTCTTTGAAGTTCAATTTAGGAACACCTCTAACTATGTCTTCGTTAGATATTCTAGATAGTTCCTTAAAATTTATGTGACCTAGTCTTTAATGCCAAAATATTTCATTATCAAGTGACACTAGGTTACAATATTCAGAAAATTTATTAGGAACTACATGGCAGTTATTTTGTGACCTAACCCCTTTCAAAAAGAATGAATGGTTTTTGTCAATTACAATACATTCAACAGAAGAGAAATTAACTGAGAAACCATTATCACACAATTGACTAATGCTTATGAGGTTAGTCTTAAGGCCTTCAACAAATAAAACATTGTTCAAAACCGGGCCATCTGGAATAGCAATTGTTCCTTTGCCAACTATTTTTGAAGATCGTCCATCTCCGAAAACTACAAGTCCTCCGGAGGTTTTCTCTAAAGATTGAAAATAGTTTTTATCACCAGTCATGTGACGGGAACATCCACTATCCAGATACCAAGACGAATTGTCATATGCATGTAGTGATGTGTGTATGACAAGACAAGGAAAGAGTTCACCTTTGCGCACCCAAACCTTAAGAGTTTTGGAATACGTCGGCAATGATTGTGACGTTGATCTCTTTGGTGAACGCGTCTTGTACGTTTGATCACTTTTCTTTGGAATCCATGATGACGTCGTCTTGTGGGGTGTACTACCATTGTTCTTCACATTTGGATGGTTCTTGCGAAATTTCTGGTGGACGAACTTGTTGGTAGTTGTTGCAAATCTTGCTTGATTTGTCTGCTTGACTCCAAACTTGCAATTTCGTCTTATGTGCCCTACAAAACCACAACGAAAACATACCTTGGAAGGATTTGATCCTGACCGAATTAAGATAGACTTGTTAACGTTGGATGCGATGATTTTCGTCGGAGGAAGAGAAACCGACTGGGGCACAAAAATGTCTTACTCGAACTTGGATCCTCACCAGTTCGATCGTATCCAAGACCCAAACGATTCGATTGACCAAGACCAAGAAATTTATCCAACTTGCTCCTTCCAGAAGAGAATTGCTTCAAATTTTCCTTAAGCTGGAATATGGTCTTCGTCATCTCCAATTTTTCTTGTTGAGCCTCGGAGTGGAGCTTCAAGAAATAATTAGCTTTATCCACCAATTTGATATGTTCCTTCTCGAAATGCTCGTTCTTTTCTTGAAGGAAAACATTTATTTTGACCAAACTATCCCTTTCCTCTTCAAGAGCGTTCGAGAGAGAAGTTGCCTTTTTAACTTGTTCTTCAAGATCCCACAACCTTCTTCTCAAACTCTTATTATGCTTTGCCAATTTCTTAGAATCCTTTAATAATTTATGGTAGGTAAAAGCAAAGTCTTCACCTTCGGAATCGCTCGGTTCATCTTCCGTTGCAGTTTTTTCATTCAAGGAGGAGATGGATAATGAACCAGAGGAGGTCGCTGAAAAACACACGAAAGGAAAAGTTGTGGACGCCATAAATGCTGTGGCATTGTTATCCTCTTCACTGGAAGATGACTCATCGGAAGTGGAAGTGTCATCCCATGTGACGGCTTGCATAGCTTTGTTCTTTGACGGATTCTTGTTGGGACACTCCGTTGAGATATGGCCATAACCTCGGCATTTGAAACACTAGATTTGTCCCTCGGTGTTCTTCTTGTCCTTTGAAGAACCCTCTTGCTTTCTTGATTTAAAGCTTGAATTTTCTTTGCCTTTCTTTGACTTAACGAAGGATGATGGTTTGCTTGAATTTCCCCTTCGAAAGCTTCGGCGAAATTTCCTTGTCAAGAACGCAATCTGTTTCTCGAAATCCTCTATTGATAAATTATCATCAGCGTCTGAGGAGGATGAATCCGCGTCTTCTTCTTTTGTTGATTTCAATGCAAAACCTAAAGACTTAGAAGAATAGGAAGGCTTTCCAGAAAAATAGTTAGTAGGAAAAGTCATTTCATATATTTGAAGTGTACCAACTAATTCTTTTACCTTGATTTCGTCCGGGTGTTTTACTGTTTCAATGGCTGCGACCTTAGGGCGAAATCTTTCAGGAAGAGTTCTCAATATCTTTCTTACAACTTTAGATTCTGGAATTTTCTCTCCCAAGTTAGCACATGTATTAACGATATCTTGCAATCGTGTATAATAATCTGTGAATGATTCATTTTCTGCCATATGAATTGAATCAAATTTGCTCGTAAGCATTTGCAGTTTTTGAATCTTCACTAAACTTGTACCCTCATGTGTAACTTGTAGAGTATCCTAGATTTCTTTCGCAGTCTGACATGCCAAGACGCGAGAGAACTCGGTTTGTGACAAGGCATTAAATAAAGCATTAATTCCTTTGCGGTTGTAAGAAGAAGCATCAATTTCTTCCTTAGTCCACTTCGACCTAGGTTTGATGGTGACAACATCGACAATAATCTCAGTAGGATTTGTCCATCCAAACTCAATTGATTGCCAAACTCGTTCATCGATGGAAATTAAAAACGCTCTCATGCATACTTTCCAGTAGGCATAATTTGTTCCATCGAAGAACGGTGGTCTGTTGATGTTTCCACCTTCAACCATTGTTTACAACCCTATTCCCTCTCTGATACCACTTGTGGGTTATGTTAATATGGATCTGAATAGGAAAAAAACCACCTAAAGGGGGGGTGAATAGGTGTAAACAATAAACAACCAAATCGTTGCGTAAAGAAATAACCCAATGCGGAAAATAAATAAAATACGCAAGATTTACGTGGAAAACTCCGTCACAGGAGTAAAAAACTACGGGACCGATAACACGGCGAAATCCACTAAGATTAAACACGTACAAGGTGATTTACCGTAACCCTACGACTCAACCTTTTCCATACGCTCCTAGTTGATCTTCTCCGCTCGCTCCACAACGCTCCTCGAATCCACGATTTGCGTCCAACTTCGAATCCACGAAGTCCAACGTCGAATCTACGACGTCCAACCAAATCCACGGTCTTCACCAATGTAGTACGTATCGATCACACGAACGTACCTCACTCCGAATCCACGAGAGCGGTAGCACCTTGAATCCACAAGGCCACGCGAATCCACGCGCCGATTTTTGGGAAAATCGTTGGTTTTGTTGGTGATGATAATCCGCCGAATACTTAGATCAAAGATAGATAAGAAAACACCATCTAAGTATTCTTCAATTTGATTCTACAAAAAATAAGAGTTTGGAAACCCTAGAATCAAATTGAACGATATAGACGAAGAAACATAGATTAGATCATGTTTTTCTTTCTTCTCTATATATGTGGATTTTTTATATTTTCTCTGGTTTCATTCGGTTACCCTAGATGTGAAATTATGGTTTATTTATAGGTTAGAAACTTTTGGAAAGAGATAAGCATCAAAAACTACCTTAACTGGAATTTTCCCGCTCGGCGGTCCGGACTGGATTAAATCTGATCCGGATTGTCGTCTTTAGACAGAGCTTTTCCAGAAAAACAAGTTTGGGGTCCGGACTGAAATTTCCTGATCCGGACTGTTCATGCGATTTCAGCAAACACATAGTTCGGGATCCGGACTGAGTGGGGACTGTTCCGGACTGGAATTCTGCATGAACTAAACTATGTTCGGGGTCCGGACTGGAATGGTCTGATCCGGATCCTGAACATCCAACTTGTCCAGTTTTTTATTTTTTATGCAATGAAAAATCTTCCAAATGTTTCTAAACTACAAGAATGTATTCGGATCACCAAAATTATTTAGTTAAACATACCTGATCCTTTTGAATTCATTCTTCTTGAGATTGATGTATATGATCCACAATTCTTCATCTTCAATCTTCAAGACTTAAAACACTTCACGAAAAACGCCAACACAAAATCCTTAAGAGTGGCGGCATTATTTGTATGGCGAGCACTACGAGATTTACACTGATCATAAAAGCTTGAAGTATCTGTTCACTCGGAAGGAGCTGAACTTGAGGCAACGCCAGTGGTTAGAGTTACTGAAGGATTATAACGTGGGTATCCTTTATCATCCCAGCAAAGCCAATGTCGTGGCAGATGCTTTGAGTAGGAGGATGAGTCTGAGTATGATGATTTCGCAGCAGGCACCGTTAGTTGAGCAGATGAGAAGGTTGCAGATTGAGGTTGTATCCCTTGGGGTTTTTGCTAGACTTATGTCTTTGGTCGTGCAGCCCACTCTGATGGACAGGATTAGAGAGAGACAGAGTGAGGACCCCCACTTGATGAGGATTAGAGGACAGATCCAGACTGAGCAGACAGGGGATTTTTCAGTTGATGCTTTGGGAGTACTGCGGTACAGGGACCGAGCTTGTGTGCCTATGGATTCAGAGATTCGAGAGCAGATCTTGAGAGAGGCCCATTATACACCTTGTACCATTCATCCTGGTGGGACTAAGATGTATAAGGACATCAAGGCACATTTTTGGTGGAGTGGTATGAAGAGAGACATTGGGAGATTCGTGGCTCACTGCTTAACTTGTTAGCAAGTAAAGGCTTAACATCGTGTACCTGCTGGCAAGTTGAGAGTCTCCCAATCCCTGAATGGAAATGGGATCATATCACCATGGATTTCATCACGGGACTGCCGAGGGCGCAGAGTGGGGCTGATGCGATCTGGGTAGTCGTTGATAGACTCACTAAGTCTGCTCACTTTCTACCGGTGCATGTGACTTGGCCTTTGGAGCGACTAGCGTAGTTGTACCTAGCTAAGGTGGTGAGGTTGCATGGTGTACCCACCTCGATTGTATCAGATAGAGACCCGAGATTTGTCTCGCATTTCTGGAGGAGTCTACAGACAGCCTTGGGGAGGCAGCTCCGATTTAGCACAGCATTCCACCCACAGACCAATGGACAGTCTAAGCGCACCATACAGACCCTCGAGGACATGTTGAGAGCATGCGTCCTGGATTTTGGTGAAGGGTGGTACCGACACTTAGGATTGGTTGAGTTTGCGTACAACAACAGCTATCAAGCGAGCATTCAGATAGCTCCGTTTGAAGCGTTGTATGGACGCAAGTGTCGGTCACTCTTATATTGGAGTGACGTGGGTGAGAGGAAGACTTTGGGTCCGAATTTACTGTCATAGGTAGAGGAAAAGGTCAGATTGATACGACGACATCTCGAGACCGGCCAGAGTCGACAGAGGAGCTATGCTGATACCCGACGGCGAGACTTAAGAGTTTCAGGTTGGTGATCATGTCTTCTTGAAAGTCTCGCCTTCGAAAGGGATCCGGAGATTTGGAGTTCGTGGGAAGCTCAGTCCCCGTTTTATTGGACCCTTTGAGGTACTTGAGAGAGTTGGCCCTCTTGCTTACCGAGTTACTCTACCACCGCACCTGGCTGGAGTTCATGATGTATTCCACGTCTCTGCTTTGAGGAGGTATGTGTTTGATCCTTCGCACGTGATTGACTTCACTCCACTTGAGGTCGGGGAGGACCTTGGATACGTGGAGCGCCCATTGCAAATTCTGGCTCGTGAGGTGAGAGAATTACGCAACCGGGCGATACCTTATGTGAAGATTTTGTGGAGCAATCATGAGGAGCGTGAGGCCACTTGGGAGCTAGAGACGGTGATGAGGGATACCTATCCTTTCTTGTTCGAGGCTTCTGGCTGAGGTACGTTTGTTTTACTTTCTTAATTTCGCGGACGAAACTTCTTTTTAGTGGGGGAGAATGTAGAGCCCCAAATCCACATATAGCCTTTCCCGTGAATCCACGATGTGAAACACCTGTTATTGGTGTGTCGGGCCCGTAACGCATCAAATGGATGTGTTAGATTGACTCAGTGAGGTTCCTGGATCAAGCCTGTCTTTCGGCTACTTTTGTCGAATTTTAAAAGAGGTTTCAGGCTGATTGGAGGTCAGATTTGGATTCAACGCGGAAAAGCGCTTGAAAACGGCTATTTACTTGTATTTTTCTGAGTCCGGATGCCCAAAAACGGGCTCCCGAAAGTTTTCTGTGGATTCGGGTGCAATGGGGAGGCCATAGACCGGCAGGGTGCCACGTGGCGGCCTATCATTGGCCGGTTCACGATGCGCGGTCCACGGAGAGGCGTGGTGTGGCGCATGAATCGGGCGGAGGACACGTGGCGTTCCCTGATTCGCCAGCGCACATTGTGCGGTCCACGGAACCCCGCGCGGGTGCATAGACCGGACACGGGGACATGTGGCAGCCTGTGATAGGCGGGCTCATGCGGCGCAGTCCAAGGAGGCATGCGCCGGCGCCTCGGGATGCGTGCGCGCGTGGGAGATAGGCGGCGCCGCCGGCGAGGCGCACGTGGGCGGTCGGCGGGTCGCGCGGGCGGGCCACGTGGCGCCCTGTGATTCGCGGGCGCCACCCACCCACGTTAACAGGGGCGCGACATGCGGCAGCGCCCGAGCGGCCTTGCACTGGCTGTTCACTGTTCGGGACACGTGTCAAGCGCTGGCAGATTCGGGCGCTGGTCGGACGGATCCCGTGGGGAGCTTTTGTGCGCCGAACGGATTCGGGCGCCCGAAAGCAAGGGCCCGAATCCATTTGCTTGGGCTTTTTGGGTTGGGCCTATAAATAGGCCCCTTAGGCCTTCTTTTGAGCACTTTCTGGGCTGTTTCACAGGGAGAGCTCTACAGAGATTTTCTTCCTCACTCAGTGCTGCATCTTCTGGAGGAGTTCCAGGATTTTTGGAGGATGCTACTTCGACGTCTTCTGCGATTCGGCGCACTGCGACGCTCCTTCCTTGGTGGCCTTTTTCATCGTGTTTCGGTCTGCGGACTCCCCTAGGCTACACCGAAGGAATTTTTGGGTGATTCTTATGCTTACGTTTTTATGACACGTAGGGCTACGATTCTTGTATTTATAATTTCCCTCTATTCCGAGCTTTTCTTGGATCTTTCGGACCATCTTGTGACCCTATTTTCTGTAGTGAGATTTTGGACAGCATTGGAGGGATTGTGGGTTTTCTCGGCCCACGAGCATCGGAACGAGGAGTGTGAGTACTCATTTTACATCTACTCGTCGCGTGGAACGCCGTCGTGATTTTTCTAAAATTTTTGGAGATTGCTTCGAAGGTGATAATTCCACTTTTTCTGGACTGAAAGTTACAGAGTATTGATTGTGGAAGTTTTAGACTCGCAGCGGTGTTTTATTTATATCTTGGCCTACAGGTGTCGGAACGGGACTTGCGAGTACTCGATTCGCATCTACTCGATGCGACGATTGCAGCAGTTATTTTTTTGGATTTTTCTGAGATCATCTCGCTAGTAAAATTAACTATTTTCTTGACTGGATTGTGTGGACAACGGTAGAGTGTGATTTTGGGTTTAATTGTGCGCCGTGTGGGACATCTTTGCAGCTTTTGCGGTGTGCCGTGGTTTACCTGGAGTGAGGGCGAGTTGGGATCCGTGTTTCGCGACCGAGGTGGGTGACTCTTGTGGACCTCATATTTTGACTTACTCACTAGGAATATTAAAGTGATCCCCGTTGTTGATTGCCGACTAGTACATTGTGGGTAACATGCATGCATGTATAGATTGGACATGTGCTATGTTAATTGTCACGCCCCGGGGTCGAAACTGTGACCCGGGCTCGCCAACAGATCCGCCGTCTGTACGGAAACTGCCGCACAGACGAAGTGTCTACCCTGCAAAAGATCTATAGCTAAGCATGTATCAGAGCTGAAAAAGAACCAATAGCTACAGAAATCAACTGAACATCTGATATAAAAAGAATCTCAATACAAGCTATGAACCAATAAAAACAACTCTCACCAATCCCTCAGACTGTCCAGTACAAAAGATGAATCATAAAATATATAGGGTACATCTACCTTTGACTCTCAATGCAGGTAAGGAACTAATCGGCCACGTCCTCACCTCGATCAGCTGTCTCCGCGCGAGCTAAGCCGGAACAGCAACCTCCGTAACCTGTCACCGCAGCGGGTGTGAGCTCTACTGCAGAAGGTAGATCCCAGTGGGTACCGTCACCAATATCCACGGTATGCCCACTAAGTCTACTGGAGGCAAACAGACAGGTATGCAGATAGATAGAAAAAGGGTAAGCTGAAAGAAAACTACAGCTAATGTGTGTCAACCATCCTGCTGAAAAGGAAACTCTACCATGTCCATGCCATGCATACACTCGCTATTGCTAAAATGCCTCAGTATCAATGCTCAAAAGAAAAACCCATCTAGGAACATAATATGCATACACCACTCGCACACGAGGTGCCCAATCGACCCAATCGAACTGACTGCCTCATAGGGTCCAGTCAAGCCTGCGCCTATCTACTGCCGTTACATCCACGTAGGACCGGACTGACGTAGGGCATCCGTGACTGCCAAAACTGGCCCAGCCAGAGGGACCGCGTCGACAAGTCGCGATACAAAAGTAACAGATCCACCCCGGGCGTGGCACTCGAGGGGAGCGACCCCATCGAGGAAAAGGTATCCGTGCACTCTGTCGAGCTCAATGTGGCACTGCAGGCTATAGTCTAAAATCCACGCTCACTCTCAGAACGGAAGACTCAGGATCCTCAAACATCTCGCACAACGGTCGGAGCACTCTCGACGACTCAGCTGATCAGCTCTCTCGAATCACGAGACACTAGCAAACTCTACCAACTCGTGGCACAAAACACACTGGCTGGAGATACTCCACAGCCGGGATCGACCCACATCTCAGGGCTAACAAAACTGGTCGGAGAACCCTCTACGACTCAATCTGATAATGCACAACCCATGGCTAAATTGGGAAACCTCCACGACTCGATCTGCCAGAACATCAAAACTCTCATAACTAAGTCGGAGAACCACCTCCACTATCAAATCAGAGATACATAACCCAAGATCTAGAATAAGCTTATCACTCCCAACAGGGAAGCTCAAACCCTCATGACACTGGAAACTCATCTCATAATACTCTAAAAAAAATCCACTCGACCCCCCTGGCACGAGTAAACATGCACCCTGAACTCATGCCTTACCTCTGACGAATTCAGAAATTAAAAACCGCCTTGAAAATGCTGATTTTCTTTAAAACAGGTTTTCTCGATTTTTAAAACAATCTAGGTACACATATGATGCCAACAGAACATGAAACCTAGTGTCATATAGTGTCATGAGTATGCTAAAAATAATCTGGGGTTCTGAATAATTTTCTAAAAATTCCCAGGCACCTATCAGATTTAATTACAGAGGAAAATAATATAATAAACATGATCAACTTGCATTTAATAGCTTTAAAGGGCATTCCACACATTTTGGAGAATTTCCAACCCACCTAGAACGCATTCCGCAGGCAAACGTTGAAGTCGGCGAAGCGCCGAAACCTCAGACTGATGAAACCTCGAAAATCGCGCCGCACGCGCGCACACCGTCGCGAACCACAGAAAAATCCACGGAAGCTCAAATAAATTCCCTCGAGTCCTCACAAAATCCTATGCGCAAACGGCTAGCTCCTCAGCCATCATACAACACACACCAATGCTCCAACACAAAGTCCACAACAAAGCTCCAGCAGCTTACACTAATAATTAATGTTCACTTAACCACAATTACACACATCCACCCACACCCTCAAGTTGCATCTGCACACCCACATAAGTCCACAGCACCCTGAATATACAAGCAACAACAACTGTCCACACCGCCGCGGCTCCAAGCTCAGATGGCGCTTCCACGCGCCGGCTCCAACGTCGGCTCTAACTGCTCGCGCGGCACCGAGCTCGCCGCGTGCACTGAGCTGCAGCATTAAAACCCAGGAAGAAATTGCAGAAAAAAAATCATCAAGATCAGCCAACACACAAATCACACAAGCACAGGGCAAAAAGACCAGCCCCGTCGCTCGCTCGCCGCTCGCTCGCAGCAGCCGCATGCGCCGCCGCTGCCGGCCGCGCGGCGCCCGCGCGCTGCAGCCAGCCGCCGCTCGATTGGCGCTGCCGAAGCTGCCGCCGGCGCTGCAGCAGCTGCCGCTGCAGCAGCCGCGCGGCTCGGCACCTGGGCCCGCTGCGCGGCGCATGGGCCCGCCGCGCGGCGGCCCGGCCCGCAACGCGCGCTCCCTGTGTGCACCTGTAGTGCGCGCCCGCGCTGTGCGGCGCCCGCCAGTGCGTGGCGCCCGCAGCGCGCACCCACTGCGCGCTGCGCGCAGTGCACCTGTGCGCCCGCGCGGCGCCCCTGCCGTGCACGCCATCCTGCTGCACGCGCGGCGCCCGCAGCTGCCACCGCTGCGCGCGCGCAGCGCCGCTGATTGCTGCGGGCGGCGCCCATGGGCGCCCGCGCAGCACCAGCGCCGGCCGCGCGCCTTTGTAGCGTGGCGCCCGCCTGTGCGCTTCCCCCCGCCATGGACAAACAGTCCACGCACGCACACCACAACTCCACCAACAACACCTCAAGCCCACTCCAAAAAAACCCAAGAGAGATAAATCCAAGCTTCTCTCTCTCTCTAAAAAAACTGCACATACCTATTTGAAGGTCGTCGTGCGTGCTCCACACGGCCTCTAGCAGTAGGTCCACACCAACCTCAAGCACACAGCTTCACAAAACTCCCCTCCTTTTCTTCTTCTTCTTCTCTTTCTTCTCTATTTCTCTCTCTTTCTTCTCTATTTCCCTCTTCCACTCACTTCCTCTGTTTTTCCTTGGTTCCTCTGTTTTCAGGCGAAGGAGGCGATTACGTGGCCACTTAATTAATAAGGTGGGTTAATTAGGGGTGCTTAACAGCTGTAGCAGGTAATAAAAAAAATCCAATTAACCCCCAATTAAAACTCTATCCACTTTTAATCCTTTTTCTTTCTTTCTTTCCCTAATTCTCTTCATAGGCAAGTCTAATTAATTGAATTAATCAATTAATTAATCCTTTTTAGCCCACTACAACTCACTTTTTGCCTTCGGGGCTTCCGCACCAGTCCGAAACCTCCCGAACTCCGCTGTAATCTGAAAATACACATGTCCCAAGCTTTTCCAACTCAAAAAACTCAACTGTGGAGTCGGTGTGCTCAATCCAAAAATCGGCTCCAAAATCGCCAACTCCAACTCACTTTTTGCCTTCAGGTCCTCCGCGTCTGTCCGGAACCTCCCGAACTCCACTGTAATCATAAAATACACCTGTTCCATGTATTTCCCAATTTTTCTGTGCACCATTGTGGAGTCGAGGCTTTCCCAAAACCAGTCCTGTATCGGCGCACAATGCCCGGAAACTCCGAATCAAGCTGGGGCTTCCGCGTTGATCCGAATCAACCCGAACTCATCTGAAGACACATATGGAACACGCCCGAGGCAATTTCCTCCGCACCACGCCATCTTGCGAGGTCGGTGCGCCATCCGAAATCCCGGTATTCTACATTGATAGTTAGTGTTCTTATGAGATCTATTATTATCCTGGATTAGCATGCTTTAATTAATGTGAGAACAACGATACCTGTCTTTCTTTTATCACCATGAGGATACTTGCATGATTGTATGGACATATAGATAGGCCACATTTGTTTGCTATACTATCATGCTGGAATTTGACTTAGGAGAAACCATATTTTCTACTTTTCTCCTTTTTATTTTAGACTCAGGATACTTGTAGCTCGGGTGCGAGCAGGGGGTTTGGATAGTGTAGTCGGATTCTTGGGGTCTGGGACAGGTTGGACTTGATGGCAGGGTATTGCGGCGACCGCGGACTTTGGGCGGTTGACCGGATGGTGACTTGTGCATCGGATTAGGGATGACAGGTTGGACTTGACTCGTGATTTATGGGGTATTGCGGCGACCGCGGACATTGGGCGGTTGACCGGACATTTACTATTGCATCAGATTGGGGGGATCGGGTTTTCTTTAGTGGATGGGTTTTCCCACTTGAGCATAGTCGCGATCCAGTCCTGCTATATTACGATACTTGTGACTTGTTACTTTACTCGTGTGGGTCGCTCCCCTCGAGTGCCACTCCGGAGTGTGCGATAGACAGTCTTTGAGTTCTTGAGACTCCTTCTTTACATCGGTGTTATGCGTTGGCTGGCATACCCGATGAGACCGGCAGAGCAGGCAGTACCGATTTTTACCGGTGATTGGATTGGGGTTATTCAGGCAGACATAAATACTGATGCATACAGTTAGTTATTTTTCTTGGCTCGGCATTTAGAGGCATAGTAGTGGTAGTTTCATTTTTATCAACAGTTCTGTTTATAGCTTACCACCTCTCCTTCCTTTTTTGCCTCTGGTAGACCTAGTGGGCACATTAGAGTTTGAGGCTTAACCCACTAAGGGAGGCTACTGTTTTTATAGTAGTTCTCACTCCCATTCTTGTTGTCTTTTCTTCCCCCTTTGTTTTGCAGAGTCGTCTGTGGGAGCTGCTGGGCCATCAGCGGCGGATCGAGGTAAGAGAATTGCTGACTAGATAGATCTTCCACCCGATAGTGTGCTAGCTGGACTTTTGATGTACCCCTATCTTCTCAAACAGTTGTATTTGTACCTTTATTTTTGGGTCTGGCTTTAGCCAGCTGTTTGTATATTTTTGGTAAGCTGGGAGAGACACTTGTACTTATTTACAGTTGTACTTTACTTTATTTCCAGCTTCAGTCTGAGATGTAGTAGTTTTAGTTCAGCTCTGTTTTTATACTATTTTATTATCTTTTATATCTGAGCAGGTCACCGACATTTCGTGTACACGGGAAATTCCGTGTGCACGGCGGATCTGTGGACGGGCCCGGGTTCTGGTTTACACCCGGGGCGTGACAACTTTACTTTCTACGAATGTTTTTAAATGTTGTCAAAGGTCCTAGCAATTATGAAGAGATTAGGACTGTCAATGGTATTGTTCATGAAACATTTCGATCTGCATGTGATGCTCTTGGGCTACTTGGTAATGATAGAGAGTGGCAAGAAGCACTAAGAGAGGCATCACTTTGGTATTCTTCAAGCCAACTGAGGGAGCTATTTGTAACTTTGGTCATGTTTTGTAAAGTTTCAAATCCAATTAAATTGTGGGATGCATTTTGGGAATTATTAGCTGATGATATTTTACACAGATTGAGGAATATTCTTGGGATTCAAAATCTTAGACTACCTCAAATTGAACTCCAAAATCATGTCTTATTTGAACTTGACATTTTGTTCAATAAGAATGGGAGCTCCCTTGATCATTTTAAGCTGCCGATGCTGAATAGGTTAATTCTTGATCAGTTTCATAATAGGCTACTCAGTGTAGGACCCCCGAACCCCATGCAGCATTTTTCCGATGGATCCACTGTTAGAACACCTGTTGTTGGTGTATCTGGCCCATGGTGCATCAATGGGATGCCACAGATGGACCCTGTAAGGTTTTTTTTAGCTGTGTTGGCTTTCGGCTGGGTTTGCCGAAATTTTGAAAAAGAATTAGGCCAAACAGACGGCGGAAATGGATTCAGCGCGGAAAAACGCTTGAAAATGGCTTTTTGTTTGCCAAATTCTGAGTCCGGATGCCCAAAAACGGACTCCCGGAAAATTTACTGGATTTCTGGTGCATGGGGGAGCCGTGGACCGGCGGGGGAGCCACGTGGCAGGCCCTGATTGGCCGGCGCACGTAGCTGGGTCCACGGAGCGCTGGGGTTTGGACTGGGGTACACCGGGAGGCGCGTGGACCGGCAGGTGTCCACGTGGCAGCGCCTGATTGGGCGGCTCTGGTGCGCTCGGTCTGCGGGAATGCGCGGGGAGGCGTGGACCGGGGGCGCGCCACGTGGCGGCACCCGGTTGGCGGGCGCATGAGCGCGCGGTCCACGCAGCGCGCGGGGCAGGTGGCCGTACGCGGGGCAGGCGCGGGCGACGTGGGAGGTGCCACGTGGCGCCCGCTGATTCGCGGGCGCCACCTACCGCGTTGACGCGGGCAGGGACACGTGGCGCTCCCCGTGGCGGCTTGCACGGCTGCGGCGTGTTCGGGGGACACGTGGCGGGCGCCGGCGCGGGTCGGACCAAGCAAGCGTCCGGCTGGATCCCGTGTGCGGGCTGGGCCGGGCCGGGCCGCACTGTGCGCGCCCGAAACCGGCCGGGCCGGGGTGCACTGTAGCCGCCCGAATTCGGGCTGGGCCGCACTGTAGCCGCCCGAATCTGGGCTGGGCTGCACTGTAGCCGCCCGAAACTTGGGACAATTTCGGTATTTCTTCAATTGTTTTTTTGGGGCCTTTATTTAGCAGCCCGAGCCTCTTTCTTCTCCCCTTTTCTCCTCTTTTCGAGCCTCCTCTGCCCGAGCACCCTTAAGAAGATTTCTTCATCTTCAAGCTCTGGATCCACCTGCAAAGTTTTGGGATTTTATGGGCAAGCATCCCGAGGTTCTCTATTTTACGGCGCGGCGCGACGTGGTGGTTCCTGTGTTCTTCTTCGGCGCAGCAGCAGTGTTTTAGCTCCCCTGGTCTACTCCGAAGATCTTTTCGAGCGATTTCTTCGCTGCTGGATTCTTAACAGGTGAGGCTACGATTTTGGGTTTCTCGCACATTTTCAGATTTCGCGTTTTTCGAGGTGTTTTCTCGTGCTCATTGGGACCCCTTTTGCTGTGAGATTTTGGTGAGGGCAGCACCTTCTTTTGAGGAGATCTTCGCGCACGAGTCTCGGATCAAGACGTGCTTATAGACTTTTTTCATCTACTCGACGCGAGGATCATCGTGGATTTTTCTTGGAATTTTTGGAGACCTTCCCGAAGGTATACACTGTTCCTTTTATCTGTACAAGAGTTTACAGTTGAATGATTTTGGGATTGTGCGCATCGTTACTGTGGAATTTGTAACTTGGCCTTCGGTGCTCGGAATTGGACGTGCAGGTACCCGTTTCGAAGCTATCGACGCGAGGATCGCTGTGGTATTTTTATCAGAATTTTTGGAGTTCGTTTTACAGGTGAAAATTTCGCAGTAAGTGGACTGTCCCCAGCAGATTTGTAAAACCTGGATTTTAATGGAGTTAAAGTGTAACTGTAGCCTTATGTTGTACCCAGGAGGGATTGTGGACTGTGCTGGACCTGTTGGACCTTGAGTGGTTATTTTCCTGGTTTTCTCAGCTGTACGGCTCCGGACAGTTAGCGTCTTCAGGTGGGTGGCTTGCTTTCAAGATCTATGGACTGTACTCTAATTCTATTGATATAGAATCATGCATGATAGTGATTGGACTTGGGTAGCATGCTAGAGCGTAGGAATTGTTGATCCTTGTTTTATTAGTCGATCTTGTGATCTCTTGCTTCCTACTATCATGTTAAATATTTGTTATATTGGAACCTGACCTAGCACCCCCGTCATATGTTGCATGTGTAACCAGACCAGTAGAAAACCCTCACTTGGGCTAGGGTTATTTATGTTTAGACATCCACACTTTATGTCGCATTCCTGGACTTAGTGTTATCCTCGCTCGGGTAGTGGGCCGAGCGGTCGGGACTTCTCTATAGTGTGGGATGCATTGCACTCGTGCTTGGGAGCAGAGTGGAGTCTGGTAGATGTAGTGGTTCGCTTGTCTGTATCGGGAACCGTTTGGGGTAAACGGTGGACCCGAGAGATCTTGTTTTCCCCTGTTTGGGTCATCGCCACTGTGTTAGTGGCAGTAGTTTACTAGTGTTAGCCGGACCTAGAACCCAGAACCCTTTTCGACATATACATGATTTTAGTCTACCAATGTTTTCTTCCAAACATCGAAGGGCCGCTGGAGTCTGTTCTTGTTTGATTGGACAAAGGCATCAGCCCTTCGGGGTTTGGGTAAAACACTTGTTTTCTAACTGTTTTTTTCTAAAAAGAACTAAAATCATTAAATATGGATTTCTTCCAGATCAAATTAGTTTTCAATAACAAATGTCACCTTTTCCCGTAAATCTCCCCACTCGAAAGGATTCGAGTGGTCTGGGTTCTAGGGGTCGTTCCTCTGTCGGGACGAAAGCCACGGGGGCCGAGCCTGGAACCTGTTCTTGTTTGATAGGGTTGTAGGGGTAGGTCTCCCGGGACTTTCGGGCCCTGTTGGTGTCTTCTGCGAGTGGTACTGTGATTATTGCTTTCCCGAACTATAAGGGATCGGGAACTTCGATAGTCGGAGCCTAGAGTCTGTTCTTGTTTGATAGGGTTCTTAGCGCCGGTCTATCGGGTTTCCGAACCCTTATGGTGTCGGTCTTTCTGGAGAGTTTAGTGTTCTGTTGTGGGAGCCGTCTGGTGGACGGTGGCCCCAGCTGTGTGACTTCCAGCTTGTGGTTGAGAGTTGGTGTTGTTGGTCGATCTTGTTGATCGTGGTTTGGACTTTAGCCTGCATGAGCCATTTATTTGAGCTCGACAGAGTTACGCGGATACTTTCCTCGGTGGGGTCGCTCCCCTCGAGAGCCACTCCGGAGTCGGGCCTGTTACTTGCTATCGCGACTTGTCGACGCCGTCCCTCTGACTGGCCCGGATGGCGGCAGTCACGGACACCCTACGGTAGACCCGTCCTGTTGAGGATATGCGGCAGTAGGTGGGCGCAGGTTTGACTGGACCCTTTGAGGCAGTCAGTTTAGATTTGGTGAGTTTACTGTGTGTGTTAGTAGATGCATCATGTTTCATCTGTTCCTTTTCTTGAGCATCTAGATAGAGGCATAGTAGCTGTTGAGTTACTTTTCCAGCCTTTCATTTCAGTTTTATATTGTTACTTTATGCCTCTAGTAGACTTAGTGGGCAGACCGTCGGGCTCGTTGGCGGCACCCACTGAGAACTACTTGGGACGTAGTTCTCACACCCGTCGTGGGGTATTTTCCCACAGGGACTTCTACTCCGGTTCCTGCTGCTCCTGTTGCCGCTTCTTCTGATCGAGGTAAGGGAGTCGCGAGATAGTTCCCCACCAGTCGTCGTCCAGAGAGTAGATGTACCCTTATTACTTTTGAGAGTTCCTGTTGAGAGAACTTTGTAGTGAGGTATAGAGTTGTATTTATTTTCTTCTGCTCGAGTGACTTTTGTACTTTTGGTGAGGACTTGTGTTGTATATAGTTTTTTATTTCTAGCAGTTTTACTTTCAGCTCTGATATCTGCTTAGTATAGATGCTCTTTTGCAGGTTAGTCGCTTCGTCTATACGGGCTTCCCGTATGGGCGGCGGATCTGTTGGCGAGCCCGGGTCGCAGTTTCGACGCCGGGGCGTGACAGATTAGAGTGGTATCAGAGCCTAGGTTGTAGGTCATTATGGACTTAGAAACCCTAGGCTTGTGGTTGGACATTAGGATGACTACGTGAGAGTCGTGACTGTTAGCGAGAGTCCTGATTGAGTTTTACCTCTCCCAAGGGATGGGAGGAGTGACTGGCATGTTTATTCTCCTAAGCGATTATGTTGGCTGCAGACAACATAATGCTAGGGAATGGATGACATGTCCTAGACTTTCGCTGGATTGGGTCGTGTGTTGTTTGGTACTGTCCTGATGTTTCCATGTGTGTTGCAGGTGGGCACGATGCCTCCCCGACGCGGGGTGCAGACGCGTTCTCAGCCTTTTCCCTCCGATGAGCCTGGGCAGGAGGAGCCAGCACAGGGTCAGCAGAGTGAGGTGCAGGAGCTTCGGGCTCAGTTGGCCCAGTTGTCTGAGGCGGTGCAGCGCCAGGAGGAGGCTTCTCAGCGCCAGGAGGAGGCTTCTCGGCGCCAGGAGGAGGCCTTTGGTCGGATGATGCTTCTTTTAGAGCAGAGGACGCAGCCTGTGGTAGCACCCCCTGTGTGTTCGCCTGTGCCTTCTTCGCCAGCTGTGGCGCCCCCTGTGGTCCCGTCAGCGCCGGCTATTCCTGTCGAGCCGGTTTCTAGCATACCACCGCCTGGATCGATGGGACCTTTGACTTTGGCTGAGCAGAGTGCGGTGGTGGATCTGTTGATGAGGTTCCGCCGGTTTGATCCACCCCGTTTTTCTGGTATGAGTGCTGAGCCGTGGGAGGCAGAGTCTTGGATCACGGCCATGGAGCGTCATTTTGAGAGTTTGTTCGTTGATGATCGATTTCGAGTCTTTTTGGCTACACACTACTTGGAGGGCAACGCCGAGGCTTGGTGGCGGCGTGTGCGGCCTGTTGGTCCGCCTGGGACGCAGATTCTTCCCTGGGCGGAGTTCCGCAGACTTCTGTTAGGGGCCTTCTTTCCTGAGAGTGTTCGCCAGAGATTGGAGGAGCAGCTGAGAAATCTCCGCTAGGGAGATCGGCCCGTGAATGCATACATAGCCGAATACAATCAGCTGTTGGCTAGTATGCCTCACGTGGCCAGGGACGAGTCTCACCGGATCTACATGTTCGAGCGGGGGCTGCGCCGGGATATTTATCAGCTTGTTCGCTCACGCAGATTACAGACTTTGGAGGCATCGATGGAGCAGGCGTTATATATTGAGTCTGGAGAGGCAGTGATGTCAGAGGTGGCTCTAGCCCCCGTAGTGATTCCTGGGGCGAAGCGCCCAGCACCGGGTGGTGAGGGGCAGACGAGCGGGCAGGGACCTCCGAGACCTCCACGATCTCATCCTGAGGGTCGTGGGTTTCGTAGGCGCCGGAGATCTGGTGAGCCCCAGCAGCAGCAGCATCAGCGGTATCGGCAGCAGCGGCAGGAGCGGTGTGTCATCTGTGGCGGGCCTCATCCACCGTCGCAGTGTGATCAGAGACAGGGGCGGTGTTTCCTCTGTGGAGAGTTGGGACATTTCCGCGCAGCTTGCCCCCAGGCCATTTTGTCAGTGCGGCCGATTGCGACAGCACCCCCCTTGCCCATCCATGCAGCGGGAACCCCTCCGGCACACCAGCGGACAGAGTGGGCCACGACGTCGGGACAGACGGGACGACGACCTGCAGCACCCAGTGGACGGGTTTATGCAGCCCTGTTGGAGGATACCCCGGCAGCGGATCTTGCCGTGGCAGGTATGATTTTATTTTTGTTAGCTGAGTTGAGCATTTTGTTACCGCTGCATTCTCCTGCTTTATTAGTTGAGTATCGGCATCGGCATCCTTGCATGGGTATGGGTTAGGAATTTCTGCTACATGTTTTAGCGATTGGATTCTTCCCAGTATCCTATGAGTAGAGGAGGACCGCGGTGTATGATCAGTGCAGTTGAGACTTGGGACTTCACTTGCTGTTGTGACGATTCAAGGACAGCTCCAGGACTTGGATTGAGCACCCAGGTTGGGCTGATTGGCGCGGTGCTGTGCTACGACTGATGATGGAATGAAAGCAGTTATCCTTCTGCGAGTTGGACTGGAGGAGTTCGTTTTCTCGGATTGTCGGCGTATCCTTCCAACAGCATGGGCTTTAGCGACTGTGGACAGACGCCACCTCGGGAGCAGACGTGATGTTAGGACTAGTGGTTATGTCCTTAGGAGTCTCGGTTAGTGATAGCTTTCTTTTGTGGCCACAGTAGGAACGACACCAACACTTCTCCCCCTTTTCTCACCTTGTACTGAAATTTACGAACAGGACGGAAACTTCGAAAGATTGCTCCAGAAATGGAGACAGTGCCCGAACCTGTTCTTGTTTGATTGGGGCGAAGGCACTGATTTTTCAAAATTTTCGGACTTTTCGCTAATTTCAGCTGTTTTCTAAATCGAGGGTTGGAGTTGATGACTTTCCTGCTGGTGGAGCCGTATCTTTCTTGTTAGTTTAGTGCTGCGTTCTTGGTTGTTTTGATTGTTTTGTTTTTGTTGTGGCGTGTTTTGTTTCGGGGACGAAACTTCCTTTTAGTGGGGGAGGATGTAGGACCCCCGAACCCCATGCAGCATTTTTCCGATGGATCCACTGTTAGAACACCTGTTGTTGGTGTATCTGGCCCATGGTGCATCAATGGGATGCCACAGATGGACCCTGTAAGGTTTTTTTTAGCTGTGTTGGCTTTCGGCTGGGTTTGCCGAAATTTTGAAAAAGAATTAGGCCAAACAGACGGCGGAAATGGATTCAGCGCGGAAAAACGCTTGAAAATGGCTTTTTGTTTGCCAAATTCTGAGTCCGGATGCCCAAAAACGGACTCCCGGAAAATTTACTGGATTTCTGGTGCATGGGGGAGCCGTGGACCGGCGGGGGAGCCACGTGGCAGGCCCTGATTGGCCGGCGCACGCAGCTGGGTCCACGGAGCGCTGGGGTTTGGACCGGGGTGCACCGGGAGGCGCGTGGACCGGCAGGTGTCCACGTGGCAGCGCCTGATTGGGCGGCTCTGGTGCGCTCGGTCTGCGGGAGTGCGCGGGGAGGCGGGGACCGGGGCGCGCCACGTGGCGGCACCCGGTTGGCGGGCGCATGAGCGCGCGGTCCACGCAGCGCGCGGGGCAGGTGGCCGTACGCGGGGCAGGCGCGGGCGACGTGGGAGGTGCCACGTGGCGCCCGCTGATTCGCGGGCGCCACCTACCGCGTTGACGCGGGCAGGGACACGTGGCGCTCCCCGTGGCGGCTTGCACGGCTGCGGCGTGTTCGGGGGACACGTGGCGGGCGCCGGCGCGGGTCGGACCAAGCAAGCGTCCGGCTGGATCCCGTGTGCGGGCTGGGCCGGGCCGGGCCGCACTGTGCGCGCCCGAAACCGGCCGGGCCGGGCTGCACTGTAGCCGCCCGAATTCGGGCTGGGCCGCACTGTAGCCGCCCGAATCTGGGCTGGGCTGCACTGTAGTCGCCCGAAACTTGGGACAATTTCGGTATTTCTTCAATTGTTTTTTTGGGGCCTTTATTTAGCAGCCCGAGCCTCTTTCTTCTCCCCTTTTCTCCTCTTTTCGAGCCTCCTCTGCCCGAGCACCCTTAAGAAGATTTCTTCATCTTCAAGCTCTGGATCCACCTGCAAAGTTTTGGGATTTTATGGGCACGCATCCCGAGGTTCTCTATTTTACGGCGCGGCGCGACGTGGTGGTTCCTGTGTTCTTCTTCGGCGCAGCAGCAGTGTTTTAGCTCCCCTGGTCTACTCCGACGATCTTTTCGAGCGATTTCTTCGCTGCTGGATTCGTAACAGGTGAGGCTACGATTTTGGGTTTTTGCACATTTTCAGATTTCGCGTTTTTCGAGGTGTTTTCTCGTTCTCATTGGGACCCCTTTTGCTGTGAGATTTTGGTGAGGGCAGCACCTTCTTTTGAGGAGATCTTCGCGCACGAGTCTCGGATCAAGACGTGCTTCATCTACTCGACGCGAGAATCATCGTGGATTTTTCTTGGAATTTTTGGAGACCTTCCCGAAGGTATACACTGTTCCTTTTATCTGTACAAGAGTTTACAGTTGAATGATTTTGGGATTGTGCGCATCGTTACTGTGGAATTTGTAACTTGGCCTTCGGTGCTCGGAATTGGACGTGCAGGTACCCGTTTCGAAGCTATCGACGCGAGGATCGCTGTGGTATTTTTATCAGAATTTTTGGAGTTCGTTTTACAGGTGAAAATTTCGTAGTAAGTGGACTGTCCCCAGCAGATTTGTAAAACCTGGATTTTAATGGAGTTAAAGTGTAACTGTAGCCTTATGTTGTACCCAGGAGGGATTGTGGACTGTGCTGGACCTGTTGGACCTTGAGTGGTTATTTTCCTGGTTTTCTCAGCTGTACGGCTCCGGACAGTTAGCGTCTTCAGGTGGGTGGCTTGCTTTCAAGATCTATGGACTGTACTCTAATTCTATTGATATAGAATCATGCATGATAGTGATTGGACTTGGGTAGCATGCTAGAGCGTAGGAATTGTTGATCCTTGTTTTATTAGTCGATCTTGTGATCTCTTGCTTCCTACTATCATGTTAAATATTTGTTATATTGGAACCTGACCTAGCACCCCCGTCATATGTTGCATGTGTAACCAGACCAGTAGAAAACCCTCACTTGGGCTAGGGTTATTTATGTTTAGACATCCACACTTTATGTCGCATTCCTGGACTTAGTGTTATCCTCGCCCGGGTAGTGGGCCGAGCGGTCGGGACTTCTCTATAGTGTGGGATGCATTGCACTCGTGCTTGGGAGCAGAGTGGAGTCTGGTAGATGTAGTGGTTCGCTTGTCTGTATCGGGAACCGTTTGGGGTAAACGGTGGACCCGAGAGATCTTGTTTTCCCCTATTTGGGTCGTCGCCACTGTGTTAGTGGCAGTAGTTTACTAGTGTTAGCCGGACCTAGAACCCAGAACCCTTTTCGACATATACATGATTTTAGTCTACCAATGTTTTCTTCCAAACATCGAAGGGCCGCTGGAGTCTGTTCTTGTTTGATTGGACAAAGGCATCAGCCCTTCGGGGTTTGGGTAAAACACTTGTTTTCTAACTGTTTTTTTCTAAAAAGAACTAAAATCATTAAATATGGATTTCTTCCAGATCAAATTAGTTTTCAATAACAAATGTCACCTTTTCCCGTAAATCTCCCCACTCGAAAGGATTCGAGTGGTCTGGGTTCTAGGGGTCGTTCCTCTGTCGGGACGAAAGCCACGGGGGCCGAGCCTGGAACCTGTTCTTGTTTGATAGGGTTGTAGGGGTAGGTCTCCCGGGACTTTCGGACCCTGTTGGTGTCTTCTGCGAGTGGTACTGTGATTATTGCTTTCCCGAACTATAAGGGATCGGGAACTTCGATAGTCGGAGCCTAGAGTCTGTTCTTGTTTGATAGGGTTCTTAGCGCCGGTCTATCGGGTTTCCGAACCCTTATGGTGTCGGTCTTTCTGGAGAGTTTAGTGTTCTGTTGTGGGAGCCGTCTGGTGGACGGTGGCCCCAGCTGTGTGACTTCCAGCTTGTGGTTGAGAGTTGGTGTTGTTGGTCGATCTTGTTGATCGTGGTTTGGACTTTAGCCTGCATGAGCCATTTATTTGAGCTCGACAGAGTTACGCGGATACTTTCCTCGGTGGGGTCGCTCCCCTCGAGAGCCACTCCGGAGTTGGGCCTGTTACTTGCTATCGCGACTTGTCGACGCCGTCCCTCTGACTGGCCCGGATGGCGGCAGTCACGGACACCCTACGGTAGACCCGTCCTGTTGAGGATATGCGGCAGTAGGTGGGCGCAGGTTTGACTGGACCCTTTGAGGCAGTCAGTTTAGATTTGGTGAGTTTACTGTGTGTGTTAGTAGATGCATCATGTTTCATCTGTTCCTTTTCTTGAGCATCTAGATAGAGGCATAGTAGCTGTTGAGTTACTTTTCCAGCCTTTCATTTCAGTTTTATATTGTTACTTTATGCCTCTAGTAGACTTAGTGGGCAGACCGTCGGGCTCGTTGGCGGCACCCACTGAGAACTACTTGGGACGTAGTTCTCACACCCGTCGTGGGGTATTTTCCCACAGGGACTTCTACTCCGGTTCCTGCTGCTCCTGTTGCCGCTTCTTCTGATCGAGGTAAGGGAGTCGCGAGATAGTTCCCCACCAGTCGTCGTCCAGAGAGTAGATGTACCCTTATTACTTTTGAGAGTTCCTGTTGAAAGAACTTTGTAGTGAGGTATAGAGTTGTATTTATTTTCTTCTGCTCGAGTGACTTTTGTACTTTTGGTGAGGACTTGTGTTGTATATAGTTTTTTATTTCTAGCAGTTTTACTTTCAGCTCTGATATCTGCTTAGTATAGATGCTCTTTTGCAGGTTAGTCGCTTCGTCTATACGGGCTTCCCGTATGGGCGGCGGATCTGTTGGCGAGCCCGGGTCGCAGTTTCGACGCCGGGGCGTGACACTCAGAGAAGAAACAGATTACATTAATGTAGATGACTTAAAACATGAGCATATACAGTTGTTTAGTGGATTAAACGATGAACAAAGGAAAATATATAATGCTGTTTTGGTTTCTATATATGAAAATATTGGGGACATAATATTTGTTTACGAGCATGGTGGAACAGGAAAAACTTATATTTGGAAGACTATCATTTCAAAATTACGATCAGAAGGAAAGGTGGTCTTAACTGTGGCCTCTTCAGGAATAGCATAACTTTTGTTACTTGGAGGACGTACAACACACTCCAGGTTTAAGATACCTATTAAAATTGATGACTGTTTAATTTGTGAAATTTAAAAAGTCACACAACTTGCAAAGTTAGTAGCCTATGCTAGCTTAATTATTTGGGATGAAGCACTTATGAATCACAGAAATTGTTTCGAGACTTTAGATAAATCGCTAAAGGATATTTTGGAATTAGATAATACATATGTCAGCCAAAAAAATTTTAGAGGAAAAACTATTCTTTTGGGATGAGATTTCAGGCAGATACTTCCAATTGTTGTAGGAGGTACTCGACATGATATTATTAATGCATCTCTTACAAAATCTCACATATGGAGTAAGTGTAAAATTTTCCGACTACAAACAAATATGAGACTGTTACATGGTTCTCTTGCAAAATGAAGCGGCTACTTTATCTTTAGCTGAGTTTAGCAAATGGGTATTGGATGTTGGTGATGGCAAGATACATACTATTAAATTAGATGGAGAAGAAGAAGTTACTTGGATAAAAATTCCTGATGATCTGCTTATAGAAAATATTGATAACAGAATTGAGAGTATTGTTCAGGAAGTATATGATGATATTCAAGAAAATTATAATAATCCAAGCTACCTAAGAGATAGAGCCATTGTTACACCGATAAATGAAATAGTTGATGAGATTAATACATATGTACTTTCTTTAGTGCCAGCTGAAGAGCGAACATACTTGAGTTCAGATTCAGTATGTAATTCATCAGGAAATGTTGAAGATAATGATATACTTTATCCAGTGGATTTTTTGAATTTTTTGAAATTTAATGGAATCCCCCATCATGAATTAAAATTAAAAGTAGGGGCTCCTATAATGTTGCTCCGAAACATTAACCAAAGTTCTGGACTTTGTAATGGTACACGATTGTTGGTGACTCAGCTTTCTCCTAGAATTATTGAAGCACAAATTTTCATTGGCAACCATATTGGTGAAAAAGTTTACATCCCTCGCATTATCATTAATGTCACTGATTCAAAATGACCATTTATTTTGAAAAGGTGACAGTTTCCGATACGCTTGAGTTATGCAATGACAATTAATAAAAGTCAAGGACAAACATTGCAGAAAGTTGGATTTTATTTATCTCAGCCTGTTTTTTCTGATTACCAACTTTATGTAGCGATTTCAAAAGTCACTTCTAGAGAAGGATTACCAATCTTTCTAAAAAATAAAGATAAGGAGCCTGAATGATATACAAGAAATATTATTTACCATGAAATATTTGAAGATTTGTAATATTTTGTTGCTTGCAATGCAATATAATATCCAGTTGCTTGACTTACAGCTTTAATATAATAATGGAATACACACTATTATCGGAATTATCATTACAACACCAAAAATGCAAGATCAAAGCAAGGATATGTCGAGTATGTGAGTCAACTGCGCCATTTTTGAAAGGAGATATATTTAGCCTTGACTACCTTCTGGTATATGAGAATGTGATAATGTTATGATTTTCATAAGACTTCTGCCTTTTTTTCCTTCTTTATATTATATTTATATTTTTTTCCAAAAAATAATGCAATTATTATCTAATTCGGAAGCAAGATACAGAAGAAGTTAGATGTCGAATAACTGAAGGAAATGTATATCTAATAGAAAAATTCAACATTGTTCCAAATAAGAAAAAATATGCTGCTATTGATCGTCATGACTACTTGGTTCAAATTAATAAATGGACCTCCCTAACCCTGCTTGAAGAAGATAACGAAAAACTACCATTATATAGTTTTAATTTCTTAAACTTTTCTCATGTTGAAAAACAAAAATATAATGATGCTGTTCTCACAGGTATTATTTATTTACACGATTACATGTTTGTTTCATAAAAAAGTTTCTTCCTATTTGTAGATTTTCCAGATGCTAACATTAGTACTCTCTATGTTTTGAAGATGTTTTGGGACAGGTTACATCTATTAGCGACATCACACACAAATATGTGGGGCAAACATTTACAGCTATTAGAAATTTACAAATTCAAGATTTAGAGTAAGTATTTGTTTTTTCATATTACATGTTTTATACTATATATAAATATGTTCATACACTTATATCAGCTAAATGTCTCCTTTTTTTTTATATATAGGAGAAATGATTTATCCGTTACATTATGGGATAAGTTTGTTTTGGATTTTGATGATACTTACATTTTAGAGAAAGAAAAAGATGGGAATAAGCCAATTGTATTAGTCCTTGCTGGAATGACTGTTCACTCATTTAGAGATTTACACCTAGCTTTTCAAACCAATAAGTGCATATATTGAAATATATATATATATATATATATATATATATATATATATATATATATATATATATATATATATATATATATATATATATATATATATATATATAGTTAACACTAATCCTATATGTTACTCTATATATATAGAAAATATTTATCTATCATCGTGCTCAGCTTCAAAAATTTACCTTGATTTAGAAATTCCAGAAGTTATCCAAATGTTACAAAGGTTTGACAATCCATCATTTCATTAATATCAATTAATAATTAATATATAGAATTAGTAATCTTGACATACCTATGAACTATCACATGCAGTTTTTAAGTTGTGAATAAATCGATTCAGCGAATTGACACAAGCCATGAACAAATTATTAGTCCTAAAAAAAAATGTGTTTAAATCGAAAAAATATTACTGAATTGTTTCTTCTGCATCTTTCTACCTTACAGTTAAAATTATTTATAGAATATCAAACATCTATTGTTTTTTTCTCTTTTGTCCTTTTTTACTTACTTTCTGTTGCAATATATATATATATATATATATATATATATATATATATATATATATATATATATATATATATATATATATATATATATATATATATATATATATATATATATATATATATATATATATATATATATATAACATATATATTTTTTGTTACAATTGATAGAACACGAAGTTCACCTGTCAAGAGAAAATTATTGAATTTGACATGTCATTTGGTTGGTGGTATAAAGCGTGTTACAAGTGCAAAGCATCTGTGAAAACATATGATGATTCTTTCTACTGCTCCAATTGTAATGAAAATGATCAAAATTCTATACCATGGTAATAACTGTTTCTAACATTATAATTATAATAACTGTAATTTGATAGAAATTAAATTGTTATGTTACTTACTTTATACCATTAATTGATATTATGACTATATATGCAATTAAAAAGTACAAGTTAAATACTGTTGTTGAATATTCAAGTGGCTCTACTAATTTCACTATATTTGGAAAGTCAGCACAAGATCTTATTAGTATTCCAACTCAAATTTTAGCTACGTGGGGCGGATCAATTTACGCCTGCTCCGCCAATTAAATTTATTATTGGGCAAGAGCATGTTTTTCAAATTATGTCCGACACACAGATATTTAAGTCCAGCACTCCATCTTTTAAAGTAACAAAAATGTTTCCTCTAAACTGTAATACCAAAGGAAAGTCTCATGTGGAACAAATTTTGGTTATCAAATATGAAGAACAACTGCAATCTCCTACTACTAACAAATAAATCAACAAAGATTTATTTATAGAGATAGCGCCGGACGTGAAAATTTCTTCCAGGTACTCCCATTATTATTTTATATTAAGAAATATTTTATATAAATTTGTATAAATGTGTTTTTTTGTCTTTTTTAATATTTACAAATATTTTTATGAGACAATTTGCTCATAACTTATGAGACATTCAACATCCTAAGAGACTTCGACTTACGTAATATATCTGATCTAAATTAATTTTGCTACTGAATAATTTACGATTATATTATATAATATAAGTATAATTTATTTATGATATCAAATTATTGAATTTGATTGTAGGTTTGATGAAGCAAGTCCATCTAATAAAGAGAGCAAATAAAGAATTACCGGTTATCCTCCACGTAATTTATTTTTTTAATATTATATTTCTGCTCTCTATGCAATACATTATATCTAATACCTGCAGTTTACTTTTTAAATATTTTATTTATGTTCTCTATGTAATACATGATGTCTAATGCCTAATTATTCCGTAGTTGTCGCTATATTTTTGTTCTCTATGTAATACATTATGTTGATTACCTGTAATTTATTTTTTTAATATTATATTTCTGTTCTTTATATAATATATGATGTCTAATATTTAATCATTTTATAATTATTATGTCTAATTGTTTTTTAGTTTCTGCAAAGGGCAATGCTATATGTACACCCCGAAAGGAGTGTACATCCTACACCTCGGTGGGGGTGTCTTTGGGGTCACATAACTAGTTTTTTTTTTTTTTTTTTTTTTTTTTTTTTTTTTTTGAATGATCGTGAAACAGCCCTCGTAACGTGCCGTTTGGGATTCTTTGCACTTTTCAGTGAGACTGCAAGATCCACATGAACTCCTATCTCACGCCAACCGTTGATCAAACAGCTCAACCCAGACGGGCGCCTCGGATTAAACACAGCTTGCTGCGAGTTTCCCACTCGCAGGGGAATCTCAACGTCTCACCGCCTCGCGACAAGCACCCCGCCACGTGGCCACGTCTACTCCCTCCCTTCTTTCCACCCGTCAAAAAAAAGAAAAGAAAAAATTAAAAAGAAAAAAAATCACCGCTCATTTACACCACCACACGACACCTTCGTCCCCATTTCTCCTCCTCCTCCTCCTCCTCCTCCTCCTACTCTTCTTTGATCCAGGGCATGGCGGAATCCTCTGCCCTATGCTTCTCCTTCCGCGTGATTTCCCCCTCCAAACCCCACTTTCCCTCTTCTTCCTCTTCGTCCTCCTCGTCCTCGTCGCCTCCGAGCTCCGTGGTTCTCCGCCTTCGCCGATGCTCGCCTCGCCCTTTGCGAGCTCAATCGACGGGCGCCGACGATTGTGGCATCTTCGGCGACGATCCCTATGGCCCCTACCCATGGGAATCCTCTTCTGCATCCGATGAATCGAGTATGATTTCTATTCTATCTCGAACCATACTTCGCCTTTTTTTTTTGTATCAATATTGTGTTAATATTGTAATTGTAGATCATCGGTTGCTTTGTTGTGGTCTATTGTTGTGTTGATTTGGTTGATTTGGTTGATTGGGCATAAGAATGCTTTATATTACTCTTCTTTTTATTCTCGGTGCTAAATGCAAGATTTTCGGAACCTAAATCTAGGGTTTGTGTTTTTATTTCCCTGCCCTGGTATTTGCTTTGATCACCATTTTATATAGGCTGGTACTAGTGAGAGAAAAGATCAAGCTTTTTCACTTTAGCCCATCTTATCTATAGGCTTGCTTTAATAGTCATTTTTGTTTAATAGAGGATAATACCCTATTTCTGTTATTAATGCACTTCTAGTAGTATCAGAGATTGCTGTTTATTTGTTTATTTTGATTAGGTTATCCCAAAGAAGTAATTTTCTATTTCTAACTTGTTATGTCAATGTACATTATAGTCCGTATTAAATTGGAGACACTCAAATAATTTTAGGTTCGGTTTGGTCCAACTTTTGGAATAGCTTCATACTCTAAACGCAGCAGCCAAGAATTTGACAAAGTAAAGTCCGGAGCTTTGCTGTGGGGTGAGAAGCTGAAATGATCTTCTAGGTGGCATAAATGGAAGAAAATCTTCTAAAATGTTGTCATTTCCAAATCAATCGTGTTGGACAATGTGTCCTGGTTCGACACTAAAGGCACATTTGCCATCTATCCATTGTGTGTCCATAGTCCTACTTACTCTTCACACGTTCTTTGTGTATCCCTTATGATTACACACATCCATAATACATTTGAAGTGTGTCTATTACATGCCTAATATATGAAAATGTTAGGCAATATAAGTAGCCAATGTCCTATCTATTTGATATGGTGTTTGAAGCGATTGTTAGAATAAATTATCTAGTTCTGTGTAGTGCATGATTAATTCTTCAAATTTAAAATATGTTTTAAGTTCTAATTTAGTATGGTTATTCTTTATCAAACTTAATGTAACTAGTTGTCTAGTTTTTACATCTGAAAATCAAGAAAAAATAATTGTTTTCTATAAGTGAGGAATTTATTATGGAAATGCTATTTCTTTTAAAAGCCATGGTAATATTTTATGTAGATAGATGCTTTTCTTCTATAATTTTCATATTTATTGGCCACGTACCTAGCATGCCCGTATCCTAATTTTTTCAAAGTTGTTGAGTTGCTGTGTCCGAATCATGTTGCATCCTATGTCTAGTGCCATGTCCATGTAACCTACACTATTAGTGCTTTTTTGATTAGCTCTGATCAAACAACACTTGAACAAAAGCTTCAAAAACAGTCCTTTTTTATGTGGCAAAAAGTTTTAAAGAGGATCCCTATATACTGCAATTTATTGTGGATTTGGTCTTGTCGAAATACTTATGGAATATAATTAATTGTTTGTGGAAAGGAATGATATGCATCGATAATTAAATTATCATTGGAAGAGTGTTGATCTAGTTTTATTTTTGTGTTTGTCTTCTTTAGTCGCATCAATTAAATTTTATTTTTCTAATGATTATCTGCTAATAAAGTTATTTGCTGGTCAATGGAATGATCCTTTCAAGCTTACTATAGTGGTAGTTCGGTTAGTCTGTTTGATATATTTTATTTGTTACTTTATCTCATCTTTATCTGTGTATTTGCAGCCATTCAGTGGGTGCCTGGAGATAAAATTACGCTTTTTACTACTGAAGGACTCATTCAGCTAGGAGGCTCTCTTGTTCCTCGTAGATTTCCTGTTGGTGATGTAATGTCTTTTGGACTTTCTTGGTTGACCGCATATCATTAATGATGAGCCAATAGCATCGATAACTTCAATATTCTCATGGCATTTGTTATAGCTGATCTGCTACTAGGAATGTCAATGGGTTAGTTTCAGGGTGGTTTTTGCGAAACCTAAAACCGAATCTGTATGAAAAGCTGAAAGCTGAAACCATACCTGAACTTGTATAATTTAAATCAAATCGAACCACTAAGAAAAACTGCAAACCTGTACTGAAATTGAAAAACTGTATTGGACTATTTAATATGCTATGTATTAAATTAGATCATTAACAATATTAACTATTAATTTAATACCTAAAAAAGTTTACTTGTCTCAACATAAAATAGGCTTCTAGAGGAGTCGTCAGGTTTCGGGTTTGGGTTCAGTGTGGGTACAATAAAAAACTACCGCAACCAAAAACGTTGAGTTTGGAATCTTTGCCTCCATCGCCAAAACCATCCCTATTTAGCATTGGTGAAAGCCATCACAATTGGGTTCAAATTTGGATAAAATGTCGGGAAGTCATATCCATTGACATCTCAATCCACTACACTACCTTCTTATTCTTGTTGTATAGCATAATCGCTTAAACAATGAATTTCAATGGAACAGAATTGTGATACGAAACCCAATTTCCACAGGCCACGTTCAGTAAAGTGTTTTAAACCATCCCTATTTGGCGTTGGTGAAAGCCATCACAATTGGGTTCAAATTTGGATAAAATGTCAGGAAGTCATATCCATCGACATCTCAATCCACTACACTACCTTCTTATTCTTGTTGTATAGCATAATCACTTAATGCAATGAATTTCAATGGAACAGGATTGTGATACGAAAACCAATTTCTACATGCCACGTTCCGTAAAGTGTTATTTGCATATTAGTCCCTCAAAACTTTCTTATTGGAAATTAACATCTCGAATTGTGTTATGGTAGTCCTTAAATCATATTTGATTGTGCGTCTTAGTTCCTCAAGTCATGTTAAGAAGATATTGCTGAATATCCACTAATTATGTTAATTTTCTGACAGGAAACAAACCTTAGTATAAATGGTGCTACCCGAAGCATCGTAAAAAAATAAGAAAAATAAAATCCCCAGGGGCCTCATCTCTTTTCATTCCACACCTTTAAGAACTCTGTAAAAAAGGAAAAAAAGAGCTACTAAACAAAGAATATGTCATCTGAGTAAGAGTGCCAGTGAGAAATGAGAGGAACTACCTTCCTTTAACCTAGCAATTTAAAGTTTTGCTGTTTTTGATTGGTTATAATGAAGATATATATCTCACTTGAGGGTATATTTCTAAAAAGATGAGAGGAGATGAAATGGAGAGATTTGCATAGTAGGAGGTGAATATATTGGGGAAAAAAAGAATAAACACTTTGTTCCAATTTGTGGGGATAAAATGGAATTTTTCACTTCCTTTCACGTGCATTAGTCGAAGAACTTGGTCGGACTAATATGTACAACTATGGTTGGTTTTAAGGACTATGAATATGTGGGGATAAAATGAAATTTTTCTCTTCCTTTCATGCACATTAGTAGAAGAACTTGGTCGGACTAATATGTACAACTATGATAGGTTTTAAGGACTATGAATTTGTTGGGATAAAATGGAATTTTTCACTTCCTTTCACGTTCATTAGTAGAAGAACTCGGTCGGACTAACATGTACAACTATGGTTGGTTTCAAGGACTATCATATAATACTAATGCTACTGTACTTAGTATTACCTGTACTCAATATTAATCATATAATACAACTATGGTCAGACCAATATGTACAACTATGGTTGGTTTTAAGGACTATCATATAAGGAACAAGAATCAGGTACTTGTACTCAATATTAATAGATTTTAGGCACTGGTTGTGTGAAACTTCCATATAACATTGATATATAATGTCACTTTGATTTTATTTTGTCATTTGGTTAGACTACTTGAGTTATTGAAAAGGTATGCTTTGCTGATTGATTTGTGTCTGATGCTTCCTTCTTTGCTGATTGATTTGTGTCTGATGCTTCCTTCTCTTGTTATGAGTTTGGAATTTGAGGGTGAGTTGTCTCAAGTCTTAACTGCAAACTGCAGACTTGACAAAAAGATTTGGGTACTTATGTTTGTATGTTTGGCTACTTTATGCTCATATGTTTGGATAACTACAAAACTTAAAAATTCGGGATGAATGTTGATTATAGTAAGCTAAAAATGTACTTCTCAGACTAAACAATGCAACAGGATAGGTATATAGATGTACATGCTTATGCAACAGGATAGGTATATAGATGTACATGCTTATCGTTGTGATCTGTAATAAGCATTAGAGGAACTTTTATGTGTAACCAACAGTATTACCATTGATTGCAGATAGAATTATTGATTTATGAAATTTATGAACAAGAATTCTTGAGTAACTTGAAAATGTGGAGAATAATTCTGAGAATCATTCAAGCAAAAGGAGAGCCACAAAAGATGTATAGGTATATGAAAGCTTGTTCTTATTGTTGTGAGCTGTAATATGCATTAGAGAATTTGCTCAGTCCGAAAGACAGAGATGAATGATCTACAACTTGTTTAGACCTATCAAACAATGTTGCCTATCCTTATATCCATCACTACAAAGTTCTGTTTCATAAATGAAAAACTACACATTTATTATAGTTCGGCTTGATTTCTACTTAGTCTCATCTTTAATTAGGAATTTCTTTTATACTTCTCTGAAGTATTTATGAACTTTGTTTCTCATGCAATTATTCTCAAATCAGAAGAGACAATCGAAAGGGAAAACATCACAGAGGTATCAGCGGTTTCAGGAGAGTGATTACATGGATCCAAATCAACGCCTCTGCCTTGGTGCGCTCTTTGATATAGCAGCAACAAATGTGAGCATATTATTAGAAATGTCTTCTTTATTCATTTGACTTATCTTTCTTATTTTGTTCTATGAAATTAGCATCTGTTCATGCAGGGACTTGATATGGGTCGGAGATTATGCATCTATGGGTTTTGCCGCTCCATTGAAATGCTAAGTGATGTCGTTGAAGATACTGTGCTGGAGCATGGTGGTGAGGTATGTGATTCTACTGGAGTAGTTTTTAATGCATGTAATGTTAGGAAAAATTGCACAAAATTTGATTGTGATTAAACTATCTAACTAATTTTTAATAAAATTATAAAGTGTACTCAAAAGAAATTCGCTATGGAAAATCCTAAAATTGTTGAAGAAAAGAAAGCCGAAAAGCGTATGATCCGGAAGCATGCGAAACACTGCCCTAAGGCGTATTTTCATTGTTCGTGGGGGATTAATCAAAAACACCACCCCAAGGTATGATTGGAATTTTCCTTCTTGCGAGCACGATCGTGAAGGAGGTCGCAGGAGAAGCTTTCAACACTTGGCGATAGGGGAAAAAAAAAATTAATGGAGAGTGAAGTTAGAGAAAGAGAAAGAAGTTATATATATATATATATATATATATATATATATATATATATACTAGTTAATTAGGATACTAAATAAAAAATATATAAAATTATTTTAACATTAAATTAAAATTTTGTGTATATATTGCATAATATTAAAATTTATATAATAATCAAATAAATAATAATTTTTTCACAACTAAATTAATAATATTTTTAGAATAGAAGCCCATGAGTAATTAACAATTAATAATTATATAAAATTATTAAATTTGATAATTTTTTAACATAGGTAAATATAAATTTTAAATTTAAAGTAATTATAAAGTTGACGATCTCACTAAAAAAAAAATAAAAATTGAGGGGCTTATTTAGAAATATCATATAGTAAAAGATCTCTCCATATATTTTTTATTAAGAAATTCAAATAAAAAATAGTTGAGGAGACCATTTTATTATTGCTTATAGATTAAAGGTATTTATATATTTTTATCTTTAAAGGTTAAAAAAAATAATTTTTATAAAAGAATTATCATATATGGATGTCAAATAAATATGTAAAGAAAAAGATATACAATACAAAATGACTTATTACATTCACACAATAAAAATTGGAAGCAAAATATCAATTAAACATCTAGAGTATAAATTTTCAAATATTTTCTAAGCCTTCTAAAAAGACTATATAATTTAATATAATAATTTATAATTCATCTTAATAAAATAATAAATAAATAAATAATAAAAAAAAGAAGTTATGATTCAAATCCACAGTACGTGTCTCCTGTTATAATTCTTTTTTCGTTTAATTTCAAGGTCCAGTTGATGCGATAGTTCATAGCAATTCTACTTTCTTTTTTTCAAGGAACAAAATTATTAAATAATAAAAAAAATTTGTAAAAATTAATTACCCATTACTTGATTTGAAAAAATGATCTAAAACGTATCTTTAAAATTAAAATATGAAGAGACAACAATAAAGTAGCATTCATGTCTTATTATTTGGAAGATAAAAAGATTAGTGGTAAGAAACTCTAAAAACTCTTTTTTTTTGTATTTTTTATAATTTTTTTTAATATAATGAACTATATAGTTTAACAACTCTTGATTTACAAAAGAAGATAAAATTGTTCTACTTTTTCTATTATGTTACTTGTATAATTTATCTTTTTTTTAATATAATTGAAATCGTAAGCAACTTATAAATTATATCAACAACACGCAAGTGAAGATTAATACCAAAAATATATGGCGATTCAAAATAAAGATTAATACCAAAAATAAAAAAACAAGTAATTTTTTATGTGAAACAAATTTTTTATATGGTGAATTTATGCACAAATTATAAAAATAATTATTAGAACTCCCTCTCCCTAATAGTTGTATATTTAAGAATATAATATTATTGGATATATATATTTTTTAATTATGTTTTTGTGTTCCACAACCTAAGCAACCCACCACGCATTTATAAAAAATGACCACTGTAACTTTAAAACTAGATACCAATAGGCATTATTATTATTATTATTATCTTTATAAAAGAATTATCTGATATAGATATCAAATAAATATGTAAAAAAAGAGATGTAAAACACAAAATGACTTATTAAATTTACACAATAAAAATAAAAATAAAAGATCAATCAAATATCTTATTATGGCATGAGAGTAGAAATTTCAAATATATTCTAAACCTTCGTAAAAGACCATAGCTCATTTTAATAAACAATAAAAAAAATAAATTAAAAAATAAATAAATGGGAAAGAAAAAAACTTTTGATTCAAACTCACAGTATCTCGTATTGATGTCATAGCCCATAACAATCCTACTTTCTTCTTTTGAGGAACAAAATTATTAAATAATAAAAAAAATCGAAAAAATTAAATACTTATTACTTTGTTTGCAATGAAAACTAATAGATGAAAAAAATATCTAAAACTTATCCTTAGAATATAAAGAGATAGCAATAAATTAAGTAGTATTCATACTTTTATTGTTTGGAATATGAAAAGGTTATTTGTAATCCTAAGCTCTTCCATTTACAAAAGAAAGTAAGATTGTTGGAATTCCTCTATTCCTTTATTTGTAGAATAATAATTAATTAGAGGATATGGATAGAATTAATTATTTAATGAAGTAGGTGTATGCATCATAATTATTCTAACTAAACTATAATATTTTAATTTATAAATCTAAATATAAACTAATGTAATCTATATAATTTAAAAAATTTGTCTATATAAATTATATATATATTTCATAACCTTTTTCTAATATCATAAAATTGAAAATTAAATTACAAATTTGAAATCGCAACCAACTCAAAAATTAATATTACTTGATTCTTTTACTAATTGAATGAAATATAATTTTGTCTCAAAATTTAGTTTAAAGACTCAATTAGGATATAAAATTTGATTTGTCGTGATAAATTTGAAATTTTACATTAAAAAAAATTTGAAATTTGAAGTTTAAAATCAAAATCAGAATAGAAAATTATTATTGGTTCAAAATTTAAATTTATTGTAATTACACAATCGGAGAGAAGGATGGTGAAGGGTATACTTGTAATTACATATTACTTACCGACAAATAAGTGGGTGAGACGAAACTACCAAACATATTTGTTTATAAGTTTATACACGTGCGATGCACATGTAAGAATCTAGATAAATAAAAATTATTTATAATTTATTGTGTATGTTTATTTTTATAAATCAAATTATTTATAAAATATAATTTAAAATTTTGGATAATTATTTTAATGAAATAATGTAAATTTGAATACTACGATAATTTTATAATAAATTTGTATTTATATGATTAATTGATAAAAATATTTTATTAATTGGTCAATTTTTTTATGGCATTTACACTATCTATTTATTTATATAAATAAATTGAATTATTTAATTTTCATAAATACATATAACTCTTAACTTAGTCATAAAAATATTTTCTCAAGAAATATATAAAAGACCATAAAAATTACTATAATTAATAAAATAAAATAATTTTATTTAGTAAGAAAGAAAAATCAATATAATTATTAAAATAATTATGCTTATTGAGAGAGCACACTTAAGATTATAAAAATTCAGTTTTACATTATTTTACTTTAATATTAAAATTTTATTTTTAATCCATAAAGAGGGTACATAAAAGATTTAAAAAAATTATTTATACCTTAAAAATAATTTACTTGCATTTTGATTCATAAGAGAAAGAATGAGAAAAATCATATAAAATCATTATTTATGAAGATTTTAAATCTAAATTATAAGTTTACGTCATGAATTAAAAATTTAATTTGTATTCCAAATTTAAATTCTACTGCAAAATTATAAATTTAAATTTCAACTTTATTTTTACATTTTTTTTTTTATATTGAACTGAATTATTATAGGTCTTTTGAATTTCAAAACAGAAGGCAAGTCTAAATTTACAATTTGAATATAAAATTTCAACTAAAATATTAAAAATTTAAACTTACTAATGCATTTATTTAATATTTGAAATCATATTTTCATTAAAAAATTTTACCACACTCTAATTAACAACTTTATATTAGATTATCTTTTAATATATCTTATATCAATAAAGTTTTTATTAAACTCAAATTTATATTTACCATTTATATATAATTCAACGTAAATAAAATTTGAGTTTAAAAGTTACTCTTAGATTAATATTCACATTTTATATTTCAAAAATTAAAGTTCGAATAGAAATTTAAACTTTAATTAAAAATTTAAATTTATAATTTTAATTTTAAATTTAAATTTTGATTATAAAATAATCTCTTTGATATATTTTTTTCTCAACTTTTCTTTAGTAAGAAAAGGTATTTTACTATATTACTTTTAGCAGCTTTTAAATATTAAAAAAAATTGACATAATCTCTTAAAATAATTTTTTATAAAATAGAAATTTAAATTATTTTGTAGAAAATAAAATTTTAAATTCAAATTGAAAAATTGAAATCTCAACATATCTCACAAATAATACTAAACAATTATTTTAATATCTTTTATATTAAAATACATTCATAATTGACTAAATAAATCAAATTTAAATTAAAAAATTTAAGCGCAACTTCAACTTCAAATTAAATATTTGAAATAGTAATATTTTTTCAAGATAATATATAAATTTGAACTCTAATTTAAACTTTCAAATCACAACCCATATAAAAAATTTATTTTTTAATATTTTTATGCCATAGGAAATTTTTAATTAATTAAAATTTGAAATTTGAATGAGTTCAACTTTGAATTAAAAAATTATATATATATAGCAACACATCTTAACGAAATAAAGTAAAAATTCTAAGTTGATTTAAAAATGTGAAATTGCAACCTATTTAATTAATTTATATTAGACTAACTTTTTTTTATTTGTATTACCAAAATAAATTTATAATTAATTAAAAATTTTAAAATTTGAGATCAATATCTAAACTTAATTTTGAATTTGAATAAAATTTAATATTGTAACACATCCAGCAAATTGAATATTATATTAAATCAAATAGATAACTTTTCAGTAATTAATAAAGAGTATAGAACAAAATTTGAATGAGGAGCACTCTTAACGACAATGATAAGATGAAAAAAAAAAAAAGTAATTTAAAAATAACTTAAGTTTAAGTTCACAATTTGAACATAAAATTTTGTTTAAAATATATAAATTAAAATTTTTAACTTATAGTTTAAATCTAATTTCAAGTCTAATTATAAATTTATAATTAATTGATTTCAAAACAAATTTCATCAAACAATACTAATGAAAATATTATAATTTCACACATACCTTATTGGATTTGTTGGATGCTAGGAGAACTTGGTACAATATAATTTTTTGGCTTAGTAGTTTGATTTTACTAAAACTCTAAACTTAACTATTTATACATACTCAAGTGGCCTTTCACCTAGTCTTATAAATTTATAAGGTCATTAAATTTTTGCATAAATTCTTAAACGACCAACCCTTGGAATTCTTTAGGTTAAGAAACTTTAGAGTTCTTTAAATAAAAAATTGACCTCTCAAAATAAATTTTATATTCCTAAATAAATTTATAACTAATAAACTAATTTAGATTTTGAATTCAAAATTTAAGCTCAAAGTCGACTTTGAATTAGATATTTGAAATAAAATCATATTTAATAAAATAAAATGCAAATTTAAATTTTAATTAAAATTTTGAGATTCTAATCTATTTAATGAATTAATAGTAAATTATTTTTTAATATTTTTATAAAAAAATATATTTATAATTAATTAAAAATTTTAAAAACTAATTTCAAACTTAAACTCAACTTTGAATTCAAATTAAAATACTAATTCAAAATCAAATTAAAATATTAACTTATATAATTAATAAAAATAAATATATTTATTGAGAGAGTATGTGAAAGGCCGTAAAAATTTAATTTTTATGAGTATTTAAATTAATATTAAAAATTATATTTATGAAGAAGGTATGTGAAGAGTTTTAGAGACATTTATTAATCGGTAAATATAATTTATTAAAATATTTTTATTAATAGTAAATGATTTTTTTAATATTTTTATAACAAAATATATTTATAATTAATTAAAAATTTTAAAATTTAATTTCAAACTTAAACTCAACTTTGAATTCGAATTAAAATACAAATTTAAAATCAAATTAAAATATTAACTTATATAATTAATTAAAATAATTAAATATATATTTATTAAGAGAGGATGCGAAAGGTCATAAAAATTTGATTTTTATAGGTATTTAAGTTAATATTAGAAATTATATTTATGAAGAGGGTATGTGAATAGTTTAAGAGACACTTATTAATGGGTAAATGCAATAATTTTAAATTTGAACTATAAGTTTAATCTTGAATTAAAATTTGAATTTATGGGTAAATACCATTTATACAAAGGGTGAGAATAAATTATTAATACTAATTAACTATAATAATTTTAAATTTGAACTATAAGTTTAACCTTGAATTAAAAATTGAATTTCTATTCTAAATTTCAATTGTACATCAAGATAGTAAATCTAAATTTAATTTTAAATTTTTAATTAAAATTTTATTTAAATTGAATTAAACCATTCGAAGTTCTTTGAATTAAAAAAAAAACTCATGTTTAAATTTTCAATTTGAGTATAATATGTCAACGAAACTAAAATTGGAATTAAAAAAAAAACTTAAATTTAAGTAAGCAATTTGAATATAGAGCTTTATTTTACAACATATATTTGAATCTGAATTTAAATAGTAAACTAAAATTCAAATTGTAAACTCGTATTTTGAATTTAACTTTCAAATATAATTACAAATTAATAATTTATTGAATTTTAATTGAATAATTTAAATTTGAATTCACAACAAATATTATTCAATAATTATTATAAAATTAATGATGTGAAGGATATTTTAGTAATTTGCGCGTACCGACAAAAAAGGGTGACACGAAACCAACAAATATATTTGTTTATAATAATAAGAATATATTTGTATATATATATATATATATATATATATATATATATATATATATATATATATATATATATATAGGGCTACTATATTCTTATGAGTATACACCCTTTCGTACTCATAAATTATTTTCGATGATGGAGCTTCTGAATCGACGATCCATACCGTTAAACATAATCTAGAGTATTTTAAACTTTTAGAAAATGAATTTCGTAATTTTTCAAAATTATAATAAAGTTCATCAAGTGAGCAAAAAATGAACGGTCAAAATCAAACGACCTCCTAAAAATAGAGGTTCTGATTCTTTAATTTAAGATCGGAGGTGAATAGAATTTTCTATAAAAAATTTAACCTATTTCGTTTTTTTTTACACCGTTAAACTAGCAAGCATCCTATATCGGCTGTTAAAAATTATCAATTTTGAAATCTTTTGATCATAAAGCAAATGATGTCAACAAATTATGAAATTTATTTTCTAAAAGTTTAAAATGCTCTAGATTATATTTAACGGTATGGATCGTCGATTTAGAAGTTCCATCATCGAAAACAATTTATGAGTATGAAAGGGTCTATACTCATAAGAGTTTTGTAGCCCTACTCTCTCTCTCTCTCTCTCTCTCTCTCTCTCTCTCTCTCTCTCTCTCTCTCTATATATATATATATATATATATATATATATATATATATATATATATATATATATTCTTTTATTCATGTATGGATGAATATTTCTATTGTAACGATCCGACCCACTAGCAATAATAACTCGTTGGGCCTAAATCACAGCCCAAAATACTTAAGCCCAGTTATTATTATTATTGTCTATGTCTTATATATATCCAAAGACATTGATGTGAGACTATTGGGGTGTCACAGACTCCCTCCTTTTAGGCCTGACGTCCTCGTCAGTCCAAACACACACATAGCAGCCCAAGATCACCAGGCGATGTGAGACTTGTCTCGCTAGCCCTGTCATCTAGACCCAGGCTCAGTCGAGACTCGCTGCACACTTCCGGCTGGTTATTGGCTCTAATATCAAATGTAACGACCCGGCCCACTAGCAATAATAACTCGTTGGGCCTAATCAATAATCCAAAATGCTTAAGTCCAGTTATTACTACTAGTGTCCATGTCTTATATATATCCAAACACATTCACACCTATCCAATGTGGAATTATTGGGGTGTCACACCTATACTATCAATAGTATACTATCTCATCTCTCGTGTGTGTGTATATATATATATATATATATATATATATATATATATATATATATATATATATATATATATACTCTTTCATTCATGTATGAATGAACAGTAGCTATCCAGTGTAGGTGTGGTTAGTGGGAGTTGAACGTTCAACGCTTGGATCCACGTCCGCGTGGGAATCAGTGTTTCTTCCACCTATTAAATGAATAATTAAAATAAATAAATAAATAAATAAAATTTAAAAGGAAATTTTGGATTTTCTCCAACATGTACCATGCTATTTCCTTACTCTTTAGCAGTGAGTCGCCTGGGGATGGATCTTGGAAGTTTGCCATGTAGAATGTGTAATGCTTTAGTTGCCGTTAAGATGTTTTCTGCGTACGGTTCATGTTTATAGACAGTGTGGTAAAAGCTGATATTTTATATTTGCAAGAGGCTTAACTAATACAAATCTTTTTGTCCAGTTGGGAATATATAGGCAGGACCATAATTCTTAGAAAATTATGAGAAAGTCCATGAGTTTTTTGTTTTTCTTTTGTGCAAGTTCTTGTTACACATCTTTCAGTGGAACTTGAGATAATTTCATATAATTTCATTAGCAACTGCAATATTTGTCTCTCTTCTATCGTTTATTAAAAGTTTGTTTCTACTTTCCTAACTTCAAAAATTTCTATAAGTTGACACTAATTAAATTTTTAATGAAAGAAACAGAAGTTCAGTAGCTCTTGGCATCTCTTAGATTCCATGGTAAGACTCTCACAGAGCTTTTGTGAAAGAACAACTAAAGGCTAATGTACTTATATCAAGAGAAAGCTGAAAAATCCGGTATTTTCTTGAAATTATTTGAAATGATATTATCTGCATTTAAAACTTTCCTTAAGGTTGTCAATGACTGTAAAATCTGTATCCGAATTATCTTTTAAGAGGCTTTGTTTAGAGTAGAAAAGGGTGATAAATCCTTGCCAGAGAACTCTGGTCTAAAGAGGTTAATTACGTTATCTGACAATACTCAAGAGGGAATCCTATTTTTGTAGGTAGTTGCAGCGGAGAAGGCGAACAATGGAGGGTTTCACGAGAAGCTGACGATGACGGTTGCAGTGCCGCTGCTTTGGGGTGTTCCTCCTGCATCCGAGAATCTACGTTTTGCTGTCCGCAGTGGGGGAGGCATTGTTGAGAAGGTCTATTGGCAGTGGGATTTTGTGTAAAATGTACACTCTAACCCATATGTTTGTTCATGTTTTGTGCATAGAAATCTGTTGTTCTAATTCACTGATTTGCAGTATAATCCCCCATTGTATCTGTGTCACTTGTATGTATAGAACTCAAAATTCTTTGTTATGAACTCCTTGGATGAATTATTTCATTCTAATTTACCAAGATTAAAATAAGTGAAATGGGAGGATGGATGGGTAATTGCCTTGATTGATGGCTGATGGTAAGAGGAACTAGTGGTGATTGTTAAGTGTTGCCAGTCACAGTTGAATTTTTTTTTTTATTGATAAGCTTAAAAAATATTATAATTATAAAAGTAGTTTGGTAAAAAAATTATTTATAAAATTAAACATATACGGTGAAAAATTATCATTTTCTAATTGCGATAAATTATTCATCATTTTTTAAAATATATTAAAATTATATGTAGAGTTTAATGATATACTTTTTTTTAAAATTTGAATATAAAAATATATAAATTACATGAAAGTAGTGAATAATTTATTATTTTTAAAAATAATAAATTTATTATTTTTTTAAAATAATAAATTATTCATCGTTAGACCTAAGTTTATAAATAAAAATTTTAACCCACCGGCTGGAGAGTAGTGGATGGTTTGGGACATAATGGCATAGAGAGTTGTAGAGTAGTGGATGGTTTGGGACTGTTGTACATGATTGGTAGGTGAGCAAATGGGACCAATTAGCTAGTGGGTTAAGTAGAGGTCATGGCAAATAAAAATGGAAAAGACTTTTAAGTAAAAGGCAAAAGGTAATATAAATGTACCTTCCAATTTGGGACTTGTAATTTGGGAGGTTTGTGCTCATGCCGACTCCCCGGGCATGGGCTCTTTTAGGCGAGATACTTTCGAAAGGTTAAAGATAAAATATATTATAAATGTCGCATTCGAAATTGAAACTCGATATTGAGAGCATGACTCCTAGGGCACGGAACTATTGGCGAGGTACTTTCGAAAGGCTTAAAGTAAAGAGAAAATGAAAATGAAAGTGATCGAATGTGATCGGGTAAGGAGTAACCCTTGTATAGCGGCATAATAGCCGAGTTATGGTGTAGTGGCCTAGTATGGCATAGTATGGTAGCATTATGATATTGAGTAAGCACTAGTAGTGTAGTGATTATTATATCAGTATGCTAGTATAGTATTTACAACTTTCCCTATTATCTTTGCTACTAATGCTTCCATTGGACCAAGAGGCGTCGAGCATGTTTCTCGGTGGATGAACCTACTGGGAACTATTCGTAGTTCTCACATCCTGTTGGTTACCATTTTACAGATCCAGATATAGCCGGCGAGGCACACGACAGGGGTAAGGGCCCAGCAGTATAGAGACCTTGAGGGTTTAGCGGTATTATACCATTTTGTATTTTGGTGTGAACATTGTATTTGGTGAGGATAATCAAGAGAAGAATTTGTAACTAATTGTTATATAGTAAATGTTCATTGCAGCATTGTATTTCAGCTTATTTAGTTGTATTTATGTTTAAAATTGAATGCTCAGTTTAGCAGTAGTTTTACTTTGATATTGTATCTCGTTATACTCATTGTATTGCTTGAGATGGTTGTTTCGTTCCTTTCGGGTATAAAGAGATCATGCCCGATTGGCGGGTTTGTTGGCGTACCCGAACTATTCCAAATTGGCGGTCTCGGGGTATGACAGATTAGTGTGGTATCAAAGCCTAGGAGTGGTTTTAGGCGGCTAGCAAACCTTAGGGAGACCCTATTAATTAGACACGTGAGAGTGTGAGTACATTTTTGGGTGAAAGTATTCGATTAGCTATTGTTGTTCCCAAAAAGGATGTTGGGACTAATCGAGGGTAATAAACTTTCATTCTTTGGACGATTACGTTGGCGGTCGACAACGTAATATTAGAGATGAAAGGGAGTGCCCTCATGAACTTTCGCTTGATTGGGTCAAATACCTATGTCGTGCGTTGCTAAGAAGCCTAAGTTAAGGACTTGGACTAATAGTGGTTGTTGGTGTTGTTGCTTCAGGAGTAGCAATGGCATCGCGCGGTCGACGGAGGAGAGGATCCGCGTCGACGCGAGCTGAGCCCTCAGAGCACTCAGGCTCGAGTGGAGCGCAGGAATACTGGGAGCAAATGGCCGCGCTAGTCGGCGTGGTTAAGCAACAAGCGGAGGCTTCAAGGCTTCAGGCTGAGTAAATCCAAAAGCTTCATGACATAATGGCGGCTGCACCTGTATCGGCGCGCCATGTGCCATTAGGGACGACGACAGGAGTGCCCAGCTAGATGGGCCCTGACGATTTCACCGCCGAGTACATGGCTCAGCGGGCGGAGCAAGAGCGAGCTATGGGGAGTCTCGCTAAGTTCCGCAAGTTCAACCCGCCTATCTTTAGTGGCGTTGAAAGCGACCCGTTGGAGGTTGAATTGTGGGTCGACACGATGGAAAAGATGTTTGAGGACCTTCGGGTACCATACCGGGATAAAGTCCCTTTGGTTGTCCATTACGTGGATAAAATGGCTCGCAAATGGTGGAAAATTGAGAAGGGCAAGCAAACTAACGCCGCCCAACCACCCCTAACATGGGAGGAGTTTCGAGGACTTTTTTTCGCCACCTATTTCCCCGATAGTGCTAAGCAGCAAATGGAGGAATATTTTACTTGTCACGCCCCGGGGTCGAAACTGCGACCCGGGCTCGCTAACAGATCCGCCATCTGTACAGAAACTGCCGTACAGACGAAGCGTCAAGCCTGCAAAAGACAAAACTACAGCTACACAGATATCAGAGCGGATAAGAAAGCTGTAATATAAAATCTCACTACTAAACTGCTGAAAAAGTACAAGCTCCATCTCCCAAAAACAAGGTGATACAAAAGAAATCCACCTATACATCATCTACAATCCAAAAGGGAGATAGATAAACTAGAAATGTAACAATACATGATCAGCTCCCATAGTCCGGGATGGTACATCTACCTCACTCTAAAGTAACAATGCTGGTAGGGAACTATCTCGTGACTCCCAGTCCTCGGTCCGTCAAGCCAGCTCGGGCAGGAACGGAAGAAAAAGCCTCAGCAACCTGTCACCGACAGAGGGTGTGAGAACTACATCCTACAGTAGTTCTCAGTGGGTACCGTCTCCAAGAACCACGGTCTGCCCACTAAGTCTACTAGAGGCATAAGATAACAGATAAGACTGTAATAAAGAAAAGTAAGCTGGAAGGTATCTACAGCTATCATGCCTCTATCTACTATGCTCAATGGGGAACAGAACACAGATGATGGTATGCAACCACTCACTACTGACCATATGTCATAAGTACTCTGCCATCAATCTCTCAATGTCACCCAATCTCTATGACTGCCTCATAGGGTCCAGTCAAAGTAAAGCCTGCGCTCATCTACTGCCACTACGCCCAAAAAGGACTTGGTCTTACGTAGGGTGTCCCACACGGACTATCTCAATCTCAAGCGAACTCTAGTGTATCAACTAGTCGCATCATCGCAGCCTCGTCAGGCTCGGTATCATCATCGCACCCGGGGCGTTGTGACACCCCCGGAATTTGGATTAGTCCTATATATAAATGATATAATAGGACTAAATCTCTAACCCAGCTATAGCATTTTGGATGGTAGCAAGATCCAAGAGGAACATGAGAGTTAAGCGTGCTAGAGCTAGAGTAGTTCTAGGATGGGTGACCCCCTGGGAAGTGGGGCGTCACAGTTGGTATCAGAGCCTTTCACCAGCCGAAAATGTTAGATGAGTCTCGGCTGAGCCAGGGTTATATAGCGGGTAGAGCGAGGCTCCCCGGCTAATGACCGTTGTGAGTGGAGTGCAGCTCCTCACAAGGTCGGCTAAGGCTAGCGAGACGAGTCTCACATCGCCTGATGTTTGTGAGTGTGCTTGAGTCTGACGTGGACGTCAGGGCTTAAAGGGGGGAAGAATGTGACACCCCCAGAATTTGGATTAGTCCTATATATAAATGATATAATAGGACTAAATCTCTAACCCAGCTATAGCATTTTGGATGGTAGCAAGATCCAAGAGGAACATGAGAGTTAAGCGTGCTAGAGCTAGAGTAGTTCTAGGATGGGTGACCCCCTGGGAAGTGGGGCGTCACAGGTGTAGCTCGAGGGGAGCGACTCCACCGAACTCAAGTATCACAAGTATCTCATAACTGGCATGAAATGCCAGGCTCAGCAGGCTATAATCCACGATCAAACAGATCGGTATCTCCAAGCTCGAAACACAACTCAGTCGGAAATGAATCTCGACTCGAATATGAAAAGCCCAAGCACTCTCACGGCTATGTCGGAGAACCCTCAACGACTCAACTCACAACACTAACTCACAGCTGGGACCGCCGTCACTCCATACGGCTCCCACAACAACACCCCACTCATAGGCGAGAAGAGCCGACTGACGCGGCAAAGATCCGAAAATCCCGATAGACCGGTGCCTAGAACCCCAATCAAACAAGAACAGACTCTAGGCTCAATCTATCGAAGTTCTCGATCCTTTACTGTTCAGGGATTCAGCCCCTCTCGGCTAAAGTGGGAAAATCTGTCTCAACACACAAACTCACGGCTGGAGATGCTCCACAGCCAGATCCGCGAAGGGTCCGAAAACCTCGGGTGACTAATACCTACAACCCCGATCAAGCAAGAACAGGCTATAGGCGTAGCCTCCCGTCGTTTTCGGCCCAAGAAGGAAATCAGCCCATAGAACCCAGACCACTCGAATCATCTCGGGTGGATAAGTTTATAAGAAACAGTGACGTTTATTAAGAAACCATTTGGTCTGAGAGAAATCTATCTTTTAATGATTTTTAGTCTTTATTGGAAACCATTTGAAAACCAGTTTAATGTCCAAACCTCGAAGAGCCAATGCCCTCGTCCTATCAAACAAGAACAGACTCAGGCGCCCCTGCGAGGCTTGGAAGGAAACATTGGCTGACTAAAATCATGTGATCGTCCAAAAAGGTTCTGGGTTCAAGGTCCTGCTAACACACGTGCACCCCGATCACAACACGGTGGTGACGAGAAGAACAGCGGAAACTAAACTCCCGAGACCACCGTTTATCTGAAACGGCGACCAAAACACCAACACTGGCCTAACCCAGCCACCAGACCCCACTCGGCCCCCGGCCCAAGTGCAACACCCATCCAACAACACCCTGACCACTCGGCCCACTACCTGGGCGAGGAACTCTATGTCCAGAAGGATATGCAATGTGTGGGATGTCTAAAACATAAAAGAACCTAGCCCAGATTAAGGTTCTCTACTGGTCTGGTTAAACACATGCACATATGACGGGGGTGCTAGTCAAAGTTCCATGGAAACATTTAAACTAGCATGCAAATCCTATCATGATAGAATTAGAAGGAAGTCCGTAAACTTGGAGAGAAAACCAACCCACCTCTGCTCGCCACCAATTGCTTGTCGACACTTGCAATTGGGCTCAGCGGGATTACCTTGCCTCCACGGGGTCCGCACGCAAAACGAAGCACGGTGCCGGAATTTGCACGCAAAACGGAGCACACTGTGACCTACCACAAGACCGCGCGCTCCGCGGATGCCCCGAAGCCAGCCCGCGGCTCAACGCGGTGGAGAAACTCACAACCAGCCTCGACGGAAGCTAAAAACAGCACTGCAACCGCCAGGAAGGAAGAAATCGCAAAATCAGTCAAACGGTTGAAAACCGAGCATCCGGCGGCGAAAAACAGCCTCCGTCGGCGAAAAACTGCGCCCGACGGCGAAAAATAGCTCCGTCGGCAAAAAACAGCGCCCGACGGTGAAAAACAGTGCGCGGCGGCGAAAAACTGCTCCGTCGGCGAAAAACTGCGCCCGACGGCGAAAAATAGCTACGTCGGCGAAAAACAGCGCCCGACGGCGAAAAACAGCTCCGTTCGCGAAAAACTGCGCCCGACGGCGAAAAACTGCGCGCGGCGGCGAAAAACTGCTCCGTCGGCGAAAAACTGCGCCCAACGGCGAAAAACAGCTCCGTCGGCGAAAAACAGCGCCCGACGGCGAAAAACAGCTCCGCCGGCGAAAAAATGCGCCCGACGGCGAAAAACAGCGCGCGGCGGCGAAAAACTGCTCCGTCGGCGAAAAACTGCGCCCGACGGCGAAAAACAGCGCGCGGCGGCGAAAAACTGCTCCGTCGGCGAAAAACACAGCCGCGCGGCGCCAAGCACGGCCGCGCAGCGCAGGGGCTGTTGCGCGGCGTCGGAGTGCGCCGCGCAGCGCCCTTGCGGCACTGCGCGCGGCGCCCAGCGGCGCTGCGCGGCGCCCGCGCGTTCCCGCTGCTGCGCGTGGCCCGCAGCGCTGCGCGCAGCAGCGTGCGCCCGCGCGGCCCGCGCGGGCCCGCGGGGCTGCGCGCGGCCCGCAGTGTTGCGCGCAGCCCGTGCGGCCCGCAGCGCTGCGCGCGCACCCTGCGGTGCGCGCGGCCCGCACGCAGCGCAGCGCTGCGCGCGCGGCCAGGCAGTGCCGCGCGCGGCGCTCTGCTGCGCGCGGCGCTGCGCCAGGGCGCAGCGCCCGCGTCTCCCCTGCGCGCTGCCCTACCACAGGGTGCTGCCAAGGCTGCAGCATCCCGGCGGCTGCTGCGCGCGGCGCAGTTTTGCGCCCGAGCAGCAGCCGCGCCGGCCGCGCGTGCGCCATTGCGCGCGCGCGCGGCTCCCCCGGCGGCGATACACATAAATAAATTTAACTAAAAATACAATAAATCCATACAAAAATAAAATCCCAAAAAGCTCCACAAAACTCAAATTAAAGAAATATTTAAAGCTCCAAAGCACCGAACAAAACCCAAAAACTGGAAATCGCTTACCTCGCCGACGCACGCCGCACGCTCACGAGCTCCACCCGGCCACCAACGGCGAGTCCTCAAGAACCCTCTTCTTTAACTTCTTTTCCTTCATCTTCTTCTCCCTTTTCCTTTCTTCTCTGCTACAGAGGGAGGTGGGGTTGGGGATGAGGGTGACGAGGCAAGTGGATAAGGTATATATTTATATATAAAAGCTACAAGTGCTTTATTAGAGCTAATTAGCAAACTTAATTAGTTAGAGAGGGGCTTAATTTTAAAACCAAATAAATCCACTTACCTCAATACACCACCCTCAACCTCACACCTCTGCCACCAAGCAAGAAGCCCCAATTAATTAGCTAATTAATTAATTAAATAATAAAATAATCCAAAAGCCCAACTCCAACTCACTTTTTGCACTCGGGCCCTCCGCCGCTGTCCGGAACCTCCCGAACTCCGCTGTAAATCGAAAGTACACGCGCTCACAGCTTTTTCTCTTCAAAAAGCTCATCCGTTGAGTCGGGGTGCTCAAATAAAAAATCGGCTCCGAAACTGTCAGTTCCGACTCACTTTTTGCCTCCGGATCCTCCGCGTCAGTCCGGAACCTCCCGAACTTCGCTGTAATCTGATAATATACCTGTTCCAAGTGTTCCCGAATTTTCTGTACTCCACTGTGAGATGGGTAAATTCCCAAATCCAATCCTCAATCGGCGCACTATGCCGGAAAAGTCCCGAATCAAGCTGGGACTTCTGTGTTGATCCAAATCAACCCGACATCAACAAAAATCACAAGGCAACATGCCCGAGGCAAACTCTCTGCTCCACGACATCATGTGCGGTCGGCGCGCCATCCGAAGACCCGGTACTCTACACTTTCCCCTCCTTCAGAAGGTTTCGTCCCCGAAACCAAAACACACCTCCTACCTCAAAGAAGCCCTACATCAGGAACGTCATCAACCACAACTCTCTATTTGGAAAGCCGCCGGAATAGCGAAAAGTCCGAAAATTCCAAAAGACCGATGCCTTCACCCCAATCAAACAAGAACAGGTTACAGCATCGTCTCCATTTCTGGAGCAGCCCTTTTGAAATTTTTGTCCCGTTCACCCATTTCGGCGTCATGATGAGAAAACAAGGAGAGAGGTGTTGAAGCTGTCCCTGCTGTGGCTGCAACCCAAAACTACAATCTACCAACTCGAACCATGCAGGGTGCAAAACTCTGATCTCATCAACAAGGAAAGGAAGTCATACCAAGTACCAAGCGATCCGCTAACCTGGTGCCCACCAATCGGGCAACCCAAGCTCATCCTCTCGATGTGGGTGGTCGTCGTCCTGACTACCTCGACGTCGTGGCCTCATCTGGCTGGCTGTAAGTCGGAGGAGCTCATTCTTCTGGAAAAGGTAGCGGGGGTGCCGTCGCAAGCGGCATTACCGTAAGTACTGCTCGAGGGCATGCTGCCTGAAAATGTCCAGTCTGTCCACACGAAAAGCATCGCCCCTGCCTATGGTCACACTGCTGCACTGCATGTGGTCCACCGCAAATGACACACACATCCTGGTTCTGCTGCTGGTGCCTCGGCCGTGGGGGACCATCTGATCTCCGTCTCCTCTGGAATCCACTACCCTCAGGCTGGGATTGTGGCGGCCTCGGGGGTCTCGTTCTACTCGACTGTCCAAAATCAGGCGGCACTGGATGCCTGACCCCGGAGCTGGCCCCTGGCGCTCCGTCCCTCTCTGACATACACGCGGTGCCTCGGGAAACCCACCGAGCAAGCTCTATGGCTGCATCCAAAGTCGGTGACCGGTGCGAGTGAACAAGATGATAAATATCCTGGTGCAGTCCTTGCTCAAACAAATCCACCCTCTGAGCCTCATCTGGGGCGACATGTGGCACACTGTTCAACAACTTCTGGAACTCCTGAATGTATTCCTGAAGTGGTCGATCACCCTGCTGCAATCGTCGAAGATCCCCTTCTAGCTTCTGCTTTGCACTATCAGAAAAATAGGCCCCGCGCAGCAAAGCTCGAAATTCTGGCCACGTCATCAACTGTACTCCGGGTGGTCCCACTGGACGAACTCGACGCCACCAAGTCTCGGCGTCCTTCTCCAAAAAGTGCGCCCCCAAATGTACCTGATGTTCTTCCTTGATGAAGAGGTTCTCAAACAGTTTCTCCATGGCTGCGATCCAGTTCTCAACCTCCCACGGCTCCGAACTCTGACCTGAGAACCGCGGGGGATGAAACTGGCTGATAAAGGACAAGCGATCGGTGAGCTCCCTCTGCTTCGTCTCAGACAATGGGGCAATCTGAGACGAGGTCGACGAAGTCGCTACTGGAGGTGGTGCTGAAGATGTCCCCTGCTCAAGCAATCTCATCATATGCCCCATGTTTTCCTCCTGGCGCTTGGCCGCCACCTCCTGGAGCCGCAACGCCTCCGACATCTGGGCCAACTGAGCCCGCAGCTCCTGTACCTCACTCTGCCTGGCCTGCTCGGCCTCTCGCCGCTCGGGCTCCTCAGCTGAGGTCGGACGCCCTCTCGTCGCTGCACGACGTCTCGGCGGCATCGCAGGTAACTGAAACAAAAGCGAACATCAGGACACAACAACCATACAACCCAATCCAGCGAAAGTCTAAGACTTGTTATCCTTCCTAAAGTATTATGTTGTCTGCAGCCAACATAATCACCTTTGAGAGAATAACAAGTAAAATCACTCGTCCCATCCCTTGGGAGAGGTAAAAACTCAATCAGGACTCTCGCTAAGGTCACGACTCTCACGTAGTCATCCTAATGTCCAACCACAAGCCTAGGGTTTCTAAGTCCTCAATGACCTACATCCTAGGCTCTGATACCACTCTAATTTGTCACGCCCCGGGGTCGAAACTGCGACCCGGGCTCGCTAACAGATCCGCCATCTGTACGGAAACTGCCGTACAGACGAAGCGTCAAGCCTGCAAAAGACAAAACTACAGCTACACAGATATCAGAGCGGATAAGAAAGCTGTAATATAAAATCTCACTACTAAACTGCTGAAAAAGTACAAGCTCCATCTCCCAAAAATAAGGTGATACAAAAGAAATCCACCTATACATCATCTACAATCCAAAAGGGAGATAGCTAAACTAGAAATGTAACAATACATGATCAGCTCCCATAGTCCGGGATGGTACATCTACCTCACTCTAAAGTAACAATGCTGGTAGGGAACTATCTCGTGACTCCCAGTCCTCGGTCCGTCAAGCCAGCTCGGGCAGGAACGGAAGAAAAAGCCTCAGCAACCTGTCACCGACAGAGGGTGTGAGAACTACATCCTACAGTAGTTCTCAGTGGGTACCGTCTCCAAGAACCACGGTCTGCCCACTAAGTCTACTAGAGGCATAAGATAACAGATAAGACTGTAATAAGGAAAAGTAAGCTGGAAGGTATCTACAGCTATCATGCCTCTATCTACTATGCTCAATGGGGAACAGAACACAGATGATGGTATGCAACCACTCACTACTGACCATATGTCATAAGTACTCTGCCATCAATCTCTCAATGTCACCCAATCTCTATGACTGCCTCATAGGGTCCAGTCAAAGTAAAGCCTGCGCTCATCTACTGCCACTACGCCCAAAAAGGACTTGGTCTTACGTAGGGTGTCCCACACGGACTATCTCAATCTCAAGCGAACTCTAGTGTATCAACTAGTCGCATCATCGCAGCCTCGTCAGGCTCGGTATCATCATCGCACCCGGGGCGTAGCTCGAGGGGAGCGACCCCACCGAACTCAAGTATCACAAGTATCTCATAACTGACATGAAATGCCAGGCTTAGCAGGCTATAATCCACGATCAAACAGATCGGTATCTCCAAGCTCGAAACACAACTCAGTCGGAAATGAACCTCGACTCGAATATGAAAAGCCCAAGCACTCTCATGGCTATGTCGGAGAACCCTCAACGACTCAACTCACAACACTAACTCACAGCTGGGACCGCCGTCACTCCATACGGCTCCCACAACAACACCCCACTCATAGGCGAGAAGAGCCGACTGACGCGGCAAAGATTCGAAAATCCCGATAGACCGGTGCCTAGAACCCCAATCAAACAAGAACAGACTCTAGGCTCAATCTATCGAAGTTCTCGATCCTTTACCGTTCAGGGATTCGGCCCCTCTCGGCTAAAGTGGGAAAATCTGTCTCAACACACAAACTCACGGCTGGAGATGCTCCACAGCTAGATCCGCGAAGGGTCCGAAAACCTCGGGTGACTAATACCTACAACCCCGATCAAGCAAGAACAGGCTATAGGCGTAGCCTCCCGTCGTTTTCGGCCCAAGAAGGAAATCAGCCCATAGAACCCAGACCACTCGAATCATCTCGGGTGGATAAGTTTATAAGAAACAGTGACGTTTATTAAGAAACCATTTGGTCTGAGAGAAATCTATCTTTTAATGATTTTTAGTCTTTATTGGAAACCATTTGAAAACCAGTTTAATGTCCAAACCTCGAAGAGCCAATGCCCTCGTCCTATCAAAAAAGAACAGACTCAGGCGCCCCTGCGAGGCTTGGAAAGAAACATTGGCTGACTAAAATAATGTGATCGTCCAAAAGGGTTCTGAGTTCAAGGTCCTGCTAACACACGTGCACCCCGATCACAACACGGTGGTGACGAGAAGAACAGCGGAAATTAAACTCCCGGGACCACCGTTTATCTGAAACGGCTCCCAAAACACCAACACTGGCCTAACCCAGCCACCAGACCCCACTCGGCCCCCGGCCCGAGTGCAACACCCATCCCACAACACCCTGACCACTCGGCCCACTACCTGGGCGAGGAACTCTATGTCCAGAAGGATATGCAATGTGTGGGATGTCTAAAACATAAAAGAACCTAGCCCAGATTAAGGTTCTCTACTGGTCTGGTTAAACACATGCACATATGACGGGGGTGCTAGTCAAAGTTCCATGGAAACACTTAAACTAGCATGCAAATCCTATCATGATAGAATTAGAAGGAAGTCCGTAAACTTGGAGAGAAAACCAACCCACCTCTGCTCGCCACCAATTGCTTGTCGACACTTGCAATTGGGCTTAGTGGGATTACCTTGCCTCCACGGGGTCCGCACGCAAAACGAAGCACGGTGCCGAAATCCGCACGCAAAACGGAGCACACTGTGACCTACCACAAGACCGCGCGCTCCGCGGATGCCCCGAAGCCAGCCCGCGGCTCAACGCGGTGGAGAAACTCACAACCAGCCTCGACGGAAGCTAAAAACAGCACTGCAACCGCTAGGAAGGAAGAAATCGCAAAATCAGTCAAACGGTCGAAAACCGAGCATCCGGCGGCGAAAAACAGCCTCCGTCGGCGAAAAACTGCGCCCGACGGCGAAAAACAGCTCCGTCTGTCACGCCCCGGGTCGAAACTGCGCCCCGGGCTCGCCAACAGATCCGCCGCCCATACGGGAAGCCCCGTATAGACGTAGCGACTAACCTGCAAATGAGATCTACACTAAACAGATATCAGAGCTGAAAAGGTAAAAGCTGGATAAAGTAAATACAACTCTAACAAAATATACAACCAGAATCCTCACCAACATACAAATATCTCTCAAAATAAGAAGAGTACAACTCAATCCTCACTACAAGGTCACTCGACATGAACTCTCAAAAAGTAGGGAGGTACATCTACTCTCAAGCGACAACTAGTAGGGATCTATCTCGCGACTCCCTTACCTCGATCAGTCGGGTCAGCAACAGGTGCGGCAGGAACAGGTGTGATGACCTGGATCTCTGCAGAGCTGTGGTGGAGTCATTGGTGACATCTGGGAACTTGTACTGTGTGTTGGAGGTGTTTGTGCACCAATTGGACACAAGTGGCGGACTTCAGGCTTACTGGATCACGTGGGTGATCAATGGACTCCGTCGGATCGTTAGAAGTGGTTTCGCGCGAAGCGGATATTAAAAATGGACTCAGCGCGAAGTTTGGACCAAGGAACACCTTTCCGGATGCCTTCGGCAAATTTTGGGGTTGGAATTTGGCAAAATGGACATCAAATTCGGATTCAGCGCGCGAAAACGGTCAAAACGGACTACCCACTTGTTATTTTTGAGCACCGGTTACTGTTCACGCCGGAACAGTAACTCCGGCCGGCGGCGGGCAGCGGCGGCGGCGGTGGGCAGCGGCGGAGCACGGCGGACGGGCTCGGGCAGGCGGCAGAGCGGCCGCGGGCAGCGCGCGGGCAGGCGCGCGGGTGCGCGGGCAGGCGCGTGGTCCACGAGCCGTCGTGCACCAGGGTTTGGACACGTGGCAGGTTGGGATTGGCCGGTGCGGTGGACTTGGACCACGGAGCAGGCGGGGGCGGTGCATGGACCGGCGGGACACGTGTCTGTTTGTGGTTGGCGGGCTCACAAATGCTGGGTCCACGGAGGTGCACCGGGGTGCCTCGGGATTCGCTCATGGCAGGTGGCGCAGGCGGCACGTGGGCGCGTTGACCGGGCTTTCCCGCGCTCGGGCCCGCCACGTGTCGTCGCAGCATTGGTCCACGCGTCGCGCAGTGGACGGCCAGCGCGGCTGTCCGCTGTTGCGGGGGCGACGTGGAGGCCCGTGGCGCTTTCGGGCGCGCACAGTGTTGGGCCGGGCCCAACACTGTAGCCGCCCGAAATCTGGAGCGCCCGGAAAAAAGGACAGGTTGGGAATTTTTGGATTTGTTTTTCCCAGCCTATAAATAGGCCGAGTTCAACTGAAGAGAGCTTCTTCCCTGTTCATCCTTTCACTGTGCAACCTTCACAAGAAATCTTCATCTCCCAGAGCGGGATCCATCTGCAGATTCTAGGATTTTTCGGCGGCACGCATCCCGAGGTTACCATTTTTACGGCGCGGCACGACGCTCGTTCGTTTGTGATCTTCTTCGTCGCATTTTGGTGCGAGGACTCCCCCGGCTTACTCCGACCTCCGATTGAGGCGATTCTTGCGCCGTCGGATTCACGACAGGTAGGGCTACGATCTTCGTGATTTGAGTTTCCCCTCATTTCGAGTTTATCTTGGAGTTTCCCGAGCTTTCTTTTGACCCATTTTCGTGGGCGGAGTTTTGGACAGCACCACAGTTTTTCGGCGATATCTTCGCGTACAGGCATCGGATTGGGGTGATTCAAAAGGCGTTTTGCATCTACACATCACGAGGAATATCTCCAAATTTTCTTGGAATTTTCTGAATATTTTTCAAAGGTGAGAAATCTCTGTTTACAGGAATTAGTGCCACAGTTTTTGAGAGCAGTTTATTTCGGGGTGGTTCCCTTGTCGGATTTGTTTCTCAGTGTAGGAAACTCGGATTTGAGCGTGCAGGTACTCGTTTCGACGGGTTCGTCGCGAGGATCGTGACAGTATTTTTCTTGGAATTTTCTGGGCACTTCTCATAGGTAAAAATAGGGCATCTTTGGGACTGAATTCTGGACAGCATGTTTGCGGATACTTGTGTGCTTATTTGTGTGTATGTTTTGGGGTAATTGTGAACAGCGATCGCGGCGGTTTATCTGTTTGAGCATTTGGCGTGATAAAGGGTTATTGGACAGCAAGGAGGTCTTACAGCTGTGGATTGCGCGTGTCCAGGTGGGTGGTTGTTGTTTACCTCTATTTTGACATGCTCACTAGGGATATTAGAGTGATCCCTTTATTTGGACATGCATGCTTAAGTGATAAAAAATTGTGAGCCTATCATATGGAAAATACTATTGTGGATATCTGATAGTGGTTGGGACTTGTATATGATTGTATGGATTGCTATGTTAGCGTTTAACCTTGCATGTGGAATGGAATATTTATTTTGGACTATATGATTATCCTGTTAGTGGTTGGTACTATTCGAGGACTTTATGACATGCATAGGTGGATGATATAGGTGAGGGAAAATTGTGAATTTTAAACATGTGTGGTTGGACAACGATTTTGCATGATGGTTATATCTATGCGGAGCTATTGATTGTTACACATGTGGAACCACTATTGGACACCTTTTTCTTTATTTCCTTGAGAACACGTGCATGCTTGTTTGGACATCTAGATAGGCCATCTTTTATTGCTACACTTTCATGCTGGAACTTGACTTAGGAGAAACCTTGTTTGCTTCTTTTCTCCTTTTGTTAGTCAGGTGGTATTTGTTGCTCGGGTTTGAGCAGGAGTTTGGGTTAGTGTAGCCGAGGCCTGGATTGTGGATTATGGGTTTTGGCGGCGACCGCGGATATTGGGCGGTTGACCGGATGTCGGTTATAGGACATCGGTGATAGGGCATGATTATGGACTAGAGGGTTTTGTGGCAACCGCGGATAGTAGGCGGTTGACCAAATGTCGGATGTGGGACATGATTGCGATTGTGGGTTATTCCGGCGACCGCGGATATTGGGCGGTTGACCGGAGGTCGGTTGTGAGACTGGTTGTTGATTGTGGGGTATTGCGGCAATCGTGGATATTGGGCGATTGACCGGATGGTTACGTTTGCATCTGATTGGGAATCAGTTTTCTTTTAGTGGAGGGTTGTGCTCCACTGGGGCTTTATAGTTGTGATCCAATCCTGCTTTTATCACACCGGTGCGGTTATTGCCCGGTGATGCTTTTATCACACCGGCGCGGTTATTGCCCGGTGATGTTTTACTCGTGTGGGTCGCTCCCCTCGAGATCCCCTCCGGAGGACGGGGCCGGACAGTTATGGACAGTTTTGCTATCACATCGGCGCGGCTTATTTGCCCGATGATGAGGGCGGCAGCAGGAGTTTTGCTATCACATCGGCGCAGCTTATTTGCCCGATGATGAGGGCGGTACAGATTGGGTTTATCTGGGACGGTTGGTTACTGTTGCATACGGTCGTTCCAGTCTAGGACTGCATTTTTAGAGGCATAGTAGTGGTAGACTTTCCTTTGCAGTAGTCTTGTACTTACCACTCTTCCTCCCCTTTTTGCCTCTGGTAGACCTAGTGGGTGTGTCAGAGTTTGAGGTTTTACCCACTAGGGGAGGCTACTGGTTTACTAGTAGTTCTCACCCCAATTCTTCTTTTTCTTTTCTTCTCCTTTGTTTTGCAGAGCCTTCTGCGGGTGCTGCTGGGCATACAGCGGCGGGTCGAGGAGAGAGGACGGCTGAGTAGCTAGACAGTGAGCCCGACAGTGAGTAGCTAGACTAGTACCTCTTATGTATCCTATCTCAGACGGTTGTACTTTTACTTTTGGGGTCTGGCGTTAGCCAGCTGGTTGTATATTTGTGGTGAGCTGGGAGTGAGACTTGTACTTTATTTTACAGTCATTTTGTATTTTTACTTCCAGTTCAGTCTGAGATGTAGTATTTTTCAGTTCAGCTCTGTTTTATACCCCTATTATTGTATCTGTTTTATTTGAGCAGGTTACCGGCGCTTCGTGTATGCGGAAAATTCCGTGTGCACGACGGATCTGTAGACGAGCCCGAGTTCTGGTTTACACTCGGGGCGTGACAACCGGAGCAGAAGAAGAAGTCCCTGGGGAAAAGACACCACGACGGGTGTGAGAACTACGTCCCAAGTAGTTCTCAGTGGGTGTCGCCAACAAGCCCGACGGTCTGCCCACTAAGTCTACCAGAGGCAAAAAGTAACAATGCAGTGCGGAAAGGGAAAAGCTGGTAAAGTAAACTCTACAGCTACTATGCCTCTATCTGGATGCTCAAAAGTGGGACAGAAAGAACATGATGCTACAACTAGCTCTCGACTCAAATCACCCAATCTCAACTGACTGCCGCATAGGGTCCAGTCAAACCTGCGCCTACCTACTGCCGTCACGTCCCGGGGGACCGAACTTACGTAGGGCGTCCGTGACTGCCACTAACTGGCCCAGCCAGAGGGACTGTGTCCGTGACTGCCACTAACTGGCCCAGCCAGAGGGAACACTGCGTCGACAAGTCGCGATAGAAGAACAGGCCCAACTCCGGAGTGGCTCTCGAGGGGAGCGACCCCACCGAGGAAAGTATCCGCGTATCTCTGTCGAGCTCAAATGTGGCTCATGCAGGCTATAATCCAAATCCTCGATCAACAAGATCGACTGTAACCAAAGGAACACTGTCTCACACACAGTCTGGAAAACTGCACAGCCGAGACTCACGGTCACTCAAAAGTAGCTCTCAAGATCTCAAGTCTACAACCCAAGTCACTCTCCCGAAGAAACCTGGTCTACAGACTGCTAACAACTCCACTCGGTCCCCAGACACGAGTGTAAATGCATCCCACGATAATCCGACCTCTCGGCCCACTACTTGGGCGAGGAAAACTCTAAGTCCAGAGTGATAAAAAGAATAGTGCAGTGGGAAAGTCTAGCGCAATAAAAACCTAGCCCAAGTCGAGGTTTTCTACAGTCTGGCTGAATATGCATCATATGGCAGTGGTGCTAGGTCAAGTTCCAAAACAATTAATAATCAACAGCTTGAAGGGAGCAAGATAATAAACTCAGGATCATCTAACTACAACAGGATCATCAATTCATACATTCTAGCATGCTGTACAACAAACATTAAAATATGCAAGTCCCTAAAGCTAGAATTAGTACACAGTCCGCTGATCTTGACAAGAGGTCACCCACCTGAAGCGCTGGTCTGTCCAAGTCCTAAAGCTGATAATACCAGAACAACAGCAACTCACTGTCCAGTATATCCAGTACAGTCCAAAATCCCACCTGGGTACAACATAGGCTACAGTCATACACAATTTCCCAAAAATCTGCCCAAAAGTGTCATGCTGAATTTCAGCTGTACAGATGCCAAAATATCACCTGTAGAAAGTGTCCAATAAATTCCAATAAAAATATCCCGGCGTTCTTCGCGTCGATAGCTTCGAAACAAGTACCTGCACGCCCAAATCGGAGTTCCGTAGGCCAAGATATAAATTCCACAACACGGGCGCGCGAAGACATACAACCACATAACTGTAAAATCTTGCACAGATAAAAAGGAAGATGTATACCTCCGGGAAGATCTCAGGAAATTCCAAAAAAAATACCAGGATGATCCTTGCGTCGAGTAGATGAAAAAAGTCTACAAGCACGTCCTGATCCGAGATTTGTGCGCTAAGATCTCATCAAAAGAAGCTGCTGTCCTCACCAAAAACTCACAGCAAGAAGGGTCCAAATGAGCACGAGAAAACACCTCGAAAAGCGCGAAATCTGAAAATGTACGAGAAAGCCAAAATCGTAGCCTCACCTGTTACGAATCCAGCAGCGAAGAAATCGCTCGAAAATATGGTAGGAGTAGGTCGGGGGAGCTCGTACACCGAAGAGCGACGGAAGAAACACCGAAGAAAGAGCGTCGCGCCGCGCCAAGAAAGTGAGAATCTCGAAAAGCGTGCCCCCAAAAATCCCCAAACTCTGCAGATGGAAGCTTGACAGTGTGAGGATCAACTTTGGTGAAGAGCTCCCTTCGGTTTGAGGCTCGAAAGTGCCAAAAAAATGAAGAAGAAAGGATTTCGGATATTTATAGGCCGCAGAAAACAAATTGAAAAATTCCCATTTTGTCCCCACTTTCGGGCGCAGGGGAGTTTTCGGGCGGCTACAGTGTTGGGCCTGGCCCAACACTGTGCGCGCCCGAATTCTTCCCGTGCGGCCACGTAGCCCAGCAAACAGGCGGCAGCGGGTGGAGCTACTCAGCGGCGGCCACGTCGCGCGCCTCCCCGCCCGACACGCGTCCCGCACAGCGAACAGCTGTGCGGGGCGCGCCAAACGCCGCCACGTGTCCCTCCCCGCGGTCAAAGCGGGTAGGTGGCGCCCGCCAGTGGCAGGACGACACGTGGCCCTGCCACTGTCGCGGTCACACGTGCGGGCAGGGCGCCGCCCTGCCCGCCTGCCACGCACGCGCCCCGAGGCGCCCGTCCGCCGTTCCGTGCGCCGCGCCTCGTGAGCCCGCGAATGGGGTGACGACACGTGTCCTGTGCACCCGGTCCACGCACCCAATTAAGGTTCCGTGGACCGCGCCGCGTGCACCGACCAACCGCGGGATGCCACGTGTCCCCCCGCCCCGGTCCATGCACCGCCGCGCAAACTCTGTAGACCGCGCCTCACGGGCCCGCCAATCAGGCGGCGCCACGTGTCATGCGCCGGGTCCGTGCACCCAGCCGCGGCGCTCTGTGGACCGCGTGTAGGTTTTTATATATTAAGGATCCACAAGGATCTAAATAGGTACTATCAAACAACTAGAGGGGGGGTGAATAGGTGTAATACTTAAAAACTCAATCTCAGTGCAAAATAAAAACCAATGCGGAAAATAAAAATAGCACACCGAGATATACGTGGAAACTCCAATCCAGGAGAAAAACCACGGGACCAACACGCAATAACAATCCACTAAGAATAGAAGAATAACAAGGTGATTACCGACTCCACGGACTCAACCCCTCCTTCAGCTTCTTCGAACCTTGCGCTGATAGGTTGGATGTCCACGCAATAACAATCCACTAAGAAAAGAAGAATAACAAGGTGATTACCGTCTCCACGGATTTAACCCCTCCTTCAATTTCTTCGGACCTCGCGCTCCACCGATTGCACGTCCACTGCACACGTTCGAATCCACGAACGCCACTCGAATCCACGAGCAAACGTTTCGAATCCACGAAACGCCTTTAGCACACCGAATCCACGATGCCACGTCGAATCCACGACGCAAACTCAGTCGATAAGAATATTGACTTCGATGGTGATCCTTTGCTTAGATTCTCATTTAGGAACCGTAGAAGAAATCTCTAAGCAAAGATTAGATCAATTCGACAAAAGATATGTTCTTGAAAGAACCATCGAATTGACCTAAAAGAGGCTATAAAGAATATCGATAAAAACCTAGCCTCTAGGGTTGCTCTCAAGAGTTTTATAAATTGATCGGCCGTAGCTCCCACATTTTTGAGAAACCCTAAGTGTCTATTTATAGTTTAGAAACCTTTGGAAAGAGATAAGAATAAAAAACTTACCTTATCTGGAAATTTTCAGGACGGCGATCCGGATCGGATTTACTGTGATCCGGATCGTCGTAACGAGTCAGGCTATTCCAGAAAAAACAGGGTTCGGGATCCGGATTGTAATGCACGATCCGGATCGTTCATGTATTCCAGCAAATTCCCATGTTCGGGATCCGGATCGAAATGACTATGATCCGGATCGGATTTGCCAATGAACAAGCACCCTTCGGGATCCGGATTGGACTGTCTGATCCGGATCCTGAACATGTCCCATGTCCAGTTTTTGATTTTTATGCAATAAGAAATTCATCCAAGTGTTTCTACACTATAAGAAAGTATTCGGATCACCAAAATTATTTAGTTAACCATACCTGATCCTTTTGAATACTTTCTTCTTGAGATTGATGTAACTGATCCACAATTCTTCAACTTCAATCTTCAAGACTCAAGACACTGAGTGTCAACTTGAGCTCTTATTGAATCTTCTCTAAGTCTTTGATTGCTGATTGACAATTTGATCCCTTTAAGACTCCGACTCAACTCACTGACTAGACTCACGAAATATGCCAACACCAAAATGCCGTAACAATCTCCCCCTTTGGCAATTTCGTGACAAAACCTAAAAATACATAAAAACGCTCAAGTCACTCATCTTAAACCAAAAAGTCGAAATTCAATGTTATCACCAAAACATTGATTTTCTTTGCGTGAAAGATCCAATAAATACAAAATTACATTTGAACCAAACAGTCCTAGAACATACTCTATGACTTAGGACTTGGAGTCTTAAAGTGATGTAATTCCTGCAAAACAAAACTCCAAACAAAATCAAACGTTAGTCGTTAGAAATTAAAATCCTACATTTGATTCGTCCTTTTGGTTCTTTTGTTTTTCGGCTCTTTCAATCTTTTCTTTTTCTCCCCCTATCATGAGCATCTCTAACATGTTCTCCATGTTCTCCATGTTCTCCCCCTGTCTTGAGCATTTATGTTCTCCCCCTTTGTGATACGATCATTATTTTCTGTTCTCCCCCTTTTTGTCACAAATTGTCAAACAGTGAACATACTAGACAAAAGGAAATCACTAACAACATTAGTTCATAGAGAAAGAGAGATAAAGGCTCAGTTCCGGTATATAACAAAAAAGCAGATTGCGTACCTGTACCAGAAAGTAAAAATCAAATAATTTCTTGAAACAAATCCAGATTTTAGAATCTTTTCAAATACCGATTTGTATTCCATCAAGAAAACAATTTAAGTGCTTGAAATTAATATGAGATCACATAGATGTCATTCAATCCAATTAATTTTACAAAAATTAAAAAGATTTACTCCGAAATCATGAAAAATAAAGGTAAAACATTATAAACCGTTTTTCATGTTATATTCATCAAACACAAGTCATCAAAAATAATCTTGAGATCCAAAGTCTATCAAGATGTAACGGATGTACAAAGATGACTTACAGAGATTTCCAAATGACATCAATTTGATTTCTTACCCTTTCAAATTTGAGATAAGCACTAAAATACCTAAGGGTGGCTCTTTGAGCATCTTTCAACTATCCCACCTTATACCAACCAGGAGATTGTTCAAAATATAAGACCTTTGCATATAAATCTCCAAATGCTTCAACTAAAAATTTCAAGAAATATTTTTCAAGCATCAAAACATGTGGTAGCTTCACACACAGACCGGACGACCGGGGTGGCAGCTCTTTCCAACATGTGGTGGTAGTTTTCACACTCCTTTCGGATGTAACACTTTCCACATCTTTTTGCAAATCATTTCAATACCCTTGTAAGAATGCAATCTCTTACGTGAAAGAATTAAATCCCAAATTTTAGTCTATCGGTTGTCTCACGTTTATCACAATGAATTCACACAACCGAGATAGATTAAGCATCTAAAGATCACACATGATTTCTAAAATTTGATGCTTATAATATCAAAAACTCCTATAATGAAGTATCTTCAAGATTATGATTATGGAGTAAAGTTGATAATCCATATAAAGTTAACTTGGAGTGAATAAACGTAAAGCCCCTTTTTTTTTTTTTTATTCAATGCACTTGTTCATTAAAAACCTTTTGTTTAAAAAAAACAAAACATAAAAACAAAGAGCATTGTAAACATGTAATGCAGAGATTCAGAAAGATATGAAAGGAAAACCAATCAAAGCATTACATACAGTCATAAGTTATTTAGAACTTAAGACAAGGAAAGATATCACCTTTCCGAATCCAAAATCGCTGGATTTTGGGTTGTCTTGATTCGTTGTGGCCGGGGGTTGTCCGCTTTGACTGTTGGTCCACCTTAGGTCTTTGCCTCGCAGTGATCCATTTGTATGATTGATGTTGTGGCTCGGACCTTTGGTGGTTTGAGTGAACTCCATTGACTTGATGTGTCTTTTGATTCCGTTGAGTTCGCTCCGTAGATGAAGTTGCCGAAGGACTCTTCTTTCCTTTTTTCGGGCAATTCTTCACCAAATGTCCTTCAAGTCCACAAAGGTGACACGTTCTTCCTTTCAATTTGAATGTGGAACTTGAAGCATGCACAGTTTGATCCTTTTTAAATCCCAAACCAACCTTGCTTGTTTGACCTAATCCGCACATACAATCTAGTTTCTTGGAAACGGTTGAAAGCCTTTGTATGTCGGATTTGAGTTCATGAACTTGCTTGGTCAATGCTTGGTTGGTGACATGAATCTCCTCAAACTGTTTTTCTAGAAAACCAATCTTGTCCATATATGATTTAGCGTTTGTCTCCGATTGGTTTATCTTTTCTTGGAGGATTTTATTATTATCCAATAAAAGCTCTCGTTCCTCCTCGAGATCATGAAGATTGATCTTTAAAGCATGATTCTCGTCTTGAATCTCAAGTCGTTGCTTCCTCAACTTCTTAATATGCTTGGCCATCTTCTTTGATTCCGTAAGAAGTTGTTGATATGCCTCAACGAGTTCTTCTTCGTCCGACTCCCCCTCACTTGATGACTCTCCGCCGGATGTTGATGTTTCATGCAAAATCAAAGGAATAGAGTCAGTGATTAAAGATGATAAGCAAACATTAGAAGAGGGAATATGAGAGGCATGTAAGTTAACGACTTTTTCCTCTTTACTTGAGGTCGATTCATTAGAAGTAGAATCGTCCTAAGTTTTTGCTTGCAAAGCCTTCTTTTTATATGATTTCGGAGAAGGACATTCCGTTGAAAAATGGCCGTAGCCTTTGCATTTATAGCATTGGATTTCCCCTTCGAAATCATCTTTTTCTTTTTCTTTAGAAGGTTTTGCAAAGCTTTTGAGGTTAGAGGATTTAGAACCCGATGATCCTTTAGAAGATTTCGTGGATGAAGATCCATCGGTTCGATTCTTCCAAAACTTCCGACGAAATTTCTTTGTGATCCGCGCCAATTGTTCTTCAAAATCGGCAAAAGAGATTTCATCGTCGGAACTCGATTCGCTATCTTCTTCCTTTGTTGATTTGAATGCAATACCTGCAAGCTTAGAAGAAGACTTGGAAGAAACTTGATTAGTAGGAAAAGTCATTGCAAAGCACCTACTAATTCCTCTACACTCATCTCATCCGGATGACTAACGGTTTCAATGGTGGTAACCTTTGCCCTAAACCGTTCCGGAAGAGTCCGAAGTATCTTTCTTACAATTTTCGACTCCGGGATCTTTTCTCCTAAATTAGCACATGTATTTATTACATCTTGAAGTCTAGTGTAATAATCTGTAAACAATTCATGCTCTTCCATATGAATAGAGTCAAATTGACTTGTAAGCATCTGGAGCTTTTGAATTTTTACAAGATTAGTACCCTCATGTGTAATTTTGAGAATATCCCAAATTTCCTTTGCGGTTTCACACGCGGAAATTCTTGTGAACTCAGTCGAGGAAAGAGAGTTAAAAAGAGCGTTCATTCCTTTCCCATTGTAAGAAGATCTTTCAAATTCCTCTTTGGACCATCTAGAGCGAGGTTTTGGGGTAGTAGAATTTCCTACTTCCTCAACAGGATGCACCCAACCGTATTCCACGGATTGCCATACCCGCTCATCAATTGCGATGAGAAAAGCTCTCATCCGCACTTTCCAATAAGCATAATTAGTCCCATCAAAAAGAGGAGGTCTATAAATATTACCACTTTCACCCAACATGATAGATAAACCTAAAACCCGCTCTGATACCAATTGTAGGTTTTTATATATTAAGGATCCACAAGGATCTAAATAGGTACTATCAAACAACTAGAGGGGGGGTGAATAGGTGTAATACTTAAAAACTCAATCTCAGTGCAAAATAAAAACCAATGCGGAAAATAAAAATAGCACACCGAGATATACGTGGAAACTCCAATTCAGGAGAAAAACCACGGGACCAACACGCAATAACAATCCACTAAGAATAGAAGAATAACAAGGTGATTACCGACTCCACGGACTCAACCCCTCCTTCAGCTTCTTCGGACCTTGCGCTGACAGGTTGGATGTCCACGCAATAACAATCCACTAAGAAAAGAAGAATAACAAGGTGATTACCGTCTCCACGGATTTAACCCCTCCTTCAATTTCTTCGGACCTCGCGCTCCACCGATTGCACATCCACTGCACACGTTCGAATCCACGAACGCCACTCGAATCCACGAACGCCACTCGAATCCACGAGCACACGTTTCGAATCCACGAAACGCCTTTAGCACACCGAATCCACGATGCCACGTCGAATCCACGACGCAAACTCAGTCGATAAGAATATTGACTTCGATGGTGATCCTTTGCTTAGATTCTCATTGAGGAACCGTAGAAGAAATCTCTAAGCAAAGATTAGATCAATTCGACAAAAGATATGTTCTTGAAAGAACCATCGAATTGACCTAAAAGAGGCTATAAAGAATATCGATAAAAACCTAGCCTCTAGGGTTGCTCTCAAGAGTTTTATAAATTGATCGGCCGTAGCTCCCACGTTTTTGAGAAACCCTAAGTGTCTATTTATAGTTTAGAAACCTTTGGAAAGAGATAAGAATCAAAAACTTACCTTATCTAGAAATTTTCAGGATGGCGATCCGGATCGGATTTACTGTAATCCGGATCGTCGTAACGAGTCAGGCTATTCCAGAAAAAACAGGGTTCGGGATCCGGATTGTAATGCACGATCCGGATCGTTCATGTATTCCAGCAAATTCCCATGTTCGGGATCCGGATCGAAATGACTATGATCCGGATCGGATTTGCCAATGAACAAGCACCCTTCGGGATCCGGATTGGACTGTCTGATCCGGATCCTGAACATGTCCCATGTCCAGTTTTTGATTTTTATGCAATAAGAAATTCATCCAAGTGTTTCTACACTATAAGAAAGTATTCGGATCACCAAAATTATTTAGTTAACCATACTTGATCCTTTTGAATACTTTCTTCTTGAGATTGATGTAACTGATCCACAATTCTTCAACTTCAATCTTCAAGACTCAAGACACTGAGTGTCAACTTGAGCTCTTGTTGAATCTTCTCTAAGTCTTTGATTGCTGATTGACAATTTGATCCCTTTAAGACTCCGACTCAACTCACTGACTAGACTCACGAAATATGCCAACACCAAAATGCCATAACACCGCGCGCTGCGGACCGACCAATCATGGGCTGCCACGTGGCAGCCGGCGGTCCACGACCCCTCCCATGCACCGAATTTCAGCGAAAACTTCCGGGAGTCCGTTTTTGGGCATCCGGACTCAGAATTTAACAAGCAAATAGCCGTTTTCAAGCGTTTTTCCGCGCTGAATCCATTTCCAAGCTCGGTTTGGCCAAAAACCTTTTTAAAATTTCGGCAAACACAGCCGAAGGCCAACACAGCTGAAGATAACTCACAGGGTCCATCTGTAGCATCCCCTTGATGCACAATGGGCCAGGCGCACCGACAATAGGTGTTCTAAACAATGGATTCACCAGAAAAGCTGCATGGGAATCTGGGCCACCACACCGTCGGCAAAAATAGCGCCCAACGGCGAAAAACAGCGTGCGGCGGCGAAAAACTGCTCCGTCGGCGAAAAACTGCGCCCGACGGCGAAAAACAGCTCCGTCGGCGAAAAACAGCGCCCGACGGCGAAAAACAGCTCCGTCGGCGAAAAACTGCGCCCGACGGCGAAAAACAGCGCGCGATGGTGAAAAACTGCTCCGTCGGCGAAAAACTGCGCCCGACGGCGAAAAACAGCTCCGTCGGCGAAAAACAGCGCCCGACGGCGAAAAACAACTCCGTCGGCGAAAAACAGCGCCCGACGGTGAAAAACAGCGCGCGGCGGCGAAAAACTGCTCCGTCGGCGAAAAACTGCGCCCGACGGCGAAAAACTGCGCGCGGCAGCGAAAAACTGCTTCGTCGGCGAAAAACACAGCCGCGCGGCCCAGGAGGTCGGCCGCGCGGCTCCAAGCACGGCCGCGCAGCGCAGGGGCTGCTGCGCGGCGTCGGAGTCCGCCGCGCAGCGCCCTTGCGGCACTGAGCGCGGCGCCCAGCGGCGCTGCGCGCGACCGCGGGTGCCCGCTGCTGCGCGCGGCCCGCAGCGCTGCGCGCAGCAGCGTGCGCTCGCTTGGCCCGCGCGCGGCCAAGCAGTGCCGCGCGCTGCGCTCTGCTGCGCACGGCCAAGCAGTGCCGCGCGCGGCCAAGCAGTGCCGCGCGCGGCCAAGCAGTGCCGCGCGCGGCCAAGCAGTGCCGCGCGCGGCCAAGCAGTGCCGCGCGCTGCGCTCTGCTGCGCGCCGCGCTGCGCCAGGGCGCAGCGCCCGCGTCTCCCCTGCGCGCTGCCCTACCACAGGGTGCTGCCAGGGCTGCAGCACCCCGGCGGCTGCTGCGCGCGGCGCAGTTTTGCGCCCGTGCAGCAGCCGCGCCGGCCGCGCGTGCGTCATTGCGCGCGCGCGCGGCTCCCCCGGCGGCGATACACATAAATAAATTTAACTAAAAATACAATAAATCCATACAAAAATAAAATCCCAAAAAGCTCCACAAAACTCAAATTAAAGAAATATTTAAAGCTCCAAAGCACCGAACAAAACCCAAAAACTGGAAATCGCTTACCTCGCCGACGCACGCCGCACGCTCACGAGCTCCACCCGGCCACCAACGGCGAGTCCTCAATAACCCTCTTCTTTAACTTCTTTTCCTTCATCTTCTTCTCCCTTTTCCTTTCTTCTCTGCTACAGAGGGAGGTGGGGTTGGGGATGAGGGTGACGAGGCAAGTGGATAAGGTATATATTTATATATAAAAGCTACAAGTGCTTTATTAGAGCTAATTAGCAAACTTAATTAGTTAGAGAGGAGTTTAATTTTAAAAACAAATAAATCCACTTACCTCAATACACCACCCTCAACCTCACACCTCTGCCACCAAGCAAGAAGCCCCAATTAATTAGCTAATTAATTAATTAAATAATAAAATAATCCAAAAGCCCAACTCCAACTCACTTTTTGCCCTCGGGCCCTCCGCCGTTGTCCGGAACCTCCCGAACTCTGCTGTAAATCGAAAGTACACGCGCTCACAGCTTTTTCTCTTCAAAAAGCTCATCCGTTGAGTCGGGGTGCTCAAATAAAAAACCGGCTCCGAAACTGTCAGTTCCGACTCACTTTTTGCCTCCGGATCCTCCGCGTCAGTCCGGAACCTCCCGAACTTCGCTGTAATCTGATAATATACCTGTTCCAAGTGTTCCCAAATTTTCTGTACTCCACTGTGAGATGGGTAAATTCCCAAATCCAATCCTCAATCGGCGCACTATGCCAGAAAAGTTCCGAATCAAGCTGGGACTTCTGTGTTGATCCAAATCAACCCGACATCAACAGTAATCACAAGGCAACATGCCCGAGGCAAACTCTCTGCTCCACGACATCATGTGCAGTCGGCGCGCCATCCGAAGACCCGGTACTCTACATTACGAACCTTTGTCAGGGGAATCGTATGGTGCGGGAGTACGAGAAAGAGTTCTTTTTTATCATGAGCTACATCCCGTTTGTGGTGCGAGATGAAGCGGATAAGGCTCGATACTTTGAGCGGGGCCTTTGACCAAATGTTTATTCGAAAGTCCAGCTGCTCGATCTAGACTTTCCGAGCAGTTGTGGATTACGCGCGACTAGTTGAGTGGGGCGAGGTCGTCGTATATCGACAGCGTGAGGCCCCAGATAGATGCAAAGGGAAAGAGCATGGGCGGTCTCCAGGTAGTCCTAGGGAACAATCTGACCCCGGACGATTTCCAAAGCATTCACGGCAACAGGCGCAGTCGCAGGGACCTCCTAACCCTCGTTTGCGAGCACGGTGTGTGATCACGGTAACAGTCGTAGTCGCAGGGACCCAAATTGGGTGAGTGCACTTGAGCTAAGAGTGTGCTTAAGCAAATTGCTTAATGTCGGTGGATTGTGCGAGAAGGTGTAGGGGCGTAAGATGTTCAACCGCTTAGGTGCTCGTGGAGCACAAGTATACATTCAGCCAGAAAGGGCTGGTTAAGGCGACACTTTAGCATTCGCTAAGTGTGATAGAAGTCGATAGAGCGTTATGGTCATAAGATGACGACTAGCGAGTGGGCGTTGCTCGGTGGAGCACCGTAGTCGCATGACGACGATTAGTGGGTTCGCTTGGGGATAATCCGTGCCTGGACCATATGTGTGGACTGTGGTGCCTGTAGCCGTGTGAGCAGGTGTAGTCGGCTGTGAGTGACAGCGGCCTGAGACCTAAGGGCTAAGGGCGAGACATGATAGAGATTTGGTTGGGGCGGTAGTCCGAGCGATGACTCGAGAACGTGGAAAGCCACGTGTGAGCCTTAAGGCTATTAGTACACTGAGGGTGTGGACGTGACCAGGCCATAGGGCCGGTGTTGATTCAGATGCTGTTACTCCTAGTTGGAGTATTAGTGCGATAGTCCTAAATGAGGATTTTGCCGTATGATGGTTGGGTCCGCTCGTGCGAACGAGAGCCATTGTATGATGGGGAGTAGGATATTGGGCTGTAGGCCTATATGGGACCATGGTCTGTGGACCTTCTTTGGTAATCCAAAATAGACGGGTTAGCCGAGAGTTCGTGGGGAGCACTAGTGACGTGTGAGAACGTTGAGAGTGATGACAAGAGGAGCAGGTGCTCGGTCATGCCTTTCACCTAGTTGGTGAAGTCACCATGCCGCAAGGACTAAGATTATCGCGGAATCAAGTGGATTCACGAACGAGGAGTTCATGTAGACTTGTTGGAAGGACAACGTAGTGCCAAGTGGTGGCATGTGAGAGGCCCGGCATTAGAGCGAAGTCCTTTTATTCTTCAATTTCTAATTGAGGTGCGATTTTAGTTTCGCGGATGAAACTCCTATAAGGAGGGAGGGATGTAGTGCTCCGGCTTTCGCTAAGTGGCAAAGTGCGGATAAGAGACCCTAAACATGTCTAAAATATGGGTAAGATGACCTGAAGCAAGTTTGGTTCGAAGCAAAGGGCTTCAGGACCAAAGTTGAGTTGGAAAGCCAGCTTGGAAAGATCAAAATCTACAAAACTTCAGATTATTGAATAGAGTACCGGTACCCCAAGCACGTATTAGAACCCCATAGAAGTCAGGAAAATTCAGCTCTCGGCTTTTTGAGAAATCAGGGGGACATACCGGAACCAAAGTCCACGAACTGGTACGCAAGCCCGCGTATTGGTACCCCAACCCGAGTATCGGTACTCCAAGCCCCTGACAGCACAAACAGAATGGGTTAACCATGGTTAGTATGTGGGTTTAAGTTGGGTTAGCCCATCTCAAAAGTTGGGAGAGAAGCCCAAGATTAGGGTTCCGAAGGAGTTGACCTCTTGGAGGGCTAAATATTGAAAGGAAACTTCGAACTAAGGCTTGGGAAGGAAAGAGGAGCCCCTCTTCTCCACGTTTTTGGAGCAAGAATAAGGGGTTAGTTTCTAAGATTTAAGTACTTTTGAATTTTTATGGATTTAAAAGAGATAAAATGATCTCTTATGGACTTCTATCCTGTTTTTTGAGATTTTTTTGGAAAGAAAGTAGATCAAGCCCAAGCTCTTGCAAGAGGACACAAATGTGGGGGATTTTACCGAAAAGGGTGAACTAATCTCTTTTTTCCTTGCTTTTCTATGATCTAGAAGCATAGTGTAAGAGTAGATGCATGAGTACATGCATAAGATTTAGGGTTTTAGCCCTAAGAGGTAAAATGGATTTCAAGATGTAGCTTGCATGTATGTGATCAAGAAAACCTAGATGTAGGTTACCTTTGCATGAAAATGGACTTAGGAGAAACCTAGGTCATACTTTGTGTGATATGGAACTTAGGAGAAAACAGGTTGAATTGTGTGGCATTGGACTTAAGAAAAATTTAAGTCATGAATTGTGTGGCAATGAACTTAGGAAAAGATAACCTAAGGCAAGGATGTAGAGAATAAACTCTAACTTGAAAACATAGACTCAATGAACTTTAGGTTAAGGGTGATATGCAACATAGGGTTAATGAACTCTAAGTATAATGTGAAATGAGAACTTAGAGTTAATAAACTCTAGGCTAAATGTGAAATGAGAACATAGAGTCAATGAACTCTGGGCTAAATGTGATTTGAACAATTGGTGTTCTTGAGAAATCGTGGCACCCTAAGATTGTATACATAGGGTTAATGAATAAGTATAGTGAGTTGGAGTCTATGGTGTTACGGAATTTGAGTTGGCGTATTTCGTGAAATCGGTTTAGTCTTGAAGATTGAAGATGGAAAAGTTGGATCGTATACCTCAATCTCAAGTAAGAAGAATTCAAAAGGATCAGGTACGTTTAATTAAATAAGTTTGATGATCCGAATACTTCTTATAGTGTAGAAACACTTGGATGAATTTTTTTTTGCATAAAAATAAAAAACTGGACATTCCATATGTTCAGAGTCCGGATCGGGCTTTACAGTCCGGACCCTGAATATAGGTTAGTTCGTGCATAATTCCAGTCCGGACCCTGGGAATTTCAGTCCGGACCCCGAATGTGGAATTTGCTAGAAAAGCATGAATAGTCCGGACCGTGGATTTCAGTTCGGACCCCGAATGTCGTCTTTTCTGGAAATTGTCTGTTTCGCTGAGACAGTCTGGACCGCCAACTCCAGTCCGGACTGTCGTCCTAAAAAATTCCAGAAATGGTTAGTTTTTGATTCTTATCTTCTTCCACAAGTTTTCTAACCTATAAATAGACCCTACGATTTATTTTTTAGGGTAAGCCGTTATAATCAAATATAATCCAAATACGGTCAAAAATAGAAAAATCCACCCATAGAGAAGAAAGAAAATCAATAGATTTAATCCTATGTTTCTTCATCTATATTGATTGATTTGATTCTAGGTTTTCATACTCAGATTTTGAGTAGAATCAAATCAATGAATACTTAGATGGTATTTCCGATCTATTTCTAATCTAAGTATTCGGCGGATCATCACCACCCAAAAAAACAATGATTTCCCCAAAATCGGCGCGTGGACTCGCGTGGCCTTGTGGATTCAAGGTGCAACCGCTCTCGTGGATTCGGAGCAAGGTACGTTCATGGATTCGAGACGTGCTACTGGGTGAAGACCGTGGATTCGGTCGGACGTCGTGGACTCGACGTTGGACGCCGTGGATTCGGCGTTGGACGCTAATCGTGGATTCGAGCAGCGTTGCGGAGCGAGCGGAGAAGATCTACTAGGAGCGTATGGAAAAGGTTGAGTCGTAAGTGTGTACGGTAAATCACCTTGTACGTGTGTTAATTCTAGTGGATTTCACCGTGTTATCGGTCCCGTGGTTTTTTACTCCGGATTGGAGTTTTCCACGTAAAAATCTCTGCGTGTTATTTATTTTTCCGCATTGGGTTTTATATCGCAAAGATTTTTGAGTGTTTATTGTTTACACCTATTCACCCCCCCTCTAGGTGTTTTTTCCCCTATTTAGATCCATTTTATACATAACCCAACATATGGAACATCTTGTAACCCTAGAGTAAAGAACTTAGGGTCGAATGGGCAAAGTGAGTAAATGAAATAACTCAACTTAAATTGATGTCCTTGGGGCATCCTAGCTATCCTAGAGTTAATAACCTAGGGTAAAAGATAAAAGTAAAAAGGAATGGTAAAAGACAGATGTTATAGTCCTAGGGTCATGGGACTTAGGGAGAGGTAGTGCCCAATGTTGCAACATTCCGAAATGGCTTGGCGGGAGATGTCGATCACCCTCGACTCCCAGTATAATGGTGGGAGATGTCGATTACCCTCGACTCCCAGGGGAGATGTCGATCACCCTCAACTCCCTATATAGTGCTTGGTGATGCCGATCCCTCTCGACACCAAGTGACTGTGCAGTGATTGGAGATGTCGATCCCCCTCGATTCTAAGTGACTAGCGGGCATGGTGATGCCGATCATCCTCGATGCCGTGGGCCCACCGATTAAAGAGTAGCTGACTATTCGGGCTCTTCATGAGGTATTTTGATATGGAACCGATCGATGGACGGTTCGGAACATGTGGCATAGAGAGTATGCACATGATTGGTAGGTGAGCAAATGGGACCCAATTAGCTAGCGCGCTAAGTAGAGGCCATGGCAAATAAAGATGGAAACGACTTTTAAGTGAAAGGCAGAAGGTAATATAAATGCACCTTTGAATTTGGGACTCGTAATTTGGGAGGTTTGTGCTCATGCCGATTCCCCGCGCATAGGCCCCTTTGGGCAAGGTACTTCTGAAAAGTTAAAGATAAAATATATTGTAAATAACTCCTTCGAAATTAAAACTCGATATTAGGAGCATGACTCTTAGGGAACGACCCCATTGGTGAGATACTTTCGAAAGGCTAACAATAAAGAGAAAATGAAAATGAAAGTGATCGAATGTGGTCGAGTTAGGAGTAACCCTTGTATAGCGGCATAGTAGCTGAATTATGGTATAGTGGCCTAGTATGGCATAGCTGTCACGCCCCAAGAGCAATTTTAAAGTGGAAACAGCTGAATTTTTGGAACCATTTCTTTTTAAAAAACCTCCTGCTCTGGCACGTGCACTGACCCGCCACATAGACAAAATCTCTCTGTACAAACGGACAGAGTCTCCCCTGTATATGCACGACGTCGCAATCACCTTTATGCATCATCACATCAACCACATTACGTTCACAAACACAGAGTGCAGATATTTAATAAACCATTCATATGAAAACTACGCTGTCACACCTCGGGAGTAAACCAGAATCTGAGTGCGACAACATATTCGCCGTATATGCAGTATTTCCCACATATATGAAGCGACGCAATAACTCAAGCAATGAGGTGCAGTGTACAAGAGAAAGTATAGCTACAAAAAGTGGTACAGAGCGAGAGATGAACATAGACTACTATATAAAAATAAATCACACTCCAACCAACCAACAACCACAACAATACCACCACCATATACAAAACAGCCTCCAAAAAGAACAAGATTCCATCAAAGACTCACCAATCCAACTCCACAATAAAACAAGTACAACTCAACTGAAAAATAAATTGCATAAATAAGTCCCACCTAACTCTCTAAAATAAATAATACAACTCCACCATCCATACAACATAAAACAACTCCCTGACCCAACTCCAAAGTACTAAACAACTAATAACTCCAAAATAAACACCAAGTACATCTCCACTATACTAACAACAACACCAAAATACACAACTCCAAAATATAATACATACAGCTGGCTCCAGCCAGACCCAAAAATATACAGTAGTTTGAGCACTATACTAAAACTGGAAATAAAGGAAGTAGTGGATCCACCTCTAGCAATCACCAGGGACAGGCTCTAGCTAGTGCGCGACCCTCTTGCTGCGATCTACCTGCGTCGCCACCGCCGCGGAAGTCTCTGAGAGCATCAGCGGGTGTGAGAACTACTAAAGCTGTGATGACCTGGATCTCTGCAGAGCTGTGGTGGAGTCATTGGTGGCTTCTGGGAGCCTGTTTTGTGTGTCGGAGGTTTTTGTGCACAATTTGGACACGAGTGTTGGACTTTGGACTTAAATGGATCACGTGGGTGATCAGTGGACTCCGTCGGATCTTCGGAAGTGGTTTCGCGCAAAATGGATATTAAAATTGGGCTCGGCGCGAAGTTTGGACAAAAGAATACCTTTCCGGGTGCCTTCGGCAAATTTGGAGTTAGAATTTGGCAAATCGGACAGCAAATTCGGATTCAGCGCGCGAAAACGGTTAAAATGGACTACCTGCTTGACGTTTTGCGCAACTGGTTACTGTTCACGCCGGAACAGTAACTCCGGCAGCCGGCGGGCGGCGGCGGAGCATGGCGGACGGGCTCGGGCAGGCGGCGGAGCGGCCGCGGGCAGCGCGCGGGCAGGCGCGCGGGCGCGCGGGCAGGCGCGCGGTGCACGGGAGTGCGTTGGACACGTGGCAGCTGGCGATAGGGTCGGTTCAGTGGGTGCGGTCCACGGCTTTCGTGCGGTGGTGCAGGGTTTTGAACGGGGTGCAGGGTTTCGGGCGGGAGACACGTGTCGACCCCCGGTTAGCTGGCGCTGGGTGCGCGGTCCACGGAGTTCCCCGCGCGGGTGCATGAACCCGGTGCAGGGACACGTGGCAGCTTCCTGTTGGCGGGCTCAGGAGGCGGGGTTCACCGAGGTGCGGGAGGTGGCCTTGGGAACCGTGCCTGGCAGGGTTGCCAGGCGGCGTGCCAGGCGGCGCGCCAGGGTTAGTCGGAGGAGGTTAGTGCGGGCCACGTGGCGTCCGCTGATTCGCGGGCGCCACCCACCCGCGTTGACCGGGGGTGGCCGCGTGGCGCCTCGCGTGCGGCGGGAAAGGCTGTTGCCTGTTCGGGGAGACGTGCCGGCCTCCGGGCGTTCCGGGCGCTCGTCGCGGGCCGGCCCGTGGGGCTTCCGGGCGCCCGAAAGTGGGCCTGCGCCCGGAAGTTGGGACAAATCCCGGATTTTTGGATTTGTTTTTGTGGGCCTATAAATAGAGCCCGAACTTCACCCTGGAACTCTTTTTCTGCTCCTCATCTCTCTGTGCAACCTTCACAAGATCTCTTCCTCTCCCTGTGGCGATTCCAACTGCAGATTCCAAGATTTTTCTACGGCACGCATCCCGAGGTTTTCATTTTTACGGCACAGTGCGACGCTCGTTCGTTTGTGATCTTCTTCGTCGTGTTTTGGTGGTAGGACTCCCCCGGCTTGCTCCGACCTCCGATTGAGGCGATTTTTGTGCCGTTGGACTCACGACAGGTAGGGCTTCGATCTTCGTGTTTTGAGCTCCCCCTCATTTCGAGTTTATCTTGGAGTTCCCCGAGCTTCCATTTGACCCTTTTTCTTGGGCGGAGTTTTGGATAGTGCTGTGGTATTTCGGCCATATCTTCGGGTACAGACATCGGATTGGGGCGTTTCAAAAGGCATTTTGCATCTACACATCACGAGGATTATCCCCAAATTTTCTTGGAATTTTCTGAGTTTTTTCCCGAAGGTGAAGTCCCTGTTTGCAGAACCTTGTGATTCAGATTTTGCGATTTGTTTATTTCGGGGTGGTTCCCTTGTCGGATTTGTTTCTCAGTGTAGGAAACTCGGATTTGAGCGTGCAGATACTCGTTTCGACGGGTTCGTCGCAAGGATCGTGACAGTATTTTTCTTGGAATTTTTCGGGCACTTCTCGCAGGTAAAAATAGGGCATCTTTGGACTGTTAGCTTTGGGACAGCATGTGTTGAGTTTAATTGTATGTTTTGGGGTAATTCTTGTTCAGTGATCGTGGCGGTTTAGCTTTTTGGGCAGGAGCACTATTTGGACTTGGAATTAGCGATCGAGGTGGGTTGTTGTTATACTCCTCATTTTCTGACATACCCCTAGGAATATTGGAGAGATCCTCCCATTGGTTACATAGAATGATCAATTATGGACATGCATGCTTAAAGTAAATAATTGTGAGCCTATTAAATGAAAATTACTGTTGTGGATCATAAACATGTGTGGTTGGATAATGATTTAGCATGATGGTTATATCTATGCGGAGCTATTAATTGATACACATGTGGAGCCATTATTTGTCGCACTTTCTTTATCTTTCATGAGGACATATGCATGCTTGTCTGGACATCTAGGTAGGCCATCTTTTATCGCTACACTTTCATGCTGGAACTTGACTTAGGAGAAACCTTGTTTGTTTCTTTTCTCCTTTCGTTAGTCAGGTGGTATTTGTTGCTCGGGTTTGAGCAGGGGTTTGGGATAGTGTAGCCAGGGCCTGGATTATGGATTATGGGTTTTGGCGGCGACCGCGGATATTGGGCGGTTGACCGGATGTCGGTTATAGGACATCGGTGATAGGGCATGATTATGGATTAGAGGGTTTTGTGGCAACCGCGGATAGTAGGCGGTTGACCAGATGTCGGATGTGGGACATGTTTGTGATTTTGGGGTATTGCGGCATTCGCGGATATTGGGCGATTGACCGGATGGTTACTTTCGCATCTGATTGGGAATCAGTTTTCTTTTAGTGGAGGGTTGTGTTCCACTGGGGCTTTTTAGTTGTGATCCAGGCCTGCTTTTGTTACTTATCACACTGGCGCGGTTATTGCCCGGTGATGCTTTACTCGTGTGGGTCGCTCCCCTCGAGATCCCCTCCGGAGGCCGGGGCCAGACAGTTATTGACAGTTTTGCTATCACATCGGCGCAGCTTATTTGCCCGATGATGAGGGCGGCAGCAGGAGTTTTGCTATCACATCGGCGCGGCTTACTTGCCCGATGATGAGGGCGGTACAGATTGGGTTCATCTGGGACGGTTGGTTACTGTTGCATACGGTTGTTCCAGTCTAGGATTGCATTTTTTAGAGGCATAGTAGTGGTAGTTTTTCCTTTGCAGTAGTCTTTTTACTTACCACTCTTCTTCCCCCTTTTTTGCCTCTGGTAGACCTAGTGGGTGTGTTCAGGGCGTGAGGCTTTACCCACTAGGGGAGGCTACTGGTTCACTAGTAGTTCTCACCCCCATTCTTCTTTTTCTTTTCTTCTCCTTTGTTTTGCAGAGCCTTCTGCGGGTGCTGCTGGACATACAACGGCGGGTCGAGGAGAGAGGACGGCTGAGTAGCTAGACAGTGGGCCCGACAGTGAGTAGCTAGACTGGTACCTCTTATGTATCCTATCTTAGACGGTTGTACTTTCACTTTTGGGGTCTGGCTTTAGCCAGCTGGTTGTATATTTGTGGTGAGCTGGGAGTGAGACTTGTACTTTATTTTACAGTCATTTTGTATTTTTACTTCCAGTTCGGTCTGAGATGTAGTATTTTCAGTTCAGCTCTGTTTTATTGCTCTATTATTGTATCTGTTTTATTTGAGCAGGTTACCGGCGCTTCGTGTATGCGAAAAATTCCGTGTGCACGGCGGATCTGTGGACGAGCCCGAGTTCTGGTTTACACTCGGGGCGTGACAAAAGCAGTAGTCCTCAATGGGTACGTCATCGAACCTCTGACCTACCCACCAAGTCTACCAAAAAGGCAAAGTAGGAGATGCTGAGAGTAGTAATATGAAAGTAGAAGCTGGAATGAAATCTACACTACTATGCCATATGCTCTCTGAATGATATCATGTAAATGTATGTATGCATCACTGAAAGAAAAACTACCGAGATAAAACCCAATCATATGGTCCTGAATAAAACCAGGACTTGCCTGTGCTCGTATCACAATAGAACCTCTGACTGACTTCAACGGTCTATATCTCTCAGACAGACTATAACTGTCTATATCTCTCTGACAGACTATAACTGTCACGCCTACTCCGGAGTGGCACTCGAGGGGAGCGCCCCGCTCGAGTAAATAAGTAACCCATGTCAAGTATCTCTGTCCAGCAGGCAAAAATTGGCACAATGCTCAAAGTGGAGACTCACTCTATCCATAATGCAATCCCGGCCCAACTGATGCAAATACACTAATCGACTAACCGCCCACAATTCGCGGTTCTCGAATAACAAATCCCGAGTCGATAATCTGGTGCTGTGACACCCCCGGAATTTGGATTAGTCCTCTATATAAATGATATAATAGGACTAAATCTCTAACCCGGCTATAGCATTTTGGATGGTAGCAAGATCCAAGAGGAACATGAGAGTTAAGCGTGCTAGAGCTAGAGTAGTTCTAGGATGGGTGACCCCCTGGGAAGTGGGGCGTCACAGTTGGTATCAGAGACATTCACCAGCCGGAAATGTGAGATGAGTCTCGGCTGAGCCAGGGTTATATAGCGGGTAGAGTGTGGCTCCCCGGCTAATGACCGTTGTAGGTGGAGTGCAGCTCCCTACAAGGTCGGTAAGGCTAGCGAGACGAGTCTCACATCGCCTGGTGCTTGTGAGTGTGCTTGAGCCTGACGTGGACGTCAGGGCTTAAAGGGGGGAAGAATGTGACACCCCCGGAATTTGGATTAGTCCTCTATATAAATGATATAATAGGACTAAATCTCTAACCCGGCTATAGCATTTTGGATGGTAGCAAGATCCAAGAGGAACATGAGAGTTAAGCGTGCTAGAGCTAGAGTAGTTCTAGGATGGGTGACCCCCTGGGAAGTGGGGCGTCACAGTAAATGTGACACCCCCGGAATTTGGATTAGTCCTCTATATAAATGATATAATAGGACTAAATCTCTAACCCGGCTATAGCATTTTGGATGGTAGCAAGATCCAAGAGGAACATGAGAGTTAAGCGTGCTAGAGCTAGAGTAGTTCTAGGATGGGTGACCCCCTGGGAAGTGGGGCGTCACAGTTGGTATCAGAGCCATTCACCAGCCGGAAATGTGAGATGAGTCTCGGCTGAGCCAGGGTTATAGCGGGTACAGCGAGGCTCCCCGGCTAATGACCGTTGTGAGTGGAGTGCAGCTCCTCACAAGGTCGGCTAAGGCTAGCGAGACGAGTCTCACATCGCCTGGTGCTTGTGAGTGTGCTTGAGCCTGACGTGGACGTCAGGGCTTAAAGGGGGGAAGAATGTGACACCCCCGGAATTTGGATTAGTCCTCTATATAAATGATATAATAGGACTAAATCTCTAACCCGGCTATAGCATTTTGGATGGTAGCAAGATCCAAGAGGAACATGAGAGTTAAGCGTGCTAGAGCTAGAGTAGTTCTAGGATGGGTGACCCCCTGGGAAGTGGGGCGTCACAGGTGCTATCCCACCAGACTCAACAACATAGCTATACTATCCCCATCCCTGCTCTAACCCGAACAATAATAGTATAAGAGAAAAAGAAAAGATTTTCTCCTAAGTTTGATTCCAACATGTATAGTATAGCATGAATAAAAGAAGTATGACCTATGTATATGTCCAAGTATCAAGGAATAGTTCTCACACATGAAGCAATAGTTCTCACATGAATTTTCAAATTAAAACATGCTTTGATCATATATAAGTAATAATAACATCCAAACCACACTGTGCCAACTTTCAGTTGAATCGACTTGTAGGCCGCAATTTCGATGTGCTCAACAACCCACCTGTTAGCTCAACAATTGGAATCCAATCAAATAAATTTTGGCGACCACGATATGCTGCTCAATACCTCTCCAATAAATCTGAATAAGCCTTGAAACTCCTGTTGGAAAGAAAATCACCGCAAACACGTTACTACATGCGCAGAATTCCAACAACTCGCACCAATAGTGCAAAGACTCTGAATCTGATATATACTTTCATAAATTCCATTGCCACAACCCACATTTTCCTCTTGAGTTTCCAAATAACATACAATTGCCAAGAAGTTCATAAAAAGCTAAACTTACCCCTTTCACATAAGTCCAAGACAAGAAAGCACTAATGTTGTCCACATTTCCGATATGAAATCAAAAGCTGAGATTCAACTTGCTATAACTTCCAATTTAAATATAATTACAAGTTGAAACCAAAAGTGAAATTGTTCATCATACTTTTGAGATTATATATATCCCTTTGAGTTAACCCCCACAACCAAAATTAACCACGAAATTATAGCCAACCCTCAATTAACTACATAAGCCATTCCAACTTACATGCAGATTTTCAGCAACAATTGCACTGAGAAGAAGATTAAATATGGTGTATCAATTCCTATTTAAATTTCATGATTAAGGTGTCAATTTGTTCCTCTTGAAGTCTAGAAGATTATCCAACTTGAAATTCATCATTTAATAGAGGTGAGAAAAAGATATCCCAAGATTACTACAGGCTGTCCAAAACTACAATATGAACATAGAGGCTCAAAGATGGTAAAATTTACCTTGTTAGAAGCAAGAATCATGTGACACCCCCGGAATTTGGATTAGTCCTATATATAAATGATATAATAGGACTAAATCTCTTAACCCGGCTATAGTATTTTGGATGGTAGCAAGATCCAAGAGATTATGAGAGTTAAGCGTGCTAGAGCTAGAGTAGTTCTAGGATGGGTGACCCCCTGGGAAGTGGGGCGTCACAGTTGGTATCAGAGCCATTCACCAGCCGAAAATGTGAGATGAGTCTCGGCTGAGCCAGGGTTATATAGTGGGTAGAGCGAGGCTCTTCGGCTAATGATCGTTGTGGGTGGAGTGCAGCTCCCCACAAGGTCGACTAAGGCTAGCGAGACGAGTCTCACATCGCCTGGTGCTTGTGAGTGTGCTTGAGCCTGACGTGGACGTCAGGGCTTAAAGGGGGGAAGAATGTGACACCCCCGGAATTTGGATTAGTCCTATATATAAATGATATAATAGGACTAAATCTCTTAACCCGGCTATAGCATTTTTGATGGTAGCAAGATCCAAGAGGTTATGAGAGTTAAGCGTGCTAGAGCTAGAGTAGTTCTAGGATGGGTGACCCCCTGGGAAGTGGGGCGTCACAAATCACCCTTCCTCTTCAAAATGAAAATTGTAGGGCTTTAAGTCCCGGTGATTTCCCCACAAAAATGAGATCAAGACTCCACTCCTACTGTCCTGGGAAGTAAAAACACTAAACATTACTCAAAACTTGATCAAAATTCCCAACTGTGCACCAAAGTCTCAGAGATGGCTTAATTTACCTAACTTAAAGTCCAAATTAGCAGTTTCAGCAAATACGAAAGTTGAAGGTCTTTAAATCCTAAAAATTTTACACCAAAAATCAACTCAAAATTTCACTTGTACTACCTAGGGGAGTAAAAACACTGACCACTACTCAGAATCAACAGCAGAAAACAAGTGCTTCAAAGATCATTAAATTTACCTGACTTAGAGTTCAAACCTGGTCTTCTATTCTATAGCAAAGTTGAAGATCTTAAAGTTTTGAAGAAAACCCCAAGAAAATCACCACGAAATTCTACTTCTATAGTTTTGGAGGTCCTCTGGAATAAAAGGTGACGAAGTGGTTCAAGCAACTTGAAAAATCCAAGCTCCAACAATGGTCTTTTGAAGAGGAAAAAGAAGTACCTTAGAGCTCCTATTTGCCTCCAAATGCAGGGTGAAGTAATCAAAAGAGGTAAAAAGCTTCTTAGTAATTTTTCCTTCAATTTAAAGCCCTTATCCTGCTCCAAAATGCCCCTAAACATCAACAAACACACACAAACACGCCCCTATCGGATTCGGATCCACAGCAACCCCCGGCCCGGCCCACTACCGCCTCGGACACGCGGCAGCAGGCGCGCGCGCCACGCAGGCCCGGCCCAGCCCGTAGAGCGTGCCACACGCGTGCGGCGCTGGCGCGCGCTGCGGCCTCCGGTGCACGTGCGGTGCACGGCTGCGCCCGCCTGTGCTGTGGACCCGGTCCACAGCACAGTAAACACCAGCTTCTCTCATTTTAAGCTAAAAATACACAAAAATAGTGTATTTTGCACAGCTTTCCGTGTTGGATCCATTTTTCTCGTCCATTTGACGAACCGAGGACTCCGACACACCGAAAAGGTGTCGTCAAAGCCATTCGATCCACAAGTACAACAACCACAATTGTCACGCCCCGGGGTCGAAACTGCGACCCGGGCTCGCCAACAGATCCGCCACCTATGCCAAAGTCTGCATAGGCGAAGCGTCCTACCTGCAAATCAAGTGCTACAGCTAACAGATATCAGAGCAATAAGATAAAACTGCTGTAAAAATGAAATCAACCACTGTACAACTGGAAATGATGCAACAATGTCCACCTCCCAAAAATGATAATCGTACAAAATCCTTAGATACAGAACTCATAGCTCAACAGGGAGGCATCTCCAACAAATACAACAGTGTACAGGCTCTCAATACATAACATCCTCACTACAACAGTCTCTCAAAAGAGGAAAATAAAATAACTAATCTAATGAAGATCTCGCCTGAAGGGGGTACCGCTACTCTCCAACGACGGGTAGGGATCTAGCTCACGACTCCCTCGCCTCGAACCACAACCGCAGAATCAGCAACACCCGCTAAGACTCAGCAAAACAAAGGAGAGAAAGAAAAAAGGAGGGGGAAAACCCCCAAAGGGTGTGAGAACTACACCAAAAAGGGAGTTCTCAGTGGGTACCACCGCCAGGACCGATGGTCTGCCTGTTGGGTTATGTATAATAGGATCTAAATAAGGGAAAAAACACCTAGAGGGGGGTGAATAGGTGTAAACAATAAACACTCAAAAATCTTTGCGATATAAAACCCAATGCGGAAAAATAAATAACACGCAGAGATTTTTACGTGGAAAACTCCAAACCGGAGTAAAAAACCACGGGACCGATAACACGGTGAAATCCACTAGAATTAAACACGTACAAGGTGATATACCGTACTCACAGACGACTCAACCTTTTCCATATGCTCCTAGTTGATCTTCTCCGCTCGCTCCACGACGCTTCTCGAATCCACGATCTGCGTCCAACGCCGAATCCACGGCGTCCAACGTCGAGTCCACGACGTCCGACCGAATCCACGGTCTTAACCCAGTAGCACGCTTCGAATCCACGAACGTACCTCGCTCCGAATCCACGAGAGCGGTAGCACCTTGAATCCACAAGGCCACGCGAGTCCACGCGCCGATTTTGGGAAAATCATTATTTTTTGGGTGGTGATGATCCGCCGAATACTTAGATTAGAAATAGATCGGAAATACCATCTAAGTATTCATTGATTTGATTCTACTCAAAATGTGAGTATCAAAACCTAGAATCAAATCAATCAATATAGATGAAGAAACATAAGATTAAATCTCTTGATTTCCTTTCTTCTCTATATGTGGATCTTAGGCCGTATATAGGATGACGGCTTTTAGGATTAGCGGCTTTCCCTAGAAAAAAGAATCATAGGGTCTATTTATAGGTTAGAAACCCTTGGAAAAAGATAAGAATCAAAAACTATCCTTTTCTGGAATTTTACATGACGACGATCCGGATTGCAGTAGCGAGAAAAACAGTTTCCAGAAAAACGAAGGTTCGGGATCCGGATCGAAGTGCCTGATCCGGATCGTTCATACAGTTTCACCAAATACCAACGTTCGGGATCCGGATTGCAAAGCCTGATCCGGATCGTTCATAAATCATGGTAAAACCAGTGTTCGGGATCCGGATCAAAGGAGGCTACGATCCGGATTGAACTTGTGTATGAACGAACACCCTTCGGGATCCGGATTGCAAAGTCTGATCCGGATCCTGAACATGTCCCATGTCCAGTTTTTGATATTTATGCAATTACAAGTTCATCCAAGTGTTTCTACACTATAAGAAGTATTCGGATCACCAAAGATATTAAGTTAAACATACTTGATCCTTTTGAATTCTTCTTTCTTGAGATTGAGTTATATGATCCAACCTTCTTTACCTTCAATCTTCAAGACTTAACCGAATTCACGAAATACGCCAACTCAAATTCCGTAACAATCTCCCACTTTGGCGGTTTCGTGACAAAACATAGATCCACTCAAGAAAATTCAAAAAGATATTTTTGTTGCTATCACCATACAACAAAAATTTACAATGGAGATCCAAAATAAAATACATGAGTTAAACTCCTAAAACAGACTCTAGACTTAGACATCTGTACTCTCTGCAAAAGAAATCATTCTTGACAAAAGAAATCATTAGATACCTCAAGAATTTTATATCATTCAAAAACCACATACAGAGATGAAGTTTATACTCATTTATACTTACCATGACATTTATACATTCAGATATGTAAATTGATCATAATTAAAACACCAACATATCTTCTATGCAATCAAAATCCAAATGTCATGTTAGTGAACATCAACTTGTTAGTTATATTACATGCCCAAATAGTTAGTCGAATAGTTAGTCGAGGCATGCATTCAAACACAAATGAAAACCAAAAGTTGAAGTTCTACTTACCTTTCAAGTTGAGGTTATACTTACCTCTTTCAAGTTGACCTTTATAGTTTCAAGTTTCTCTCACAAACATTGTATCATTGTTTATACTTCTCTCTCCCCCTTTTTGTCACAAAAGTTAGCCAAAAATTACCAAAATGGAGAGAATAGTTAACAGTTCTGTAGTGATCCGGTCTTTCGGGGTATTTTTGACTTACGTGTAGTCATTTAAGCCTTATAGTGAAATAGAATTATTCAATTCTTGAAGTTGGCCATTGTGGGACGCTAGTATTTTTCCGCGATTGTGCGCGGAAAAAGAAAGCCGACGGCGCGATCGGATCTGAAATCCGATATCGGGAACCCCCTGAACGGGATTCAAAGTGATACGGTAACTAGTCGTGCATCGGAATCCGTGCTAAATATCTTGCACCCGTTAGAGATAAGGTGGTTTATCTCGTGGGGGATAATTAATTAGTTAATTAATTATCCCAGACGGAAAATTAATTAATTCTCTTATGTACGAATTAAAGAGGAATTAATTAAAGGTAAAGTACGACTATATAAGGGATCCCGAATATCGGAAAGGAAAAGAAAAGAAAATAAAAACCCTAATCGGAGAGAAGGGAAAAAAGGAAAAGATGAAACCCTAGCCGGAAGAAAGGGAAAGGAGAAAGAGAAGGAGCCCGATCTTCCCGGACGCCGAACCGAAGACAAGAACACGACCGGACAACCTTTCCGTCGATCTTCGGTTAGTAAAATAATTTATTTAAATTATTTGGGATTTTGTTCGTTGTCTTTTTCGTTGAGTTCTTGGTTTCTTGCTTTCTCCGTCATATCCGTCACCGTCGCCGACGTCGTCTCCTTGAAAAGGCGCGGAACGGACGGCGGAGGCGCGCGTTGCCGCTAGGGCATCGCGCGGAGGAGGGTCACGGACGGCACCGCACGGGCACCGCGCGGACGCCGCGCGGCTGCCGCACGGGAGGCACCCGCGCGGGCCCGGAATCATGCGGGCACCGCGCGGGCGCCGTGCGGCTGCCGCGCGGGCGGCCCCCGTGCGGGCCCGCATCCATGCGGGCACCGCGCGGGCTGCCGCGCGGGCGGCCCCCGCGCGGGCCCGCATCCATGCGGGCACCGCGCGGGCACCGCGCGGGCGCCGCGCGGCCGCCGCGCGGGAGGCACCCGCGCGGGCCCGCACCCGTGCGGGCACCGCTCGGCTGCCGCGCGGGCGCCGCGCGGCTGCCGCACGGGCGGCCCCCGCGCGGGACCGCATCCATGCGGGCACCGCGCGGGCGCCGCACGGCTGCCGCGCGGGAGGCACCCGCGCGGGCCCGCACCCGTGCGGGCACCGCGCGGGCGCCGCGCGGGCGGCACCCGCACGGACCCGCAACCGCGCGGGCGCCGTGCCGGGCCGCACCCGCGCGGGCACCGTGCGGCCGTCGCACGGGCAACCCGCGCGGGGCACCGCGCCGCGAGGGCATCGTCCGCGGAGAAACGCCGCGCGGTTCTGAACCGCGCGGGGCTCCGGCAGACGGCGAGGGCGGCTCGGGAATTCCGTTTCGTCAACCGGACAATGTTGGACTTTTCCGTCAAAAACAAAGGAGTAAATTGGGCCTTATGTTTTCGGATGTAAGTACACGCTTTTAACTATAGTTATCCTTGCGAACTTTCTTTAGGTCCAGACGCGCAGCGGGGGTGCGCGAAAGATTCGAGTGTTCCGATCTCTCTCCAAATAGGTGGGTACGGTTGCTGTAAATACAACCAGTGCAGTAAGTGCATCTATCGTCATTAAAGTGCTCTCAATTTATCTAACAAAGTAGATGGACAGTTTAACCTTTCGCATAATTGTGTTATTATCTAACAATTGAAGCGGCTGCGGTCGCAATGTTCATGACACGCCGATCTCGGCAAAAACCGTTTTGGGATGCTGCACGTACACAGGCGGATTGGCCTCCGCATGGGTGTACTTTTCCGGAAGAGTGGTCTTGTATGACCCGTGTTCCTCACAAAGGGGTGGGAGCCGTGAGGACCCCTTCGCGCCCGCTGGGAATAGCACACCAGCACCGTGGAAGGGGTTAAATGCATCAAAGGAGTGCTTGCGCACGAGGGGAGACTTTGGTCTCTCCGATAAATATTCTGGGGTTGGTGCCCAATTAAATTGATAAATCTGGGGTCGGGGCCCAGCTTAATATGTGCAGGGTTTTTAGCGAAATGGTTACGGTGTTTCCGGTTTGCTCCTTATTCCTTATTGTTGTTAGACATCTACTTTGTTTGTCACTGACTTTACCCACTCCGTGTCAGGCGCTACGAGGGGCGTTACCCGGGAGATTGTTGAGACTGCGTCGCGAGGACCGTAGTCAGAACGCTTGGTTATTATCATTATCTCATCTCTTTTACGCATGTTAGTTAATTTGCTTGTGAGTAGAAATATTCGTGGACATGTATTACTTGGCACTGTGGATGAGTTGTACTTTTATAGTTTGGTTATTCTGATGATGTTTCTTATGCGGCATGTTTTCATGATAAACCAAATGATTTCGAAAAGGGTTTTCTCAAAACGAAGTGCCGTGTGGGCACGGGTTTTGCAATTGCTGGCTTTATCCTTTCTAAACATTGATGCCGCTTTAATATTCCGCTTGATGTTGAATGTCTATTGTATGGTTGATGGTTGATGATTGTTGTATGTTGTTGTAAATGAGACGCCGTGCATATACAAAGGAGACTCTGTCCGCGGACAGGGAGAATTTTGTGTATGTGGCGGTCTGGCACGCACCGGGGATGAGGTTTAATGTACCTTGTTCAGAAAAAAAAAGATACACACGAATTTCCGCTTTGATAGACCCCAAAACCCCCGGGGGCGTGACAGATTAAATGGTATCAGAGAAAAACAACCATAACCATAGTAGACGAGATCCACATCCACAGTGTAGGGTACCACAAGCAAATTAGACAAGGGAACCGCTCGGTCATGGAATATCAAAGGGAGTTCGTGAGATTGGTTAATTGCGTCCCGTTTGTTATACGAGACGAACCCCACAAGGCCCATCTTTTTGTGGACGGGTTACGGAGCGACATCTTTGAGATGGTCCAGGCAGCGGACCTGCGCACGTTCAGGGAAGTGGTGGATAGAGCCACCATAGTGGAGCGGGGGTTCGCTATCACCCGAGCTCGACGTGAGGGATCAGAAAATAACCGGGACAGGAAGCGGACACAGACTTACCCGGGAGGGGGTCCGTCTAGTGGGAGCCGACCCCCAAAGTACCCCAGGACGCAACAAGGAAGCAAGAGTGCGCCAATCGGAAAACCGCGACCACCGAACAAGCCATGCGTTATTTGCGGAGCATCGCATCCAGTGACGGAATGCCCTAAGAGACAGGATCACTGTTACCGCTGCGGCAAGCCGGGGCATTTCCGATTCAACTGTCCTCTGAACACTGGAGCGGCATCTTCCGCAGCTTCCACCCCAACGGCACAGCCACCGGGACGGGGTAGAGCATCAACGGGAATACCCCCACGCCCTCCGGCGCCAAGAGCAGAAGGAGAATCGCGACCACAGCTAGGAGGGAGGCTCTACTCCATGGGCCAACATGGAGCGACACTGCAAGAGGAGGCGGTCGCAGGTATTACCTCCGTTTCTAATTTCCGAGCACGAACCCTGTTTGACACCGGGGCGACTCGCTCTTTTATTTCCCGCACTTTTGCACAAACACATCTACTAGAAAGTAGTCCCCTCGATGTCCTACTGACCGTCCAGACCCCCGGGGGGCCAATCGCGGCAACTGGCCTAGTACCCTCTTGTTCAATAAGACTTGGAAGGTTGTCGTGCCCCTGGGACCTGGTGGTCATACCGCTAAAGGAATATGACGTAGTTTTGGGCATGGACTGGCTTACCGAGTATCAGGCGGTCATCGACTGCGAGAAGCGCCAGGTGCAACTACAGAAGCCGGGATTCCCAGAAAACGTGTACATGTTATGTAAAAGCACTTCCTTCTGGGCTATCATCTCCGCATCGCGAGCTAGGAAGTTGGTGGAGGGCGGGTGCGTGGCCTATCTAGCCTCAGTAGATTTAGCCACCCGACCCGTTCCCTCGCCTTCCGAAATTCCCGTGGTAAGGGAATTTTTGGACGTATTTCTGGCAGAGCTCCCCGGAGCGCCGCCGGAACGAGAAGTCGACTTTCCCATTGAACTACTTCCCGGCACCAAACCCATCACCAAGGCACCGTACAGGATGGCCTTCGCAGAGTTGAAGGAACTCAAGGCACAGTTGGAGGACCTTTTGGATAAAGGCTTCATCAGACCTAGCGCGTCACCCTTGGGCGCGCCCGTCCTGTTTGTGAGAAAGAAGGACGGAAGTCTCCGGTTGTGCATCGACTACCGGGAGATAAATAAGGTCACCGTTAAGAACAAGTACCCCCTGCCAAGGATCGACGACCTCTTCGACCAACTACAGGGGGCGACGGTGTTTTCAAAGATTGACCTGCAGTCGGGCTATCATCAGGTCCAGGTCAAGGGGGAGGACATCCCCAAAACGGCTTTTCGGACTCGCTACGGTCATTACGAATTTACAGTAATGCCGTTCGGGCTCACGAATGCCCCGGCAGTGTTCATGGACATGATGAACAGGGTATTCAAACCCTTCCTGGATTTATTCGTGGTGGTCTTCATCGACGATATCCTCATCTACTCCCGTACAGACGAGGAACATGAAGAACATCTGCGCACAGTCCTCCAGACCCTACGGGAACAGAAACTCTACGCCAAACTCAAAAAGTGTGAGTTTTGGCTCCGAGAGGTTGGCTTCTTGGGGCACGTAATCTCAGCGGCTGGAGTCGCAGTCGATCCGAAGAAGATAGATTCGGTGACGGACTGGTCCCAACCGACGACGGTAACAGAGGTTCGAGGCTTTCTAGGATTAGCCGGGTACTACCGGCGCTCCGTGGAGGGTTTCTCCAAGATAGCCACCCCCTTAAACCGTTTGACTAAAAAGGGGGAAAAGTTCATCTGGACGGACAAATGTCAGAGGAGCTTCGAGGAGCTCAAGGATAGATTGACGCGAGCTCCGATTCTCGCCCTACCGAAACCAGGGGAGGATTATGAAGTGTATTGCGATGCGTCGCGAAATGGACTGGGTGGAGTGCTCATGCAACGGGGAAAGGTTATAGCCTATGCGTCAAGGCAGCTCAAAGAATACGAGCGAAACTACCCCGTGCACGATTTGGAACTCGCGGCAGTTGTGTTCGTCCTCAAGCTTTGGAGACACTACCTGTATGGGGCACACTGCAATGTGTACTCAGATCATAAAAGTCTTAAGTACCTTTTCACCCAAAATGAGTTAAATTTGCGACAAGACGGTGGCTCGAGCTATGAAGGATTACGATTAACGATCCACTACCACCCGGAAAGGCAAACGTGGTGGCCGACGCCCTGAGCCGTAAGGGACAGGCCGAGAAGGCAGGGGTAAGTTCCATCACCCAGCAAGATGGTCTGATTGCGGAATTTTCGCGATTAAGACTAGAAGCAGTACCAGCGGGTACAATCGAACGACTTCTGACACTGGTGGTCAGACCTACCCTGCTTGACAGAATTCTCGAAGGGCAGTCGACTGATGACCAACTCCAGCTGGTGCGAGGTAGAGTAACTGCCGACCCAGGAGGTGATTTCACAGTAAACTCCGACGGCACCATACGATTTCGGGGACGAATCTGCGTGCCGGATCTACCAGAACTCAAAGAGGAAATCCTGCGGGAGGCGCATACAGCTCCATATACAGCGCATCCCGGGGGAACGAAGATGTACAAGGACGTCAAACAGACCTTCTGGTGGCCCAAAATGAAGGGAGACGTGACTCGATTTGTGGCACACTGCCTGGTGTGCCAACGAGTGAAGGCCGAGCACCAGCGTCCAGCAGGAAAATTGCAACCCTTACCGGTGCCCGTGTGGAAGTGGGACATGATTACCATGGATTTTGTGACCGGGTTCCCGAGATCGTCACAGGGACACGATGCAATATGGGTAATCGTGGACCGTCTGACGAAATCGGCCCACTTTCTGCCCATACACACGACGTGGGCTGCGGGAACGACTGGCGCAAACCTACATCAACGAGATAGTAAGGCTGCATGGGGTGCCGACGTCCATCACGTCGGACAGGGACACGCGATTTGTGTCAAACTTTTGGCAGAGCCTGCAGCGAGCAATGGGAACCAAGTTGCACTTCAGTACGGCTTTTTCACCCGCAGACCGATGGACCAATCAGAGCGGGGTGATACAAATTGTGGAGGACATGCTTCGGGCATGCGTTTTAGACCTGGGCGAGGATGGGCACGGTGCTTGCCCCTAGTGGAATTTGCCTACATAATAGCTACCAGGCCAGCATTAGATGGCACCATACGAGGCCCTGTACGGGCGCCGCTGTCGGTCTCCAATATGCTGGGACGACCTGGTGTGAGCGTAAGTTTCTGGGCCCAGATTTGGTGGAGGAGACCGAAGCAAAAGTGCGATGGATTAGACAGAGGCTACTAACCGCCCAGAGCAGACAGAAAAGGCAACGCGGACACAGACGTCGGGACTTAGAGTTCATGGTGTGGAGCACGCGTTACTCCGAGTTTCGCCCTCCAAAGGGAACCGACGCTTCGGCCATAAAGGGAAAGTTAACCCCGAGGTACGTAGGACCGTCGAGATCCTAGAACGCGTAGGACCGGTGGCGTAGCCGATTAGCCCTGCCGCCGACTCTCGAACGAGTCCATAACGTATTCATGTCTCAATGCTCCGGAAATACTTAGCTGACCCTCTCATTGCCTTGGATGCCTCCACCATCGAGTTGCGAGAGGATTTAAGCGTCGAGGAGACGCCGGTGCGGATTTTGGCAAAGAGAGGACAAGAAGTTGCGCAATCGAACTATCCCCTATGTGAAGGTCCAGTGGAGCAACCACGAAGAGCGCGAGGCGACGTGGGAACTGGAATCGAAGATGAGGGAATGTTTTCCCGAATTAATTAGTGGGGTTTGTATTTAAGTTTCGGGACGAAACTTTTATAAAGTGTGAGTGGTGTAGTGATCCGGTCTTTCGGGGTATTTTGACTTACGTGTAGTCATTTAAGCCTTAAGTGAAATAGAATTATTCAATTCTTGAAGTTGGCCATTGTGGGACGCTAGTATTTTTCCGCGATTGTGCGCGGAAAAAGAAAGCCGACGGCGCGATCGGATCTGAAATCCGATATCGGGAACCCCTGAACGGGATTCAAAGTGATACGGTAATTAGTCGTGCATCGGAATCCGTGCTAAATATCTTGCACCCGTTAGAGATAAGGTGGTTTATCTCGTGGGGGATATTTATTAGTTAATTAATTATCCCAGACGGAAAATTAATAATTCTCTTACGTACGAATTAAAGAGGAATTAATTAAAGGTAAGTACGACTATATAAGGGATCCCGAAATATCGGAAAGGAAAAGAAAAGAAAATAAAAACCCTAATCGGAGAGAAGGGAAAAAGGAAAAAGACGAAACCCTAGCCGGAAGAAAGGGAAAGGAGAAAGAGAAGGAGCCCGATCTTCCCGGACGCCGAACCGAAGACAAGAACACGACCGGACACCTTTCCGTCGATCTTCGGTTAGTAAAATAATTTATTTAAATTATTTGGGATTTTGTTCGTTGTCTTTTTCGTTGAGTTCTTGGTTTCTTGCTTTCTCCGTCGTATCCGTCACCGTCGCCGACGTCGTCTCCTTGAAAAGGCGGGAACGGACGGCGGAGGCGCGCGATGCCGCTAGGGCATCGCGCGGAGGAGGGTCACGGACGCACCGCACGGGCAACCGCGCGGACGCCGCGCGGCCTGCCGCACGGGAGGCCACCCGCGCGGGCCCGCAATCTTGCGGGCACCGCGCGGGCGCCGTGCGGCTGCCGCGCGGGCGGCCCCCGCGCGGGCCCGCATCCATGCGGGCACCGCGCGGGCGCCCACGGCTGCCGCGCGGCGGGTCCCCCGCGCGGGCCACCCCGCTCCATGCGGCACCGCCGGGGCCCGCCGCGCGGGAGGCACCCGGCGGGCTGACCCTGCGGGCACCGCGCGGGGGCACCGCGCGGGCGCCGCGCGGCGGCCCCCGCGCGGGCCCCGCACCCGTGCGGGCACCCCGCGCGCTGCCGCACGGGCGGCCCCCGCGCGGGCCCGCATCCGGCTGGCACCGCGCGGGAACCGCGGGCGCCGCGCGGCTCCGCCCGGGCGGCCCCCCGCGCGGGCCCGCATCCATGCGGGCACCGCGCGGGCGCCGCACGGCTGCCGCGCGGGAGCACCCGCGCGGGCCAGCCCGCACCCGTGCGGCACCGCGCCGGCGCGCGCTGCCGCGCGGGCGGCACACCCACCCGCACGGTAACCCGCAACCGCGCGGGCGCCGTGCCGGGCCGCACCCGCGGGCGGGCACCGTGCTGCCGTCGCACGGGCAACCCGCGCGGGGCCCGCGCCGCGAGGGCATCGTCCGCGAGATACGCCGCGCGTTTCTGAACCGCGCGGGGCTCCGGCAGACGGCGACGGCGGCTCGGGAATTCCGTTTCGTCAACGGACAATGTTGGACTTTTCCGTCAAAAACAAGGAGTAAATTGGGTCTTATGTTTTCGGATGTAAGTACACGCTTTTAACTATAGTTATCCTTGCGGACTTTCTTAGGTCCAGACGCGCAGCGGGGGTGCGCGAAGATTCGAGTGTTCCGATCTCTCTCCAAATAGGTGGGTACGGTTGCTGTAATACAACCAGTGCAGTAAGTGCATCTATCGTCATTAAAGTGCTCTCAATTTATCTAACAAAGTAGATGGACAGTTTTACCTTTCGCATAATTGTGTTATTATCTAACAATTGAAGCGGCTGCGGTCGCAATGTCATGACACGCCGATCTCGGCAAAAACCGTTTTGGATGCTGCACGTACACAGGCGGATTGGCCTCCGCATGGGTGTACTTTTCCGGAAGAGTGGTCTTGTATGACCCGTGTTCCTCACAAAGGGGTGGGAGCCGTGAGGACCCCTTCGCGCCCGCTGGGAATAGCACACCAGCACCGTGGAAAGGTTTAAATGCATCAAAGGAGTGCTTGCGCACGAGGGGAGACTTTGGTCTCTCCGATAAATATTCTGTGGTTGGTGCCCATTAAATTGATAAATCTGGGGTCGGGGCCCAGCTTAATATTTGCAGGTTTTAAGCGAAATGGTTACGGTGTTTCCCGTTTGCTCCTTATTCCTTATTGTTGTTAGACATCTACTTTGTTTTGTCACTGACTTTACCCACTCCGTGACAGGCGCTACGAGGGGCGTTACCCGGGAGATTGTTGAGACTGCGTCGCGAGGACCGTAGTCAGAACGCTTGGTTATTATCATTATCTCATCTCTTTTACGCATGTTAGTTAATTTGCTTGTGAGTAGAAATATTCGTGGACATGTATTACTTGGCACTGTGGATGAGTTGTACTTTTATAGTTTGGTTCTTCTGATGATGTTTCTTATCGGCATGTTTTCATGATAAACCAAATGATTTCGAAAGGGTTTTCCCTCAAACGAAGTGCCGTGTGGGCACGGGTTTTGCAATTGCTGGCTTTATATCCTTTCTAAACATTGATGCCGCTTTAATATTCCGCTTGATGTTGAATGTCTATTGTATGGTTGATGGTTGATGATTGTTGTATGTTGTTGTAAATGAGACGCCTGCATATACAAAGGAGACTCTGTCGGGGTACAGGGAGAAGTGTCTATGGTCTGGCACGCACCGGGGCTGAG
>CM055069.1:36922080-36967350 GCA_029204045.2 Tillandsia leiboldiana
TGATTGATTATTTCCTTGGATTGTCAAAATGATGAAAGGTATTCACTTGAGTCAATCCAAGTATGCAATGGAGTTGGTCAAAAGTTTGATCTAGAAAATTGTAAAGATTTTCCGACTCCAATGGGAACTAGCCACAAGGGACTTGGAAGTGAATCACATAGTGAGAATGTAGACGAGAAACTGTATCGAAGTATGATTGGAAGTCTACTTTACCTCACGGCTAGTCGCCCGGATATATCTTTTGGTGTTGGGATTTGCGCGAGATATCAATCAGCACCAAAGGAGGTTCACCTAAAAGCGGTGAAAAGGATCATCCGGTATATCAAAGGATCAATTAATTTCGGAATTTGGTATCCTATGGGAACAAGTTTGGATATTGTTGGATACTCAGATGCCGATTGGGCAGGATCAGTGGATGATCGGAAAAGCACGAGTGGTGCATGCTTCTATCTTGGCCATTGTCTTGTTGCATGGCACAGTAAAAAGCAGAACTGCATAGCACTCTCGACTGCCGAAGCGGAATACATTTCAGCTGGAAGTTGCTCAACTCAACTCATTTGGATGAAAAGCGTATTGAGCGACTTCCGCATTTCAGCATCTTCGGTAACAATACTTTGTGACAACACTAGTGCTATTAACATTTCTAAAAACCCTGTGTTGCACTCTAGAACAAAACATATTGAACTTAGATATCATTTTCTTAGAGAGCTAGTTGAATCAAATACTCTTCAACTTTCATATATTTCAACTGAGGATCAATTAGCTGACATTCTAACAAAACCTTTGGATCAAAAACGTTTTATTCATTTACGAAAAGCAATTGGGATGCTTTCCTTGAAATAATCTTCTTTTTGAAATCTTTGCTTAGGATAGGTTTTGTATTTGTTTTTGTTTTGTTCATTATCTATGTTTATACATAGGACATTAATTGAGCATAGATCATAATTGACTTTAATTGCATCTTTTCGCACATTTAGAAATTTATTATGCTTTTGCCATCATAATATTTCACTGTTGCAATGATCATTTATGTTAATTAAATCATCTTCTAAAGTGATCAAAGTCAATTTCACTCTCTCTATGATCTCTTGGTAGAGTCATTATCTTATTTGACTGCTTAGTCGAGTATGAAATCGAGATCAATATTTGGTTGAATACTTTATATCTTAAATAATTGATAGCCAATTGAGGGGGAGTCATAGAAAAGGTTAAATGCTCAAAAGATGTGGAAAGAGTTACATCCCAATGACGAGTGTGAAAACTACCACCACATGGAGGAAAGAGCTACCACCTCGGTCGTCCGAGTATTGTGTGCAGCTACCACATGTATACCAAGCATGGTTGTTCAAATTTTTGATTAAGTAAAATGCATGTTGAAATACTTGACTCTGTCAAATTTCAAGGTTGGTATAAGGTGGGTTTTTAAAGAAAGATGCTCAAAGAGCCACTCTCTTCAACAGATTGTCTAGATACATTATCTATTATATTTGGGATTTCAAACATCTATTGATCTTTGTATTTCATTTTCTTTACTGAATTGATGATTTGATAAAGGCATTACTCATAAGATCAAGTTAGATGTAATTGAAGGTGTTCAACTTTAAGGGATTTAATTCTTGTAAATTCTCGTTTCATTTTTGGATATTATTGATAGATTTGGCATAATCTAATTCTTGTTGTATGAAACGATGATTTTTGTTTAAAGTTGATACACATTTGCGCTTACAATCTTTTTCTGGTTTTTCTCTGAAATTTTCTAAAGAAAAAATTGGGGCCGATCCGGATCGGGCTAGATGATCCGGATCCCGAACGCAGGAATTCTTCTGCGGGCTGACGATCCGGATTGTGTCTGCCGATCCGGATCCCGAACGCAGTTTCTCACTGCGGGTAGCCGATCCGGATCGCAGTTATGAACTGATCCGGATCGCGGCTAGGTTTTATAAAGAACGAAAGGGGTTTTTGATTTCTTTACTCCAATCTTTTGTTCCAAAGTTTCCAGAGCCTCTCTCTCTAGATCTCATCCTTCCTGGAAGCTTTCAAACTCAAGTTCTTCAACTCCAAGTAAGTTTTATTGATCAAAATCTCGGTTTTTCACCGTTTTTCTCTTTTCCTCCTCAAACGTGATGAATTTCTTGGATCAACTTTGTTTGTGGACGATTTTTGATCAAATTTCTTTTGAAATAAGAACTCTGGGTAGATTAGTTTTGATTATATGCTAGGTATTCTCCTGATTAACGGATTTTTAGGCTTCGATTTCTAAAATTTCGGTTTTAGGGCATATAATAAGGATTTTCGAAAATCATGCAATTGATCTATTTTTAAAAGTCCTTTTGCAAAAATAATTTGATTCTTAGCTTCTCTACATGATTATGATTGTTTGGGTACAATTTTTCAATCTTTGAAAATTGACAATTTTTCATGTGCTCTTGAGTTGGTCTTCACAGGATTCCTTTTCTCAAGAAACCATTAGCAATGGTGATCACTTGGATTGTTTTTCTACTTGCGGCTATGGTTCATACGAGAGACACCGTCAAGCCCAAGAGGGCTAAGAAGGCTAAGAAAGCGAAGAAAGCTAAAGATGATTCCGATACAGAATCTGAAACGGAATCAATTGACTGGGATGAACTGCAAGTTGAAGCAACGACTGTTCCCACTGCTTCAAAGGGAAAAGCGCCTGCGGAAACATCGAAGGCTCCGCCTACTGCTGCTGAAAAAGGGAAAGCTCCAATGGAAGAAACTTCTGGGAAGACAAGAAGAAAAAGTGTTGCTCGCAAGAGAGGAAGTGCTCGAGGAATCACCATTGAGCAACCAGCTGCTGGCCAAGCACCTGCACAAGACTTTGTCAGCTCGGCCAGAATAAAGGATTTTGAAAACAGAGAATGCATTGGAGAAAGGCATGTTGATGTAAAAGCCTTAAAGCAGCGTTCTCAGACGTTTGGGACTTTGTTTGACCAGAGAGGTCTTGCTTCCATTTGCGAGTTCCCGGAGACCACTGGATATTGTCTTCACTCAGTGAGGATGTTTTATCAGAATGCCTGCTATCTAGTTGATCAGGAAAGCGGGCGTCGGGATTTTCAAACATTAGTCAAGAATGTCAGAATCAAAGTAACGCCTCAGCTAATTGGTGAAGTACTAGGGATGGACGCCCGAGCCGATGGCACTCATTACCTGAAGAATCAAGTCTTCAACACCTTCTCCTGGAGAGTGGTAGTTGATGGAATCTGTGTTCCAGATACTCGGTCGACAGGAAACTCCGTTTTCTCGAAAGAACTACGACCAGAGTACCGCATCTTAAATCTCATTGTTTGTTACAATATTATTCCAAACATGAACACAAAGGTTCTTCGGTGGGAAAGAATGATATTCCTTTATCTACTTGGAAACCCCGCAGCAGCAATGGGAGCTAACTTAAACATTCCCTACGTCATCTGGTCAAGGATGGCACGATATGTGGAGCAAGCTCATCCGTCAGAGAGACTACCTTTTCCAATGATCATCATGCGCATTCTTCGCAAATTTAAAGCTGACACAAATGCGAGTTCCTATCTGCACAGTTTAGGAACGATCAATGACACAACAATTGTAAAGTCTCTTTCGACGAAGCCAGATGAACCTTTCATACCTCTTCACCGGCAATGAGAACAACGACAACAAGCAACAACCTCTGCACCGGCAGCAGCTCCTCCAGTTCAACCAGCACCTCCGGCACAAGAAGCACCACAATCAACTTCTGATGATGATGCTTCTGTTACCTCAATCTATAAAGAACAGCAAAGGCTCTCCAACGAGCAAGAACGTATATCAAATGAACTAATTGAGGTAAAGGAAGAAATAAAGAAGGTAAATAAAAATCAATCAGCAATGAACAAGAGAATAAAGAAGATTTTCCAAATCCTCGGCTGTATCAGTTCAGACGAGTCTGAATAATCCGTATCCTTCTAATTTCTGGGTATTATGCATATGTTTAAATCCTTCTGTTGTGCAGGTTTTTAAGTTTTAATTTGAGTTTTTAGTTCTCTAACTTAAACTGTTAATCATTCTCTCCACTTCTGTAATCTTTGGCTTTATTTGTGACAAAAAGGGGGAGAGAGTTTAGAACAATGAGAGAGTTTAGAACAATGATTTGAACAATGAACAATGATTGTGAAAATCTTGATGATGAAGATTTTGTATACATCAAGGTAAGTATCTCTTCAACTTCAACTTTGGTTTTCATCTTGTGATTGTTTGCATGTCTCGACTAACTATTCGACTAACTATTTGGGCATGTATTATTACTAACAAATTGATGTTGGACTAACATTTTGACATTTGGTTTTTGAATGCATAGAAGATATGTTGATTTTTAACTATGATTCTCTTACATATCTGAATTCTCAAATGTCATGATGATTAGATAAACTCTATCTCTGTACTAGGTTTTGTATGCTAAATATTCTTGAGGTATCTAACGATCTCTTTTTGTCAAGAATGTTTTCTTTGTGCAGAGAGTACAGATGTCTAAGTCTAGAGTCTGTTTTAGGAGTTTATCTCATGTTTTTAAATTTTTGGATCTCCATTGTAAATTTTTGTTGTATGGTGATAGCAACAAAAATATCTTTTTGAATTTTCTTTAGTGGATCTGTGTTTTGTCACGAAACCGCCAAAGGGGGAGATTGTTACGAAATTTGAGTTGGCGTAGTTTCGTGAAAGTCTCAAGTCTTGAAGATTGAAGGTGAAGAAAGTTGGATCATTTAACTCAATCTCAAGAAAGAAGAATTCAAAAGGATCAGGTATGTTTAACTAAAGATTTTGTGTGATCCGAATACTTCTTGTAGTGTAGAAACACTTGGAAGAATCTTTCATTGCATAAAAATCAAAAACTGGACTTGGGACATGTTCAGGATCCGGATCAGGTTGTTCGATCCGGATCCCGAAGGTGGTTCGTTCATACATCAGTTCAATCCGGATCGTAGTCTCTTGATCCGGATCCCGAACAGTGAGTTTACCATTTTCCTTGAACGATCCGGATCATGCTTCGCAATCCAGATCCCGAACATTGATGTTTGGTGAACTGTATGAACGATCCGGATCATGCACTTCGATCCGGATCCCGAACCTTCGTTTTTCTGGAACTGGCTGACTCGTTACGACGATCCGGATCACAGCTAGTCCGATCCGGATCGCCGTCCGTAAAATTTCCAGAAATGTTAGGTTTTTGATTCTTATCTCCTTCCTAGGGTTTCTAACCTATAAATACACCCTATGATTCTTTTTCTAGGGTAAATCCACATAGTCAATAGCCGTCATTTTCATATATCATTTTATACGGCTATAGATCCACATATAGAGAAGAAAGGAAATCATTAGAGAACACTCTATGTTTCTTCATCTATATTGATTAGTTTGATTCTAGGTTTTCATACTCACATCTTGAGTTGAATCAAACTAATGAATACTTAGATGGTATTTCCGATCTATCTTTGATCTAAGTATTCGGCGGATCATCACCACCCAAAACAACGATTTACCCCAAAAATCGGCGCGTGGATTCGCGTGTCCTTGTGGATTCAAGGTTCAACCGCTCTCGTGGATTCGGAGCGAGGCACGTTCGTGGATTCGAAGGGTGCTATTGGGTGAAGACCGTGGATTCGGTCGGACGTCGTGGATTCGACGTTGGACGCCGTGGATTCGGCGTTGGGCGCAGATCGTGGATTCGAGAAGCGTCGCGGAGCGAGCGGAGAAGATCCTCTAGGAGCGTATGGAAAAGGTTGAGTCGTAAGTGTGTACGGTAAATCACCTTGTACGTGTTTTAATTCTAGTGGATTTCTGCCGTGTTATCGGTCCCGTGGTTTTTTACTCCGGTGATGGAGTTTTCCATGTAAAAATCTTGCGTATTATTTTTATTTCCGCATTGGGTTTTTATCGCAATGATTTTTTGAGTGTTTATGCGTTTACACCTATTCACCCCACTCTAGGTGTTTTTTCCCCTATTTAGATCCGTATTACATATAACCCAACAGGCGGAGCCTTCGATGTTTCTGCAGGTGCTTTTCCTTTTGAAGCAGTCGGAACAGTCGTTGCTTCAACTTGCAGTTCATCCCAATTAATTGATTCCGTTTCAGATTCTGTATCGGAATCATCTTTAGCTTTCTTCGCTTTCTTAGCCTTCTTAGCCCTCTTGGGCTTGACAGTGTCTCTCGTATGTACCATAGCAGCAAGTAGGAAAATAATCCAAGTGATCACCATTTTGATTGCTAGTGAAAAATGTATCCTGTGAAGACCAACTCAAGAACACATGAAAAATTGTTAATTTTCAAAAATTTGAAAAATTGTACCCAAACAATCATAATCATGTAGAGAGACTAAGAATCAAATTAGTTTTGCAAAAGGACTTTTAAAAATAGATCAATTGCATGATTTTCGAAAATCCTTATTATATGCCCTAAAACCGAAATTTTAGAAATCGAAGCCTAAAAATCTGTTAATCAGGAGAATACTTAGCATATAATCAAAACTAATCTACCCAGAGTTCTTATTTCAAAAGAAATTTGATCAAAAACCATCCACAAACAAAGTTGATCCAAGAAATTCATCACGTTTGAGGAGGAAAAGAGAAAAACGGTGAAAAACCGAGATTTTGATCAATAAAACTTACTTGGAGTTGAAGAACTTGAGTTTGAAAGCTTCCAGGAAGGATGAAATCTAGAGAGAGAGGCTCTGGAAACTTTGGAACAAAAGATTGGAGTAAAAGAAATCAAAACCCTTTTGTTCTTTATAAAGCCCTAGCCGCGATCCGGATCAGTTCATGATTGCGATCCGGATCGGCTACCCGCAGTGAGAAACTGCGTTCGGGATCCGGATCGGCAGGTCCAATCCGGATCGTCAGCCCGCAGAAGAAAACCTGCGTTCGGGATCCGGATCATCTTGCCCGATCCGGATCGGCTCCAACTTTTTCTTTAGAAAATTTCAGAGAAATTCAAGAAAAACCATAAAAAGATTGTAAGCACAAATGTGTATCAACTTTAAACAAAAATCATCGTTTCATACAACAAGAATTAGATTATGCCAAATCTATCAATAATATCCAAAAATGAAACGAAAATTTACAAAAATTAAATCCCTTAAAGTTGAACACTTTCAATTACATCTAACTTGATCTTATGAGTAATGCCTTTATCAAATCATCAATTCAGTAAAGAAAATGAAATACAAAGATCAATAGATGTTTGAAATCCCAAATATAGTAGATAATGTATCTAGACAATCTGTTGAAGAGAGTGGCTCTTTGAGCATCTTTCTTTAAAAACCCACCTTATACCAACCTTGAAATTTGACGGAGTCAAGTATTTCAACATGCATTATACTTAATCAAAATTTGAACAACCATGCTTGGTATACATGTGGTAGCTGCACACAATACTCGGACGACCGAGGTGGTAGCTCTTTCCTCCATGTGGTGGTAGTTTTCACACTCCTCATTGGGATGTAACTCTTTCCACATCTTTTGAGCATTTTACTTTTTCTATGACTCCCCCTCAATTGGCTATCAATTATTTAAGATATAAAGTATTCAACCAAATATTGATCTCGATTTCATACTCGACTAAGCAGTCAAATAAGATAATGACTATACCAAGAGATCATTGAGAGAGAGAAATTGACTTTGATCACTTAGAAGATGATTTAATTAACATAAATGATCATTGCAACAGTGAAATATTATGATGGCAAAAGCATAATAAATTTCTAAATGTGCGAAAAGATGCAATTAAAGTCAATTATGATCTATGCTCAATTAATGTCCTATGTACAAACATAGATAATGAACAAAACAAAAACAAATACAAAACCTATCCTAAGCAAAGGTTTCAAGAAGAAGTTTATTTCAAGAAAAGCATTCCAATTGCTTTTCGTAAATGAATAAAACGTTTTTGATCCAAAGGTTTTGTTAGAATGTCAGCTAATTGATCCTCAGTTGAAATATATGAAAGTTGAAGAGTATTTGATTCAACTAGCTCTCTAAGAAAATGATATCTAAGTTCAATATATTTTGTTCTAGAGTGCAACACAGGGTTTTTTGAAATGTTAATTGCACTTGTGTTGTTACAAAGAATTGTTACCGAAGATGCTGAAATGCGGAAGTCGCTCAATACGCTTTTCATCCAAATGAGTTGAGTTGAGCAACTTCCAGCTGAAATGTATTCCGCTTCGGCAGTCGAGAGTGCTATGCAATTCTGCTTTTTGCTGTGCCATGCAACAAGGCAATGGCCAAGATAGAAGCATGCACCACTCGTGCTTTTCCGATCATCCACTGATCCTGCCCAATCGGCATCTGAGTATCCAACAATATCCAGACTTGTTCCCATAGGATACCAAATTTCGAAATTAATTGATCCTTTGATATACCGGATGATCCTTTTCACCGCTTTCAGGTGAACCTCCTTTGGTGCAGATTGATATCTCGCGCAGATCCCAACACCAAAAGATATATCCGGGCGACTAGCCGTGAGGTAAAGTAGACTTCCAATCATACTTCGATACAGTTTCTCGTCTACATTCTCACTTGGTGATTCACTTCCAAGTCCCTTGTGGCTAGTTCCCATTGGAGTTGGAAAATCTTTACAATTTTCTAGATCGAACTTTTTGACCAACTCCATTGCATACTTGGATTGACTCAAGTGAATACCTTCATCATTTTGTTTAATTTGCAATCCAAGGAAATAAGTCAATTCGCCCATCATGGACATCTCAAATTCGCTTTCCATGGTCTCCGCGAATTTAGAAGCATCATTATCTCTTGTTGCGCCAAATACTATGTCATCGACATATATTTGTGCTACAATGAAATTGTTTTGATAATGCTTCACAAAGAGAGTCATGTCAGCTCCCCCTCGAGTATAGCCCTTCTCCAAAAGGTGCTTTGTTAACCTTTCGTACCATGCTCGCGGTGCTTGTTTCAGACCGTAAAGAGCCTTTTTCAAACGAAAAACATGGTTAGGTTGTTTATGGTCTACAAAACCTTTCGGTTGAGCCACATAAACTTCCTCATTTAAAAACCCATTTAGAAAAGCGCTCTTAACGTCCATTTGAAATAATTTGATTTTAAAATGACAAGCAATAGCAAACAGTATACGAATGGACTCGAGTCTAGCTACAGGGGCGAATGTTTCGTCAAAGTCTATACCTTCTACTTGAGAGTAGCCTTGAGCAACTAATCGTGCCTTGTTCCTGATGATAGTACCATCCTCATTTTTCTTGTTCTTGAAGATCCATTTGGTACCTATCACATTGTGTTGCTGTGGAGGCTTCGTTAATTCCCAGACTTTGTTTCGCTCAAATTGATGGAGCTCTTCCTGCATTGCTTTAATCCAGTAGTCATCCTGAAGAGCTTCATCTATGTTCTTTGGTTCGATTAAAGATACGTAGCAAGCGAATCCACAAACCAACTGCCTCCGAGTTCTGACTCCTTCTTGTGGATCTCCAATAATATTCGATTCCGGATGATCCTTGGAGATTCGTAACGTTTGTTGAAACGGAGTACTCGGAGATACATGAGATGATTCCTGCACATCAGATAAACTAGAAGAGCCATTAGATGCATCATTAATATTGGAAGTATTATCATGAGAAGATGCACTAGCAGGAGAATCATCATCTAGAGAGATATCGAGGGTAGATTTTCCAGATCCAAAGTGAAAAGCTTCATCTACTTTAACATTTATAGATTCTATGATCGTCTTAGATTCCAAGTTAAAAACTCGATATGCTCTACTATTAGTAGAATACCCCAAGAAAATCCCTTCGTCACTTCGTGAGTCAAACTTTCCAAGGTTTTCACGGTCACGTAAAATGTAACACCGACTCCCGAAGATGCGAAAATATTTGATGTTGGGTTTTCTACCACACCATAGTTCATATGGTGTATTTAACGTTCCCGGGCGCAAGAACACTCGATTAATGACATAGACAGCAGTGTTCACAGCTTCAGCCCAAAAATGTAGCGGTAAATTCCGGCTATGAAGCATCACACGCGCCATCTCTTGAACAACCCTGTTCTTGCGCTCGACAACACCATTCTGTTGAGGTGTATAGGGTGCAGAGAATTCATGCTTAATACCGTTTGAAGTACAAAAGTCAATGAATTTTGAATTAATGAATTCTCCACCTCTATCACTTCTAACACGAATGATCTTTTCATTCTTTTCAATCATAATACGAAGGCAAATCTCGTGAAAAGAATCAAAAGTATCAGCTTTCTCTTTTAAAAATGCTACCCAAGAATACCGAGAGAAATCATCAACCAATAAAAAAATATACCATTTACCTCCTAAAGATGGTTGACGGGTCGGCCCCATTAAGTCCATGTGCAAAAGTTCCAAGGGCCGTTTTATACCAACGTGGTTCAAGTTCTTGTGTGCAGTCCTAGACTATTTTCCCTTTTGGCAACCACCACACACAACGTTTTGTTTAAATAAAAGTTTTGGAACCCCCTTGACCACGTCCTTGTTTGAAATTCTAGTAAGTTCCTTAAAATTTAAGTGACCTAGCCTTTCATGCCAAAGAGTTTCATTATTCAAAGTGGCTAAGTTACAATTTTCAGAAAATTTATTAGGAACAACATAACAATTGTTTTCAGATCTAACCCCTTTTAAAAAGAAGACATGGTCCTTATCAGTTACAACGCATTCAACAGATGAAAAGTTAACTGAAAAACCATTGTCGCAAAGTTGACTTATGCTTATGAGGTTAGTCTTAAGGCCATCAACAAATAAGACGTTTTTCAAAATCGGGCCATCTGGAATAGCTACCATCCCTTTTCCAACAATTTTGGAAGATCGACCGTCTCCGAAAACAACAAGTCCTCCGGAGATTTTCTCAAGATTTTGAAAACTATTTTTGTCACCGGTCATGTGACGGGTACAATCGCTATCTAGATACCAAGACGAACTATCATATGCATGCAAGGAAACATTGGTAACAAGACAAGGGTAAATTTCACCTTTGCGCACCCAAACCCTTTTGGAGTGCGTCGGTAATGGTCGTGAGGTTATTCTCCTAGGTGAAGGCGTCTTGTCAGATCGATTGCCGCTCCTTGATGATGTCGTCTTGCGCGGTGAACTACCAAGGCTCTTTTCTTTTGAAAGGTTTTGCTTTAATTTCCGGGGAGGCGCCTTTTTGGTAGTCGTTGCAAGAGGTGATTGAGGTGAGCGTTTGACTCCCGTCTTGCAGTTTCTTCTTATGTGCCCTGAAACACCACAACGAAAACATACCTTAGATCTTGACGATCCCAAAGAGGATGAAGTAGGTTTGTTGTCGTTGTTTGTCTTGAATTCCGGTGTCGGAGGAGGAGATACCGACTGAGGCACAAAAACTGTCCCACTCGAACTTGGACTGTTTCCAGTTTGAGTGTATCCGAGGCCGAACCGATTTGATTGACCAAGACCAAGAAGTCTATCCAACTTACTCCTTCCTGAAGAGAATCGCTGTAAGTCATCATTGAGTTGGAAAATGGTCTTTGTCATTTCCAGGTTATCCTGTCGAGCCTCGTTGTAGAGCTTTGAGAAGTGATTCGCGTTATCCACCAGATTTGTATGTTCCTTCTCAAGTTGCTCATTGGACTCTTGAAGGGAAACATTTGCTTTTATCAGGTTTTCCCTTTCCACTTCAAGAGCGTTTGAGAGAGAAGTCGCTCTTTTTGCTTCTTCTTCGAGATCATGCACTCTCCCTCTCAAACTCTTGTTTTGCTTAGCCACTTTCTTTGAATCCCTCAAAAGTCTGTGGTAGGCTAGAGCAAAATCTTCACCTTCCGAATCATCCGATTCATTGTCCGTTGCATTCTTTTCAACAGTGGAGTTGGACAACGACTCGGATGTACTTGCCATAAAGCACATGAAGGGTGAAGATACGGACGCGTGGAATGCGGTGGAGCTCTTTTCTTCATCACTCGAAGACGACTCATTTGACGTTGAGTTGTCATCCCAAGTGACGACTTGCATCGCCTTCTTCTTTGCCGGATACTTGTTAGGACACTCCGTTGCAATGTGGCCGTAGCCTCGACATTTGAAGCATTGTAGTTGTCCTTTTGAACTTTTCTTATCCTTTGAGAAGTTCTCTTGCTTTCTTGACTTGTAACTTGAAGTACCCTTGCCTTTGTTCGACTTTCCGAAGGATGGAGATTTGCTTGAATTACCCATTCGAAAGTTGCGGCGAAACTTCCTTGTCAAGAGAGCGAGCTGCTTCTCAAATTCCTCCATAGAAAGGTTCTCGTCATCGTCTGAGGAGGATGTATCCGCGTCTTCTTCCTTAGTTGTTTTCAACGCATAACCTGAAGACTTAGAAGTGGATGCCTTTCCAGAAGAATTGTTAGTAGTAAACGTCATTTCATAAGTTTGTAATGAACCAACTAATTCTTCTACACGTATTTCGTCCGGGTGTTTAATAGTTTCAATGGCAGTAACCTTTGGGCGAAATCGTTCAGGAAGAGTTCTTAAGATCTTTCTTACAATCTTAAATTCTGGAATCTTCTCTCCCAGGTTAGCACATGAGTTTACGATGTCTTGCAATCGTGTATAGTAGTCCGTGAAAGATTCATTTTCTGCCATCAAGATAGAGTCAAACTTGCTCGTAAGCATTTGCAGTTTCTGAATCTTCACGAGGTTAGTTCCCTCATGTGTAACCTGAAGAACATCCCAGATTTCTTTCGCAGTCTCACATGCCGAGACGCGAGAGAATTCAGTTTGAGATAAGGCATTAAAAATAGCATTAATTCCCTTGCCATTGTAAGAAGCTGAATCTAACTCTTCCTTGGTCCATTTCGACCTAGGTTTTAAGGTGTGAACATCACCAATAAATTCAGTTGGATTAGACCATCCTAATTCAATTGATTGCCACACCCGTTCGTCGATGGAAATTAAAAAGGCTTTCATCCGCACTTTCCAGTACGCATAATTTGTTCCATCGAAGAACGGGGGTCGGTTGATGTTTCCACCTTCAACCATTGTTTACAACCCTATTCCCGCTCTGATACCACTTGTTGGGTTATATGTAATAAGGATCTAAATAGGGGAAAAAAAACACCTAGAGGGGGGTGAATAGGTGTTAACGTATAAATACTCAAAAATCGTTGCGATAAAAACCCAATGCGGAAATAAAAATAATACGCAAGATTTTTACGTGGAAAACTCCATCACCGGAGTAAAAAACCACGGGACCGATAACACGGCAGAAATCCACTAGAATTAAAACACGTACAAGGTGATTTACCGTACACACTTACGACTCAACCTTTTCCATACGCTCCTAGAGGATCTTCTCCACTCGCTCCACGACGCTTCTCGAATCCACGATCTGCGCCCAACGCCGAATCCACGGCGTCCAACGTCGAATCCACGACTTCCGACCGAATCCACGGTCTTCACCCAATAGCACCCTTCGAATCCACGAACGTGCCTCGCTCCGAATCCATGAGAGCGGTTGAACCTTGAATCCACAAGGACACGCGAATCCACGCGCCGATTTTTGGGGTAAATCGTTGTTTTTGGTGGTGATGATCCGCCGAATTCTTAGATCAAAGATAGATCGGAAATACCATCTAAGTATTCATTAGTTTGATTCAACTCAAGATGTGAGTATGAAAACCTAGAATCAAACTAATCAATATAGATGAAGAAACATAGAGTATTCTCTAATGATTTTCTTTCTTCTCTATATGTGGATCTAGAGCCGTATAAGATGATATATGAAAATGACGGCTATTTGGATTTTCGGCCTCCTATGAAAAAGAGTCATAGGGTCTATTTATAGGTTAGAAACCCTAGGAAGGAGATAAGAATCAAAAACCTAACATTTCTGGAAATTTTACGGACGGCGATCCGGATCGGATTAGCTGTGATCCGGATCGTCGTAACGAATCAGGTAATTCCAGAAAAACGAAGGTTCGGGATCCGGATCGAAGTGCTTGATCCGGATCGTTCATACAGTTCACCAAACATCAACGTTCGGGATCCGGATTGCGAAGCCTGATCCGGATCGTTCAAGGAAGATGGTAAACTCAGTGTTCGGGATCCGGATCAAGAGAGGCTACGATCCGGATTGAACTGGTGTATGAACGAACCACCTTCGGGATCCGGATCGAACAACTTGATCCGGATCCTGAACATGTCCCAAGTCCAGTTTTTGATTTTTATGCAATGAAAGATTCTTCCAAGTGTTTCTACACTACAAGAAGTATTCGGATCACACAAAATCTTTAGTTAAACATACCTGATCCTTTTGAATTCTTCTTTCTTGAGATTGAGTTAAATGATCCAACTTTCTTCACCTTCAATCTTCAAGACTTGAGACTTTCACGAAACTACGCCAACTCAAATTCCGTAACATGCACGACCTGGAGCTTGCAGCAGTCGTGTTCGTCCTTAAACTATGGAGACACTATCTGTACGGTACACACTGCAATGTGTACTCTGATCATCAGAGCCTCAAGTACCTCTTCACTCAGAAGGAGTTAAACTTGCGGCAAAGGTGGTGGCTCGAACTACTAAAGGACTATGATCTAACCCTCCACTACCACCCCGGAAAGGTGAATGTGGTGGCTGATGCCTTGAGCCGCAAGGGACAGACGGTGGAACCAATGGCGAACGCCCTTACCCAGCAGGACCGTCTGATTGCAGAGTTTTCGCAATTGAGACTGGAAGTAGTACCAGCGGGGACGGTCGCACGACTCATGACCCTGGTGGTCAGACCCATCCTACTGGACTGGATCCGTGAAGGGCAATCGACGGATACCCAGTTACAACTGGTGCGGGACAGACTACCCTCAGACCAAGAGGGCGACTTCGCGAGGGACGCAGATGGCACGATACATTTTCGGGGACGAATCTATGTGCCGGATCTACCAGAGCTCAAAGAAGAAATCCTGAGCGAGGCACACACCGCGCCCTACGCCGTGCACCCTGGAGGGACGAAAATGTACAAGGACTTAAAGCAAACCTTTTGGTGGCCTAAGTTGAAAGGGGATGTAACCCGGTTTGTGGCACACTGCCTGGTGTGCCAACAGGTGAAGGCCGAACACCAGCGTCCAGCAGGGAAGTTACAACCGTTGCCGGTGCCGGAATGGAAGTGGGAGATGGTTACGATGGATTTTGTGACCGGCTTCCCGAGATCATCCCAAGGACACGATGCGATATGGGTCATAGTGGATCGGTTGACGAAATCGGCCCACTTCCTGCCCATACATACAACATGGGCTCGGGAACGGCTGGCGCGGACATACATTGATGAAATAGTAAGGTTGCATGGAGTACCGACGTCCATCACGTCGGACAGAGACACGCGATTTGTGTCGAACTTTTGGCAGAGTCTGCAACGAGCAATGGGAACCAAGCTACATTTCAGCACGGCTTTTCACCCGCAAACTGACGGACAATCGGAGCGGGTGATCCAGATCCTTGAAGACATGCTCCGGGCATGCGTGCTTGATTTGGGCGAAGGGTGGTCCTAATACCTACTATTGGTGGAATTCGCCTACAATAATAGTTACCAAGCCAGTATTCAAATGGCGCCATACGAGGCTCTGTATGGGCGCCGCTGTCGCTCTCCAATATGCTGGGACGACTTGGGAGAGCGCAAGTTTTTGGGACCAAATTTAGTGGAAGAGACCGAGGTGAAGGTGCGCCTGATCAGGCAACGGCTGCTAACCGCCCAGAGCAGACAGAAAAGCTACGCGGACCGTAGACGACGGGACTTGGAGTTCATGGTAGGCGAGCACGTGTTGTTACGAGTTTCGCCTTCCAAGAGGACCCGACGCTTCGGCCTGAGAGGGAAGTTAAGTCCGAGGTACGTGGGACCGTTCGAGGTCCTAGAACGCGTGGGTCCGGTGGCGTATCGATTAGCGTTGCCGCCGAACCTTGACCGAGTACACAACGTGTTTCACGTTTTAATGCTCCGGAAGTACCTCCCTGACCCCTCTCACGCCCTAGACATATCCACTATCAAGTTGCAAGAGGACTTAAGCGTCGAGGAGACGCCGGTGCGGATCCTGGCACAAGAAGACAAGAAGTTGCGTAATCGGAACATCCCCTACGTAAAAGTCCAGTGGAGCAACCACGAGGAACGCGAGGCGACGTGGGAGCTGGAATCGAGAATGAGGGAGTGTTTCCCTAAATTGTTTAGTGAAGGCTGTGATTAAGTTTCGAGGATGAAACTTCTTATAAAGTGTGAGTGATGTAATGACACGGCTTTTTAGTAATATTTTACCCTCCTTCTAATAAAGTACCCCTTTGAGTGAATCGAATTTATCGAGTTTCTATAAATCGGTCGGTGTATTGCATGAGTATTTTTCCGTGAAAGAGCACGAAAATCGAAGACCGACGGTGCAATCGGATCTGAAATCCGATGTAGGAATCTCCCGAAACAGGGTTTTTAGTGTCGCGGTGACTTAACGTGCATCGAAACCCGTGCAAAATATCCTGCACGCTTTCCGAGGAAAAGGTGGGTTTATCTCGTGTGATTAAATAGTAGAGAATTAGTTATTCGGTTACGGATATTAAAAGGTGGGTTATCCCGTAGGATTAATTAGTTAGAGAATTAGTTATTCGGTTACGGATATTAAAAGGTGGGTAATCCCGTAGGATTAATTAGTTAGAGAATTAGTCATTCGGTTACGGATATTAAAAGGTGGGTTATCCCGTAGGATTAATTAATTAATGAATTAATTAATTGGTGGCTGAAATTAAAAGGGCGGGATTTATTTGTACGTACGGGAAGGAAAATCCCACTTTTCATAGAGGAGAAAACGAAACCCTAACCGAGAGAACGGAAGGAAAAGAAAAAGGCGGAACCCTAACCAGAGGAAAGAAAGAGGAAGAAGACGGCGGGATCCGATCACCCCGAACCACGTACCGGAAGCAAGAACGCGATCGGACGACTCCCCCGTCGGATTATCCAGTGAGTGATTTTACGTTTGTAGCATCTTTGGTGTTTTGTCGTATTTTTGTGGTCTTCTCCGCCTCCGTCTCCATCGTCTCCGTCGGCCCGCCGTCGTCGCCATGCAACTTTGGGCATGACGCGGGCGGGCGGACGACGCGCGGTACCGCTAAGGCGCCGCACGGGCTGGGGAGACGCGTGGTGCCGCTAGGGCACCACGCGGGTGGACATCGCAAGGCGGGCACCGCGCGGACGTCGCGCGGGCGCCGCGCGGGCACCGCGCAGGCCGCACCCGCGCGGGCAGTCGCCGCGCGGGTGCCACGCGTGAGCCGCCCGAGGGCAGCACCCGCGGGCGCCGTGCGGGCAGTCGCCGCCGGGTGCCACGCGGGCGCCGCCCGAGGGCAGCACCCGCGAGCGCCGCGCGGGCAGTCGCCGCGCGGGTGCCACGCGGGTGCCGCGCGGGCAGTCGCCGCGCGGGTGACGCCACGCGGCCTTGAGCCGCGTGGGGCACCCGCAGGCTGACGGCCGTCGCGCGCGCGCGAGGAATCGTCGAGGGTAGTTGTTGGCGCCAGGGTTCTCGGCGTGGAGTTAGTTGGGTTCCGTTTTCCGGTATTCGTACGTGTTATTAACTGCTGTGTCTGGGGCTTTCGTTTGGTCTAGGTGCGCAGCAGGAGAGTGTCACAGATCCCAAGTACCCCGATCTTCCCTCAACCAGGTGGGTTCTTATGCAACAAGTGCTGTAAATGCATTAGGTGCAGTATATCATCTAAATGTTCGTGCTAACCTGTTTAATAAAGTAGATGAAATGTTTCCAGTTAATTAACCCTTCGCATGTACCGTTTCTTTTGTGGATGTTCGTGGCGACCAAGGGTCGCAATATTTAATTTACGCCGACTTCGGCAAACCGGTGTTGAATGCTGCACGTACATAGGCGGATTGGCCTCCGCATGGGTGTTCTTTTCCGGAGGAGTGGTCTGAATGACCCGTGTGCCCCACGTGTGTAGGGTGGGGACCTCTTCACGATAGCTAAACATGTCGCTCACGCTTCGTGAAGGGGTAAAAGCATCAAGTGTCGCGTGGGGAGATCGTCGACTACCCTGACGCGACGGTGTCACTAAATTAAATAAAGTAAACTCAGGGTGAAGGATAGCGTAAGGTTCTGGTGCAAAGTATTTCATTCGAATGTTACCATTCATCAAAGTTATAACATCTACTTTATTTGTCACTGACTTTACCCACTCCGTGACAGGTTCAAATAGGTATGTTCATCAGGACGGTGGTGAGGCAACGCAGACTTAACTATCGGCCGTATGAGGCCTCAGGTTAAAACTCTTAGTATGGTTATCTTTATTCTCTCTCTCTCTAGTTTAATTTGTGTGGATGTGGATCATGCTGGATGGTTGGTTAGTTGTTTGATATCGCAACAGACTTTAAATTATTGTTCTCAATCTTTGCGGCCGGTTTACGATATAAAAAGGGGTTTCGAAAATGTCTCTCAAAAATAAAGTGTCGTGTGGGCACTACTTTGTAAACCTATCGTTTTATCCTTTCAAAATGATGTACCCGCCTTACTGTGAATATGTAGACGTTTTAAAGGAATGGGTGTCGAGTGGACACCGTTTGCAACTTGTAGAATCTTCTTAATGTGATTGAATGTTTTTACACTCTCGTACTGGTTGACTGTGACTGTGTGGTTAAAGATTTCATGAAGAACGATGTTATTGTCGTTGTTGTAATCGTGACGCCGTGCATATACAAAGGAGACTCTGTCCGATTGAAGAGTGAATTTGTATATGTGGCGGGTCTGACACGCACTGGGGGAGGTCGATGCTTATTCATAAAGAAAAAAATATATACGCTTTTTCTGCTTACAATTACCTAAAAACCCCCGGGGCGTGACAGACCCACACGAGTAAAGTAACCCTGTCACGCATATCTCAATATAGTAGGACTGGATCAAGACTATGATCAAAGTGGGAAACTCCGTCCACTAATAAAACCCCGATCTGATGCAATGGTACTCAATAAATGGGAAACACCATCCACTAGAGAAATCTGATACCCAATCTGATGCAATAGTACTCAATAAGTGGGAAACTCCATCCATTAGAGAAATCTGATACCCAATCTGATGCATAAGTGAACATGCGGTCAACCTCCCAATGTCCGCGGTCGCCGCAACACCCCACAAGACCAAAATCTGGTAAAGTAATCAACATCTGGCTAACCGCCTAATGTCCGCGGTTACCACAATAACCCACAATCCACAATCGGGTAAAATAATCAATATTCGGTCAACCGCCTACTGTCCGCGGTTGCTGCAATAACCCACAAATCCAACATCAAGTACACCCTGTCTCCGACCCTAAGGTCCCCGCTACACTATCCCTAAACCTCTGCTCGAACCCAAGCAACATGACTCGAAAGTCTAAATAAGAAGAAGAAAGGAAACAATCATGGTTTCTCCTAAGTCAAATCTCAATATGATAGTGTAGCAATAAATAGTAGCCTATCTAGATGTCCATACAAGCATGTAAAAGTCCTTATGCAAGATGAAAGAGAGAATATCAAATAACAGTTCCACATGTGTAACAAATAATAAATCCACATAGATATAACCATCATGCTAAAATCATCAGTCAACTACACATGTATATAATCCCTGTTCCATAATAAATCCCAAAGTGGTACCCGCACTTAGATATGTCATCATGTCCCAATAATTAGTCCATTCAACCAACTTTCATAAAATCTATGTGCTAATATGGCATGTTAATTATCACTATTAAATATATCCCCGCAATCATGTTTCCACAACAATATTATCCCAATAATATTCCCAACATGCTATGTCCACAAAATTAATCTCAAATGATAGGCTCACATTTATATCAGTCAATCATGCATGGTAATCATTCAATATGTCCAATAGAGGACTTCTGTAATAAACTTAGTGAGCAAGTTAGAAGTTGAGGTATGCAACAACCACCCACCTCGATCGCAGAGCGCGCGAAGCACAACCCAAATACGCCCTCACTTTAGGTAATCACGGCACACTGCACGTGTCACGCCCCGGCGTCGAAACTACGACCCGGGCTCGCCAACAGATTTGCCGCCCATACGGGAAGCCCCGTATAGACGAAGCGACTAACCTGCAAAAGAAAAATACTGTACTACACAGATATCAGAGCTGAAAAGTATACTGCTAGAAATAAATAAAATACAACTGAAGTCCTCACATAAATACATAAGTCTCTCAGCAATAAAAGTAAAGTACAACTCTATACCTCACTACAGGGGTCACTCAACAGTAACTCTCTCAAAATACAAAAAGTGGGTACATCTACTCTCTCTGGAGGACGACGGGTAGGGATCTATCTCGCGACTCCCTTACCTCGATCAGCAGGATCAGCAACTGGTGCAGCAGGAACAGAAGCAGAAGTTCCTAGGGAAGAAATACAGCACGACGGGTGTGAGAACTACATCCCACAGTAGTTCTCAGCGGGTGCCGCCAACAAGCCCGACGGTCTGCCCACTAAGTCTACTAGAGGCATAAAGTAACAAGAACAGTGCTGAAAGGAAAGAGCTGGAAAAATAACTCTACAGCTACTATGCCTCTATCTAGATGCTCAAGAAGTGGAACAGATGGAAACATGATGCATCTACTAACCCTCAAGTATAGTCACCCAATCTACACTGACTGCCTCCTCGGGTCCAGTCAAACCTGCGCCTACCTACTGCCGTTACATCCACGTAGGACCGGACTGACGTAGGGCGTCCGTGACTGCCAAAACTGGCCCAGCCAGAGGGACTGCGTCGACAAGTCGCGATACAAAAGTAACAAATCCACCCCGGGCGTGGCTCTCGAGGGGCGCGACCCCACCGAGGAAAAGGTATCCGCGCACTCTGTCGCTCAGGTGGCACTGCAGGCTATAGTCCAATATCCACGCTCACGCTCTGAACTTAAAGACTCAGAATCCTCAATCATCTCGCACAACGGTCGGAGCACTCTCGACGACTCAGCTGATCAGCTCTCACGAACACGAGACACTAGCCTCTCCAATAACTCACAGCACAAAACACACTGGCTAGAGATACTCCACAGCCAGGATCGACCCACAACTCAGGGCTAACAAAACTGGTCGGACAACACTCAACGACTCGGGACCACCGTCAACCTCGACGGTTCCCAACAACAGGACATCAAACCAACCTGCAGACTCACTGACAGGATAAAGCCCACAACAGACAACAATAAAGGATCTGGGAACACGACAACCTCGGTACCACACGCAGAAGATACCAACCAGGGCCCGAAAGTTCCGGGAGACCAACACCTACAACCCTATCAAACAGAACAGGTTCCAGGCTCGACCCCCGTGGCTTTCGTCCCGACAAAGGAATGGCCCCTAGAACCTAGACCACTCGAATCCTTACGAGTGGGGAAATTTACAGGAAAAAGGGTGACATTTGTTACTGAAAACCATTTTCACTCGACCCACGCGAGTGAGGACTAAAGGTAGTTCCCTTTTTGAAAAAAAACCATCTTGACTTGAGGAGAAATCCATTTTAATGATTTTCAGTTCTTTTAGGAAAAACAGTTAGAAAACAAGTATTCACCCAAACCCCGAAGGGCTGATGCCTTTGTCCAATCAAACAAGAACAGACTTCAGCGGCCCTTCGATGCTTGGAAGAAAACATCGATAGACTAAAATCATGTGTATGTCAAAAAGATTCTGGGTTCTAGGTCCAGCTAACACAAGCACACAACTACCACTAACATAGTGGCGACAGCACAAACAGGGATACAAGACCTCTCGGGACTACCGTTTACCCAAACGGCTCCCGGCACAGATAGGCGGCCCACTACAACTACCAGACTCCACTCTGCTCCCAAGCACGAGTGCAAATGCATCCCACACTAAAAGAAAGTCCCGACCTCTCGGCCCACTACCCGGGCGAGGATAACACTATGTCCAGGAATGAAAGAACAGTGTGGATGTCTAAATATAAATAACCCTAGCCCAAGTGAGGGTTTTCTACTGGTCTGGTTACACATGCAACATATGACGAGGGTGCTAGGTCAAGTTCCAAGATAACCATAATTTAACAGGTGGTAGGAAGCAAAAGGGATCATAAGATCCACAAATAAATACATGGAATAACAATGCCTACATTCTAGCATGTTACTCAATAAATTCACTATCATGCATGGTTCTACATCAGTAGAATTACTGTACAGTCCATCAAGCTTGGAGACAAGGCCACCCTCCTGAAACATGTCGATTCGCTGCCCGCTGTAGCTGAAATTTGGCGTGAGTAATCCATTTCCTCCCAGGAGACCGATGCCGTGAAAATCATCCAAATCCGCCTCACGGATTGGGCGCAATCACTGAAACAATGCACGCGGTGCAATTAAATTCCAGAATTTCAGCAATTGAAACTAAGTTAAAGAAGATGTAAGTGCGGCCCCAAATACCTCAAAATGAAGTCTCTAACAGTAAAAAAAAGATGTCCTCATTCATACAAACATCTCCAAGTCCTCAAAATCCACCATTAATTTACCTTAACATTCAAAAACAACAAATGTCACAATGCTGTCCAAAACTGCTAACATAAACTTGCTAGCATTTCCAAGCTTAATTGAGGCTTTTCCAAAGGGATTTATTCACAGATCACAAAAGAGAATTTGCTCACCTTGAAGTTAAGAAGAAGCCCCAACTTGAATTTCTGAAAAAGACCTTGTATCCACAAAGTTATCTGCATTCCAAGGTGCATTGCTCAAATCCAAAAAAAAAACAGGGACTGCAGTAATCCATATAATAGCACTTGAAAAGATCATTAATTTTACCTAACCAAACGTGCTCCAAATCCTACAAGATAGGTACCATTGGATTCCTTGTCGAGAGTAGATACAAATTGAGCTAAATAACTCCAAATTTCATGCTCGGATGGAGGACAAAACCCATAAACACTTTGAACTATCCACCAAGTTCCATCTGTGCACAAATGCAGCAAGGTGTTCCAAAGATTAAATATAAACCCCAACAGAAGCTCAGATCTAGGGAAAATGGTACTTACCAATATTGTAGATCTTCGCGTCCTGGAAATTTTCCCGCAAAAATCATCCAAAAATTCCAATCCTACAATTCAGAAAAGCCAAAATACTAAAGGCTGCCCAAAAATCCAGACTGAAACAAAGGGTCCCAAAGATGGCCCTAAAACTCTGTAAAAACATGCGATCTGAGGGGAGTGTTGAATACAAATATTATAGCCTTACCTCTTGTGAAAACGTAGAACCAAGAATGAGCTCGAAATTCGAAGAAATGAAGCCTGGGGAATTTTCGTACTGAAACGCGACGGGAAGGTCCACCAATCAGCAACAATTGTGGTACTTGCCTCATGGAGAAGATGATGGTGATGAAGCCCCTTTTGTCCATCTCTTGGCTGATGAAGATGAAGGAGGTGATGAAGATGCTTTGCCTATGAAGTCCTCCAAAGAAAACCAAGCTCAAAGAAGGAGGAAGGAGGAAGAAGAAGAAGAAGAAGAAGAGAAGAAGAAGGAGAAGTGAATAAAATCCCCTCTCTCCCTCTCTCTCTCTCCCTCGGACAGTCAATAGGGGGACCCGGACACGTGGCGGCCATCCGGGCCGCCACGTTGCTCGGTTGGGCCGCCTGGATCAAGCCACGCGGCTTGATCCGGGTGGCCACGGCGCCACCCTGTGGACGCACGCCGCGTGTCCCCACGCGGGGACCGCGCTGCGGCGCCCACGTACGCGCGGTGGCGGGCCAATTGCGGCCCGCCACGCGTCCTGCTGGCGCGCCCCATGGGCCGGGTCTCCTGCGCCGGCCCAATGGGGTGCCGACATGTGGCACCCCGTTCCACAGCCCGCCACGCACCCGAAAGTACCCCCGAAACTTCTGGTTGTCCGTTTTCACTCGTCCGGACTCCGAAAAAAACAACCAAGCAGCCGATTTTTATTGTTTTTTCGCGCTGAATCCAAATACGAAGTCCGTTTTGCAAGAATCCAGTTCTAATTTTCAGCGAAACTCCCAAATAAGCAATCTTGATCCATTTCTCGCACTGAGTCTGTTTCTCGGGTCCGATTTGCGCGCAACCAACACTATTCACAGAAATAGTCCTCCACAAGCTGTCGATCACACTGTAATGACCACGAAGTTCTGGGTCTTCACAGCACGGTAATCCAAACGGCGTACAATTAATCCAAAAATGCACAATTACCCGCTGTCCAAAAATTAGTCCCGAAAATGGCTAAATTTCACCTGTGAAATGAACTCGAAAAAATCCGGAAAAATAACCGCTGCGATCGTCGCATCGAGCCGATCGAAACGAGTACTCGCACGTTCCGATCCGATACCTGTAGGTCAAGTTACAAATAAAACACCGCGGTAAGCCGCAATGCTACACAACCAAAATCCTGCGGCAAACAGTCCAAGGAAAGCTTAATTATCACCTTCGAATCAATCTCCAAAAATCCTAGAAAAATCACCTCTATGTTCCTCGCGACGAGTAGATCCAAATCGAGTATTTATACGCCTTGATCCGATTAACGTAGACCGAGATATAAAATCGACAAGCCTCCGCTGTCCAAAATCTCATAGCAGAAAAGGGGTCACAAATATACCTCGGGAACTGTGCCAAAAACTCAAAATGAGGTGAAATGATCAACACGGAAAATAAATCCTTACCTCTTAAGAACACGCTGCCACAAAAATTGTCCAAAAATTCCATCGGGGTAGCCCAGAGGAGCTCTCAGACTGAACTATGACGGAAAAGCCCACTGTAAGAGAATCGTCGCAGTGCGCCGAATCGCAGATAACGCCGATGCCGAGGCCTTCAAAATTTCGGGGATCCACCACGAGATCAAGAACATCAAGGGAAACAAATCTCATATAGAGCTCTCCCTCTCATTCCCTCTCTAAAGCTCAGGAAAAGGAGAGAAAGAGGGAGAGGAGGAGGTATTTATAGGCCCACTCCAAACAATTGACTTAATGCCCACTGTGTCCCAAGTTCCGGGCGCTCGAACTGTTTCGGGCGCACACAGTGCGCCGATCCGGGCCGTGGATCCAGCGCCCGAATCCACCGGATTGCGCCACGTGTCCCCGAACAGCGAACAGCGGATCCGGCCGCTCCCGTTCTGCCGCGTGGCCCGCGTCGTCAACGCGGTAGGTGGCGCTCGCCAATGGCGGGCCGCCACGTGGCGCCCGCGTGCGCCACATCGCCGCCGTGCCCGCCACGCCAGCCGGCCGCCTTCCAACCGCCGCCTGCCTCGCCGCACGCGCACAGTGACGCACCCAATCCCCGCGCGCCACGTGTCAGGCCCCGAGCTCGCTGCACCCGGTGCACATACTCCGTGCACCCGACGAACCGCAGACTGCCACGTGTCCGCCTCTCAACCAATAGAAAACCGCCACGTGGCACACCACCAGCCTGCACCCCCGCGCCTGCCCGCGCACCTGCCCGGCCTACCCGCGCACCCCTGCGTGCGCCGCGTCCACTGCACCGAACCAATGAAGAGCTGCCACGTGTCCCCGCTCCGGTCCACCGTACACCCCGCGCTCTCCCGTGAACCGAGCGCGCTGCGCCCGCCAATCCGATGCTGCCACGTGTCATGCCGGCGGTCCCCGGCTCCCCCATGCACCAAAATGCACCAGAAACTTCCGGGTCTCCATTTTTGGGCGTCCGGACTCAGAAAACTACAAGTAAATAGCCGTTTTTCATCGTTTTTCCACGCTGAATCCAAATACGGCCTCCGTTTTGCCCAAAGCTCCTCCCAAAATTCGACGGGGGTATCCGAATACACTCGGGGTCCATTCAACGCACTGAGTCCATTTCTTGAGTCCGATTCACACCCAAACACTCCCATCTCCTAAGATAGTCCTCCAGAAGCCACTGACCAAGCCATAATCCCCCAATGAAGATCCGGGTCATCACATCGAAGCCTGTATTTCTTTTGTATCATCTTGGAACATTTGCATGCTTGTATGGACATCTAGATAGGCCACCTTTTTTCTGCTACACTATCATGCTGGAACTTGACTTAGGAGAAACCATACTTTCTACTTTTCTCCTTTCATTTTAGACTCAGGGTACTTGTAGGTCGGGTGCGAGCAGGGGGTTTGGGATAGTGTAGTCAGATTCTTGGGATCTAGGACAGGCTGGACTTGTTGGCGGGGTATTGCGGCGACCGCGGACTTTGGGCGGTTGACCAGACGGTTATTATTGCATCAGATTGGGGGGATCGGGCTTTCTTTAGTGGATGGATTTTCCCACTTCGATCAGAGTCGTGATCCAGTCCTGCTATATTATGATACTTGTTACAGAGATACTTTACTCGTGTGGGTCGCTCCCCTCGAGTTCCACTCCGGAGTGTGCGACCGTGCCGGTCAGGAGCCGGTCTGTTACTTTTTGGAATGCGACCGTACCGGTTAGAAGTCGGTCTGTATCCCGCGGATGAGTTTTTGAGTTCGACAGCAGAGCTGGCAGTGCCAGTTTACTTGCGGTTAGATTGGGTTTATTCAGGCAGGCACATTCACTGATGCATTCGTATAGTTATTCTTCCTAGCTCTGCATTTAGAGGCATTGTAGTGGTAGCTTTATCTTTATTTATCAGTCGTTCAGCCTACAGCATACCACCTGGCTTTTCTTTTTGCCTCTTGTAGACCTAGTGGGCACGTCAGAGTTTAAGGCTTAACCCACTAGGGGAGACTACTGTTTTATAGTAGTTCTCACCCCCATTGCCCTTTTTCCTTCTTTTCCCTTTGTTTTGTAGAGTCCTCTGTGGGAGTTGCTGGACCATCCTCAGAAGATCGAGGTAAAAGGATAGCGGACTAGATAGTCATCTACCCTGTCTGCGAGCATAGCAGTATTTTGATTGTATCCCTTATACACCCAGACAGTTGTATTTTCTTTTATTTTGGGTCTGGCTTCCGCCAGCTGGTTGTATTTATTTGGTGAGCTAGGAGAGACACATGTACTTATTGAGAGTTTTATTGTACCTTTACTTTCCAGCTACTGTCTGAGATGTATTATTATTAGTTCAGCTCTGTATTTATGCTCTTTTATTTTATCTCTTATATCTGAGCAGGTTACCAGCGCTTCGTGTACACGAAAAATTACGTGTTCACGGCGGATCTGTGGACGGGCCCGGGTTCTGGTTTACACCCTGGGTGTGACAGCCGCCATGATGAGTGTGAGGCTACTTGGGAGTCAGAAGAGGAGATGATGACTTCTTACCCCTACTTGTTTGAGACTTCATTTGGATGTACGTTTCGTTTCGAGGACGAAACTCTTTGCAGTGGGGGAGGATGTATGAGCGGGAGCATTGTTGTGAGAACCTGGATCCCCACAACTAAATTACTGGTTGACCAGTAGCCCCTGGGGACCTATGTGGCGTGTCGGTGGCATTTGTGCACCAATTGGACACTAGTGATGGAGTCAGAGAGTTTAATTGATCACGAGAGTAGTCAGATGACTCCGTCGAATGCTTAGAAGTGGTTTTGCGCGCAATGGATATTAAAATTGGGCTCAGCGCGAAGTTTGGACAAAGGAACACCTTTCCGGATGCCTTCGGCAATTTTTAGAGTTGGAGTTTGGCCAATCGGACTTCGGATTTGGATTCAGCGCGCGAAATCGTTGAGAATGGACTATTTACTTGCTTTATTCGGAGCCTGGTTGACGCGCGCGTTTTTCGAGGTACGTGCGCGAATCCCGATGCGGCACGGATCCCGAGGTGGAAGCGGTGCGCGGCTCGAGGCATGCGGCGCGCTGCGCTTTGCGCCCAGCTGGCGCATTGGGAACGCGCGCCTTCTGCGCAGGGGGGAAACGCGCTTCCTGCGCGGGTGACGCAGGGGCCGCCACGTGGCGGGCTCCCGCTGGCGCCCGCGCGGGAGTGGGTGCGCGCCCGTGTGGCGGCGCGGTGTCCCACGCGCGTGTAGCGCGCGGGTGTGGCGCCCGCGTGGCGCGCGGGATGCGCACCACATGGCGCAGGGGGCGCGCTCCTGCGCCTGGCGCGCGCGCCCCTTGGGCGGTGCACCGTGGACCCGGTCCATGGGAGCCCTCCCCTCCTCTCTTTCTCCTCTTCTTCTTCTTCCTTCTCCACCCCGCACCATTTCTTCTCCCCTTTTTCTTCTTTTTCTCCAACCGAGCGAGAGAGAGTGAGAGGGAAGGGATTTTGTGAGGTGCGGCGGTGCGTCGTGGACCTCGCGGAGCGCGCGAGGTATTTCAAGGGGTCGGTTGGGCGGCGCGACGCAGTCGAGGACCGTATTCTTACTGCTCTGTTTTGCGTGCGGACCCCGACGGCGTGCTTCGTTTTGCGTGCGAACACCGTTTTGCGCGTGGATTTCGGCACGGTGCACCGTTTTGCGTGCGGGCTCCGTTTTGCGCGCGGGTTTTGGACCATGCTCCGTTTTGCGTGCGGACTCCGGCGGTGTGCACCGTTTTGCGTGCAACTTGTTGTACGAGCTCGGATTGAGGCGTGCCTTTACACTCTTTGGATCTACGCGTCACAAGGATTACCATCGTGTTTTCGGGAAATTTTCTGAGATTCGCCCGAAGGTACTCGTTTCGAAGGTCTCGACGCGGCGATCGCGACGGTATTTTTGATGGATTTTTCAGAGTCCGTTCTGCAGGAGGGTTCGCGAGTGTTTTTGGAACACTGCAAGGAGCCGAGGTGGCGCGACATGTACCGTGGATACAGGTTCAGCGGATTGTGCGAGCAAGTGGCCACGCTCTTCATCGACCCCAGGTTTGCCTTGGATTGAACACTTCAGGTGGGTAAGCTTAATATCAGTAACTGTATAAGGCAATGATTATGTTATGGCAAATATAAGTGCACTTGTGGGGATGTCACCCCTCGATGACTGACAGCAGGCATATTTGATGTACAACCGATATGAGCGAAAGGTAACCAAGGAATGGCCTACTTGGGTGAGATTGGTATACCATAGTGGGAATACTTTAGCATGCTTTGCTAATATATGTTTCACCCACTTTTATCATTTCTGAGTACAAAAGCATGCTTGTATGGACATGTAGTTAGGCCATCTTTTATTGCTACACTACTTATTGGAACGTGACTTAGGAGAAACCATGCTTTTCCTTTCTCCTTCTTTGTTAGTCAGGTGGTCAGTGTTGCTCGGGTTCGAGCAGGGATCTGGGTAGTGTAGTCGGGACTTGGTGTCTGGGACAGGTTGGATTAGTTGTGGGGCTTTGCGGCAACCGCGGATATTGGGCGGTTGACCGGATATTTATTTATGCACCAGATTGGGTATCTGAATTCTCTAGTGGACAGAGTTTCCCCCTATTGAGTACTTTTGCATCCGATTGAGGTCGGGTTTTTCTTTAGTGGACAGAGTTTTCCACTTTGATCATAGTCTTGATCAAAGTCCTGCTATACAGAGATACTTTACTCGTGTGGGTCGCTCCCCTCGAGTGCCACTCTTGAGTTTCCGATCGGACGGTTTAGATGCCGATCTGTTACTTACTTTTGTTTCCGATTGGACGGTTTAGATGCCGATCTGTTACTTACTTTTGTTTCCGATCGGACGGTTTAGATGTCGATCTGTTACTTACTTTGGGATGCGAGCCATGTGGGCCGATCCCGCGGTTTTGAGCCATGTGTGCAGATTCCGCTGAGCAGGCAATGTTAGTTTTACTGGTGGCACCAGATTGGGTTTATTACAGATATTCGCTTTATTGTTGCACTCGTGTCAGGGGGACCGAGTGAAGTCTAGTAGCTGTGTCTAGACCAGTGCTAGTGTTGTCGGGAACCGTTTGGGGATCGACGGTTGTCCCAAGGTCATTGTGAGTTGTTGACCGTTGTACGAGAGGCATAGGCAGGCATAGCAGGCATAGGCAGGCATAGGCAGGCATAGCAGGCATGGCAGGCATAGGCAGGCATAGCAGGCATAGCAGGCATGGCGGGCATAGGCAGGCATAGGCAGGCATGGCAGGCATAGGCAGGCATAGGCAGGCATAGGCAGGCATAGCAGGCATGACAGGCATAGGCAGGCATAGCAGGTGTTAAGGAATTTGTTTTGGCACATTTCGTGAAAGTATTGAGTCTTGAAGATTGAAGATGAAGAAGTTTAGATCATATAACTCAATCTTAAGAAAGAAGAATTCAAAAGGATCAGGTATGTTTAACTAATTATTTTTGGTGATCCGAATACTTCTTATAGTGTAGAAACACTTGGATGAATTTTTAATTGCATAAAAATCAAAAACTGGACATGGGACATGTTCAGGATCCGGATCAGACACAGCAATCCGGATCCCGAAGGGTGTTGATTCATACGCAAATCCAATCCGGATCCAAGCCATTTTTTATCCGGATCCCGAACATTGGTTTTTGCTGAAATGTATGAACGATCCGGATCAGGCATTTCAATCCGGATCCCGAACCTTTGTTTTCTGGAAATTGTCTGTTTCGTTACGACAATCCGGATCGCCGTAAATCCGATCCGGATCGTCGTCCTGTAAAATTTCAGAAAAGGTTAGTTTTTTATTCTTATCCTCTTCCAACGGTTTCTAACCTATAAATAAACCCTATGATTCTTTTTCTAGGGTAAGCCGTATAAGCCGTATAAGCCGTACAAGCCGAATAAATCAAAAGACGGCCATATAAATCCACCTATAGAGAAGAAAGAAAATTCATAGATTTAATCCTATGTTTCTTCATCTATATTGATTGATTTGATTCTAGGTTTTCATACTCAAATTTTGAGTAGAATCAAATCAATGAATACTTAGATGGTATTTTCGATCTATTTCTAATCTAAGTATTCGGCGGATCATCACCACCCAAAAACAACGATTTCCCCAAAATCGGCGCGTGGACTCGCGTGGCCTTGTGGATTCAAGGTGCTACCGCTCTCGTGGATTCGGAGCAAGGTACGTTCGTGGATACGAGACGTGCTACTGGGTGAAGACCGTGGATTTGGTCAAACGTCGTGGATTCGGCGTTGGACGCAGATCGTGGATTCGAGAAGCGTTGCGGAGCGAGCGGAGAAGATCAACTAGGAGCTTATGGAAAAAGGTTGAGTCATCTGTGAGTACGGTATATCACCTTTGTACGTGTTATAATTCTAGTGGATTTCACCGTGTTATCGGTCCCGTGGTTTTTTACTCCGGTTTGGAGTTTTTCACGTAAAAATCTTGCGTGTTATTTTTTATTTCCGCATTGGGTTTTATTGCGCAACGATTTTTGAGTGTTTAAGCGTTTACACCTATTCACCCCCCTCTAGGTGTTTTTCCCCTATTTAGATCCATATTATACATAACCCAACAAGTGGTATCGGAGCGGGAATAGGGTTGTAAACAATGGCTGAAGGTGAAAACATCAACAGACCTCCGTTTTTCGATGGAACAAATTATGCCTACTGGAAAGTACGGATGAAAGCATTTCTTATTTCCATCGACGAACGGGTGTGGCAATCTATCGAGTTAGGATGGTCAAATCCAACTGAAGTTATTGTTGATGTTCACACCATCAAACCTAGGTCGAAATGGACCAAGGAAGAGATAGACTTATCTTCTTACAATGGCAAAGGAATCAATGCTTTATTTAATGCCTTGTCTCAAACTGAATTCTCTCGCGTCTCAGCATGTGAGACTGCGAAAGAAATCTGGGATGTTCTTCAAGTTACACATGAGGGAACTGTCACGCCCCGGGGGATTATTTTAGCGGAAACGGATTACAAAAGGGTATGTATTTTTTTTTGAAAACCTTCTTCCCCGGCGCGTACCCAGATCCGCCGCATATACAGGATCACTCTACAAACGGACAGAGTCTCCCCTGTATATGCACGGCGTCGCGGTTTGTACAATGTCCAATAACGAGTAAACATTCAATCACAACAATCCAAACGTATAACCATTCACAATATACTGAATTAACTCACGGCCGATTAGTTTGAAAGGATAAAACCCACGGTTGTTGAAACGGCGCCCACCCGGCACCCATATTTTGAAAACCGTTTTTGAAAGCAACATAAACTCAGGGTTTTTGAAAACAGTGCCCACACGACACTTGGGTTTTGAAATCATAGTTTTTCGCAATCCGTTCTTTTATTTGCTATTTTATTTTCCAAAGCGGCCCACAGAAATATAAAGAAAATAGACAATCCAAATGTCACCGTACCAACGTCCACACCGACCCCACGAGGGTATCGAGAACCATCCACAGTCTACAAATATTAAATGGAATGCGAAAGTAAGGAGTAAAACACTGTTCCGGTCTCCTGAGACCCAACACCTCTAGCCGTGGCCTCACCGTCGCCTAACTCTCCCCCCTGTAGGACCCTGTCGCAAAGTGGGAAGTCAGCGACTAAACAAAAATGATAATAATAAAGCAGGTAAAGAAACATCCAACCGTAGTCTATCCGGAGCAAGCACCCCTCCCCCCGCAAGGGAAAAGTAGAATCAAACACCTGTAAACCTGCAATACCCGATCCCGTCGGACAACTAAACCGACGAAATCGCACCGCGCCCAAGTCGGACAACTAAACCGAATGGGTCGCACCGCTCCCACGTCGGACAACTAAACCGACGGGTCGCACCGCTCACACCTTGGCGCATACATGCCCCACAACTAAAGAGGCCCCACGCCGTCCTGTGGGTATACACGGGTCATGGACCACTTTTCCGGAAAAGCACACCCTTTGCGGTGGCCAAACCGCGGGTGCGCGTGCTGCAGCCGAGCATAGTAACCGTGAACCATATAAATATATCAATGTATGAAAAACGTATGAAATAACATATACATATCCGTGCATGATAACTAAATGAAACAGTATATATATATTCACAGCATACTCCTATACGTGCAAGAGAGCGACATGAAACAATATGTATATCTAATCACGAGTACCGTAAAGCCATAACGAATAAATGATGCCTCCCTACTAGGTTTAACCCAAGTACACTTAAGGATGACCCCGTCCACCAAGATAGAATTAAATGTTGAGACTTAGGAGTAAAGACCCACCTTTACGAGCGATGAACAATGCGCTAACCCCCGTGTCCCGGTGCGCTCCCCAAAACTGCAAAAAGATCCACCGGGAAGAAGTCAGCGACTACCCAACGTAAAACAAGGAACAAGAACAGATACTCGGGTCCCGTCGTGGAACGGGCTCCTGGGTTCGACGGCGGCGGCGGCGGCCGAGTCGGAAACCCGAGGCGGCGGCGACCGTGCTGCCGCGGTGGCCGCACGCGTATCAGGCTCCGTGCGGTGTGTTGCCCGCACGGCTCCCTGACCGCGGCGGCGCCCAGGTCCAGCACGGGCGCCCAGCCCGCACGCACGGGCTGCCCTGCGCGGCGCCCAGCCCGCACGCACGGGCGGCCCCGCGCGGCGCCCAGGCTCCGCGCGGGCGCCCAGCCCGCACGCACGGGCGACCCCGCGCGGCGCCCAGGCCCGCGCGGGTGCCAGACCCGCACGCACGGGCGACCCCGCGCGGCGCCCAGGCTCCGCGCGGGCGCCCAGACCCGTACGCACGGGCGACCCCGCGCGGCGCCCAGGCCCGCGCGGGTGCCAGACCCGCACGCATGGATGACCCCGCGCGGCGCCCGGGCCCGCGCGGGTGCCAGTCCCGCACGCCCGGTGCCCTAGCCCTGCGCGCAAGGGTGCCTCGCGACGGCGGTGGTGCGGCCGGCCGGGGTGAACCGTCTCCCCCCCTTCCCGTGCGACGATCCGGAAGAAACCCTAGCTAAAAAGAAACATAAAGACAAACTCACCGAACCAATGCGCCTCCGACTCGCCGATGGAGAGGGAGGGAGAGACGAGGATTATCCCGTTCTTGCGTGCCCGGTTCCGGAGGTGTGCGGTGTTCTTCCCGTTCCTCGATTGCTCCGCCGCGGTGCCTCGCGCCGATCGGTGGGAAGAGGAGGGTTTGGGTGAGAGGAACGGTAGGAAAACTCCAAAACTAAACCCAACACATACGTATTAATATTAGCCGCCTCCGTACACGGGAACTTAACCCTAAGTCCCAAAATACAAATCAATCTCGGCGAAAAGAGTTTGGGGTGCGAACCTGGGTCCGGTCCGCCTCGAAGAACGTGTAAGTCGCCTGAACTGCTGCCAACTTCCGGAATTTATTCTGGGAGATTCCGGGGTCAGAATCCAGATCCGATCGCGCCGCCGAAATCCATTTCGCGAGCTTTATTGTCTAAAAATACCCGCGAGCCCCGACAGTCTGCCCAGAGATAAAGAAAAAAAATTCACCCCCGGACCCCTTAGTCGAAAAGTGGATTTACAAGAATTTTAAAAGAAGGTCTAGAAAGGCAAATAAAGCCGCGGTTATTACACCACTCACCTCTAAAAACGAGTTTCGTCCTCGAAACTCAAACCCGGGTGGTGGTGAAGAGGTCGGGGTAGCACTCCCTCATCTTAGATTCCAGCTCCCATGTTGCTTCTCGTTCTTCCTGGTTGCTCCAGAGCACCTTCACGTAGGGGATGACTCGGTTCCGCAGTGCTTTGCTTTCCCTTGCTAGGATACGCACGGGGGTTTCCTCGAAGCTTAGATCCTCCTTGAGCTCGAATGTGGAGACGTCCAACACGTGTGACGGGTCGGATAGGTATTTCCGGAGCATGGACACGTGGAAGACGTTGTGGACCCGGTCGAGGTTAGGGGGTAGGGCAAGGCGGTACGCCACTGGGCCTATGCGCTCCAAGATCTCAAAAGGCCCCACAAACCGTGGGCTCAACTTGCCCTTCAGCCCGAAACGCTTGATCCCTTTGGATGGCGAGACCCGCAAGAACACGTGTTCCCCCACTTGAAATTCCAAATCGCGGCGCCGTCGGTCTGCGTAGCTCTTCTGTCGGCTTTGGGCGGTCAGCAACCGCCGCCTGATGAGGCGCACCTTCTCCTCAGTCTCTTCCACCAAGTCGGGTCCCAGGAATTTCCGTTCCCCTAAGTCGTCCCAACAGATCGGGGATCGGCAGCGTCTCCCATACAAAGCTTCGAAGGGTGCCATCTGGATGCTGGCCTGGTAGCTATTGTTGTAGGCGAATTCCACGAGGGGTAGGTAGCGCGCCCAACCGACTCCCCAGTCAAGTACACAGGCGCGCAGCAGGTCCTCGAGGGTCTGAATCACTCGCTCCGACTGTCCGTCCGTCTGAGGGTGGAAAGCTGTGCTGAAGTGTAGCTTGGTCCCCAGGGCTTGCTGTAGACTTTGCCAAAACTTCGAGACGAAGCGGGTGTCTCTATCCGAGGTGATCGATGCCGGCACTCCGTGCAGTCTCACGATCTCGCTGAGGTAGACTTGAGCCAACTGCTCTCTGGTCCAGGTTGTGTGGATGGGTAGGAAATGAGCTGTCTTGGTTAGCCGGTCCACAATGACCCAGATCGAGTCGTGCCCCTGCTGTGTACGTGGGAACCCGGTGACGAAGTCCATAGTGATCTGATCCCACTTCCACATCGGCACCGGTAAGGGCTGTGTAATTTTCCTGCAGGCCGCTGATGCTCTGCCTTTAGCTTGCTGGCAATACCAGGCAGTGAGCTACGTGTCGTGTCACATCCCCCTTCAACTTGGGCCACCAGAAGGTCTGCTTGAGGTCCCTGTACATCTTCGTGCCCCCCGGATGCGCCGCATAAGGGCGCGGTGTGCCTCTGTCAGAATCTCCTCCTTTAATTCCCCCCCCCCAGCTCCGGCGAATCCGGTACACAGAGACGCCCACGGAACCGCAAGTCACCGTCACTTCCCACTGCAAAGTCGTTCTCCTGGTTCGGGTGGATCTTGTCTCGCACGAGCTGTAAGTGCGGGTCCGTCATCTGTCCTTCTCGGATATTTCTCAAAAAGCGTCGGCTTGAACCACCAACGCCGTCAGTCGAGCAACAGTGCCTGCCGGTACCACCTCCAACCTCAGTCGCGAGAATTCCGCGATCATGGTGCTCTGCTCAGTTATCGCGCGTGCCGGCGTCTCCTCCGGTTGCCCCTTCCTGCTTAAAGCGTCCGCCACCACGTTTGCCTTCCCGGGGTGGTATTGGATTGTTAGATAGTAATCCTTCAACAATTCAAGCCACCGCCTCTGCCGCAAATTTAGCTCCTTTTGTGTGAACAGGTACTTGAGACTTTGGTGGTCTGAAAAGACGTTACAGTGGACACCAAAGAGGTAGTGTCTCCATAACTTTAGAACGAAGACACTGCAGCCAGTTCCAAATCATGAATCGGGTAGTTCTTTTCGTAATCCTTCAGCTGCCTGGATGCATAGGCTATTACCTTCCCCTGTTGCATCAAAAACACCCCAAGTCCGATTCTCGATGCGTCGCAGTACACTTCATAATCCTCTCCGGGCGTGGGTAGTACAAGAATAGGCGCCCTGGTTATCCTCCTTTTAAGTTCTTCGAAGCTCTCTTGGCACTTAGCCGTCCACAAAAACTTTTCCCCTTTCTTGGTCAACCGGTTTAAAGGGGCCGCAATCTTCGAGAACCCTCGACGAAGCGTCTATAATATCCCGCCAGTCCCAAGAAGCTGCGGATCTCCGTCACTGTCGTCGGTGGTTTGCCAGTCGATCACCGATTCCACCTTCTTGGGGTCCACAGCGATTCCCTCTGCCGAGATCACGTGCCCTAGGAAACCCACCTCTCGTAGCCAGAATTCACACTTCTTGAGCTTCGCGAACAGCCTCTGTTCCCTGAGGGTTTGGAGAATCGTTCGTAAGTGGTCCTCGTGCTCCTCGTCGGTAGATGAATAGATTCAGGATGTCGTCAATGAAGACCACTACGAACCGGTCCAAGAAAGGTCTGAAGATCCGGTTCATCATGTCCATGAAGACGGCGGGGGCGTTCGTAAGCCCGAACGGCATAACCGTGAACTCGTAGTGGCCGTACCGGGTCCGGAAGGCGGTCTTTGGGATATCTTCGTTCCGAACACCGGAGCTGGTGGTAGCCCGATTGCAGGTCGATCTTTGAGAACACCGTTGCTCCTCGCAGCTGGTCGAAGAGGTCGTCAATTCTGGGCAGGGGGTACTTATTCTCACAGTAACCTTGTTTATTCCCCTGTAGTCTATGCAGAGGCGCAGGCTTCCGTCTTTCTTACCGTACGAAGAGCACTGGTGCCCCCCAGGGTGACACACTCGGTCTGATAAATCCTTGTCCAAGAGGTCCTCCAGTTGCGCCTTAAGCTCCTTTAATTCTGCGAAGGCCATTCGGTAGGGCGCCTTTGTGATTGGTTGGGTACCCGGTACGAGTTCGATAGGAAAAAACCACCTCATCGTTCAGGGGGTACCCCGGGCAGTTCCGTCGGGAAGACATCGGGGAAGTCCCTCACCACCGCAATGTCTGACGGGTGTCGCCTCGGGTCGTGTCACCAGGTCCACCGAGGCCAGGTAGGCCACGCAACCGCCTTCCACCAATCTTCTAGCCCTCGCCGATGAGATGATTGCTGGGAAGGAAATGCTCTTACACGCCAGGTACATATTCTCAGGAAAGCTCGGCTCTTGCAATTGTACCATCCGCTTCTCACAATCGATGAGCACTTGGTACAATGAGAGCCAATCCATGCCCAGCACTACGTGATACTCCTTCAGGGGGATTACCACCAAATCCCCCGGACAAGCCAGTCGCCCTAGATTGATCGGGCAGGCGGCCACGTAGCTGACCGCCTCCAACACCCCCCCCGCCGTTTGGACCGTCAACGATTTTGGAGGGGCACCACCCCAAGACCATGCACAAAACGAAATCACTAGAAATGAAAGAGGTGTGTTGCTCCGGTATCAAATAGAGTTCTAGCGCGGGTACTTGAAACAGAAGTAATACCTTGCGAGGGGCGCCTCCGGCGGATCCGTCTCTTGGCGGGTCATCGAGAAAACCCCGCCCCCAGGTTGTGGTTGCCTATCCTCCCTCTCGTCGTGGTACAGGGGGTCTAGAAGTCGATCCCCATTGGAGCTTTCCCCGTCCTGACGTTTGTGGCGTGGGCGTGGAAGCTGCAGAGGACGCAGATCCCCAGGCCAAGGGGCAGTTGCGGCGGAAGTGCCCCGATTTGCCGCATCGGAAACAGTGGTCACCCTTCTGGGGGCAATCTCCCGCTCGGTGTCCCCCCCCACAAATAACGCAAGGCCTGTCTCCCGCCCTCGGACCCTCCTACCGGTGTGCTCCGAGATCCCGACTGAGGCCTCCACCGCTTTGGGGGTCGGTTTCCACCAGAAAAGTCTCCCCCGGAGTAAATGTTGCGATCGCTTCTTTTCCTCATGGTGCGCCGAGCCCCCTCTCCTGGCGCGGGGTAACGGCGAACCCACGCTCTACCACCGTGGCCCTGTCGACCACCTTCTGGAAGGTGTGCAAGTCGTCCGCTTGCACCACTTCGAAAATGTCACTCCGTGATCCATCCACGAAGAGCTGCGCCTTATGGGACTCGTCCCTTATCACGAAAGGGACGCAGTTGGCCAGTCGTACAAATTCGCGCTGATAGGCCATCACCGTTTTACCTCCCCTGCTGGATATGGTTCAGGTCATCCTCCAATTTCTTTTTAACGCTGCTTTGTGAAAAGGCTCCAAACAGCTCCTGTTTGAATGCTGTCCATGACGGTGAGCCACGGCGGTGCCCTTTGTGGGATCAGGGCGGACCGTCTTCCACCATAAGCGGGCGTTCCCCTCCAGGAATGTGAACTGCCAGGGGAAACTCGCTCGTCGTCCTCCATGAGTAAGTCCTCAAATAACTTTTCCCCATTGATCCCACCCACTTCTCGACGACCCAAGGATCAGTCGTCTCCCCGTCGAACGTGGGTGGGTCGTACTTCTTAAAGTCGGCCAGGTTGGCCCGCACGCGGTCCCGCTCAGTCAGCGGAACTGACCCCTCCCCCGTGGCGGCGGCAGCCACAGGAGGGGAAGGGGCGACCACGGTCTCCCCCGAGGCACCCCTGTTGGTGCTTCCCGGCGCCGGTCCCGCAGTTGCCGTCGCGGTTACCGCCGCTGGTATCGTCGTCTGGGGTGGGGGTACCTCGGCTTCGGCAGTCGCTGTAGGGGTCACTCCCGCGCTGGCCCCCGTCGCCGGCGCGCCTAGCCCCTGTGGAGGGCGGCGGCGACCGTCACCGTCGCGGCCGGTTGCTGCTGCGTCAACTGACGCACGTGAGCCGTGAGAGTCGCCAGCTGCCCCGCCATGTCCCTCAGCTGTTGTTGCAGGCGCTGGTTCTCTGCGGCCGCCGACGTTGTCGCGTCCGCCCCTGCATCCTCGGCCGATGATCTAGTACGGGCCATGTCTCTACACAAAAACAACAGTCAGCTCTAGACTCTGCTAACGCAACGACCCCCCCATCGAGGGCAAAGGACCCAAGCTCGTTCCCCCCCCTCGATCACTCGCGTCCTACTCTACTATAATCTATCCATTCCATTCCTTTGTAGTTAAGTGAGGTATTCCTGTGGACGTCAGCACCAATTGTTGTGATTGAAAGCTAAGTCTCTGATACCATCTTAATCTGTCACGCCCCGGGGATTATTTTAGCGGAAACGGATTACAAAAGGGTATGTATTTTTTTTTTGAAAACCTTCTTCCCCGGCGCGTACCCAGATCCGCCGCATATACAGGATCACTCTACAAACGGACAGAGTCTCCCCTGTATATGCACGGCGTCGCGGTTTGTACAATGTCCAATAACGAGTAAACATTCAATCACAACAATCCAAACGTATAACCATTCACAATATACTGAATTAACTCACGGCCGATTAGTTTGAAAGGATAAAACCCACGGTTGTTGAAACGGCGCCCACCCGGCACCCATATTTTTGAAAACCGTTTTTGAAAGCAACATAAACTCAGGGTTTTTGAAAACAGTGCCCACACGACACTTGGGTTTTGAAATCATAGTTTTCGCAATCCGTTCTTTTATTTGCTATTTTATTTTCCAAAGCGGCCCACAGAAATATAAAGAAAATAGACAATCCAAATGTCACCGTACCAACGTCCACACCGACCCCACGAGGGTATCGAGAACCATCCACAGTCTACAAATATTAAATGGAATGCGAAAGTAAGGAGTAAAACACTGTTCCGGTCTCCTGAGACCCAACACCTCTAGCCGTGGCCTCACCGTCGCCTAACTCTCCCCCCTGTAGGACCCTGTCGCAAAGTGGGAAGTCAGCGACTAAACAAAAATGATAATAATAAAGCAGGTAAAGAAACATCCAACCGTAGTCTATCCGGAGCAAGCACCCCTCCCCCCGCAAGGAAAAGTAGAATCAAACACCTGTAAACCTGCAATACCCGATCCCGTCGGACAACTAAACCGACGAAATCGCACCGCGCCCAAGTCGGACAACTAAACCGAATGGGTCGCACCGCTCCCACGTCGGACAACTAAACCGACGGGTCGCACCGCTCACACCTTGGCGCATACATGCCCCACAACTAAAGAGGCCCCACGCCGTCCTGGGTATACACGGGTCATGGACCACTTTTCCGGAAAAGCACACCCTTTGCGGTGGCCAAACCGCGGGTGCGCGTGCTGCAGCCGAGCATAGTAACCGTGAACCATATAATATATCAATGTATGAAAACGTATGAAATAACATATACATATCCGTGCATGATAACTAAATGAAACAGTATATATATATTCACAGCATACTCCTATACGTGCAGAGAGCGACATGAAACAATATGTATATCTAATCACGAGTACCGTAAAGCCATAACGAATAAATGATGCCTCCCTACTAGGTTTAACCCAAGTACACTTAAGGATGACCCCGTCCACCAAGATAGAATTAAATGTTGAGACTTAGGAGTAAAGACCCCTTTACGAGCGATGAACAATGCGCTAACCCCCGTGTCCCGGTGCGCTCCCCAAAACTACAAAAGATCCACCGGGAAGAAGTCAGCGACTACCCAACGTAAAACAAGGAACAAGAACAGATACTCGGGTCCCGTCGTGGAACGGGCTCCCGGGTTCGACGGCGGCGGCGGCGGCCGAGTCGGAACCCGAGGCGGCGGCGACCGTGCTGCCGCGCTGGCCGCACGCGTATCAGGCTCCGTGCGGTGTGTTGCCCGCACGGCTCCCTGACCGCGGCGGCGCCCAGGTCCAGCACGGGCGCCCAGCCCGCACGCACGGGCTGCCCGCGCGGCGCCCAGCCCGCACGCACGGGCGGCCCCGCGCGGCGCCCAGGCTCCGCGCGGCGCCCGCCCGCACGCACGGCGACCCCGCGCGGCGCCCAGGCCCGGGGGTGCCAGACCCCACGCACGGGCGACCCCGCGCGGCGCCCAGGCTCCGCGCGGGCGCCCAGACCCGTACGCACGGGCGTGAGGCACGCGACCCCCGCGCGGCGCCCAGCTCCGCGCGGTGCCCAGACCCGCACGCACGGGCGACCCCGCGCGGCGCCCAGGCCCGCGCGGGTGCCAGACCGCACGCACGGATGACCCCGCGCGCGCCCGGGCCCGCGCGGGTGCCAGTCCCGCACCCCGGTGCCAGCCCTGCGCGCAAGGGTGCCTCGCGACGGCGGTGGTGCGGCCGCCGGGGTGAACCGTCTCCCCCCCTTCCCGTGCGACGATCCGGAAGAAACCCTAGCTAAAAAGAAACATAAAGACAAACTCACCGAACCAATGCGCCTCCGACTCGCCGATGGAGAGGGAGGGAGAGACGAGGATTATCCCGTTCTTGCGTGCCCGGTTCCGGAGGTGTGCGGTGTTCTTCCCGTTCCTCGATTGCTCCGCCGCGGTGCCTCGCGCCGATCGGTGGGAAGAGGAGGTTTTGGGTGAGAGGAACGGTAGGAAAACTCCAAAACTAAACCAACACATACGTATTAATATTAGCCGCCTCCGTACACGGGAACTTAACCCTAAGTCCCAAATACAAATCAATCTCGGCGAAAAGAGTTTGGGTGCGAACCTGGGTCCGGTCCGCCTCGAAGAACGTGTAAGTCGCCTGAACTGCTGCCAACTTCCGAATTTATTCTGGGAGATTCCGGGGTCAGAATCCAGATCCGATCGCGCCGCCGAAATCCATTTCGCGAGCTTTATTGTCTAAAAATACCCGCGAGCCCCGACAGTCTGCCCAGAGATAAAGAAAAAAAAATCACCCCCGGACCCCTTAGTCGAAAAGTGGATTACAAAGAATTTTAAAAGAAGGTCTAGAAGGCAATAAAGCCGCGGTTATTACAGGACTAACCTTGTGAAATTCAAAGCTGCAAATGCTTACGAGCAGATTTGACTCTATTTTCATGGCAGAAAATGAATCTTCACAGACTACTATACACGATTGCAAGACATCGTAAACACATGTGCTAACTTGGGAGAGAAGATTCCAGAATTTAAAATTGTAAGAATATCTTAAGAACTCTTCCTGAAAGATTTCGTTCCAAGGTTACGCCATTGAAACTATTAAACACCCGGACGAAATCCGTGTAGAAGAATTAGTTGGTTCATTACAAACATATGAAATGACATTTCCTACTAACTATTCTTCTGGAAAAGCATCTACTTCTAAGTCTTCAGGTTTTGCGTTGAAAACTACAAAAGAAGAAGACGCGGATTCATCCTCCTCAGGCGACGACGATAACCTATCTATGGAGGACTTTGAAAGCAGCTTGCTCTCTTGACAAGAAATTTTCGCCGAAACTTCCGAAGGGTAATTCAAGTAAAACTTCATCCTCCGGAAAGTGGAAGAAAGGCAAAGGTTTTTCAAGCCAAAAAGTCAAAAGCAAGAAAGTTTTTCAAAGGATAAGAAAAGCTCAGAAGGACAAGTCCAGTGCTTCAAGTGCCGAGGATACGGCCATATCTCAACGGAGTGTCCAAATAAGAATTCGTCCAAGAAGAAGGCGATGCAGGCCGTCACTTGGGATGACACCTCAATGACAAATGAGTCATCTTCAAGTGATGAAGAGAACAACGCAACGGCATTCCACGCGTCCACATCTTCACCTTCATGTGCTTAATGGCAAGTACATCCGACTCACTGTCCAACCCCACTGTTGAAAAGATTGCAACGGACGATGAATCGGATAATTCAGAAGGTGGAGACTTTGCTCTTGCCTACCATAAACTTCTGAGGATTCAAAGAAACTGGCAAAGCAAAACAAGAGTTTCAGAGGGAGATTGCAGGATCTCGAAGAAGAAGCAAAAGGGCAACTTCTCTCTCAAACGCTCTTGAAGTGGAAAGGGATAATCTGATTAAATAAATGTTTCCCTTCAAGAGTCCAATGAGCATTTCGAGAAGAATTATGTAGATATGGTGAACAAAGCGAACTACTTCTTGAAGCTCTACGGCGAGGCTCGACAGGAAAAAATGGAAATGACGGAGACCATTTTCCAACTCAAGGATGATTTAAAGCAATTTTCTTCTGGAAGGAGTAAGTTGGATAAGATTCTTGGTCTTGGTCAAACAATAAATTCGGCCTCGGATACAATCGAACTGAAGACAATTTTAGTTCGGTTGGGACAGTGTTTGTGCCTCAGTCGGGATCTCCTCCTCCGACACCGGAATTCACGACAAGCAATGACAACAAGCCTACTTCACCCTCTTCGGGATCGTCAAGCACTAAGGTATGTTTTCGTTGTGGTATTGCAGGGCACATAAGAAGAATTGCAAGAATGGAGCGCTAAGATCAAATCAAGCACATCTTGCAACTACTACCAATGAGTTCATTTCCCGCAAATCAAAGAAGAATCTTTCAAAAGGAAAGAACATTGGTAGTACATCAAACAAGACGACGACGTCAAGGAAAAGCGATGGATCAATCAAGATGCTTTCACCAAAGGTATCAACTTCACAATTATTTTCGACGTACTCCAAAATTCAAAGGTTTGGGTACGCAAAGGTGAAATCTTCCCTTGTCTTGTTGTTCATACTTCTTTACACGCTTATGATAATTCGTCTTGGTATTTGGATAGTGGTTGTTCTCGTCACATGACCGGTGACAAACAGTTTTCAAACTTTAGAGAAAATCTCCGGAGGACATGTTTGTTTTCGGAGACGGTCGTTCTTCCAAAATTGTTGGAAAGGGAACAATCGCTATTCCTGAAGGCCCGGTTTTGAATAATGTTTTATTTGTTGAAGGCCTTAAGACTAACCTCATTAGTATAAGTCAACTTTGTGACAATGGGTTCTCAGTTAATTTTTCTTCTGTAGAATGTGTTGTAACTGATAAGGACCAGGTATTCTTTTTAAAAGGAGTTAGATCGGAAAATAATTGCTATGTTTGTTTCAAACAAAATTTCTGAAAAATGTAACCTAGTTTCTTTGGATAATGAAACTGTTTGGCATGAAACACTAGGTCACATGAATTTTAAAGAACTAGCAAGGATTTCAAATAAGGACGTGGTTAAGGGGGTTCCTAATTTTATTTAAAACATTGTGTGTGGTGGTCAAAAGGGAAAACAATCAAGAGTTGCACACAAGAACTTGAACCACGTCGGTACCAAACGGCCCTTGGAATTACTGCATATGGATTTAATGGGGCCGACTCGTCAACCATCTTTGGGAGGTAAATGGTATATTTTTCTTTTGGTTAATGATTTCTCTAGGTATTCATGGGTAACTTTTCTAAAAGAGAAAGCGGATACTTTCGACTCTTTTCATGAGGTTTGTCATCGTATTATGAATGAAAGAAATGAAAAGATCGTTCGTGTTTGAAGTGATAGAGGTGGAGAATTCATTAATTCTAAATTTATGATTTTTGCACTTCCAATGGGATAAAATATGAATTCTCAGCACCCTATACACCTCAGCAGAATGGTGTTTTTGAGCGCAAAAACTGAGTTGTTCAAGAGATGGCGCGTGTGATGCTTCATAGCCGGAATTTACCATTATATTTTTGGGCTGAAGCTGTGAACACCGCTGTCTATGTAATTAATCGAGTGTATTTGCGCCCTGGAACTTTAAATACACCATATGAGCTGTGGTTTAGTAGAAAACCGAATATCAAATATTTTTGTATCTTTGGGAGTCGATGTTTTATTCTGCGTGATCGCGAAAACCTTGGAAGTTCGACTCTCGAAGCGACGAAGGTTTTTCATGGGTTATTCTACTAACAGTAGAGCATATCGGGTATTTAACTTGGAATCTAAAACGATGGTAGAATCTATAAATGTTAAAGTAGATGAAGCTTTCCACTTTGCATCTGGTAAATCTACCCTTGATATGTCTCTAGATGATGATACTCCTGTAAGTGCATCTTCTCGTAATAACTCCTTCAATAAAGTTGATGCATCTAATGGTTCTTCAAGTGTATCTAATGTGCAGGAATTATCACATGTACCTCCGACTACTCCGTTACCGTAAACGCTACGCATCTCCAAGGATCATCCGGAATCTAACATTATTGGAGACCCACAAGAAGGAGTTAGAACTCGGAGACTTGGTTTGTGGAGTCACATGCTACGTCTCCATGATTGAACCAAAGAACATCGATTGA
>CM055069.1:36967360-37014554 GCA_029204045.2 Tillandsia leiboldiana
GTACTCAGACCATAAGAGTCTCAAGTACCTTTTCACCCAAAAGGAGTTAAATCCGCGACAAAGACGGTGGCTCGAGCTACTGAAGGATTACGATTTAACGATCCACTATCACCCGGGAAAGGCAAACGTGGTGGCTGACGCCCTGAGTCGCAAGGGGGCAGGCCGAGGAGGCAGGTGTAAGTACCATCACCCAGCAAGACAGTCTGATTGCGGAATTCTCGCAATTGAGACTAGAAGTAGTACCGGTAGGTACAGTCGCACAACTTCTGACACTGGTGGTCAGACCTACTCTGCTGGACAGGATCCTCGAAGGGCAATCGACTGATGACCAACTCCAGCTGGTGTGAAGAAGGATAACCGCCGACCAGGAAGGTGATTTCACAGTAAACTCCGATGGCACGATACGATTTCGGGAACCAATCTGCGTGCCGGATCTATCGGAACTCAAAGAGGAAATCCTGCGGGAGGCGCATACTGCCCCATATGCAGCGCACCCCGGGGGAACGAAGATGTACAGGGACATCAAACAGACCTTCTGGTGGCCCAAAATGAAGGGAGACGTGACTCGATTTGTGGCACACTGCCTGGTGTGCCAACAGGTGAAGGCCGAGCATCAGCGCCCGGCGGGAAAATTGCAACCTTTACCGGTGCCCGAGTGGAAGTGGGACATGATTACCATGGATTTTGTGACCGGATTCCCGAGGTCGCCACAGGGACACGACGCGATATGGGTGGTTGTGGACCGTTTGACGAAATCGGCCCACTTTCTGCCCATACACACGACGTGGACGCGGGAACGACTGGCACAAACGTACATCGACCAGATAGTAAGGTTGCATGGGGTACCGACATCTATCACGTCGGATAGGGACACGCGATTTGTGTCAAACTTTTGGCAAAGCCTGCAACGAGCAATGGGGACCAAGTTGCACTTCAGTACGACTTTTCACCCGCAGACCGATGGACAGTCAGAGCGGGTGATACAGATTGTGGAGGACATGCTTCGAGCATGCATTTTGGACTTGGGCGAAGGGTGGGCACGGTGTTTGCCCCTAGTGGAATTTGCCTACAATAACAGTTACCAGGCCAGCATTCAGATGGCACCATACGAGGCCCTGTACGGGCGCCACTGTCGGTCTCCAATATGCTGGGACGACTTGGGCGAGCGTAAGTTTCTGGGCCCAGATTTGGTGGAGGAGACTGAAGCAAAGGTGTGATTGATTAGGCAAAGGCTACTGACCGCCCAGAGCAGAACGGAAAGCTACGCGGACGACAGACGCCGAGACTTAGAGTTCATGGTGGGTGAGCATGTGTTACTCCGAGTTTCGCCCTCCAAGGGGAACCGACGTTTCGGCATAAAGGAAAAGTTAAGCCCAAGGTACGTGGGACCGTTCGAGATCCTGGAACGAGTAGGACCGGTGGCGTACCGATTAGCCTTGCCGCCGAACCTCGAACGAGTCCACAACGTGTTCCATGTCTCAATGCTCCGGAAGTACCTTGCTGACCCCTCTCATGCCTTGGATGCCTCCACCATCGAGTTGCGAGAGGATTTGAGCGTCGAGGAGACGCCGGTGCGGATTTTGGCAAGAGAGGATAAGAAGTTGCGCAATCGAACTATCTCCTACGTAAAGGTCCAGTGGAGCAATCACGAAGAGCGCGAGGCGACATGGGAACTGGAATCGAAAATAAGGGAATACTTTCCCGAATTGTTTAAGTGAGGTTTGTACTTAAGTTTCGGGACGAAACTTTTTATAAAGTGTGAGTGGTGTAGTGATTCGGCCCTTGGGGGTATTTTTCACTCACATCTAAACTATTTAAGCCCTTAAGTGGAATAAAATTATTTAATTGTTAAAAGTTGGCCGGTGTGTGGTGCTGGTATTTTTCTGCGATAGAGCGCGAAAAATGATGACCGACGGTGCGATCGGATCTGAAATCCGATATCGGGATCTCCCGGAATGGAATTCTTAGTGATGCGGTGATTAGTCATGCATCGGAATCCGTGCAAAATATCTTGCACCCGTTGGAGATAAGGTGGGTAATCTCGTAGGGGATAATCAATTAATTAATTAATTATCCGGTGACGGAAAATAGAATTTTCTTACCTACGAATTAAAGAGGAAATTAATTAAATATATATAATTAAATAATAGGGATTATATAAGTGATCCCGATTATCGGAGGGAAAGAAAGGAAAAATAAAACCCTAACCGGTGAGGAGAGAAAGAAAGGGAAAGAAAGGAAAAAGACGGAACCCTAGCCGGAAGGAAGGAAAAGGAAAAAGAGAAAGAGCCCGATCCTCCCGAACACCGAACCGAAGGCAAGAACGCGACCGGGCGACCTTTCCGTCGATCTTCGGTGAGTAAAATAATTTTTGGAATTTTTCGGGATTATTCCGTTGTCCTTTTTGTTGAGTTTCGGGCTTCTCCGTTGTCTCCGTTACCGTCGCCGTCACCGCCGTGGTGCTAGGGCGCGGAACGGGCGACGGAGACGCGCGATGCCGTTAGGGCATCACGCGGAAGATTACGCGGATGGCCGGTCGCCACCGCGAGCGGCGACGGAGAAGACCGCGCGGGCACCCAACCGCGCGGGCACCGCGCGGGGCGCCGCGCGGGCGGCACCCGCGCGGGCGCCGCGCAGACCCGCACCCGCGCGGGGCACCACGCGGGCGCCGCGCGGGCCCGCACCCGCGCGGGCACCGCGCGGGGCGCCGCACGGGCGCCGCGCGAGGGAGCACCCGCGCGGGCGCCGCGCGGGGCTGCACCCGCGCGGGCGCCGCGCCGCCGCCGCGCGGGCAGTACCCGCGCGGGCGCCGCGCGAGGCGCCGCGCCGCGCCGCGTGGGCCGAAACCCACGCGGGCGCCGCCGCGGAGCCGCGCCGCGCGGTTCCGAGCCGCGCGGGGCTCCGACGGGCGGCGACGGCGGCGCGGGGTTCCGGTTTCCGGCGAATCGGACGGTGTTGGACTTTTCTATCAAAATAAGTAATTTGGGGTTTTCCGTTTTGAGATGTTAGTATGTGTTTTTGACCATAGTTTATCCTTGCGGACTTTTCTTAGGTCCGGGTGCGCAGCGGGAGTGTGTGAAAGATCCGAGTGCTCTGATCTTCCCGCAATAAGGTGGGTACTGTTGCTATAAGTGCAACAAGTGCAGTAAGTGCATCTATCATCGTAAAAGTGTTCTTAATATGCCTAACAAAGTAGATGGACTATCTAACCTTTCGAATGATCGTATTTTATCATATGTAATAATTGTTGCGGCTACGGTCGCGGTGCTAAATACACGCCGATCTCAGCAAATCTGGTTTCGGATGCTGCACGTACACTGGAGGCTTGGCCCCCGCATAGTTGTACTTTTTCGGAGAAGTGGTCTATACGACCCGTGTGCCCCACGAAGTGTGGGGACCTCCTCACGGCTGCTACAGGTATCGCACTAGCCCCGTGAAGAGGTTAAAAGCATCAAAAGTCCCGCGGGAGAGATCGTTGACCACCCTGTCGGGACGGTGTCACTAAAGTAAATAAAGTGAGTAAAGTAAGTTGCAGGGTTTTAGCGAAAGGTCCCGGTGTAATCGGTTTGCTCTTCGTTCCTTGTTGTTATTTAAACATCTACTTTGTTTGTCACTGACTTTACCCACTCCGTGACAGGTGATACTAGGTGCGTTAGCCGGGATGGCGGTGAGACTATGTCGCGAGGACCGTAGTCAGAACTCTTGGATATATCTCATTTTCCTTTATGCTTTTATTAGTTAATTTGCTTGTGGTTTATATTAGTTAGCGCTATGGATGAGATGTACTTTTACGTTTAGATACTTTTAGTGATGTTTCATATGCGGCACGTTTTCATGAAAAGCCAAATGATTTCGAAAATGCTTTCTCAAAACGAGGTGCCATGTGGGCACGGGTTTCGCAACCGCTGGTTTTCTCCTTTCCAAACGGTGACGCCGCTTTAATAGCTTGCTTGAAAAAAAAAATAAGGTGTCGAGTGGACACCGGTCTTTTAAAACAGTAATTAAATCAATGTTCTCTGATTGGTGATGTATGTCTGCTGTATGGTTGATGGACGATGGATGATGTTGTAAATAAGACGCCGTGCATATACAAAGGAGACTCTGTCCGTGGACAGAGAGAATTTGTGTATGTGGCGGTCTGGCACGCACCGGGGATGAGGTTTATGTTATTATATTAAGAAAAAAATATATATACGCAATTTTCCGCTTTGCTTGACTCAAAAACCCCCGGGGGCGTGACAGCTTGTTCCCTTGAGTGCGCTTGGAAAACCTAGGCAACCTTTTTGGACAGGTCTGTCTCGCTGTTTCGTTGCATGTTTTCTTTTCGACCCGATAGGTTTTGTATGGATAGTCGACTGTACATGGAGGCCGCGGTTTTAGTGGGTTTTGAGCTTAGAAGTTCCCTAGTGGGGGTGTCGCTGTTTGGTTTGGAGTTTTACCGCTCGATTCGAATCCCGGTGCTCGGAGGGGCAACGGATTGGGATCGAGCGTTAGTGGTTAATCAGAGTGTCGCACCCCGTCGATGCCAGGACGGAGGTAGGACCTGACCTTGTGAGTTTGTCGCCAGCTTCCCATGACCAAGGCATAATCATGAGACTTAGTTGTGAGCATCTTGGGTCGTTGATCTTGTGAGGCAGGTGTGGGTCATGGGGATCTGTCGACCGCTTGGAGCTTTGGCACTGATCACTTTCGGCTAGGATGCCTTGTACGCAGCCCTTTCTGTGGGGTAGACCTGGTGGTAGGCCTTAGAGCTGAAGCCTAACTTTAGTTTTGACATTCGTCCCGGTCGGACGGACCGTCGGAGCGGGTAATCCGGGACGGTGGATATGCTCCGAGCTTGTGACTCGTGTTGGTGACGGGTGGAGGTGGCCCGTGTTGGTGACGGGCGGGAGCGGTCCGTGTTGGTGACGGGTGAGTTCGCTGCTCTCAGGGGAGATTTTCTGGTAGTTAGTAACCCAGCCTGTTTAACTGGCACCTCTTGGAGCCTCATGAGGGTGTTAGTGTGGTCTTTCCCTTGTTGTCGGGTTAGTTGTGTTGGACTTTTAGGGGCTCTTCGGTGCGGGTTGGGAGGTATGACTGGGGTACCTCGACGCATCACGAGACTTTTGTTGTTGACTGCTCAGCGCCGGCAGAGGTGGCCTCCGGACCGGTGGCGTCGTGAAGGGGAACTCCAAGTCGGGAAACAGGAATGCGACGTGGTGCCGGGCATGGTTTGGTTTACGAGGCATCAGGCGGAGGTGTAGTTACCTGGTTTCTGTGGGCCTAGCGATCCGACCCTCTGCATCACTCAGAGACACCCCGGTTGTAAGGATTGCTTCCAACATCTTCCCGACTGAATTGCCGGGGATACCCCCGAGCGAGGGGTCGTCCTCCCCTTCGAGCTTCTACCAAGCTCGCAACCTATCACATAGGCGCCTTACTGAATGACTTTTGCGGAATTGAGGGAACTCAAGGCGCAACTAGGAGGCATTCTAGACAAGGAGTTCATCAGGCCGAGGGTGTCGCCTTGGGGGCGCACCCGTTCTCTTCGTGCGAAAGAAGGACGGAAGCTTACGGCTGCACATCGACTATAGGGAGATGAACAAGGTTACAGTGAAGAACAAGCCCAGAATTGATGACCTCTTCAATCAATTGCGAGGAGCACTTGCGGATTACTCTCCGAAATCTCAGGGACCAGAGGCTGTTAGCTAAGTTTGAGAAATGTGAGTTCTGACTTCGCGAAGTGGGCTTTTTGGGGCACATTGTGTCAGCAACGGGAATCGCAGGGAATGTAAGCGGAACTGCCCGACACATGATTCGGAACTCGCAGCAGTCGTCTTCGTTTTAAAGCGTTGGAGACACCACCTTTTGGAGTTCATCGTGAGGTGGTTTCGGATCGCCAGAGCCCTAAGTTTGGTTCACATTGAAAGAGTTGTCTTTGTGGCAGAGGCGTTGGTTGGAGTTGGTGAAGGACTCGATTTGTCCATCCTGTATCACCCCGGAAAAGCAAGCGTAGTAACGGATGTCTTGAGCGGGAAGGGTCAAATCGAGGAGAAACCGATAAGCGCGATTACTCAGCAGGACCGGTACTGTCGCGCGACCTTGTTGTCCTTAATGATCAAGCCAACACTATTAGAGAAATCCTGGAAGGTCAGAAGAGAGGCGCACCAATACAGCTTGTTCAAGACATGTTTTCCCCCCGGACCACGTGAGCGACTTTTCAGTGAGTGCGAACGGCGCAATACGTTTTCGTGGGCGAAATTGCTTACCAAAGCTGCCAGAGTTGAAGGAGGAGATACTGTCAGAGGCGCACTGCGGCCCCTATACGGCGCATCCGGGTGACATGAAGATGTTCAAGGACACGATGCGGTTTGAGTCACAGTGGATCGGTTGACGAAGTCGGCTCTTTTTCCCCCATCCATACGATGTGGGCTAGAGACACTCGGCTTGTGTCGAACCGTTGGCAAAGTATATGGCAAGCTATAGAGACTAAACCACACGTCAGCACGGCGTTTCACCCCCAGACCGACGGACAGTCCGAGCGAGCGATCCGGATTCTCGAAGATATGCTTCGAACCTGCGTACTTGATTGGGATGATGGATGATCACTGCTGTAGAGCTTAGAGAGGACCTGAGCTTCGGTGAAACACCGGTACGGATCCTAGCACGGGAGGACATAAAGGATTGCGCAACCGGACGATCCCCCATGTGAAGGTGCCGTGGAGCAACCAGGAAGAATGTGAAGCGACTGGGGAACTGGAGTAAAGGATGAGGGAGTGCTACCCAGATTTATTCGTGGCGGACCAGGATTAAGTTTCGAGGACAAAACTTACTTTAAGTGGTGAGTGATGTAGAGTCCTGGCATTTCCTTGCCATTGTGTACCTTCTTTTTATGACGGGATCGTTAGGAAAACTTTTCACTATGTTTTCTGCAATGGACTGGCCTGGACCGCGAGTATTTTTCTACGATTGAGCTCGAAAAACGGAGGATGGCAAAGCGAACGGATTCGGATTCCGATGTACGGATCTCCCGGAATGGGGGTCAAAGCGTTTGCCTTTGAGTGGTGCATCGGAATCCGTGCTAAGTGGCCGGCACGCTTTTCGAGGTGATCGGACGGGATCCTTCTACGATCGGACTTCTTATCTTTTTATGATTGGGTTATTTTATTTATTTTGTAGTACCTCGACCTTCCGGTTTTTCGTTTTGGATCCTAATTGAATCTTTTCCGTTGTTAGGGGGGGTTGAAATTCGAGAATTTTTGGGCCGACCATCGGGCCTCGCGGGTATTTTTAGATGTTAGAGCTCGCGAAACGGAGAACAGTGGCGTGATCGGATTTGAATTCCGACCCCGGGATCTCCCAGAATAAATTTTTGAAGGTTGCTAGCTGTTTCGGTTGCATCGAAAGGTGATCGGGTGATCAGCACGCTTTTCGAGGTAAGTTTGGACCCCTTGGTTCGCACCCGATCGTTTAAGTGTTGAGTTTGGGGGATTAGGTTTTCTTTTCCCACTCCTCATCGTGTTGGGTTCGTGCGTTAGGGTTCTCCTGAGGAGTGCGAGAGAAACCCCAACCCTCCTCTTACCTTCTTCCCACCATCCGACACCGGGCGTGAAGAACCGAGGTGACGAGACGGGGAGAAGGAAGGACGATCGTGCGTCCTGCGGAACCCGGAAAACGGGAGCGGGACGATCCTCCTTCTTCCTCCCTTATCGGCGAAAACGAGGTGAGCGTTTGGGTCTTTCCGTGGTCTTACGGTGTGAGGTTTCCCTTTTGTCGGGTCGCGTGCGAGGCAAGTTTGGTACTAAACGGGAGGCCGCCGCCGCCATGGTTAAACGGGAGGCCGCCGCCGCCGTTACCGTGTTCACGGAGTCATCGCCGCAGTCGCGGTGTTCGCGGGGTCATCACCGGAGCCACGGGAGACGAAAGGGGGAGGTTACTGTTCATCCCGTACGGCTTCAGGCCACGCGGTCCACGAGACCAGGCGTGCACCCGGCGCACGCCTACACAGCCCAGAGAGGCGGACCCGGCGCACGGGCGCGTGCGCTAGCCCGGCCCAGGCCGTGCGGTGCACGCGCCAGGCGTGCACCCGGCGCACGCCCCCGCAGCCCGATGGTGCGGACCCGGCGCACGGGCGCGTGCGCCAGCCCGGCCCAGGCCGCGCAGTGCACACGCCAGGCGTGCACCCGGTCCTCGCCATCGCAGCCGCAGGGGAGGTGGACCCGGTGCGCGCCTCCTGCTGTGCGCGGCCCGGCCCAAGCCGCGTTGGTCCACCGTTGCGGCATGCTCCCGGTCTGCGCCGTCGCCGTCTATTTTCGTGGACCCGGTCCACGCCTGGACCCGTGCACCAGCCCCCAGCCAATGAGTCTAGAAACTCCGTTTTTGGCCCGTTTTGCCCCGTTTTTGAGTGTTTTTGACCACGACGATTTTCTTTAACAACTTTTCTTACTGTAGTTTTTAGGCGCAAGGTGGGAGTGTTTTAGCGGGAGTTTCCGCATATCTTCTTCTTCGCGTTTCAGGTGGGCACCCCTTAGAACCTCTTTGTGCATGTTTCCGTTAGTGTGATTTAAATCTTGTAAGGGGCGACGTGGACCTCCGGTTTAATGAACGTCGCGGTGGGAGACTGGACAGGTAGCTCGCCACTCCGAACAACAGTAGGGTTGTTTGGAGCATGCTAGCGATGAGGATGGTGATCGGTGTGACCAGTCGGACGTCGAAAGGTGGGTTCCTCTCCCGACAGTTCTTGAGTCGGGAAACGAGGGCAATTGGTAAGAGCAAAGGTTTGACACGTTGAAATGTTGCTAACCCCCGTTTATGCTTATGTTTTTATTATCACTACGTTTATGGCGACTAAGGGTCGCTGTGCTCGACGATACATCATGTTCTGGGAGATGGCCGAGGCAGGTGCTCGGTCTGGTTTACCGAGGTTGGTGCTCGGTCCGGTTGGCCGAGGTTGGTGCTCGGTCGAGGCTCGAGATTGCTTCATGCACACTGGCGGTTTGACCACCGCGAGGGTGTGCTTTTCCAGAAAAGTGGTACGTTGACCCGTGTACCCCACGTGATGGTGACGTAATGGGGGCCCCCGTGGGTGGGGGGTGTGAGCGGTGACGCCGAGGCGGGTGCTTGGCGGCCGAGGCAGGTGCTCGGCAGGGGTTTGCCGAGGCGGGTGCTTGGCGTCCGAGGCAGGTGCTCAGTGTGGTTGCCGGGGGAGGTGCCCGGTTTGGTTTGCACAGGGTTCTTCACTGTTGGTTGCACGTTGAGGAGGGTGGTTGCTTTGGTTTTTACCGTGGTATGCCTTACTTTAGCCCTTATTGCTTTTATTATTATTATTTCTGGTCACTGACTTCCCACTCCGTGACATGTTCGTCCAGGGGCGAGTGCTAGGGCGTTGGTGAGGCCGCGTGAGCGATCTTCTGGCCCTTAGAGGCTACAGATACTGTTTTCTTTACCTCCTTTGTTCATTTCATTATGCATTGTAGCTAGTTGTGGATCGCGATACCCCCGTGGGATCGATGTGGATGTTGGGCTATTCGATAACTCTTTTGGATGGGTGTTTTGCCCTTATTTCTTGGCTTGGCCGCTTTCAAACTACAAACGAGGAACAAGGAAACTGTTGTTAAAACTGTTTTAAAAATATGGGTGCCGTATGGGCACCGCTTTCAAATTTTGTGGATTTATGTGGTTTCGAAAATAGTTTTATTAAAACCTGATGTCGAGTGGGCATCGCTTTCAAAACCCTGTGGTTTTATCCTTTCGAAAATGGTTGGCCTCTTTATTACTTGTGGGAATTGATTGTATGTGGTTGAGAATGGTAGTATGTAATTGGCAATCGGTCTAGTGTGGTTAAAGGCATGTTTATGTGAACTTTGTAATCAGGACGCCGTGCATATATAAAGGAGACTCTGCCTGTTTGCAGAGTGAATTTGTATATGCGGCGGGTCTGGGCACGCACCGGGGGAGATTGGTTTCAAAAATATATATATATATATATATGAAAAATTTTGGGAGCATCGGTGGCTACCCTTCCGCGCGTAAAAACTCCCGGGGCGTGACAGCGCGGCTACGCCTCCGCCCGCCGCCGCGCTCCGCCGCCAGCCGCCGTCGCCGCCGCCTCTCCGGCCGCCGGAACAGTGCTGCCGAACCTCGAAATCCATGCCGGGTCATCCGGGCTCTTAAAAATACAAGTAAATAGTCCATCTTGACCGTTTTCGCGCGCTGAATCTAAATCCGATGTCCATTTTTGCCAAATTCCAAATCCAAAATTTGTCGAAGGCATCCGGAAGGGCGTTTTTAATCCAAATTCCGCACTGAGTCCAATTTTGATGCCCGATTCGCGCGAAACCACTTCTAAACAATCGACGGGGTCCCCCAATTACCCACGTGATCCATTATACACCTGAAGTCTATCACTTGTGTCCAAATTGGTGCAGAAACACCGCCGACACGCCACATAGGCCTCCAGAAGCTGCTGATCGCATTGTAGAAGCCCTGCCGAGATCTGGGTCACCACATATATTGTGTTTTGCATGCATGCCTCGACTAACTATTCGACTAACTATTTGGGCATGTAATATAACTAACAAGTTGTTGTTGTTGACTAACAATTCTATGACATTTGGATTTTTAATGTTTAGAAGATATGTCGTTTTTGATTGTGATCTTATTACATATCTGAATTCATAAATGTCATGGTGAGTATAAACTCTATCTCTGTGTTTGGTTTTTAAATGCTAAAATTCTTGAGGTATCTAACGATCTCGTTTGTCAAGAATGATTCCCTTTTTGCAGAGAGTACAGATGTCTAAGTCTAGAGTCTGTTTTAGGAGTTTATCTCATGTATTTATCTTTATTTGGATCTCCAATGTAAATTTTTGTTGTATGGTGATAGCAACAAAAATACATTTTTGAATTTTCTTGAGTGGATTTGTGTTTTGTCACGAAACCGCCAAAGGGGGAGATTGTTAAGGAATTTGTGTTGGCATATTTCGTGCAAATGGTTAAGTCTTGAAGATTGAAGATGAAGAAGTTTGGATCATATACCTCAATGTCAAGAAAGAAGAATTCAAAAGGATTAGGTACGTTTAACTAAATATTTTTGGTGATCCGAATACTTCTTATAGTGTAGAAACACTTCGATGAATTTTTAATTGCATAAAAATAAAAAACTGGACATACTACATGTTCAGGATCCGGATCAGGCACTACAGTCCGGACCCCGAACATAGGGTGGTTCATGCGCAATTCCAGTCCGGATCGGGGTTACTTCAGTCCGGACCCCGAACGCGGATTCTGTAGGAATTGCATGAACAGTCCGGACCGTGGTTATTTTAGTCCGGACCCCGAAGGTATGTTTTTCTGGAAATTGTCTATTTAGCCACGACAGTCCGGACCGCCAAAATTCCAGTCTGGACCGTCGTCCTGAAAAGACAATTTCCAGAAAAACATACCTTCGGTGTCCGGACTGAAATAACCACGGTCCGGACTGTTCATGCAATTCCTACAGAATCCACGTTCGGGGTCCGGACTGAAGTAACCCCGATCCGGACTGGAATTGCGCACGAACTACCCTATGTTCGGGGTCCGGACTGTAGTGCCTGATCCGGATCCTGAACATGTAGTATGTCCAGTTTTTTATTTTTATGTAATTAAAAATTCATCCAAGTGTTTCTACACTATAAGAAGTATTCGGATCACCAAAAATATTTAGTTAAACGTACCTGATCCTTTTGAATTCTTCTTTCTTGAGATTGAGGTATATGATCCAAACTTCTTCATCTTCAATCTTCAAGACTTAACCATTTGCACGAAATATGCCAACACAAATTCCTTAACAATCTTTCCCTTTGGCGGTTTCGTGACAAAACACAAATCCACTCAAGAAAATTCAAAAAGGTATTTTTGTTGCTATCACCATACAACAAAAATTTACATTGGAGATCCAAATAAAGATAAATACATGAGATAAACTCCTAAAACAGACTCTAGACTTAGACATCTGTACTCTCTGCAAAAAGGGAATCATTCTTGACAAACGAGATCGTTAGATACCTCAAGAATTTTAGCATTTAAAAACCAAACACAGAGATAGAGTTTATACTTACCATGACATTTATGAATTCAGATATGTAATAAGATCACAATAAAAAACGACATATCTTCTAAACATTAAAAATCCAAATGTCACAGAATTGTTAGTCAACAACAACAACTTGTTAGTTATATTACATGCCCAAATAGTTAGTCGAATAGTTAGTCGAGGCATGCATGCAAAACACAATATAAAACCACAGTAAAGTTGAAGTTGTAATTACCTTCATAGTTCAAAGTTCATTGTTCTCACAAACATGTTCAAAGTGCACAACCATTAGTCGATCATTGTTCGTTCTCTCTTCCTCTCCCCCTTTTTGTCACAAAATCAAGCCAAAATTACACAATAAAAGGAGAGATAAAAGTTCAAAAACAAGAAAACTTTAAGAACTAAACTAAAAACCTGCAAAAGAGAAAATTAGCTAGAATAGCAAAGAAACCACAGAGTAGATCATGAGAGCAAGTGATCATTCAAGATCAGACTGGTCTGAACTGCTACAGTTCAATTTGTTCAAAATTCCTTTGAGCATTCCTGATATTTTAGAACATTTTCTTTTCATCTTATGAATGTTGGTGGACATTCTTTCTTGTTCTGCAGACATTCTCCTCTGTTCTCGTTGAATAGATAGTATATCAACCTCTGTGATGTTTCTCATGGAGGTCGAAGGAGATTGTGTGGACGCTGACGGTGCATATTGACCTTCATTCCATGGATGTTCTCTAGGCAGAGAGCGTGCTCTGGCGAGGGGTTCATTAATCTGAATTCCAGTGGCCCTCGAATTCTTTCGCCTAGTGTACTGTTTTGTTGTTGAAGCAGACTTCATCAGCTTTTTGTTCTTTAAATAGAACCTATCTTCGTTATCAACAGCCTGTTGTACTTCTTTACAAAAAGTGTCCCAATCTTCTTCATCTTCTGATTCTGATTCGATTTGAGGAACATTCGTTGTTTCTTCTTGATTTGGTCTATCTTTTTCCTTTTTAACAGATGCTCGAGTTCCTACTAACGCTACAATGAGTACAATGATCCAACCAAAAACCATCCTTGCAAGTGCGTTAGTCAAGAGCAACCTGTGAGCAACAACTCAAGAACATGAAAAAATTGTTAATTTTTAAAAATTTGAAAAATTGTACCCAAACAATCATTATCGTGTAGAGAGACTAGGAATCAAATTAGTTTTGCAAAGAGAATTTTAAAAATAGATCAATTCCAAGATTTCCAAAAATTCTCATTATATGCTCTAAAACCGAATTTTTACAAATCGAAGCCTAAAAATTCATTAATCAAGAGAAAACCTAGCATATAATCAAAACTAATCTACTCAGAGTTCTTATTTCAGAAGAAATTTGATCAAAAACCAACCTCAAACGAAAAAGATACAAATTTTTCATCACGTTTTGAGCAAAAAGATAAAAATAGTGAAAAACCAAGGTTTTGAGCAAGAAAACTCACTTTGAATCGAAGAACCTGAGTTGGAAAGGCTCCAAATTGGTTTCTTTCTAGAGAGAGAAGCTCTGGAGACTTAGGAACAAAAGATTGTAGTAAAAAGAAATTAAAACCCTTTTGTTCTATATAAAACCCTAGCCGCGGTCCGGACTGCCTCAAGAATCCAGTCCGGATCGGCTACCCGCAGGAATTCCTGCGTTCGGGATCCGGATCGGATTGTCCAGTCCGGATCGGCTCCAAACTTTTTCTTCAGAAAAATTCCAAAAAATTCTAGAAATTCCAGAAAAAGATTGTAAGCACTTTTGTGTATCAACTTTAAATGAAAATCATCATTTCATGTCAAGAGAAAATAGATTATGCTAAATCTATCAATAATATCCAAATAATGAAACAGAAATTTATAAAAATTAAATCCCTTAAAGTTGAACAAGTTCAATTACATCTATCACGATCTTATGAGTAATGCCTTTATCAAATCATCAATTTGGTAAAGAAAATGAAATACCAAGATCAATAGATGTTTGAAATCCCAGATAAGTTAGATAATATATTTAGTCAATTTATTGTAAGGAGTGGCTCTATGAGCATCTTTCAATAAAATTCCCATCTTGTACCAACTTTGAAATTTGACAGAGTCAAGTATTCCAAAAAGCATTTTATCTAATCAACTCGAAAAACCATGCTTGGTATATATGTGGTAGCTGCACACAGTACTCGGACGACCGAGGTAGTAGCTCTTTCCTCCATGTGGTGGTAGTTTTCACACTCCTCATTGGGATGTAACTCTTTCCACATCTTTTGAGCATAACAATTTTCATTAACTCCCCCTCAATTGGCTATCAATTATTTAAAATATAAAGTATTCAACGAAAAATTGATCTCGATTTCATACTCGACTCAATTGTCAAATAAGATAAAAACTAAACCAAGAGATCATTTGAGAGAGAAATTGACTTTGATCAAAACAAAGATGACTTAATTGACAAAAATGATCATTGCATCAAACGAATTATTATGATATCCAAAGCATAATAAATTTCTAATTATATGAAAGGATGCAATTAAAGTCAATATAACTAATGCTCAATAAATGTTCTATGTACAAACATAGATAATGAACAAAAACACAAAACAAAACCTAACCTAAGCAATGATTTCAAAAAGGAATTATTTCGGGGAAAGCATTCCAATTGCCTTACGCAAATAAATAAATCATTTTTGATCCAAAGGTTTTGTTAAGATGTCAGCAAATTGATCTTCAGTTGAAATGTAGGAAAGTTGAAGAATATTTGATTCAACTAGCTCTCTTAGAAAATGATATCTAAGTTCAATGTGTTTTGTTCTTGAGTTCAACACAGGATTTTTGGAAATATTTATAGCACTTGTGTTGTCACAAAGAATTGTTACCGAAGATGCTGAAATTCGGAAGTCGCTCAACACGCTTTTCATCCAAATGAGTTGGGTTGAACAACTGTGAGAACCTAGATCCCCACGACTAGATTACTGGTTGACCAGCAGCTTCTAGAGGCCTATATGGCGCGTCGGTGGTGTTTGTGCACCAATTGGACACTAGTGATGGACTCAGAGTGCTTAGTGGATCACGAGAGTAGTCAGATGACCCCGTCGAATTCTTAGAAGTGGTTTTGCGCGCGATGGATATTGAAATTGGGCTCAGCGCGAAGTTTGGACAAAAGAACACCTTTCCGGATGCCTTCGGCAATTTTTAGAGTTGGAGTTTGGCAAATCGGACTTCGGATTTGGATTCAGCGCGCGAAAACGGTGAAAATGGGCTATTTACTTATATTTTTCGGAGCCCGGATGACTTGGCACAATTTTCGAGGCGGCGGGGTACTGTTCCGGCGTACGGCGGGCACCGGCACGGCGGCGGGCAGCGGCAGCGCGGGCACGGGCAGGCGGCGCGCGGCCGCTGGCAGGCGCACAGGGGCGCGGGCAGGTGCGCGGTCCACCGCGGAGGCGTGCACCCGGGACGGGACGCGTGGCATACGCGGAGTGGATGGCGCACGCGGCGTGGCCCAGTGAATTGCGCGCGGCTTCGTGGACCGGGCGTATGACACGTGGCGGCACAGTATTCGCGGGCTCACGAAAGCGCGGTCCACGGGAGCACGGTGCGGCGCCTCGGGGCGCGTGCCAGCGCAGGGCGCCAGTGCGGCTGGTCGGGCGCACATGGCCCGCACTCGAGTGCGGGCCACGTGTCGGCCGGCCAGGGGGCGAGCGCATGCACCGCCTCCAGCGACCCCCCGCCACGCGGCAGGTGCCGAGTCGCCCCGCACAGCTGTTTGCTGTGCGGGGGACACGTGGCAGCACCGAAGACTTCCGGGCGCGTCGGACCAGGGGCATGCGACCGCCTTGGCGGATTCGGGCGTTCTAATGTTGGCGCCCGAATCCGGCCAAGGGGGGGGGGGGGGGGGGGGGGGGGGGGGTGTTGTGGGCTATCTATAAATAGGGCCTTTGGGGCCCTTTTTGCTCTTTTTTCTGAGCGGATTTCCACAGTGAGCCCTTTAGCAAATTTTCTCCTCCACTTGAGACGAATTTAACTGAGCTTCCCTGGGATTTCTAGGAGTGCGTTTTTCGAGGTTTGCTATTTTTCGGCGCGGCGCGACGCTTGTTCACCGGTGACCCGTTTCGTCCCTTTTCAGTGTTCAGGCTCCCCCGGCTCTTCCCGACCCCTGTTTCGGGCGATTCTTGCGCTGTTGGACTCTCGACAGCGCTCGATTGTTTTGGCTGTATCTTCGTGCACAGGTGTCGGATCGAGGCGATTCAAGAGGCGTTTCTCATCTACATTTCGCAAGGAATCTCCTGGATTTTTCTCAGATTTTTCTGGATATTTTACGAAGGTACTCGATTCGACCGGTTCGTCGCGAGGATCGTGACAGTATTTTTCGTGGAATTTTTCCGAGCACTTTTCACAGTGGTTCGGTGAGCATTTGTACCGAGCGTGGACTTCATTTTGGGACAGGGATTTAGCGCTCGAGGTAGGTAGCGTTGTTAACCTCTTACTTGTGATAACCCACTAGGCATATTGGAGCTAGTCTTATGTGATAATGCTAGTGTACTAGTGAATTGGAAATAGCATGCATAATTGGACTATGGGTAGCTCTTACATCTTTAGAGACTAAATATGAATTGAATGTTAATTCTTGCAAAGGATATTTTGTTTAAACTCACTGGGAATGTTTTGCTAAACTATTTCACGTGATATGTACCTTAGGACATCTTATGCATGTATATAGAGACCGGCATACCCGATTTGGCAGGCACCTTTGAGTCCTTGAGACTCCTATCCCCTATCGGTGTTATGCGTAGGCTGGCATACCCGATTTGGCAGGCACAACAGGCAGTATCAGTTTTACTAGTGGCACTAGGTAGAGGTCATAGCAGGCATAGCAGGCATGGCAGGCATAGTAGGCATAGCAGGCAGGCAGGCATGGCAGGCATAGTAGGCATAGCAGGCATGGCAGGCATGGCAGGCATAGCAGGCAGGCATGGCAGGCATGGCAGGCATGGCAGGCAAAGCAGGCATAGGCAGGCATAGCAGGCATGGCAGGCATGGCAGGCATAGCAGGCATAGGCAGGCATGGCAGGCATAGTAGGCATAGCAGGCAGGCAGGCATGGCAGGCATAGTAGGCATAGCAGGCAGGCAGGCATAGTAGGCATAGCAGGCATAGCAGGCATGGCAGGCATGGCAGGCAGGCATGGCAGTCATGGCAGGCATGGCAGGCATGGCAGGCATAGCAGGCAGGCATAGGCAGGCATGGCAGGCAAAGCAGGCATAGGCAGGCATAGCAGGCATGGCAGGCATGGCAGGCATAGCAGGCTTAGAGGCATGATAGCTGTTGAGAGGCTCCAGCCTCCTTATTTCAGTCTTTACGGTTTTGGTTAATTTTTGTCTCTTGAGGACTTGGTGGGCAGACCGTCGGTCCTGGCGGTGGTACCCACTGAGAACTCCCTTTTTGGTGTAGTTCTCTCACCCTTTGACGGTTTTCCCCCTCATTTTTCCTTCCTCTCCTTTGTTTTGCAGAGTCTTAGCGGGTGTTGCCGATTCTGCGATTGATGATCGAGGCGAGGGAGTCGCGAGCTAGATCCCTACCCATGTTTGGAGCGTAGCGGTACCCCTTCAGAAGAGAGCTTCATTAGATTAGTTGTTTTATTTTCTCTTTTGAGAGACTGATGTAGTAAGGATATGATTTTTATTGAGAGCCTGTACACTGGTGTATTTATTGGAGGTATCTCCCGGTTGAGTCTCGACCTTTGTATATGAGGATATTGTATGATTATCATTTTTGGGAGATGGACATTGTTGTATTATTTCCAGTTGTACAGTGGTTGATTTTAATTATACAGCAGATTTTCATTTATAGCTATGATATCTGTTAGCTGTAGTACTTTTCTTGCAGGTAGGACGCTTCGCCTATGCGGGGTTTGGCATAGGTGGCGGATCTGTTGGCGAGCCCGGGTCGCAGTTTCGACCCCGGGGCGTGACAGATTAGGTGGTATCATAGCCTAGGTTGTAGGTCATGGTGGACTTAGAAACCCTAGGCTTATGGTTTGACCCTTGGTTGACTTCGTGAGAGTCGTGATTTATAGCGGGAGTCCTGATTGAGTTTTATACCTCTCCCGAGGGACGGGAAGAGTGATTGGCATGTTTATTCTCCTAAGTGATTATGTTGGCTGCAGACAACATAATGCTGTGGAACGGGTGGCATGCTTGAGACTTTCGCTGGATTGGGTCGAGCGTTGTTTTGTGCTGTTTTGCAGTTTTGTCGTGGCGAGCTGTGTCTCCCCGATGCTGGGTTTTGACCCGTGTACTTCCTGTCATAGCAGTTGAGCTTGAGCGGTTGGTTTTGGGACGGATACCCGGATTGAGGTCAGAGAGTTCCGGACCCAGATGACAGGATCGTCTGAGGCCTATCAGCAGCAGAGCGAGCGAGCAGCTGGTTTTAGTGACACCGTTGTCGGAGCAGCGGGCAGCTCGACAGTGCTTCCTTCTGAGATCACCCGATTGCAGTATCCTCAGGGGTGGGGATTTCTGTGGCACCGATGGAGTGAGTAGCCCCCTTTGTGCCAATGTTTAGTGCCGAGGCACCGAGGCAGGGTGGATAGTTGACAGCTAGTGAGCTGAGGGGACGCGATCGATCTATTGAGCCAGATTTGGCAGATGAACCACCCCGACTCGTAAGATTGAGTTTGGAGCCTATGGAGGCAGAGTCATGGTTGGTGGTGATGGAGTGATCAATTGAGAGCCTCCCTATGCTTGAGAATTTTTGGCAGTTGTTGAACTGCGCGCTCCAGGTTCGAGGGACGAGGCGCATCGGATATGTGGCTGGGAGTGGATTGCGCCAGGATACCTTTCAGTTCATTCAGTCCCTCCGTTATAGGTTTTGACGCCTCGTTGGAGTAGGCATTGTGTATGGAGCGTGGCGCTGCAGTTCCTTTGGATAGAGATCTGCCGCTAGAGGCGAGTTCAAGATATTGGCGCTTGGCGCCGGGTGATGGAGGACAAATCGGCCGGCAGAGGCACTTCTGATTTCCTTTCCAGGATGATGGGTTCCTGAGATGCCAGAGATCGGGTGGACCCCGATGGCAGCATCAGCATCTATATCAGAGTGGCGCAGCGGTAGCGTGGATTTGCTATCTGCGGAGGACCTTATTCGTCGCCTCAGTGTGAGCAGGGATAGAGGTCGTACTCCCTATGTGGATAGCCCTGATTTCCAGGCCGATTGAGCGACAACCACTTGCATCGAGTGGATGAACCTGTGCCGCCCGGTTGGAGGGCGCCACGGTACTGGATCGAGTTGTCGCAGGTGTGATTTCATCACAGCAGTCGGAATTAGAGCATGTTGCATTCCTGCATGGACTAGAGGCAGATTTGTTCCCACGTGCACTCGAGATACAGATTCCTGTTAGTGCTGTGCATGTGGAGGAGGCTTGTGGATCATGCCCAATGCAGCTGAGGCGCAAGTTGTACCGGCAGGCTTACTGGTAATTGTGGCGGTTCGGTGTTTCGACCCAGTGCTTGGATTTGGATTGGTAAGGTGCCACAGAATGTTAGACTGCAGAAAGAGAGGACTTTGACCTTCTGTGAGGCAGACGAGAGGAGGCTTGATGGTTGAGATAGGTATAGCACACAGGTTATAGCGACAGTGTGTGAGGTGCTTACGGCGGCACCGGGACTCAAGGATAGCTCTATTGCCCATGAGATCCCGAGTGTGATTTCACCTGAGCTGTTGATGATGCCGCCGGTTAGGGAGAAAGAGATTGTGTTTGACGTGGTTCGGGGGACCGCGCCACCCTCGACAGCACCTCATTGGATATCGCCGGTAGAGCTGAGAGAGCTGATGGCACAGTTGCAGGATCTGATGGATCGAGGGGTCTGTTTGACCTGATGCCACGCCGTTGGTGTACAGTGGTGATGCCACGTCGTTGATATACGACTGTGAGGGTCCTTTTATGGTTCGAGTGTAGACAGGTCCGGGTGGTATTTATGACCTTTTTATGGAGTTATACGCCGGCAGTTGCTCGTCTGCGATACCTGTACCTATGTGGAATTGTACAGTTGTGTATTCTGCCATGATGGCATTCAGGATCTGGTAAGGGCATTATGAACTCATAGTGAGGTCAAATGGAATAATTAATGCCCTGTTGTCTTGAAGATTTGAGAAATTGTGCGTCCCAGTTGTACTTGGACGGATTGGGAGTGGTGTTCCCCCAAGGATATTATGATTTACTCCCAGAGCGACTTGGAGTACGTGGAGCACTTGTGGATGTGCTACCATGCCTGTGTGGATGAAGCTGTATGCCAAGTTATTGAGGTACAAGTTGTAGCTTCAAAAGCATACCTTCTTGGGTCACTTTGTTCGAGCCGTAGGAGCGGCGATGGAAATCCGGCCACTATGGATACTAATTCGAGATTGGTTGAGACCAATATTTATTCTTGACGTGAGGAATTTCTGGGACTTGACAGTGCCAGGAGAGCACGACTAATGGATAATGAAACTGATACCAACGCCGAGGCTAGTATTACCAGTGTTGGGAGAGAGATCTGCGAGTTTTAGTGATGCCTCCTGTGGCGACTGTGGAATTACCGTTGGGTTATTGTTGAGCATTCTGGATTACCCGGACAGGGCCACTGTGATGGCGGATACCTGGCGCAGGAAAGCTGTCTGGGGATGAGTTTGATAATTCCACAGCTGGCGCTGTGTGGACTATTGAGACAAGCATGGCTTGTGGTTGTGTCCCTGAGGGTTCCTTTGGATGATAGACCGCGGCTGAGTAGTTCACTCGGACGGTCAAGATTCGGAAGTGACCGAGTGAGGACCCCTCCTTGTTAGGGCTCTTTTCCTTATTGGATAATCGTGTGGGTGTGCTTCGGGTTGCCTTGGTTGTGTTGACACAGGTTGTGGTTTGGTGCGTGTTGCACTGGCGGTTATCTTGTTTCCCCCAACTTTTGATGGAACCCTTGTTGTGTTTCATGTCTCAGCTCAGGAAGGTTATGTTTTTGGATCCCTCGACCGTGATTGACTCGCCCCATTTGAGATCTAGGAATGTTTGGAGTACGAGGGACGCCCGTTGCGAATTCTGGCTCTTGAGATTAGAGGTTGCGCAATCGGGCTATGCCGTACTGGCTGTTGTTGTTGTTGTTGAGGAGTAATCACGGGGAGTGAGAGGTGACTTGGGAAGCTAGAGACAGTGATGATGAGTACTTACCCTGGGAGTTTGTGACTCCTAGTGGAATCAAGCTAGTTTCGAGGACGAAACTTTCTTTAGTGGGGGAGGATGTGAGAACCTAGATCCCCACGACTAGATTACTGGTTGACCAGCAGCTTCTGGAGGCCTATATGGCGCGTCGGTGGTGTTTGTGCACCAATTGGACACTAGTGATGGACTCAGAGTGTTTAGTGGATCACGAGAGTAGTCAGATGACCCCGTCGAATGCTTAGAAGTGGTTTTGTGCGCGATGGATATTGAAATTAGGCTCAGCGCGAAGTTTGGACAAAAGAACACCTTTCCGGATGCCTTCGGCAATTTTTAGAGTTGGAGTTTGGCAAATCGGACTTCGGATTTGGATTCAGCGTGCGAAAACGGTGAAAATGGGCTATTTACTTATATTTTTTGGAGCCCGGATGACTTGGCACGATTTTCGAGGCGGCAGGGTACTGTTCCGGCGTACGGCGGGCACCGGCACGGCGGCGGGCAGCGGCGGCGCGGGCACGGGCAGGCGGCGCGGGGCCGCGGGCAGGCGCACAGGGGCGCGGGCAGGTGCGCGGTCCACCGCGGAGGCGAGCACCCGGGACGGGACGCGTGGCATACGCGGAGTGGATGGCGCACGCGGCGCGGCCGAGTGAATTGCACGCGGCTTCGTGGACCGCGCGTATGACACGTGGCCGCACAGTATTCGCGGGCTCACGAAAGCGCGGTCCACGGGAGCGCGGTGCGGCGCCTCGGGGTGCGTGCCAGCACACGGCGCCAGTGCGGCTGGTCGGGAGCATATGGCCCGCACTCGAGTGCGGGCCACGTGTCGGCCGGCCAGGGGGCGGGCGCATGCACCGCCTCCAGCGACCCCTCGCCACGCGGCAGGCGCCCAGTCGCCCCGCACAGCTGTTTGCTGTGCGGGGGACACGTGGCAGCACCGGAGACTTCCGGGCGCGTCGGACCAGGGGCGTGCGACCGCCTTGGCGGATTCGGGCGCTCTACTGTTGGCGCCCGAATCCGGCCAAGGGGGGGGTGTTGTGGGCTATCTATAAATAGGGCCTTTGGGGCCCTTTTTGCTCTTTTTTCTGAGCGGATTTCTACAGTGAGCCCTTTAGCAAATTTTCTCCTCCACCTGAGACGAATTTAACTGAGCTTCCCTGGGATTTCTAGGAGCGCGTTTTTTGAGGTTTCCTATTTTTCGGCGCGGCGCGACGCTTGTTCACCGGCGACCCTTTTCGTCCCTTTTCAGTGTTCAGGCTCCCCCGGCTCTTCCCGACCCCTGTTTCGGGCGATTCTTGCGCTGTTGGACTCTCGACAGCGCTCGATTATTTTGGCTGTATCTTCGTGCACATGCGTCGGATCGAGGCGATTCAAGAGCCATTTCTCATCTACATTTCGCAAGAAATCTCCTGGATTTTTCTCAGATTTTTCTGGATATTTTACGAAGGTACTCGATTCGACCGGTTCGTCGTGAGGTTCGCGACAGTATTTTTCGTGGAATTTTTTCGAGCACTTTTCGCAGTGTTGCGGTGAGCATTTGGACCGAGCGTGGACTTCATTTTGGGACAGGGATTTAGCGCTCGAGGTGGGTAGCGTTGTTAACCTCTTACTTGTGATAACCCACTAGGCATATTGGAGCTAGTCTTATGTGATAATACTAGTGTACTAGTGAATTGGAAATAGCATGCATAATTGGACTATGGGTAGCTCTTACATCTTTAGAGACTAAATATATATTGAATGTTGTTAATTCTTGCAAAGGATATTTTGTCTAAACTCACTGGGAATGTTTTGGTAAACTATTTCACGTGATATGTACCTTGGGACATCTTATGCATGTATATAGAGACCGGCTTGTGGCAATTTGTTACAATTAGTATTCATAAAATAGTATACTCTAAATTTTGTAAGAACTGGAATACCTGAAATCATATTGTTAAGTAAAGGACTTTTGCATGCTTGTATGGTCATCTGGTTAGGCCATCTTTTACCGCTACACTACTTATTGGAACTTGACTTAGGAGAAACCATGCTTTCCCTTTCCTCTTCTTTGTTAGTCAAGTGGTTAGTGTTGCTCGGGTTCGAGCAGGGGTTCTGGGTAGTGTAGTCAGGACTTGGTGTCTGGGACAGGTTGGATTAGTTGTGGGACTTTGCGGCAACCGCGGATATTGGGCGGTTGACCGGATATTTATTTATGCACCAGATTGGGTATCTGATTTCTCTAGTGGACAGAGTTTCTCACTACTTGAGTACTTTTGCATCTGATTGAGGACCGAGGCTTTCTTTAGTGGTTGGGCTTTCCCACTTAGATAAGTGTCATGATCCAGTCCTGTTGATTTATTCTACTATGATACTTGTTACTTCGAGTCCTTGAGACTCCTATCCCCCATCGGTGTTATGCGTAGGCTGGCATACCCGATTTGGCAGGCACCTTTGAGTCCTTGAGACTCCTATCCCCTATCGGTGTTATGCGTAGGCTGGCATACCCGATTTGGCAGGCACAGCAGGCAGTATCAGTTTTACTAGTGGCACTAGGTAGAGGTCATAGCAGGCATGGCAGGCATAGTAGGCATAGCAGGCAGGCAGGCATGGCAGGCATAGTAGGCATAGCAGGCATGGCAGGCATGGCAGGCATAGCAGACAGGCATGGCAGGCATGGCAGGCATGGCAGGCAGGCATGGCAGGCAAAGCAGGCATAGGCAGGCATAGCAGGCATGGCAGGCATGGCAGGCATAGCAGGCATAGGCAGGCATGGCAGGCATAGTAGGCATAGCAGGCAGGCAGGCATGGCAGGCATAGTAGGCATAGCAGGCAGGCAGGCATATTAGGCATAGCAGGCATGGCAGGCATGGCAGGCATAGCAGGCAGGCATGACAGGCATGGCAGGCATAGCAGGCAGGCATAGGCTGGCATGGCAGGCAAAGCAGGCATAGGCAGGCATGGCAGGTATGGCAGGCATAGGCAGGCATGGCAGGCATAGCAGGCTTAGAGGCATGATAGCTGTTGAGAGGCTCCAGCTTCCTTATTTCAGTCTTTACGGCTTTGGTTAATTTTTGTCTCTTGAGGACTTGGTAGGCAGACCGTCGGTCCTGGCGGTGGTACCCGCTGAGAACTCCCTTTTTGGTGTAGTTCTCACACCCTTTGGGGGTTTTCCCCCTCCTTTTTCCTTCCTCTTCTTTGTTTTGCAGAGTCTTAGCGAGTGTTGCCGATTCTGCGGTTGATGATCGAGGCGAGGGAGTCGCGAGCTAGATCCCTACCCATGTTTGGAGCGTAGCGGTACCCCTTCAGAGGAGAGCTTCATTAGATTAGTTGTTTTATTTCCTCTTTTGAGAGACTGATGTAGTGAGGATATGATTTGTATTGAGAGCCTGTACACTGGTGTATTTATTGGAGGTATCTCCCGGTTGAGTCTCGACCTTTGTATATGAGGATATTGTATGATTATCATTTTTGGGAGATGGACATTGTTGTATTATTTCCAGTTGTACAGTGGTTGATTTTAATTATACAGCAGATTTTTATTTATAGCTCTGATATCTGTTAGCTGTAGTACTTTTCTTGCAGGTAGGACGCTTCGCCTATGCGGGGTTTGGCATAGGTGGCGGATCTGTTGGCGAGCCCGGGTCGCCGTTTCGACCCCGGGGCGTGACAACAACTACCCGTTGAAATATATTCCGCTTCGGCAGTCGAGAGTGCAATGCAGTTTTTCTTTTTACTATGCCATGCAACAAGACAATGGCCAAGATAAAAACATGAACCACTCGTACTCTTCCGATCATCCGCAGATCCTGCCCAATCGGCATCTGAATATCCTATAATGTCAAGCGTTGTTCCCATAGGATACCAAATTCAGAAATTCAAAGTTCCTTTGATGTACCGGATGATCCTTTTCACCGCTTTCAGGTGAACCTCCTTTGGTGCTGATTGATATCTCGCGCAAATCCCAACACTAAAGGATATATCCGGGCGACTAGCCGTGAGATAGAGTAGACTTCCTATCATGCTGCGATAAAGCTTCTCGTCTACACTTTCACTAAGAGATTCACTTCCTAATCCTTTATTGCTAGTTCCCATAGGAGTCAGAAAATCTTTAGAGTTTTCTAAATCGAATTTCTTCACCAACTCCTTTGCATACTTGGATTGACACAAATGGATGCCTTCATCATTTTGTTTCACTTGCAATCCAAGAAAGTATGTCAGTTCGCCCATCATTGACATCTCAAATTCGCTTTTCATGGTTTCCACGAATTTAGAAGCATCATTATCTCTTGTTGCCCCAAATACAATGTCATCGACATAGATTTGTGCCACAATGAAGTTATCCTGATAATGCTTCACAAAGAGAGTCCGGTCTGCTCCCCCTTGAGTATAGCCCTTTTCTAATAGGTGCTTTGTCAACCTTTCGTACCACGCTCGCGGTGCTTATTTTAGACCGTAAATAGCCTTTTTCAAACGAAAAACATGGTTAGGTTGTTTACAGTCTACAAAACCTTTCGGTTGAGCCACATAAACTTCCTCGTTTAAAAACCCATTTAAAAACGCGCTCTTAACGTCCATTTGAAAGAGTTTGATTTTAAAATGACAAGCAATAGTGAATAAAATACGAATTGACTCGAGTCTAGCTACCGGGGCGAACGTTTCATCAAAGTCTATTCCTTCAATTTGTGAATAGCCCTGAGCAACTAGGCGTGCTTTGTTCCTGATGATAGTACCATCCTCGTTTTTCTTATTCTTGAAAATCCATTTAGTACCAATCACGTTGTGTTGCTTCGGAGGCTTCGTTAATTCCTAGACTTTGTTTTGTTCGAACTAATGGAGCTCTTCCTGCATTGCTTCAATCCAGTAGTCATCCTGAAGAGCTTCATCGATGTTCTTTGGTTCTATCATGGAGACGTAACATGCGTGTCACGCCCCGGGGGTTTCGTTCAGCGGAAACCATCGACGAGAAAGGGATTTGTTTGGCGTATGAATTTTTTTTGAAATTCTTTCTTCCCCGGCGCGTGCCCAGACCCGCCGCATACACAGATTCACTCTGCAAACGGACAGAGTCTCCTCTGTATATGCACGGCGTCGCGGCTAATACAACATCCAATCACAGTCGTTTATTTAATCACAACAGTTTCTAAGCATACATACACATACAGAACTGAATAACTCTCAAGGCCGATCAACTTGAAAGGATAAATCCACAGTTTTGAAAGCGGTGCCCACCCGGCACCCAGTTTTCTAAAACAGTTTCGAAAGCCATAAATTCACAGAGTTCTTAAAACAGTGCCCACACGACACTTAGGTTTTGAAATCCGTTTTTAGAAATCCATAAATCCATAAGGTTTTGAAAACGGTGCCCACACGACACCCAGATTTTGAAAACGATTTTCACAATTCTTTTTCCTTGTTTTTCTTTTTGAAAACGGCCAAACCACGGAAGGAAATAGAATCCAACATCCTCATAACTAGAGAGTAATATGCCGACATCCACACCGACCCCACGAGGGTATCGAGAACCACACAATAGTCTACTACTAGTAAATGAAATGTGAAGTAAAGGAGTAGATACAGTCTGGGGCCTCCATGGACCCAAAAGCTCCTGTCCCGGCCTCACCGTCGCCTAGCCCTCACCCCTGAAGGAACCTGTCACGGAGTGGGAAGTCAGCGACACGATAATAATAAGTAAAGCAGGAAAAGTAATAAAGTCCGACCATAAAACTGTCCGGAGCAACCACCTTCCCAAGAGGGAACAATAAAACACGGACCCCTGCATAACCAAATCCGGGCACCTGCCCCGGCACACCAACCGAGCACCTACCTCGGTAACCTGCATAACCAAATCCGGGCACCTGCCCCGGCACACCCCACCGAGCACCTACCTCGGTAAACCTCGTCGGGCACCTACCCCGACACCCCACCGAGCACCTACCTCGGTAAACCACGTCGGGCACCTACCCCGACGGGTCGCACCTCTTGCACCTCGGCGCCTCAAACCCCCCACCTGCGGGGGCCCCCACTACGTCCCCTCGTGGGTTTACACGGGTCATAGACCACTTTTCCGGAAAAGCGCACCCTTTGCGGTGGCCAAACCGCGGGTGCGCGTGCTGCAGCCTCGAGCATAGTAACCAAGTACACCAGATAAAACCGATAGTAATGAACCATAAAGATCACCAAATATACAAAGTATAACTCAATAGCAAGGATCATAAAGACTATCCACGTTAGCACAGTTAAACGTATAATCAAAAGTAGTTGCAACCGTCGGAAGCCCGACACTAAGTCTTAAACTAAAAACCCACCTGAATGTAGGCTGATCCCGAGCTCTCACTGGACTACTGGGCGGCTGGTGCTGAATAGCTGGGCCCTGAATAGAAACTGTAGTCAGAACTAGACTCACTCATATCCGTCCCGACAACCCTACACTAACGTGTCGCTAATATGGGCACTTAGCCGACACTAGGCTTAAACCGAAGTTCCCGAAAATCCATTGAACCTCCAATCATGACCCGCCGACGGTCTAAAAAAATATCCAATTATCGTCCAACTACACCTGCTGTCCCTAAACATCATAATTTTGATGTTTAGGCAGACTGGGACCAAATCCCAATTTCTTCTATCGAAAAATTGCTATAAATACACCTATTTGAACACTGTTTTGACCCGTTCTTCCAAACCAGGAATCCGGAGACAGCGCCGTAAGTTTCAGCGCGTTCGTTACGACTAGTCGAAGCTCGTGCTCACCATTTGGGAGTAGCACGAGACCCGAGGAAAACTTCGGGCCATAAAATTCCTCTCTAACCTAGCCAAATAGCATTTTTGTTTCTCCGGCTCTTCACAACCTATTTCTAACACGAGCATTGCGTCCAGTGACACCAAATTAGCCAGGGGCACACTGTCGCGGCTTCGCAAACAGCCCCGAACCCTACCACGGCCAACTATCATCTTAACACTTAGTTTTAACACAACATTAAATTCATTCCTCAAAATCTAAATTGTTATATATCAAAATCTCTCCGGACAGTGCCAGGACACCAGGGCTCACTTTAATTTCAGTCCAAAACTGATGGATCATCCAGATCCAAGTCCCTCGCTCTCTAACACTTCTACAATGCACCACAACACACATCCACTCAGAACCAACTTGATCTGCAGTGAGCACTGAGCTCAGGGGATGATTTAAAACAACTTTCATATTTTACACAAAGTCAAATTCCCATTTTTTTTTTCTTTGTGGCATTTCATCGAACACTTGGTGGGCATACTTTATATATAACATCCAAACTCTTGCCCGAGCCCATTCTCAGCAAGAAGGCAATCCTGGGGCTTCTAAGATGGAAGGGAAGCTAGAGCTAAGGTTAAGAGGTTACCTGGTGATTGGCCGGTGACCGGAGGCAACGGCGGCTGCCGGAGGAGAAGCTCGGCCAAGCAAGCTGGTGTAACTCTACAAGATGAAAAACTTACGTCCAAAAGTCCATGCAAAAATTCAGGAAGCCTACTACAGGTCCTACAAGCATACCTGGGTCACTGGCCGGCGGCGGAAAGCGCCGGCGACGCGCGGCGGCGGAGGTCACCCGAGCTCGGATTGCAAAGTGGTGCAACTACGGATTCACAAAACCCTACGTTAGAATCCACATGCAACTTCACAAAAGGCCTTATTCATGTCTAAGGAACTTACCTGAGTGGCTTTCCCACCGCTCGGAGCGCCGGCGAACGCCGGCGACGGAGCTCGGCCAAGATAATGGCCGTTAATGGCGGATTCCGGTCGGCAAGGCCTGGGCCGGTGCAACATGGACCAAAATGCTCCAATGGTTGCCAGGGAGCTTCCTGTGGGGGTGGCCGGCGGCGTGGGTGCACGGCGGCGCCGGACGGCGGGGTTCGGCCGCGGTTCAAAAATGGCCGATTCTAGAGCTAGCCGGATCTTCGCGGATCCTCCACCGATCAACTCCAAACTTTAGTAGCAGCTTGCAGTCACCGATAAGACCAAGATCAACGGTCTTGATCTTGATTTTGTCTACCGGATGAAGCTAGTGATCATCCTCGGTCGAAACAAGGAATTCCGGCAATAATTCGCTCCCGCCGGCGGCCAGGACGACGGCGACGGCTCGGGCTTCATAGGTAGGGTCTACTCTAAGTAAGGAACATATAGAGACACTTCTTGGGCCTCTGAAAAAAATACAAAAATCTAACCCTTACCTCGCCGGAAAACGAGGAAGATGGAGATGGCCGCGGCGGCGCGCGGCGGGGCTGGGCACCGGGGTTCCTCGGCTCGACTTCAACCGCACAGAGAGGCACCCAGATTTACTTTGGACCAACAACACTTCCAAAACACCTCCCCAACACCAACCATCCGAGAAAACTAAGGTTGCTATGACCTTCTGGGGCTTCTCCGGCGACGGATCGGCGGCGGCCGGTGCGCGACCTCCGGGGAGTGCGGCAGAGGGAGAGAAGTTGTTGGATCTGGCGGCTGCTGGGTAGAGCTACAGCTTTAGCGTTTCCGAAAACCCTAACCTACTTGGTGCATAAGTAGTGCATTGAGCACAATTGCTCTTTAGTCCATGGAACTTCGTTATTTCATACCCAGTCCTTCACAGCACACTCTTCTTACATTCAGATCCTTCTCCAAAGAGCCGCACCCAAAACGGAGCATAAAATAGGATGTATTGCAAAATACCGCATTTTCCACTGTATTTCATGCTTTTCGAGGCATTTTCGTCGTCGAATCAAAAAACGGACTTCGCCACAACGTCCGGCTCGACGAAACCTATCAGGTAGCGATTTTTGTTTTTCGACGAGATGCCCGGGTAAATTTCTCGGTCCATAATTACTGTACAATTATACAGTATGGCACGCTTCTCGAGATACTAGGATCGTCCAACGAAAATTCCGTCAGCGCCATTGCGCTCAGAACGTCAAAATTAGCTAGAATCGTCTACTCATACTGCTAGGTTTGGATTTTGGACAGTGAAATGGCCAACGACCGATCGAGAGGGGACCGAAATCAGGGGTTACTATTCATTTTACTGTCCACTTAAGTCGTGGGTCCCACTAGTTTTCTTGCTGATTTCCGGACGATCCGACCGTCGGATCAGCAAACGGTCTATACCATTTCCACTCGATTCAATGAGACGGTCGCACTGCCGACCTCAGATTTCCGAGATCAGACTCGGATCGGAAAGGCGGAATTTGTGCTTCGGCAACTGTGCCAACCGTACACCTGTACACCCTACTAAGGTTAATTTTGTTACGGAATTTGAGTTGGCGTAGTTTCGTGAAAGGTTCAAGTCTTGAAGATTGAAGGTGAAGAAAGTTGGATCATTTAACTCAATCTCAAGAAAGAAGAATTCAAAAGGATCAGGTATGTTTAACTAAAATTTATTGGTGATCCGAATACTTCTTGTAGTGTAGAAACACCTGGAAGAACTTTTAATTGCATAAAAATCAAAAACTGGTGTTCGGACATGTTCAGGATCCGGATCAGAGCCAGCGATCCGGATCCCGAAGGTTGTTGTTTCATACATTACTTCAATCCGGATCGCAGCATCTCACGATCCGGATCCCGAACGTTGAGTTTTTCTGAATTGTATGAACGATCCGGATCAGGCATTCCGATCCGGATCCCAAACGATTGTTTTTCTGGAAACCGTCTTTCTTGCTACTGCAATCCGGATCGCCCAAATCCGATCCGGATCGCCGTCCGTAAAAATTCCAGAAATGTTAGGTTTTTGATTCTTATCTCCTTCCAAATGTTTCTAACCTATAAATAGACCCTATGACTCTCTTTCTAGGAAGAAAATGGGGTAAGCCGTGAACCGAGATAGAGCCGTCATATTCATATATCATTTTATACGGCCTAAGATCCACATATAGAGAAGAAAGGAAATCATTAGAGAATACTCTATGTTTCTTCATCTATATTGATTAGTTTGATTCTAGGTTTTCATACTCACATCTTGAGTTGAATCAAACTAATGAATACTTAGATGGTATTTCCGATCTATCTTTGATCTAAGTATTCGGCGGATCATCACCACCCAAAAACAACGATTTCCCCAAAATCGGCGCGTGGATTCGCGTGTCCTTGTGGATTCAAGGTTCAACCGTTCTCGTGGATTCGGAGCGAGGCACGTTCGTGGATTCGAAGGGTGCTACTGGGTGAAGACCGTGGATTCGGTCGGACGTCGTGGATTCGACGTTGGACGCCGTGGATTCGGCGTTGGGCGCAGATCGTGGATTCGAGAAGCGTCGTGGAGCGAGCGGAGAAGATCCTCTAGGAGCGTATGGAAAAGGTTGAGTCGTAAGTGTGTACGGTAAATCACCTTGTACGTGTTTTAATTCTAGTGGATTTCGCCATGTTATCGGTCCCGTGGTTTTTTACTCCGGTGATGGAGTTTTCCACGTAAAAATCTTGCGTGTTATTTTTATTTCCGCATTGGGTTTTTTATCGCAACGATTTTTTGAGTGTTTATACGTTTACACCTATTCACCCCCCCCTAGGTGTTTCTTCCCCTATTTAGATCTATATTACATATAACCCAACAAATTTTGTTTCCTCGCACACATTCGCACCTGAAAAGACACTCTTTACACTAACACAATTTTCCCGAGTATTACAATGCGACTCCACAAACCAACTGTCTACGAGTCCTAACTCCTTCTTGTGGGTCTCCAATAATGTTAGATTCCGGATGATCCTTGGAGATGCGTAACGTTTGCGGTAACGGAGTACTCGGAGGTACATGTGATGATTCCTGCACATCAGATAAACTTGAAGAACTATTAGATGCATCAACATTATCGGAAGAATTATTATGAGAAGATGCATTTACAGGAGAATCATCATCTAGAGACATATCAGGGGTAGATTTATCAGATGCAAAGTGAAAAGCTTCATCTACTTTAACATTTATAGATTCTACCATCGTTTTAGATTCCAAGTTAAATACCCGATATGCTCTACTGTTTGTAGAATAATCCATGAAAATCCCTTCGTCACTTCGAGAGTCAAATTTTCCAAGATTTTCGCGATCACGTAAAATGTAACAACGACTCCCAAAGATACGAAAATATTTGATATTTGGTTTTCTACAAAACCACAGCTTATATGGTGTATTTAAAGTTCCCGGGCGCAAATACACTCGATTAATTACTTAGACGACGGTGTTCACAGCTTCAGCCCAAAAATATAACGGTAAATTCCGGCTATGAAGCATCACACGCGCCATCTCTTGAACGACTCTGTTTTTGCGCTCAACTACACCATTCTGCTGAGGTGTATAGGGTGCTGAGAATTCATGTTTTATGCCATTGGAAGTGCAAAAATCAATGAATTTAGAATTAATGAATTCTCCACCTTTATCACTTCGAATACGAACGATCTTTTCATTTTTCTCAATCATAATACGATGACAAATCTCATGAAAAGAGTCGAAAGTATCCGCTTTCTCTTTTAAAAATGTTACCCATGAATATCTAGAGAAATCATCAACCAAAAGAAAAATATGCCGTTTACCTCCCAAAGATGGTTGACGAGTCGGCCCCATTAAGTCCATGTGCAGTAATTCTAAGGGTCGTTTGGTACCAACGTGGTTCAAGTTCTTGTGTGTAGCCCTTGATTGTTTTCCCTTTTGACAACCTCCACACACAATGTTTTCTTTAAATAAAAGTTTAGGAACCCCCTTAACCACGTCTTTATTTGAAATCCTTGCTAGTTCTTTAAAATTAATGTGACCTAGTCTTTCATGCCAAAGAGTTTCATTATCCAAAGAAACTAGGTTACATTTTTCAGAAATTTTGTTTGAAACAACATAGCAATTATTTTGAGATCTAACCCCTTTCAAAAAGAATACATGGTCCTTAACAGTTACAATACATTCTGCTGAAGAAAAATTAACTGAGAAACCATTGTCACAAAGTTGACTTATACTAATGAGGTTAGTCTTTAGGCCTTCAACAAATAAGACATTGTTCAAAACCGGGCCTTCTGGAATAGCGATTGTTCCCTTTCCAACAATTTTGGAAGAACGACCGTCTCCGAAAACAACATGTCCTCTGGAGAATTTCTCTAAATTTTGAAAGCAGTTTTTGTCACCGGTCATGTGACGGGAACATCCACTATCCAGATACCAAGACGAGTTGTCATAAGCATGTAAAGAAGTATGAACAACAAGACAAGGGAAGATTTCACCTTTGCGCACCCAAACCTTTTTGGACTGCGTCGGCAATGTTTGTGAAATTATTCTCCTTGGTGAAAGCGTCTTGTTTGATTCATTGCTTGACATCGTCTTGCGAGGTGAACTACCAAGGCTCTTTTTCTTTGAAAAATTTTCCTTTGATTTCCGGGGAATCACCTTTTTGGTAGTTATTGCAAGAGGCGCTCGAGTTGATCGTTTTGTTCCCATCTTGCAATTTCTTCTAATGTGCCCTGCAAAACCACAACGAAAACATACCTTTGTTCTTGACGATCCCGAAGAGGGTGAGGTAGGGTTGTTGTCGTTGTATGTTGTAAATTCTGTCGTCGGAGGAGGAGATACCGACTGGGGCACAAAAACTGTTCCACTCGAACTAGGACTGTCTCCAATTTGAGTGTATCCGAGGCCGAATCGGTTTGTTTGACCAAGACCAAGCATCTTATCCAACTTACTCCTTCCAGAAGAAAATCGCTTTAAATCATCCTTGAGTTGGAAAATGGTCTTCGTCATTTCCATTTTTTCCTGACGAGCCTCGGAATAGAGCTTCAAGAAGTAACCAGCTTTATCAACCATTTTTACATGTTCCTTCTCGAAATGCTCATTTTTCTCTTGAAGTGAAGCATTTGCTTTTATCAGGTTATCCCTTTCCACTTCAAGACCGGTTGAGAGAGAAGTTGCCCTTTTTACTTCTTCTTCGAGATCCTGCAATCTCCCTCTCAACCCTTTGTTTTACTTAGCCAGTTTCTTTGAATCCCTAAAAAGTTTATGGTAGGCTAAAATAAAATCTTCACCTTCAGAATTACTCGATTCATCATCTGTTGCAGTTTTTTCAACCTGGGAGAAGTTGGACAATGAATCTAATGTACTTGCCATAAAGCACATGAAGGGTGAAGATGTGGATGCGTGGAATGCCGTTGCGTTATTTTCTTCATCACTCGAAGATGACTCATTTGACGATGAGGTGTCATCCCAAGTGACGGCTTGCATCGCTTTCTTCTTTGACGGATTCTTATTGGGACACTCCGTTGAGATGTGGCCGTATCCTCGGCACTTAAAGCATTGGACTTGTCCCTCCGAGCTTTTCTTTGTAGAGTTATGAATCCCAAAGGATCTAAATAGGTACTATCAAACAACTAGAGGGGGGGGGGGGGGGGGGGGGGGGTGAATAGGTGTAATACTTATAAAACCAAATCTCAGTGCAAAATAAAAACCAATGCGGAAAATAAAAACAACACACCGAGATTTACGTGGAAACTCCAATCCAGGAGAAAAACCATGGGACCAACACGCAATAACAATCCACTAAGAATAGAAGAATAACAAGGTGATTACCGACTCCACGGACTCAAACCCCTCCTTCAGCTTCTTCGGACCTTGTGCTGACCGGTTGGATATCCGCGCAATAACAATCCCTAAGAAAAGAAGAATAACAAGGTGATTACCGTCTCCACGGATTTAACCCCTCCTTCAATTTCTTGGACCACGCGCTCCACCGTTTGCATGTCCACTGCGCACGTTCGAATCCACGAACGCCACTCGAATCCACGAGCACACGTTTCGAATCCACGAAACGCCTTTGGCACACCGAATCCACGATGCCACGTCGAATCCACGACGCAAACTCAGTTGATAAGAATATTGACTTCGATGGTGATCCTTTGCTTAGATTCTCATTGAGGAACCGTAGAAGAAATCTCTAAGCAAAGATTAGATCAATTCGACAAAAGATATGTTCTTGAAAGAACCATCGAATTGACCTAAAAGAGGCTATAAAGAAGAAAGATAAAAACCTAGCCTCTAGGGTTGCTCTCAAGTGTTTTATAAATTAATCGGTAGAGAACCCACGTTTTTTGAGAAACCCTAAATGTCTATTTATAGTTTAGAAACCTTTGGAAAGAGATAAGAATCAAAAACATACCTTATCTGGAAATTTTCAGGACGGCGATCCGGATCGGATTTACTGCGATCCGGATCGTCGTAACGAGATTGACGATTCCAGAAAACCAAGGGTTCGGGATCCGGATTGCAAGGTCCGATCCGGATCGTTCATGCAATTTAGCAAAGTCCCATGTTCGGGATCCGGATCGGAATGGCCTAGGATCCGGATTGAAATTGCCAATGAACAAGTACCCTTCGGGATCCGGATTGCAAGGTCTGATCCGGATCCTGAACATGTCCCATGTCCAGTTTTTGATTTTTATGCAAATAAAAGTTCATCCAAGTGTTTCTACACTATAAGAAAGTATTCGGATCACCAAAATTATTTAGTTAAACATACCTGATCCTTTTGAATACTTTCTTCTTGAGATTGATGTAACTAATCCACAATTCTTTATCTTCAATCTTCAAGACTCAAGACATTGAGTGTCAACTTGAGCTCTTGTTGAATCATCTCTAAGTCTTTGATTGCTGATTGACAATTTGATCCTTTTAAGACTCCGACTCAACTTACTGACTTGACTCACGAAATATGCCAATACCAAAATGCCGTAACAATCTCCCCCTTTGGCAATTTCGTGACAAAACCCAAAAATACATAAAAGCGCTCAAGTCACTCATATTAAACCAAAAAGTCGAAATTCAATGTTATCACCAAAACATTGATTTTCTTTGCGTGAAAGATCCAATAAATACAAAATTACATTTGAACCAAACAGTCCTAGAACATACTCTATGACTTAGGACTTGGAGTCTTAGAGTGATGTAATTCCTGCAAAACAAAACTCCAAACAAAATCAAACGTTAGTCGTTAGAAATTAAAATCCTACATTTGATCCGTCTTCCTTTTGGTTCTTTTGTTTTTCGGCTCTTTCAATTTTTTCTTCTTTCAATTTTTTCTTTGTCTCCCCCTATCTTGAGCATCTCTAACATGTTCTCCATGTTCTTCCCCTGTCTTGAGCATTTATGTTCTCCCCCTTTGTGGTACGATCATCATTTTCCGTTCTCCCCAATTTTTTCATTTTCGTTTCGTTTGTCCTCTCTTGATGATCTCATCTCCGTCATTTCTCTTCTCCCCCTTTTTGTCACAAATTGTCAAACAGTGAACATACTAGACAAAAGGAAATCACTAACAACATCAGTTCAAAGAGAAAGAGAGATAAAAGCTCAGTTCCGGTATATAACAAAAATGCAGATTGCGTACCGGTACCAGAAGGCAAAAAAAACAAATAATTTCTTGAAACAAATCCAAATTTTAGAATCTTTTCAAATACCGATTTGTATTCCATCAAGAAAACAGTTTAAGTGCTTGAAATTAATATGAGATCACATAAATGTCATTCAATCCAATTAATTTTACAAAAATTAAAAAGATTTACTCCGAAATCATGAAAAATAAAGGTAAAACATTATAAACCGTTTTTCATGTTATATTCATCAAACACAAGTCATCAAAAATAATCTTGAGATCCAAAGTCTATCAAGATGTAACGGATGTACAAAGATGACTTACAGAGATTTCCAAATGACATCAATTTGATTTTTTACCCTTTCAAATTTGAGATAAGCACTAAAATACCTAAGGGTGGCTCTTTGAGCATCTTTCAACTATTCCACCTTATACCAACCAGGAGATTGTTCAAAATATAAGAGTTTTGCATATAAATCTCCAAATGCTTCAACTAAAGATTTTCTCATAAAATACTATCAAGCATCCATAACATGTGGTAGCTTCACACACAAACCGGACGACCGGGGTGGCAGCTCTTTCCAGCATGTGGTGGTAGTTTTCACACTCCTTTCGGATGTAACTCTTTCCACATCTTTCATAATTCAATTATTTACCCTTGTAAGAAGGCAATCTCTTACGTGAAAGAATTAAATCCCAAATTTTAGTCAATCGGTTGTCTCATGTTTATCACAATGAATTCACACAACCGAGATAGATTAAGCATCTAAAGATCACACATGATTTCTAAAATTTGATGCTTATAATATCAAAAACTCCTATAATGAAGTATCTTCAAGATTATGATTATGGAGTAAAGTTGATAATCCATATAAAATTAAATTGAAGTGATTGAAAGTGAAAGCCCTTTTCATTCAATGCACTTGTTCATTAAAAACCCTTTTGTTCAAAAACAAAGTATAAAAACGAAGAGCATTGAAAAATATGTAATGCAGAGATTAAGAAAAATATGAAGGGAAAACCAATCAAAGCATTACATACAGTCATAAGCTAATTAGAACTTAAGACAAGGAAAGATATCACCTTTCCGAATCCAAAATCGCTGGATTTTGGGTTGTCTTGATTCGTTGTGGCCGGGGGTTGTTCGCTTTGACTGTTGATTCACCTTAGGTCTTTGCCTCGCAATGATCCACTTGTATGATTGATGTTGTGGCTCGGACCTTTGGTGGGTTGAGTGAACTCCTTTGACTTGATGTGTCTTTTGATTCCGTTGAGTTCGCTCCGTAGATGAAGTTGCCGAAGAATTCTTCTTTCTCTTTTTCGGGCAATTCTTCACCAAATGTCCTTCAAGTCCACATAAGTGACAAGTTCTTCCTTTCAATTTCATTGTGGAACTTGAAGCATGCACAGTTTGGTCCTTTTTGAATCCCAAACCAACCTTGCTTGTTTGACCTAAACCGGACATACACTCAAGTTTCTTGGAATCGGTTGAGATCCTTTGTATGTCGGATTTAAGTTGATGAACTTGTTTGGTCAATGCTTGGTTGGTGACATGAATCTCCTCAAACTGTTTTTCTAGAAAACCAATCTTGTCCGTATATGATTTAGCGTTTGTCTCCGATTGGTTTAGCTTTTCTTGGAGGATTTTATTGTTATCCAATAAACGTCCTTGTTCCTCCTCGAGATCTTGAAGTTTTATCTTTAAAGCTTGATTCTCGTCTTGACCTTCAAGTCGTTGCTTCCTCAACTTCTTAATATGTTTGGCCATCTTCTTTGATTCCGTAAGAAGTTGTTGATATGCCTCAACGAGTTCTTCTTCGTCCGACTCCCCCTCACTTGATGACTCTCTGCCGGTTGTTGATGTTTCATACAAAATCAAAGGAGTAGAGTCAGTGACTAAAGATGATAAACAAACATTAGAGGAGGGAATTTGAGAGACGTGTAAGGCAACGACTTTTTCCTCTTTACTTGAGGTCGATTCATTAGAGGTAGAATCGTCCCAAGTTTTTGCTTGCAAAGCCTTCTTTTTATATAATTTCGGAGTAGGACAATCCGTTGAAATATGGTCGTAGCCTTTGCATCTATAACATCGGATTTCCCCTTCGAATTCATCTTTTTCCTTAGAAGGTTTTGCAAAGCTTTTGAGTTTAGAGGATTTAGAACCCGATGATCCTTTAGAAGATTTCGTGGATGAAGATCCATCGGTTCGATTCTTCCAAAACTTCCGACGAAATTTCTTTGTGATCCGCGCCAATTGTTCTTCAAAATCGGCAAAAGAGATTTCATCGTCGGAACTCGATTCGCTATCTTCTTCCTTTGTTGATTTGAATGCAATACCTGTAAGCTTAGAAGAAGACTTGGAAGAAACTTGATTAGTAGGAAAAGTCATTTCATAAGTTTGCAAAGCACCTACTAATTCCTCTATACTCATCTCATCCGGATGACTAACGGTTTCAATGGCGGTAACCTTTGCCCTAAACCGTTCCGGAAGAGTCCGAAGTATCTTTCTTACAATTTTCGACTCCGGGATCTTTTCTCCTAAATTAGCACATGTATTTATTACATCTTGAAGTCTAGTGTAATAATCTGTAAACAATTCATGCTCTTCCATATGAATAGAGTCAAATTGACTTGTAAGCATCTAGAGCTTTTGAATTTTTACAAGATTAGTACCCTCATGTGTAATTTTGAGAATATCCCAAATTTCCTTCGCGGTTTCACACGCGGAAATTCGTGTGAACTCAGTCGAGGAAAGAGAATTAAATAAAGCGTTCATACCTTTCCCATTGTAAGAAGATCTTTCAAATTCCTCTTTGGACCATCTAGAGCGAGGTTTTGGGGTAGTAGAATTTCCTACTTCCTCAACAGGATGCACCCAACCGTATTCCACGGATTGCCATACCCGCTCATCAATTGCGATGAGAAAAGCTCTCATCCGCACTTTCCAATAAGCATAATTAGTCCCATCAAAAAGAGGAGGTCTATAAATATTACCACTTTCACCCATCATGATAGATAAACCTAAAACCCGCTCTGATACCAATTGTAGAGTTATGAATCCCAAAGGATCTAAATAGGTACTATCAAACAACTAGAGGGGGGGGGGGGGGGGGGTGAATAGGTGTAATACTTATAAAACCAAATCTCAGTGCAAAATAAAAACCAATGCGGAAAATAAAAACAACACACCGAGATTTACGTGGAAACTCCAATCCAGGAGAAAAACCATGGGACCAACACGCAATAACAATCCACTAAGAATAGAAGAATAACAAGGTGATTACCGACTCCACGGACTCAAACCCCTCCTTCAGCTTCTTCGGACCTTGCGCTGACCGGTTGGATATCCGCGCAATAACAATCCCTAAGAAAAGAAGAATAACAAGGTGATTACCGTCTCCACGGATTTAACCCCTCCTTCAATTTCTTGGACCTCGCGCTCCACCGTTTGCACGTCCATTGCGCACGTTCGAATCCACGAACGCCACTCGAATCCACGAGCACACGTTTCGAATCCACGAAACGCCTTTGGCACACCGAATCCACGATGCCACGTCGAATCCACGACGCAAACTCAGTCGATAAGAATATTGACTTCGATGGTGATCCTTTGCTTAGATTCTCATTAAGGAACCGTAGAAGAAATCTCTAAGCAAAGATTAGATCAATTCGACAAAAGATATGTTCTTGAAAGAACCATCGAATTGACCTAAAAGAGGCTATAAAGAAGAAAGATAAAAACCTAGCCTCTAGGGTTGCTCTCAAGTGTTTTATAAATTAATCGGTAGAGAACCCACGTTTTTTGAGAAACCCTAAATGTCTATTTATAGTTTAGAAACCTTTGGAAAGAGATAAGAATCAAAAACATACCTTATCTGGAAATTTTCAGGACGGCGATCCGGATCGGATTTACTGCGATCCGGATCGTCGTAACGAGATTGACGATTCCAGAAAACCAAGGGTTCGGGATCCGGATTGCAAGGTCCGATCCGGATCGTTCATGCAATTCAGCAAAGTCCCATGTTCGGGATCCGGATCGGAATGGCCTAGGATCCGGATTGAAATTGCCAATGAACAAGTACCCTTCGGGATCCGGATTGCAAGGTCTGATCCGGATCCTGAACATGTCCCATGTCCAGTTTTTGATTTTTATGCAAATAAAAGTTCATCCAAGTGTTTCTACACTATAAGAAAGTATTCGGATCACCAAAATTATTTAGTTAAACATACCTGATCCTTTTGAATACTTTCTTCTTGAGATTGATGTAACTGATCCACAATTCTTTATCTTCAATCTTCAAGACTCAAGACATTGAGTGTCAACTTGAGCTCTTGTTGAATCTTCTCTAAGTCTTTGATTGCTGATTGACAATTTGATCCCTTTAAGACTCCGACTCAACTTACTGACTTGACTCACGAAATATGCCAATACCAAAATGCCGTAACATTCTTATCCTTAGAAAAACTCTCTTGCTTTCTTGATTTAAAGTTAGAAGAACCTTTGCCTTTCTTCGACTTTACGAAGGATGAAGTGTTACTTGAATTACCCCTTCGAAAGTTCGGCGAAATTTTCTTGTCACGAGAGGAAGCTGCTTCTCAAAATCCTCCATAGATAGGTTCTCGTCATCGTCTGAGGAGGATGAATCCGCGTCTTCTTCTTTTGTTGTTTTCAACGTATAACCTGAAGACTTAGAAGAGGATGCCTTTCCCGAAGAATAGTTAGTAGGAAATGTCATTTCATATGTTTGTAATGAACCAACTAATTCTTCTACACGAATTTCGTCCGGGTGTTTAATAGTTTCAATGGCCGTAACATTGGAACGAAATCTTTCAAGAAGAGTCCTTAAAATCTTTCTTACAATTTTAAATTATAAAATTTTATCTCCCAAGTTAGCACATGTGTTCAGGATGTCTTGCAATCGTGTATAGTAATCTGTGAAAGATTAATTTTCTGCCATGAAAATAGAGTCAAATCTGCTCGTAAGCATTTGCAGCTTTTGAATCTCCACAAGGTTAGTTCCCTCATGTGTAACTTGAAGAACATCTCAGATTTCTTTCGCAGTCTCACATGCCGAGACGCGAGAGAATTCCGTTTGTGACAAGGCATTAAATAGAGCGTTAATTCCTTTGCCATTGTAAGAAGATAAGTCTATCTCTTCCTTGGTCCATTTCGACCTAGGTTTGATGGTGTGAACACCAACAATAATTTCAGTTGGATTAGACCATCCTAACTCAATTGATTGCCACACCCGTTCGTCGATGGAAATAAGAAATGCTTTCATCCGTACTTTCCAGTAGGCATAGTTTGTTCCATCGAAGAACGGGGGTCTGTTGATGTTTCCACCTTCAGCCATTGTTTACAACCCTATTCCCGCTCTGATACCACATGTCGGGTTATACTATATGGATATAAATAGGGGAAAAAATACCTAGAGGGCGGTGAATAGGTGTAAACAGTAAACACTCAAAAATCTTTGCGCAATAAAACCCAATGCGGAAATGAAAAATAACAAGCAAGATTTTTACGTGGAAAACTCCAAAACCAGGAGTAAAAAACCACGGGACCGATAACACAGCGAAATCAACTAGAATTATAACACGTACAAGGTGATGTAACGTACTCACTCACGACTCAACCTTTCCCATACGCTCCTAGTAGATCTTCTCCGCTCGCTCCGCAACGCTCCTCGAATCCACGATTTGCGTCCAACGCCGAATCCACAGCGTCCAACGTCGAGTCCACGACGTCTGACCGAATCCACGATCTTCACCCAGTAGCACGTCTCGAATCCACGAACGTACCTCGCTCCGAATCCACGAGAGCGGTTGCACCTTGAATCCACAAGGCCACGCGAGTCCACGCGCCGATTTTGGGAAAATCGTTGTTTTTGGGTGGTGATGATCCGCTGAATACTTAGATTAAAAATAGATCGGAAATACCATCTAAGTATTCATTAATTTGATTCTACTCAAAATCTGAGTTTGAAAAATCTAGAATCAAATTAATCAATATAGATGAAGAAACATAGATTTAATCTAGTTATTTCCTTTCTTCTCTATATGTGGATCTCTTGTCGGGTTATACTATATGGATCTAAATAGGGAAAAAAATACCTAGAGGGGGGTGAATAGGTGTAAACAGTAAACACTCAAAAATCTTTGCGCAATAAAACCTAATGCGGAAATAAAAAATAACACGCAATATTTTTACGTGGAAAACTCCAAAACCAGGAGTAAAAAACCACGGGACCGATAACACGGCGAAATCCACTAGAATTATAACACGTACAAGGTGATGTAACGTACTCACTCACGACTCAACCTTTTCCATACGCTGCTAGTAGATCTTCTCCGCTCGCTCCGCAACGCTCCTCGAATCCACGATTTGCGTCCAACGCCGAATCCATAGCGTCCAACGTCGAGTCCACGACGTCTGACCGAATCCACGGTCTTCACCCAGTAGCACGTCTCGAATCCACGAACGTACCTCGCTCTGAATCCACGAGAGCGGTTGCACCTTGAATCCACAAGGCCAAGCGAGTCCACGCGCCGATTTTGAAAAAATCATTGTTTTTGGGTGGTGATGATCCGCCGAATACTTAGATTAAAAATAAATCGGAAATACCATCTAAGTATTCATTAATTTGATTCTACTCAAAATCTAAGTTTGAAAAACCTAGAATCAAATTAATCAATATAGATGAAGAAACATAGATTTAATCTAGTTATTTCCTTTCTTCTCTATATATGGATTTTTCTCTTTTTGACCGTATTTCGGATTACCCTAAAAATGAATCGTAGGGTCTAATTATAGGTTATAAACCATTGGAAGAAGATAAGAATCAAAAACTAACCTTATCTGGAACTTTTCAGGACGACGGTCCGGACTGGAATTTTGGCGGTCCGGACTGTTGTGGCTAAACAGACAATTTCCAGAAAAACATACCTTTGGGGTCCGGACTGAAATAGCCACGGTCCGGACTGTTCATGCAATTCCTATAGAATCCACGTTCAGGGTCCGGACTGAAGTAACCCTGATCCGGACTGGAATTGCGCATGAACTACCCTATGTTCGGGGTCCGGACTGTAGTGCCTGATCCGGATCCTGAACATGTAGTATGTCCAGTTTTTATTTTTATGCAATTAAAAATTCATACAAGTGTTTCTACACTATAAGAAGTATTCGGATCACCAAAAATATTTAGTTAAACGTACCTGATCATTTTGAATTCTTCTTTCTTGAGATTGAGGTATATGATCCAAACTTCTTCATCTTCAATCTTCAAGACTTAACCATTTGCACGAAATATGGCAACACAAATTCCTTAACAGTTGGTACTCTATGTGGACGTTTCTGATAATTCCTTTTAGATGGGCCGTTTTCAAAATAAAGAAAGAGTTTGCGAAAATAGTTTTTCAAAGATTAGGTGTCGTGTGGGCACCGTTTGTAAACCCGTGGTTTTAACCTTTCAAGGTATTAGTGGCCCTTTTAATAATGTTGGTATTAAAGGTGTTTGTTTTATTATCTTCCCGACTAGTGTGGTTAAAGTGCATTGCTGTATTGGTGGCGCCGTACATGTACAAAGGAGACTTCGTCCATTTGAGGAGTAAATTTGTATATGTGGCGGGTCTGGCACGTACCGGAGGGTGGGGTTGTTTCCAAAAGAAAAATTTATGCGCATTCTTCCGTTTATACTAACCCCCGGGGCGTGACACTTACGTAGGGCGTCCGTGACTGCCTAAAAAAGGCACAGCTAGGGGGACTGCGTCGACAAGTCGCGATAGTAAAGTAACAGGCTCTGCTCCGGAGTGGCACTTGAGGGGCGTGACCCCACCGAGGAAAGTATCTGCACATCTTTGTTGAGCTCAATATGGCTCATGCAGGCTATAATCCAAATCCACGATCAACAAGATCGACAGTACTCAAAGCACATCTCTAACTCACTGGCTGGAAATACTCGACAGCTAGGACCGCCGTCAACCCAACGGCTCCCCAAATAGGACATCAACCCAACATGCAAACTCACTAACAGGGTAGACTCCACAGCCAACAACAATGAAGGATCCGAAAACCCCGAAAGACTAGAACCTACAACCAAAATCAAACAAGAACAGGCTCTAGGCATAATCTCTCGTTGTTCTCAACCCAAAGAAAAATACAGCCCTTAGAATCCAGATCACTCGAACCCTCTCGGGTGAGGAAGTTTACAGAAAAATGTGATATTTATTACTGAAAACCATTTTCACTCGAACCCACGCGGGGTGAGGACTAAAAGTAGTTCCTTTTGTAAAATCATCTTGATTTAAGGAAACCCATTTTAATGAATTTTAGCTATTTTAGAAAAATCAGTTAGAAAACAAGTTTTATTCCCAAACCCCGAAAGGCTAACGCCTTCGCCCAATCAGACAAAAACAGACTCCGGCGACCCTTCGACATTTGGAAGAAAAATATTGGTTTACTGAAATCATGTGTGTCCAAAAAGATTCTGGATTCAAGGTCCTGCTCTCACTGGTACACCATTGCCATGAACACAGTGGCGACAAACAAATCGAAGAACTCAACAACCCGGGGCCACCGTTTACCCAAACGGCTTCCGCCACTGGTACAAGACTGGCTACATCTACCATACTCCACTCGGCCCCCAAGCATGAGTGTAACATTCATCCTACACTAAGAGAAATCCCGACCACTCAGCCTACTACCCGGACGAGGAAAATACTATGTCCAGGGATAGAATGTAAAGTGTGGATTTCTAAAGCATAAGTAAACCTAGCCCAAGTGAGAGTTTTCTACTAGTCTGGTTGAACATACATCATATGACAGGGTGCTAGGTCAAGTTTCAATAATAACATTTGTTAATACAACTAGGAAGCATTAGTCAACATGAACTTAGTAACGACACAAGAAAGTATCATCTCTCACTCTAACATGCTTCCTAACTCTCTCGCAATCATGCATGCAAGTCTATTCAATAGAATTAGAGAACCGTCCATCGATTTTGGAGACGAAGCAACCCATCTGAAAGTGCATGTCGATCCAAGGTCCAAACTGAACGTGGATAATCCTCAAGTTTCCATGATTCCAACGCACCAAAAATCACTCAAAAAGTCCTCCCGGTCACCGAGATATGAGCCAAACACTGCGGTAAGTCCAAAATTAGTAAAACGACATCGCTGTCGCACATCTGTCTGAGAAACAGTGAAATATCACCTGTGAGATGATCTTTAAAAATTCCAATAAAAATATTGCTACGATCCTCGCGAAGCGTAGATGTTGATTGAGTCCTCATCGGCTGAAATCCGATAACCGAGTGCAGAGATAAAAATCCGACAAGCTCCGCTGTCCAGGAAACCCAGCAGCAAGAAAGGGGTTCAAAGATGCTCTGAATACCCAAATAAAAACCCAAAAATGAGAGGAGCGGTAAACACAGAAAACGAAGATCTACCTCTCGCGGAACCGATGCCGCAGAAATTGGCCAAAAACTCCCTCCCGTCAGCCCAGGGGAGCTCACGGAAGAAGCGTCGACGAAAAAGCTCGGTATCGAAGGCGCGTCGAAGCTCGCGATGTCGAGGAGAACGCGGATGGATCACCTTCCAAAAATCTCCGGGATCCCAAATGTCGAAGAAAACTCGAAGGTGGAGACTCCTGTCGAAAATGGGCTGAAGAGGGCTATGGAAAAGCCCTCGAAAGAGAACACCAATGGGCTATTTATAGCCCAAGCCCACCAAAAAAGAAATCGGATTCGGGAGCAGGGTTCGGGCTACCGAATCCGGCCCGACCCATTACTGTGCGCGCCCGAATCTCCCTCAGCGCGCCACATGGCCCACTCCGCGCTCCGCGCGCCCGCCAATCGTGGCGCGCCGCGTGTCATGCTGCTCCGCTGGCTGGTCCCGGTGCACGCCGAGTCCCGTGGACCGGCCTGCCCGTCGCACCGCACGCGCCTGCCCGCGCCCGCGCCCGCGCCGCAGAACAGTAACAAATGCCTCGAAATCCGTGTTTTGGCATCCGGGCTCCGAAAAATATAAGTAAATAGTCCATTTTTATCGTTTTCGAATGCCGAGTCCAAATCCGATGTTCGTTTTGCCAAATTCCACTTCTAAAATTTGTCGAAGGCATCCGGACAGGTATTCTTAATCCAAATTTCGCTCTGGGTCCGATCTTGAGGTCTGATCTTGAGATCCGATTTGCGCGCAACCATCTCCAACACACATCATAGGCCTCCAGAAGCCACAATTCACACTGTAAGACCTTCGCAGAGATCCGGGTCATCACATAACCTTTCTCTAGGTTTTCTTCTACATCAATTTCTAGGGTCATACCCTAACATGAATACATCCAAACATTTATTCCTTGCCATTTATACTCATGCAAGAATAACCTACAATAGGTTTAACATAATTCTCTTTTAGGGCTAAACCCTATTTATCCAAAATCTCAACACTCTACTCTACATGCTTGCTAACATGCTTCTAAATCCAAAATCAAAGGAAAAAGGAGAGAGATCACCCATTTTCGGAAGAATCCCCCACATTGAAGTGTTCTTTGCAAGAACTAGGGCTTGATCTCTTGTTCTTCAAGAAAAACCCAAAAACATAGGTTAAAAACCAAAAGAGATTATTAAAAACCTCTTTGGAGCTCAAAAACCAAAAAATCCCAAATTTTTCAAAAACCC
>CM055069.1:37014564-37086625 GCA_029204045.2 Tillandsia leiboldiana
TTATTCATTTACTAATTGGATTGTGTTATATTTTAATTTAAATTTATATTTATTTAAATTAAAATCAAATTATAATTAAATTAAGATAATATAAAATTTAAATTATTAGATATAAATAAAATGTAATTAAGAGTTTAATTAAACTATATATTCTAATTAAATTTTAATTTGGAAGTATATATTATATAAAGTCACTTTAATGACACCGTAATTTTAATCAGCTGAAGTTCAAAATTATTTAGGCCAACAAAGAAGGTAAACGTTTTGTTGGTTCGGCCATCCAGGTTCAAATTAGAGACATGCATATCTAATTAATTAAGCAACCAAGGACTGTTGGCATATCTAATTAGAGGCATGCTAGGAGAAGCCACCGAGCCGCTGGAACCGAGTCGTCGCCGAAGCCGCCCTCGCGTCGTCGCCGAAGCCGGCTTGTCCACCGTGCGGGTCTCCACGGAGTCGCTGCCCCGCGCGTCTTCACCAAGCCACTGCCCCTCGCGTCGCTTGTGACACCTCCGGAATTTGGATTAGTCCTATATATAAATAATATAATAGGACTAAATCTCTTAACCCGGCTATAGCATTTTGGATGGTAGCAAGATCCAAGACGTTATGAGAGTTAAGCGTGCTAGAGCTAGAGTAGTTCTAGGATGGGTGACCCCCTGGGAAGTGGGGCGTCACAGTTGGTATCAGAGCCATTCACCAGCCGGAAATGTAAGATGAGTCTCGGCTGAGCCAGGGTTATATAGCGGGTAGAGCGAGGCTCCCCGGCTAATGACCGTTGTGGGTGGAGTGCAGCTCCCCACAAGGTCGGCTAAGGCTAGCAAGACGAGTCTCACATCGCCTGGTGCTTGTGAGTGTGCTTGAGCCTGACGTGGACGTCAGGGCTTAAAGGGGGGAAGACTGTGACGCCCCACTTCCCAGGGGGTCACCCATCCTAGAACTACTCTAGCTCTAGCACACTTAACTCTCATAACCTCTTGGATCTTGCTACCATCCAAAATGCTATAGCCGGGTTAAGAGATTTAGTCCTATTATATTATTTATTTAGGCGGCAGCGGTGGCGTGCTGCAGCGCGGCAGCGGCGGTGGCGGCGCGCATCGGCGAGTTCGCCGGATTCTTTTCGCGCGGCGTTTTGTTGACCGGAGTTGGGTTTTGGCGAGCAAGCGGAGGCCGTTGTCGCGTGGGGTTTTGTGGACCGAGTTTAACGTATTTCCTTCGATTTTTTTCCCTCCTGTCTCTCTCAGGTTGGTATCGCTGCGGTGGTTTCTCGCCAGGGCACTGTGTAGAGCCGCATGGAACCGGGGAGTCGCCGCGCAAACGGTTGAGCTAGGGGAGTGTACTGAGGGCTTGTCTTTTGTGCTATGGAGTTTGTAAGTGTGCAGTTTTTTTTGTGGCGAATTTCAGCGTGATAATGATGTTGATGATGATGATGATGATTACAGTTGGTATCAGAGCCATTCACCAGCCGAAAATGTGAGATGAGTCTCGGCTGAGCCAGGGTTATATAGCGGGTAGAGCGAGGCTCCCCGGCTAATGACCGTTGTGGGTGGAGTGCAGCTCCCCACAAGGTCGGCTAAGGCTAGTGAGACGAGTATCACATCGCCTGGTGCTTGTGAGTGTGCTTGAGCCTGACGTGGACATCAGGGCTTAAAGGGGGGAAGAATGTGACACCCCCGGAATTTGGATTAGTCCTATATATAAATAATATAATAGGACTAAATCTCTTAACCCGGCTATAGCATTTTGGATGGTAGCAAGATCCAAGAGGTTATGAGAGTTAAGCGTGCTAGAGCTAGAGTAGTTCTAGGATGGGTGACCCCCTGAGAAGTGGGGCGTCACATCGCCGCCAAAACTGCCTTGTCCATCGCGCGCCTCTCCACCGAGCCGTTGCCCCTCGCGTCGCCGCCGAAGCCGTCATGTCCACCGCTCGCGTCGCCGGGCAGGATGAGTGACGGCTGGGCGCACGCGGGCGTGGGCTGCAAAAGCGCAGCGCGCAGGATGAGCGGCGGCTGGGCGCGCGCGGGCGCGGGCCGCAGCAGCGCAGCGCGCAGGATGAGCGACGGCTAGGAGCATGCGGGTGAGTGGCGGCTGGGCGTACGCGGGCGCGGGCCGTAGCAGCGCAGCGCGCAGGATGAGCGGCGCCTGGGCGTGCGTGGGCGAGCGACGACTGGGCGCACGCGGGCGTGAGCAGCAGCAACGCAGCGCACCGCTCGAGCGGCACTCAGTGCATGGCTAGGGCATGGGGCAGGCGAAGCTAGGGCTGGCCAGGCCCGGCTGGGGCACGAGCGCTGCGCGCGGTGCAGGAAGGCGCTGGGCGCGGTCGGGTGCGGGCCTGGCCAGATGCGAGCGCGATCGCGGCACAAGCGGCTGCAGGCGCCCGGATCTAAAGGGGAAATGTCTAGTCTCTTCACCCTTTGGCATCGATGGCGACAATGGGATGAAAGAGATGGAGGGGAAAGGGGGAGTGTAAGACCCGGTCTTTCCTTAACCCTTCTTGTCACCCCTCTTCTTGTAATGTCCGATCGAGGGCCTTATTTTTGGTGTTTTTCCGGACAGACCGTCGGGGCCCGCAGATAATTTTAGGCAGTAGAGCTCGCGGAGCGGAGCGTGCGGGCGCGATCGGTTTCAGTTTCCGACTTCCGGTTTGATCAGAATTAATTTTTGAAGTTCGGACCCCCCCGTAGGCGCCGCGAGATCCGCGCAGGCGACTTGTACGACCCCCGAGGTAATCCGAACCCTCATTTTTAGTCCCCTTTAGGCTGGCTAGTGACCTAGAAAATTGGGAGTTTTAATACTCGGTTTGACCCGGTTGCGTTAGGTCAGACGAGTTGGTTTAAAGGCGGCGAGTTGGTTTATAGGCTGCAGATCTAGGGTTTTCCCACACCCTATGCGTTTTGAACGTTCGAGCAAGGAAGAGGAACCCTAGTTTTTCCCCGTTTGCGATCCAAGGTGCGGCGCAAAACTCTTCGGGGATCTTCGGGCGAAGGCGGGCAATCTCTCTTCCTCCTCTTTCCCTCGCGATTCAAGGTACGTTTTTACGAGTTCTTGATTTTGTAGTTTTGAGGGGGGGACGTTCGTGATTGGGGTTGGGGGCGATCGGGGCCGCCGCCGCCGCCGCCGCCGCGCGGGCCGCCTGCCGGTGGGGCGCCGCGCGGCAGGCGCGCTGCACGGGCACCCGCCCGCAGGCAGGCACCGCGCGGATAGAGGCCGCGCGGGCCGCCTGCAAGCGGGGTGCCGCGCGGTAGGCGCGCTGCGCGGGCACCCGCCCGCAGGCAGGCACCGCGCGGATAGGGGCCGCGCGGGCCGCCTGCAGGCGGGGTGCCGCGCGGCAGGCGCGCTGCGCGGGCACCCGCCCGCAGGCAGGCACCGCGCGGATAGGGGCCGCGCGGGCCGCCTGCAGGCAGGGTGCCGCGCGGCAGGCGCGCTGCGCGGGCACCCACCCGCAGGCAGGCACCGCGCGGACTGGGACTGCGCGGGCCGCCTGCAGGCGGCCTGCAGGTGGGGTGCCGTGCGGCAGGCGCGCTGCACGGGCACCCGCCCGCAGGCAGGCACCGCGCGGATAGGGGCCGTGCGGCAGGCGTGCTGCGCGGGCACCCGCCCGCAGGCAGGCACCGCGCGGATCGGGGCCGCGCGGGCCGCCTGCAAGCAGGGTGCCGCGCGGCAGGCGTGTTACGGAATTTGAGTTGGCGTAGTTTCGTGAAAGGTTCAAGTCTTGAAGATTGAAGGTGAAGAAAGTTGGATCAGTTAACTCAATCTCAAGAAAGAAGAATTCAAAAGGATCAGGTATGTTTAACTAAAGATTATTGGTGATCCGAATACTTCTTGTAGTGTAGAAACACCTGGAAGAATTTTTAACTGCATAAAAATCAAAAACTGGTGTTCGGACATGTTCAGGATCCGGATCAGAGCCAGCGATCCGGATCCCGAAGGTTGTTGTTTCATACATTACTTCAATCCGGATCGCAGCATCTCACGATCCGGATCCCGAACGTTGAGTTTTCTGAATTGTATGAACGATCCGGATCAGGCATTCCGATCCGGATCCCGAACGAGTGTTTTTCTGGAAACCATCTTTCTTGCTACTGCAATCCGGATCGCCCAAATCCGATCCGGATCGCCGTCCGTAAAAATTCCAGAAATGTTAGGTTTTTGATTCTTATCTCCTTCCAAATGTTTCTAACCTATAAATAGACCCTATGACTCTTTTTCTAGGGTGAACGCAGATAGAGCCGTCATATTCAAATATCATTTTATACGGCCTAAGATCCACATATAGAGAAGAAAGGAAATCATTAGATAATACTCTATGTTTCTTCATCTATATTGATTAGTTTGATTCTTGGTTTTCATACTCATATCTTGAGTTGAATCAAACTAATGAATACTTAGATGGTATTTCCGATCTATCTTTGATCTAAGTATTCGGCGGATCATCACCACCCAAAAACAACGATTTACCCCAAAATCGGCGCGTGGATTCGCGTGTCCTTGTCGATTCAAGGTTCAACCGCTCTCGTGGATTCGGAGCGAGGCACGTTCGTGGATTCGAAGGGTGCTACTGGGTGAAGACCGTGGATTCGGTCGGACGTCGTGGATTCGACGTTGGACGCCGTGGATTCAGCGTTGGGCGCAGATCGTGGATTCGAGAAGCGTCGTGGAGCGAGCGGAGAAGATCCTCTAGGAGCGTATGGAAAAGGTTGAGTCGTAAGTGTGTACGGTAAATCACCTTGTACGTGTTTTAATTCTAGTGGATTTCGCCGTGTTATCGGTCCCGTGGTTTTTTACTCCGGTGATGGAGTTTTCCACGTAAAAATCTTGCGTGTTATTTTTATTTCCGCATTGGGTTTTTTATCGCAACGATTTTTGAGTGTTTATACGTTTACACCTATTCACCCCCCTCTAGGTGTTTCTTCCCCTATTTAGATCCTTATTACATATAACCCAACAAGTGGTATCAGAGCGGGAATAGGGTTGTAAACAATGGTTGAAGGTGGAAACATCAATCGACCCCCTTTCTTTGATGGAACAAATTATGCGTACTGGAAAGTACGGATGAAAGCCTTTTTAATTTCCATCGACGAAAGGGTGTGGCAATCAATTGAATTAGGATGGACTAATCCAACTGAAATTATCTCTGATGTTCGCACCTTAAAACCTAGGTCGAAATGGACCAAGGAAGAGTTAGATTCATCTTCTTACAATGGCAAGGGAATTAATGCTATTTTTAATGCCTTATCTCAAACTGAATTCTCTCGCGTCTCGGCATGTGAGACTGCGAAAGAAATCTGGGATGTTCTTCAGGTTACACATGAGGGAACTAACCTCGTGAAGATTCAGAAACTGCAAATGCTCACGAGCAAGTTTGACTCTATCTTGATGGCAGAAAATGAATCTTTCACGGACTACTATACACGATTGCAAGACATCGTAAACTCATGTGCTAACCTGGGAGAGAAGATTCCAGAATTTAAGGTTGTAAGAAAGATCTTAAGAACTCTTCCTGAACGATTTCGCCCAAAGGTTACAGCCATTGAAACTATTAAACACCCGGACGAAATGCGTGTAGAAGAATTAGTTGGTTCTTTACAAACATATGAAATGACATTTACTACTAACAATTCTTCTGGAAAAGCATCCTCTTCTAAGTCTTCAGGTTATGCGTTGAAAACAACTAAGGAAGAAGACGCGGATACATCCTCCTCAGACGATGACGAGAACCTTTCTATGGAGGAATTTGAGAAGCAGCTCGCTCTCTTGACAAGAAAGTTTCGCCGCAACTTTCGAAGGGGTAATTCAAGTAAATCTCTATCCTTCGGAAAGTCGAACAAAGGCAAGGGTACTTCAAGTTACAAGTCAAGAAAGCAAGAGAACTTCTCAAAGGATAAGAAAAGTTCAGAGGGACAACTACAATGCTTCAAATGTCGAGGCTACGGCCACATTGCAACGGAGTGTCCCAACAAGTATCCGGCAAAGAAGAAGGCGATGCAAGTCGTCTCTTGGGATGACAACTCAACATCAAATGAGTCATCTTCAAGTGATGAAGAAAAGAGCACCACGACATTCCACGCGTCCACATCTTCACCCTTCATGTGCTTTATGGCAAGTACGTCCGAGTCATTGTCCAACTCCACTGTTGAAAAGATTGCAACGGACAACGAATCGGATAATTCGGAAGGTGAAGATTTTGCTCTAGCCTACCACAGACCTTTACGGGATTCAAAGAAACCGGCTAAGCAAAACAAGGGGTTGAGAGGGAGATTACAGGATCTCGAAGAAGAAGTAAAAAGGGTAACTTCTCTCTCGACCGATCTTGAAGTGGAAAGGGATAATCTGATAAAAGCAAATGTTTCCCTGCAAGAGTCCAATGAGCAACTCGAGAAGAATTATGTAGATATGGTGAACAAAGCGAATTACTTCTTGAAGCTCTACGGCGAGGCCCGACGGGAAAAATTGGAAATGACAGAGACCATTTTCCAACTCAAGGATGACTTACAGCAATTTTCTTCTGGAAGGAGTAAGTTGGATAAACTTCTTGGTCTTGGTCAAACAAACAAGTTCGGCCTCGGATACAATCGAACTGAAGACAATTTTAGTTCGGTTGGGACAGTTTTCGTGCCCCAGTCGGTATCTCCTCCTCCGACACCGGAACTAACGACAAGCAATGACAACAAGCCTACTTCATCCTCCTCGGGATCGTCAAGTACTAAGGTATGTTTTCGTTGTAATTTTCCAGGGCACATTGAAAGAAATTGCAAGATTGGAGCTCAAGGATCAAATCAACCACATCTTGCAACTGCTACCAATAAGTTCACTCCCTGGAATTCAAAGAAGGATTTTTCAAAAGAAAAGAACATTGGTAGTACTTCAAACAAGACGATGACAAAAGAAAAAGATCAATCATACAAGACGTCTTCATCAAGGAAAATTTCTCAACCATTGCCAACATACTCCAAAACTCAAAAGGTTTGGGTATGCAAAGGTAAAATCCTTCCTTGTCTTTAATCGTTCTACGATTAAATGTTGTGTAGTTTATGTAGACTATTTTTCTTTCTTTTGGCCAACTCGTCAACCATCTTTGGGAGGTAAATGGTATATTTTCTTGATGATTGATGATTTCTCTCGGTATTCTTGGGTAGCATTTTTAAAAGAGAAAGCTGATACTTTTGATTCTTTTCACGAGATTTGCCTTCGTATTATGATTGAAAAGAATGAAAAGATCATTCGTGTTAGAAGTGATAGAGGTGGAGAATTCGTTAACTCTAAATTCATTGACTTTTGCATTTCAAACGGTATTAAGCATGAATTCTCTGCACCCTATACACCTCAACAGAATGGTGTTGTCGAGCGCAAAAACAGGGTTGTTCAGGAGATGGCACGTGTTATGCTTCACAGCCGGAATTTACCGCTACATTTTTGGGCTGAAGCTGTGAACACTGCAATCTATGTAATTAATCGAGTCTATTTGCGCCCGGGAACGTTAAATACACCATATGAACTATGGTGTGGTAGAAAACCCAACATCAAATATTTTCGCATTTTCGGGAGTCGGTGTTACATTTTACATGACCGTGAAAATCTTGGAAAGTTTGACTCTCGAAGTGACGAAGGGATATTCTTGGGGTATTCTACAAATAGTAGAGCATATCGAGTATTTAACTTGGAATCTAAGACGATCGTAGAATCTATAAATGTTAAAGTAGATGAAGCTTTTCACTTTGGATCTGGAAAATCTACCCTCGATATCTCTCTAGATGATGATTCACCTGCCATTGCATCTTCTCATAATAATACTTCCAATATTAATGATGCATCTAATGGTTCTTCAAGTTTATCTGATGTGCAGGAATCATCTCATATACCTCCGAGTACTCCGTTTCAACAAACGCTACGAATCTCCAAGGATCATCCGGAATCGAATATTATTGGAGATCCACTAGAAGGAGTTAGAACTCGGAGGCAGTTGGTTTGTGGATTCGCTTGCTACGTATCTTTAATCGAACCAAAGAACATAGATGAAGCTCTTCAGGATGACTACTGGATTAAAGCAATGCAGGAAGAGCTCCATCAATTTGAGCGAAACAAAGTCTGGGAATTAACGAAGCCTCCAAAGCAACATAATGTGATAGGTACCAAATGGATTTTCAAGAACAAGAAAAATGAGGATGGTACTATCATCAGGAACAAGGCACGATTAGTTGCTCAAGGCTACTCTCAAGTAGAAGGTATAGACTTTGATGAAACATTCGCCCCTGTAGCTAGACTCGAGTCCATTCGTACACTATTTGCTATTGCTTGTCATTTTAAAATCAAATTATTTCAAATGGACGTTAAGAGCGCGTTTCTAAATGGGTTTTTAAATGAGGAAGTTTATGTGGCTCAACCGAAAGGTTTTGTAGACCATAAACAACCTAACCATGTTTTTCGTTTGAAAAAGGCTCTTTACGGTCTGAAACAAGCACCGCGAGTATGGTACGAAAGGTTGACAAAGCACCTTTTGGAGAAGGGCTATACTCGAGGGGGAGCTGACAGGACTCTCTTTGTGAAGCATTATCAAAGCAATTTCATTGTAGCACAAATCTATGTCGATGACATTGTATTTGGCGCAACAAGAGATAATGATGCTTCTAAATTCGCGGAGACCATGGAAAGCGAATTTGAGATGTCCATGATGGGCGAATTGACTTATTTCCTTGGATTGCAAATTAAACAAAATGATGAAGGTATTCACTTGAGTCAATCCAAGTATGCAATGGAGTTGGTTAAAAAGTTTGACTTAGAAAATTCGAAGGATTTTCCGACTCCAATAGGAACTAGCCACAAGGGACTTGGAAGTGATTCACAAAGTAAGAATGTAGACGAGAAACTGTATCGAAGTATGATTGGAAGTCTACTTTACCTCACGGCTAGTCGCCCGGATATATCCTTTAGTGTTGGGATTTGCGCGAGATATCAATCAGCACCAAAGGAGGTTCACCTGAAAGCGGTGAAAAGGATCATCCGGTACATCAAAGGATCAATTAATTTCGGAATTTGGTATCCTATGGGAACTAGTTTGGATATTGTTGGATACTCAGATGCCGATTGGGCAGGATCAGTGGATGATTGGAAAAGCACGAGTGGTGCATGCTTCTATCTTGGCCATTGCCTTGTTGCATGGCACAGTAAAAAGCAGAATTGCATAGCACTCTCGACTGCCGAAGCGGAATACATTTCAGCAGGTAGTTGTTCAACCCAACTCATTTGGATGAAAAGTGTGTTGAGCGACTTCCGGATTTCAGCATCTTCGGTAACAATTCTTTGTGACAACACAAGTGCAATTAACATTTCTAAAAACCCTGTGTTGCACTCTAGAACAAAACATATTGAACTTAGATATCATTTTCTTAGAGAGCTAGTTGAATCAAATACTCTTCAACTTTCATATATTTCAACTGAGGATCAATTAGCTGACATTTTAACAAAACCTTTGGATCAAAAACGTTTTATTCATTTGTGAAAAGCAATTGGAATGCTTTCCTTGAAATAAACTTCTTTTTGAAACCTTTGCTTAGGATAGGTTTTGTTTTTGTTTTGTTTTGTTCATTATCTATGTTTGTACATAGGACATTAATTGAGCATAGATCATAATTGACTTTAATTGCATCTTTTCGCACATTTAGAAATTTATTATGCTTTTGCCATCATAATATTTCACTGTTGCAATGATCATTTATGTTAATTAAATCATCTTCTAAGTGATCAAAGTCAATTTCTCTCTCAATGATCTCTTGGTATAGTCATTATCTTATTTGACTGCTTAGTCGAGTATGAAATCGAGATCAAATTTTGGTTGAATACTTTATATCTTAAATAATTGATAGCCAATTGAGGGGGAGTCAAAGAAATGTAAAATGCTCAAAAGATGTGGAAAGAGTTACATCCCAATGAGGAGTGTGAAAACTACCACCACATGGCCACCTCGGTCGTCCGAGTATTGTGTGCAGCTACCACATGTATACCAAGCATGGTTGTTCAATTTTTGATTAAGTAAAATGCATGTTGAAATACTTGACTCCGTCAAATTTCAAGGTTGGTATAAGGTGGGTTTCTAAAGAAAGATGCTCAAAGAGCCACTCTCTTCAACAGATTGTCTAGATAAATTATCTACCATATTTGGGATTTCAAACATCTATTGATCTTTGTATTTCATTTTCTTTACCGAACTGATGATTTGATAAAGGCATTACTCATAAGATCAAGTTAGATGTAATTGAAGGTGTTCAACTTTAAGGGATTTAATTTTTGTAAATTCTCGTTTCATTTTTGGATATTATTGATAGATTTGGCATAATCTAATTCTTGTTGTATGAAACGATGATTTTTGTTTAAAGTTGATACACGATTGTGCTTACAATCTTTTTCTGGTTTTTCTTGAATTTCTCTGAAATTTTTCTGAAGAAAAAATTGGAGCCGATCCGGATCGGGCAAGATGATCCGGATCCCGAACGCAGGCTTCTTCCTGCGGCTGGCCGATCCGGATCGAAATCTCGATCCGATCCGGATCACGGCTAGGGTTTTAATAAGAACAAGAGGGTTTTGATTTCTTTTACCTTAATCTTTTGTTCTCAAGTCTCTAGAGGGACCGCCCAGATTCTCGGGGCGGAACGCCCAGCCTTGAGAGATTGGATTATGGTTAGCAGCGATGGAGAAGCTGTTCAGGGACTTCTTCATCGATCCGAGGTTCAGGGTACATATGGCAGTGCATTGTCTGGATGGAGACACGGATGCCTGGTGGCATCGGGTGGAGCCCTTGGAGTTCCAGATCACTCGATAGCTACCTTGGTTGGAGTTCCGACGGATGATTTTGGACACCTACTTTTCTACTAGTGTGAAGAGGAAGCTAGAGGATGATCTGAAGAACCTGCAGCAGGGTGATCGGTCAGTACAAGCCTACTTTCAGGAGTTTACGCAGTTGCTTAACTGCGTACCTTTTGTTGCTCGGGATGGACCCCATCAGGTAGAGTTGTTTGAGGCAGGTCTCCGCACTGAGATTTATACCTTGGTGCATGCTCAGTGGCTTTAGACTCTCGAGGAGGCCGCGGAGCATGCCCAGTGGGTTGAGAGAGGAGACCACTTAGTTGCCAGGCGAGGCGGTATGGTCGCACAGAGCTCCGACAGAAAGCGTCCAGCACCGAATGACGGGGGACATGCCAGTTCGTGGAGACCGCCACGGCCGTCGCGGCCTCAGTTTTCCGACTGTGGGCGTTCGAAGCGGCGAGGGCCTGGTGGATCGCAGAGGCCACCGCAGCATTATCAGCAGCAGCAGCAGCAGCATCAGCAGCAGCACTCGCAGCAGCAGAGGTCACAGCCGAGGCAGCAGAGGTCTCCGCGGCAGTCACAGAGACAGCAGCAGCAGTCGAGGCAGCCCCAGCCTACTTGCAGGTGTGTATTCTGCAGTGGTTAGCATCCGTCAGATACGTGTGATTTGAGGTATGGTCGCTGTTTCCGATGCGGACAGCCTGGACACATGCGAGCTACGTGCCCTCTTGCGACATCAGCGACTCCTTCTTCAGCATCGACTCCTTTTGCACCTCAGCAGCGGCCCTATGCTCCAGCGAGCAGGGCGCCTTCCTCCCACCCTACTGATTATCAGCCTCCAGCACTGAGCGGACGGGTTTATGCCACCCAGATAGAGGACTCCTCAGCAGCCGACCATGTGGTGGCAGGTATCACTTTACTTTTTGGTATTAGAGTTCACACTTTATTTGATACCGATGCATCACATTCCTTTATTAGTAGAGCATTTGCATCGTTACATGGATTAGAGGTAGGTCGGTTGCCACGTGCATTAGAGGTTCAGATTCCCGATCATACTTTGCATGTAGAGGAGTGTTGTTGGTCCTGCCCAGTGCAGATTGAGTCCTGGATTATGCCAGCGGACCTGATGGTCTTGAGACAGCTGCGGGACTTTGATGTGGTACTTGGGATGGATTGGCTGGCATGGTGTTTCGCGACTATTGACTGTGCCGCGAGGACTGTAGCACTCAAGAAATTCAGGTGTGTTTGCGGGCGAGGAAGCAGATCTAAACCTTAGTGATTTGCATACCGGTGCGCGAATTGCACAGTTTTTGTTGCACAATTTCCGCCTTTCCGATCCAAGTCTGATCTCAGAAATCTGAGGTCGCCTGTGCGACCGTCTCATCGAATCGAGTGGAAATGGTATAGACCGTTTGCTGATCCGACGGTCGGATCGTCCGGAAATCAGCGAAGAAGCTGACGGGACCCACGACTTAAGTGAATAGTAACCCCTGATCTCGGTCCCCTCTCGATCGGTCGTTGGCCACTTCACTGTCCAAAATCCAAACCTATTAGTATGAGTAGATGTTTCTAGCTAATTTTGATATTCTGAGCGCAACGGCGCTGACGGAATTTCCGTTTGACGACCCCAGAGCCTCGAAAAGCGTGCTGAACTGCAGATATCGCAGTACTTTATGGATCTGCGATTTATCGGGGTTTTTAGTCGATGAACAAAAATCGCTACCTGATAGGTTTCGTCGAGCCGGACGTCGTGGCGAAGTCCCTTTTTCCGTTTGGCGACTCGAATGCCTCGAAAAATGCAAAAAACAGCGAGGAACGCCGTATCTTACACAACCACCCTTATATTTTATGCTTCGTTTTGCGCGCAGCTTTAGGGAGAGGGACCTAAGGGTGAAATAGAGCAGTTGTGAGGGACCTAGGTCTAAATACTCTGGGTTGAGGGGTTAAAATGCATATTGTTACATTTGCATATATAATATGCATTAGGCTCACTTGTAACCCTAACCTCGTAACCCTAGCACCCAGCCACCCTCTGCCTCCCTTTCCTCTTGCGATCGACGCGCCTCCACCATCTTCAACCGTCGCGCCGGCGCCACCGCCGTCCTGTCGCCGAAAAAGCTCGGGGAAAACCAAATAAGTTGGTTTCTTCTCTGTCTGGGTGTGTGGGAGGCATCAAAAAGAGTTGGGTTGGTCCAGGCATCATCTGGGAGTGTCTCGGTGAAGTTGACGTCGAGCCGAGGTGAACCCGACGCCTAGCCTCGCCGTGCGTCGCCGCAGAAGGCTTATCTTCCTCCTTGTTTTCCGGCGAGGTGAGTTAATGGGAGTTTTTATTTTTAAATGGCCCTAGGACCAATCCATTGGCTTCCTGACGTTGGGGTGATCATCCTCATCTTGTTGCAGCCGTCGCCGTCCCCTGCTTGGCCGGCGGGAACCACCTCTCGCCGGAAAAGCCATATCTGGCCGATCCTGAGCGCGGAGAGAGTCCAACCGTTGAGACTGAGATCAGACCGTTGGTTTGGGTCTTCTCATCGTCTGCGACCTTCTCCCGAAGTTTGGTGATGATCGGTTGAGAATCCGGGCCCTGCGAGCTTGCCCTAGAATCGGATTTTCTTCCCGTTGACCGACCTTCACCGCCCGGCGCCGCCGCTTACCCCCGTCGCCGGCCATCACCTCAGCAAGCTTTGTAGGGCCAAGTGGAGGCTCTTGGTCCAAGTTGCAGTGACTCAAAAGTCGCCGGCCGGAATCCGCCATTAGAGGACCTTGCTTTGCCGAGCTTGAGCTCCGGCGATCGCCGACGCTCCGCGCTGTGGGTAAGTGACCCAGGTGAGTTCCTTGGACACTAGTGAAGCTTCCCAAACCGTTGCATGTGACTTCTAACGTGGGGTTTTGTGGTTATGTAGTTGCACCACCTTTACCTACGAGCCCGAGCTCCGGCCGCCGCCGCCGCTTCTGGTTGCCGGATAACCACTCAGGTAAACCCTAGCCACCATTTTAAGGGTTCCTATCAAGTTGGTTTGGTCAGTGGGCCTCGGGTAATTAAGTGGTCCAATTATTTTGTAAATGGGTTTTTGGTTGGTGTTTCTCGGCCGCCGCCGTTGCCGGCCGCCGCCGTCGGACCTGGCTTGGTCCGGACCTCTTCTGGGAACACCCTTGCACTGATGCTTGCCTCTGTTGGCCTTGTGATCTAGGTTTGGTCCAAGCTCGTGCAACCCGAGCCTTGAGCATTTGAGGGTGTTGCTCCGGCGAGCTCTCCGGCCAGTCTCCGACGTAGCCACAGGTGAGCACTTCACTCCTCTGTCCATCTAGAGTATCATGCTCCTGGTAAATCCCAATTAGATCAAGTAATTAGTGAGATGTAGCAAGGTAGCAAATTTGCACTGGAATGTTATGGGCCAACCTTGCCCTCGGGCCTCGTGTAAGCCCAAGCCTGCGAGCACGAGCTTCGTCTCGTCATTGCGGACACCCTGAAAACTTACGGCGCTGTCTTTGGCTTCCTGGTTTGGAAGATCAAGTCGTTTTAGTGTTCAAGATAGTGTAACTATGCAATTTTGGAAAAGTTTAGGGATCAAGTTGCAAATGTAACGCCCTGGCTGTCTTTAGACAGTATTTAGACGCCTTCTAGGCATTTTGTTAGAGTTCCGTAGGCTCTTGTTGAGCGGGGAATTGGATCTTGTTCCGTAAATCGGCTAAGTTACCCCGGGTTAGCAGTGTGTTATTGTAGTGTTGTCGGGATGGGTATGAGTGAGTCTAGTTCTGATCGCAGTTTCTGTTCAGGGCCCAGCAGTTCAGCACCAGTCTAACCTAGCGGGAGTTCGGGATCGGCCTACATTCAGGGGGCTCGTCCGACTGACTTCGAGGTGGGTTTTTATTTGGAGACTTAGCATGGCATTTCCGACTTTTGTAACTAACACTATGTGTGCATTTAACTGGGGTATTGTAGATGATAGTCTCTATGGTTCTTGTTATCTGACTATATGTAGATGATAGTCTCTATGGTTCTCGTTATCTGACTATATGTAGATGATAGTCTCTATGGTTCTTGTTATCTGACTATGTGTAGATGATAGTCTCTATGGTTCTCGTTTCTTGATGTTGTACGGTATTCTTGGTTACTTTGCTCGAGGCAGCAGCACGCGCACCCGCGGTTTGGTCAACGCAAAGGGTGCGCTTTTCCGGAAAAGTGGTCTATGACCCGTGTATACCCACGAGGTGACGTAGTGGGGCCCCTGTAGGTGTGGGGTTTTGATGCGCCAAGGTGTGAGCGGTGCGACCCGTCGGTGTAGGTGTCCGACGTGGTCAGGTGTTGCAAGTTTACAGGTGTTCGTGTTCTCTTTTCCCTCTTGGGAGGGTGGTTGCTCCGGATAGCTTTACGGTTGGCTTTACTATTGTTTCATGCTTTATTATTATGTTATCGTGTCGCTGACTTCCCACTCCGTGACAGGTTCCTTCAAGGGTGAGGGCTAGGCGACGGTGAGGCCGAGTCAGGAGCTTTCGGGTCCTATGAGATCCCAGACTGTATCTTCCCTTTTCTGTCGCATTTCATTTACTACTTGTAGACTATTGTGTGGTTCTCGATACCCTCGTGGGGTCGGTGTGGATGTCGGTACTCTACTCTTTGGTTATGTGGATGATGAATTCTTATCTCTGTTCGGCCGTTTTTCAAAAGGAAAGAAAGAAAAAAAAAAAAAGAAAAAAAAGAATTGCGAAAATTATTTTCAAAACTTGGGTGTCGTGTGGGCACCGTTTTCAAAACCCTGTAGATTTATGGATTTTAGAAAACGGATTTCAAAACCTGAGTGTCGTGTGGGCACTGTTTTAAAAACTCTGTGGATTTATGGTTTTCGAACTGTTTTAGAAATCTGGGTGCCGGGTGGGCACCGCTTTTAAAATTGTGGATTCATCCTTTTAAATTGGTCGACCTTGAGAATGGTTCTGTTGTGTAAGTGTTGAGAACTGTTGTGATTGAATAAACTACTATGGTTGCATGTTGTATTAGCCGCGACGCCGTGCATATACAGAGAAGACTTTGTCCGTTTGCAGGGTGATTCTGTGTATGCGGCGGGTCTGGGCACGCACCGGGGAAGAAGGAATTTCAAAAAAAAATTGATACGCAAAACAAATCCTTTTTCGTTGATTGTTTCCGCTGATTGAAACCCTCGGGGCGTGACAAGGACAGTTACCTTTAGAGAGCCAGGCCAGGAGGTGTTTGTGTATCGGGGTTGCCATAGTGCTTTCTTCGCCTCTGTAGTTTCGACTTCTTGGGCGAGGCAGATGATCCGTAGTGGATGCGTAGCCTTTTTGGCTAGTGTGATTGAGGGGCCTACGGCGGCACCGGGACTCGGGGATATCCCTATTATTCGCAAGTTCCCGGATGTATTTCCACCGGAGTTGACTAGTATGCCGCCGGATAGGGAGATTGAGTTTTTGATTGACGTAGTCCCAGGAACTGCGCCAATATCGAAGGCTCCTTACCGAATGGCACCGGCTGAGCTGCGAGAATTAAAGGCGCAACTTCAGGACTTGATGGATAAGGGTTTTGTTAGACCCAGTGTATCACCTTGGGGAGCGCCGGTGCTATTCGTGAAAAAGAAGGATGGTTCACTTCGGCTTTGTGTGGATTACCGAGAGTTGAATAAAGTGACCGTCAAGAACAATTACCCTTTGCCGCGTATTGATGATTTGTTCGACCAGCTGCAAGGGCCTTGTGTCTTTTCCAAGATTGATCTGCAATCAGGTTACCACCAATTGAAGGTGAAGGCCGAGGATATCCCGAAAACGGCGTTCAGGACACGGTACGAGCATTATGAGTTTACCATCATGCCGTTTGGATTGACTAATGCCCATGCCGCGTTTATGGATTTGATGAACCGGATCTTTCGACCGTACCTGGATCGGTTCGTGGTTGTGTTTATTGATGATATCCTAGTTTACTCCCGGAGCGACACTGATCATGAGGAGCACTTGAGGATTGTGCTGCAACTTCTGCGAGAGAGGAAGTTGTACGCTAAGTTGTCAAAGTGCGAGTTTTGGCTTCGGGAGGTAGTTTTTTTGGGCCATGTGATTTCAGCCGCAGGTGTGGCAGTGGACCCGACGAAGATTGAGGCAGTCCGGGATTGGCCCCGACCGACGACCGTTTCTGAGGTGCGCAACTTCATGGGATTGGCTGGTTACTACCGTCAGTTTGTGGAGGGCTTTGCAAAGCTCTCCACACCCCTCACTCGTTTGACGCGCAAAGGAATTAAGTTTATCTGGAGTGAGGACTGTCAGAGAAGCTTCGAGGACTTGAAGAACAGATTGATGTCGGCTCCTATCCTTTCCCTCCCTGTTATGGGGAAAGGATATGTGATTTACAGTGACGCATCGCACAATGGACTTAGTTGCATGCTGATGCAGGAGGGTAGGGTAATTGCTTATGCATCTCGACAGCTTAAGGATTATGCATGATCTAGAGCTTGCTGCTGTGGTATTCGCATTGAAATTGTGGCGCCACTACCTCTATGGGGAACATTGCGAGATCTACACCGACCACAAGAGCTTGAAGTACCTGTTTACACAGAAGGAGCTCAACTTGAGGCAGCGCAGATGGTTGGAATTGTTAAAGGACTATGACGTGGACATACTTTACCATCCTGGCAAGGCCAATGTGGTTGCAGATGCCCTAAGTAGGAGAGCAGTACAGAGCTTATCGTTGATGATTACTGACCAGGCGCCACTACGTGAGGAGATGAGGCGGCTTGAGCTAAAGGTTGTGTCCCCTGGGGTCTCTGCTCGACTGACGTCCTTAGTCGTGCAGCCCACTCTGCTGGACAGGATCAGGGAGAGACAGAGTGAGGACCCCCATTTGACCAGGATTAGAGATCAGACTCTGATCGATCAGTCAGGGGACTTCACAGTTGATGCTTCGGGAGTACTGCGGTATAGGGACCGAGCGTGTGTACCAGTGGATCCAGAGATCAGAGAGCAGATTTTGAGAGAGGCCCATTATACACCTTACACCCTCCACCCTGGTGGGACTAAGATGTATAAGGACCTCAAGGCACACTTCTGGTGGAATGGTATGAAGAGGGATATTGGGAGATTTGTGGCTCAGTGTTTAAGTTGCCAACAGGTAAAAGCTAAGCACTGGGTGCCGGCTGGCAAGTTACAGAGTCTCCCAATCCCTGAGTGGAAATGGGACCACATCACGATGGATTTTGTGGTCGGATTACCGAGGGCCCAGGGAGGAGCAGATGCCATTTGGGTGATTGTTGATCGACTCACTAAGTCCGCTCACTTCTTGCCGATGCAGACTACTTGGTCACTTGAGCGGCTGGCTCAGCTGTACTTGGATGAGGTGGTGAGGTTACATGGGGTACCCGCCTCTATTATATCAGATCGAGACCCGAGGTTTGTGTGAAGACCCGGAATTTCCACTTATGGAGCACTGCTGCATCTACAGCTTCTGGAGGCCTATGCGGCGCGTCGGCAGGGTTTGTGCACAATTTGGACACAAGTGGGGGACTTCGGGCTTAAATGGATCAGTGGGTGATCAAATGGCCCCGTCGAATGCTTAGAAGTGGTTTTGCGCGCAATGGATATTAAAATTGGACTCAGTGTGAAGTTTGGACCAAGGAACACCTTTCCGGATGCCTTTGGCAATTTTTAGAGTTGGAATTTGGCAAAATGGACTTCGTATTTGGATTCAGCGCGCGAAAACGATGAAAATGGACTATTCACTTGTGTTTTTCGGAGCCCGGATGACGCGTGCAATTTTCGAGGCTTCTTGGTACTGTTCCGGCGGCGGGCGGCAGCGGCAGCGGTGGAGCGCGGTGCGGGCAGGTGCGCGGTCCACCGCGGAGGCGTGCACCGGTCGCGGGCCACGTGGCGGATCCCGGTTGGCCGGCGCAGGGGGCGCGGTCCACGGGAAATGGCGCGGTGTACGGTGGACCGGAGGGTAACACGTGGCGGCTTATGATTTGACGGTGCAATGGACCGGGTCCACGGAGCGGGTGCTGGGCGCCTCGGGGCGCGTGCGTGCAGAGATGGCAGGCGGCGGCGCAGGTGCGCACGTGGGCGCGTTGACGCGGTCTCCCGCGCTCGGGCGCGCCACGTGTCGGCTCCCGCGGGTGGCCACGCGTCGCAAGGGGAGCAGCCGGCCTGGCTGTTCGCTGGTTGGCGGGCGACGTGGGGGCCCAAGAGGGTTTCGGGCGTGCACAGTGTTGGGCCGGGCCCAACACTGTAGCAGCCCGAAAAGTGCCAGCGCCCGGAAGTTGGGATACATCCGAAATTATTCGATTTATTTTCTGGAGCCTATAAATAGGATCCGAGCCTCCTTCTTCACCCCTTTTGCCGCATTTCCGAGCCTCCCCTTGCTAAGGTGTCTTCAGCAAAGATGATCCCCGAGCTACCCTGCATCCTTCTGCAAAGTTTTGAGATTTTTGGTGGCACGCTTATCGAGGTTTCCTTTTTTACGGCGCGGCGCGACGCTCGTCCATTTGGGTTCCCCTTCGTCGCGTTTCGGTGCGCGAGCTCCCCCGGCCTACTCCGACCACCTTTTTGAGCGAGTTCTTCGCCGCTGGATCTGCGACGGACAGATCTACGAGCTAGGTATTTTCAGATTTCCCTCATTTCGCGCTTTTCGAGGTGTTTGTTCGAGCTTGCTGTGACCCCATTTCTGTGATGGAGATTTGGACAGCGGCGTGGTTTTTCGGCGTTATCTTCGCAACCGGGCATCATATGGCAACGTACTTATACACTTTTTTCATCTACTCGACGCAAGGATTATCACAGTATTTTTCTTGGATTTTTGTGAGTTTTGCCCGAAGGTATATGTTCTTCCCCTTATCTGTAAATGGAATTACAGTTATGTTGCTGTGTGGTTTTGCGCACCTGTACTGTGGAATTTGTAAGTCGGCCTACGGGGCTCGGAATTGGACGTGCAGGTACTCATTTCGAAGGTATCGACACGAGGATTGCTGTGATATTTTTATTGGATTTTTCTGGGCACTTTCGGCAGGTGAAATAAGCATATCTTTGGGACTAATTTTTTGTGTGTTTGTGCGTGGTTAATTTTGGGAATGAAAGTGTAATGTTGGACCTTATTGTTGTACCCAGGGGTGTTTCCAAGTGTTGCTGGACCTGATGGATCTATAGGCTTTGATTTCGGGGTACTTTTAGTTGTTTGGAGCCACGGCTTGCGCGACTTGTACCGAGGGTGCCATTTTGGCAGATTTTGGACTGTGAGCGTCTACACTCTTCACCGACTTCAGGTTTGCCTTGGTTTAAGCGCTTCAGGTGGGTAAACTTAGTAATTGCAACTTTTAGAGGGAATAACAGAGTTTATATGCATGTTATGCCTTACGGGAGGTGTAATAGGGGATGTTCATGTATGGTTAAGATAAGCTTATCTGTGGGAAGGTCACCCTTTATGATTGATAGCATGCCTAATTTAATGTACAACTAATATGAGCGAGAGGTAAGCATGGAAACGGCCTAGAAAATGTGGATTGGTGCTTACCTGATAATAGTACACGTTTATTGGACTAGAGACTTAGCATGTGGTAGACAGGTTATATTTATCCCACACTGGATGATATAGAGATCATACATGGTTATTCATGGGCCTATTTAGGCGGGATTGGTATATCATAGTAGGAATACTTTAGCATGTTTTGCTAATATATGTTTCACCCACTTTTATCGTTTCTGAGGACAAAAGCATGCTTGTATGGACATGTAGCTAGGCCATCTTTTACTGCTGCACTACTTATTAGAACTTGACTTAGGAGAAACCATGCTTTTTCTTTCTCCTTCTTTGTTAGTCAGGTGGTCTGTATTGCTCGGGTGCGAGCAGGGGTCTGGGGTAGTGTAGCTGGGACATTGGTGTCAGGGATGGGTTGTGCTGGATTGCGGTTGGCAGGGTTTTGCGGTGACCGCGAACTTTGGGCGGTTGACCGGATATTTATTTATGCATCAGATTGGGTATCAGATTTCTCTAGTGGACGGAGTTTCCCACTATTTGAGTATTTTTGCATCTGATTGAGGACGAGGGTCTTCTTTAGTGGTTGGGCTTTCCCATTTTGATCATAGTCATGATCTAGTCCTGCTATATAGAGATACTTGTGATATTGATGACAGAGATACTTTACTCGTGTGGGTCGCTCCCCTCGAGTGCCGCTCCGGAGTAGGCTTTAGACCGTGTTGGGTTCCGGTCAGACCGTGCTGGGTTCCGGTCATTTGGACAGTGGAGATACTGAGTTCGTGAGATTGGTGACAGAGCAGGCAGTACCGGGTTTTATACCGGTTCATTCGATTGGGTTTATTTCGGTCAGATACTTTTATTGTTACACTCGTGCCTGGGAGCCGAGTGCAGACTGGTAGTTGAGTTTAGATCAGTGCTAGTACTATTGAGAGCCGTTTGGTTGACGGTGGTCCCGTGTCGTTGAGAGTACTTTGACCGCTGTGTGAGAGGTTGAACATCATGATTCTATCCATTCCGAGAGAGAGCGTGGATTTTGACTATAGCCTGCATGAGCCACTACTCGATAGCGAGTTAGTCCGTTTGGACGCCCTACGTAATTCCTGCCCGTCAGTGGGAGGTGGTTGTAGGTGGGCGCAAGTTTGACTGGATCAGGTGTGGCAGTCAACTCGATTGGGTCGATTGTGCACTTCACGTGCAGGTGGTTGTATACCATTCGTTGGTTCTCCCCTTTTTAGCCTTTAGATAGGGGCATGGTAGCTGTTGAGAGTCTCCAGCTTACTTATTTCAGTCTTTATGACTTGGGTTAGTTTATGTCTCCTGAGGACTTGGTGGGCAGACCGTCGGGTCTGGCGGTGGTACCCACTGAGAACTCCCTTTTTGGTGTAGTTCTCACACCCTTTGGGGGTTTTTCCCCCTCCTTGTTCCTTCCTCTCCTTTGTTTTGCAGAGTCTTAGCGGGTGTTGCTGATTCTGCGGTTGTTGGTCGGCGCGAGGGAGTCGCGAGCTAGATCCCTACCCGTTGTTGGAGAGTAGCGGTACCCCTTTCAGAGGAGATCTTCAGTAGACTAGTTGTTTTATTTTTTCCTCTTTTGAGAGACTGTTGTAGTGAGGATATATTATGTATTGAGAGACTGTACACTATTGTATTTATTGGAGATACCTCCCGGTTGGGTTTAGAGCTTGTATTTGAGGATATTGTATTATTATTATTATTTTGGGAGGCGAACATTGTTGTATTATTTCCAGTTGTACAGTGATTGATTTTAGTTATACAGCAGATTTTTACTTATATAGCTCTGATATCTGTTTAGCTGTAGTACTTTTCTTGCAGGTAGGACGCTTCGCTTATGCAGGTTGGCATAGGTGGCGGATCTGTTGGCGAGCCCGGGTCGCAGTTTCAACCCCGGGGCGTGACAGTTTGTTTCACGTTTTTGGAGGAGCTTACAGGCCACCTTGGGGACGTAGCTTAGTTTCAGTACAGCTTTTTCACCCACAGACGGACGGGCAGTCGGAGCGCACTATACAGATCCTTGAGGACATGCTCAGAGCTTGCACCTTGGACTTTGGCGGAGGATGGGTTCGGCACTTAGCACTAGCAGAGTTTGCTTACAACAATAGCTTTTAAGCGAGCATTCAGATGGCTCCGTTTGAAGCATTGTATGGATGCAAGTGTCGATCACCGCTTTATTGGAGCGATGTGGGTGAGAGGCGGACATTGGGGCCAGAGTTACTACAAGAGGCATAGGAAAAGGTCAGAATGATCAGGCAGCATCTACAGACCGCCCAGAGCAGGCAGAGGAGTTATGCAGATGTGCGGCGACGAGACCTAGAGTTTTTGGTTGGAGATCATGTTTTTCTGAAGGTCTCACCGTCCAAAGGGATCAGGAGATTTGGCCTTCGTGGGAAGCTTAGCCCCCGTTATATCGGACCTTTCGAGGTATCGGAGCGTATTGGGCCAGTTGCCTACCGACTTGCACTTCCCCCCAGACTTGCTGGTGTCCACGATGTGTTCCATGTGTCCACTCTGAGGAGGTACGTTTATGATCCGTCGCATGTCATCGACTTTACCCCACTGGAGATTAGCGAGGATTTGAGCTATGTAGAGCGTCCGCTGCGAATTCTTGATCGAGAGGTGAGAGAATTGCGCAGTCGGGCCATCCCTTATGTAAAGATCTTGTGGAGTAATCATGGCGAGTGCGAGGCTACCTAGGAGCTGGAGTCGACGATGATGGACACCTATCCTTACTTGTTCGAGGCCCCGGCTTGAGGTATGACTTTTGTTTCGAGGACGAAACTTTTTTTAGTGGGGGAGGATATAGTGGTCCAGGTTCCCATGCAGTTTTTCTCGTGAATCCACCGTGTGAAACACCTATTATTGGTGTGTCTGGCCCATAGTGCATCAAATGGATGCCACAGATGGATCCAGTGAGGTATCTAGAGCTGGATTGGCCTTCGGCTACTTTTGTCGAATTTTTGAAATGGTTTTGGGCCAAACAGAGGTTGGATTTGGATTCAGCGCGGAAAAATGCTTGAAAACAGCTATTTGCTTGTATGTTTCTGAGTCCGGATGCCCAAAAAATGGACTCCCGGAAGTTTTCAGTGGATCCTGGTGCATGGGGGGAGACCGTAGACCGCCGAAATGCCACGTGGCGGCCTATCATTGCTCGGCTTGCAGCGCTCGGTCCACAGAGCGGCGCGGCATGGTGCGTAGACCCGGCGCGGGACACGTGGCGTCACCGGGTTGGTCGGTTCTTGATGCGCGGTCTACAGAAAGGGCGCGGCGGTGCATGGGTGTCACGCCCCTGGGGTTTAATGAAGCGAAAAATAGCACAATAATTTTTTTTTTTTTTTTGAAACATTCCCTCCCTCCGGCACGTGCCCAGATCCGCCGCATATACAAATTCACTCCGCAAACGGGCGGAGTCTCCTCTGTATATGCACGGCATCACAATCACAGCATTCACTTTAACCACGCTAGTGCACATAAGTAAAGGAAAGCAAAGACCACATTGCATCAGGAATTAAAGAGGCCGGCTAACTTTGGAAAGGATAAATTCACAGGGTTTTAAAAACGGTGCCCACCCGACACCTATGTTTTTCAAAACATTTTCGCAATTCATAAATCCACAGGGTTTTAAAAATGGTACCCACCCGACACCTATGTTTTTCAAAACATTTTCGCAATCCTTTTCAATTATTTGAAAACGGTCGACCATGATAAAATAAAGCATTCATCCACAGAACATGCAACCGTCCCAACATCCACATCATCCACATCAACAAATCATACTCGCATAACTACTAACTCAAATGAAATAGCCAAAAGGAAAGGGAAAGTAGAGTATCTATGTAGAGTACCGGGACTTGGTGGAGTGTACCGACCTTGCAAGATGGCGTGGTGCGGAGATATCGCCTTGGACGTGTTCCATATTTGTTTGCAGATGATTTCGGGTTGATTCGGATCGACGCGGAAGCCCCAGCTTGAATCGGAGTTTTTCCGGGCTTTGTGCGTCGTTTGGGAACTGGTTTGCTAGAGCCGTGACTCCACTGTGGTTTGCAGAAATTGGGAAGGTTTGGAACAGGTGTATTTTCTGTTTACAGATGAGTTCGGAAGGTTTCGGACAGGTGCGGAGACTCCGAAGGCGAAAAGTGAGTTAGAGTCGGCAGATATGGGAGCCGGTTTTTGGATTGAGCACTTTGACTCAACGATTGAGCTTTTTGAGTGGGGAAAATTTTAGACATGTGTATTTTCAAATTACAGCGGAGTTCGGGAAGTCCCGGACTGGTGCGGAGGCCCCGAGGGCAAAAAGTGAGTTGGAGTGGGCTTAATTGGATTATTTAATTGATTAATTAATTTATTAGTGTTGACTGTGGAGGAAATTAGAGAGAGATTGTGTAAAAAAATGAAAATGGAATTAAAAGAGAGTGTGTTGGTGTATGGATGGAATTAATGTTGGTGTTGGAAAGGGTATGAAGTCCTTTACACCATGGACCATGCACTAGCACTAATTAATTAAGATGCCATGTCATCACCTTCTTCATAGTTTTGAAACAGAGTAATTTTTGTGAAACGGAGGAAAGAGTAGATGAAGAAGAAGAAGTAGAAGAAGAAGAATTAAAGGGAAGTAAAAGAGGGTTTTGATCGTCTTGACGGCGCGAATCTATTGTTAGTAGCCGTGCGGAGCCGCGCGCGAAGAACTTGAGTGGGGAGTAACGGTTCTTTTTTTGAAGCTTGAGTTTTTTGGTTTTTTGTTGAATTTGTTGGAGTTGAATGGGCTTTTGGAAGAGGTTGGTGCAGATGATTGGTGGTGTGGACTTGTTTTTTCGCTATCCTTGGGTGGAGGAGCCGCGCAGCTTGGGCGCGGGCGCGCACACCTGAGGCGCGCAGCGGGCGCGCACGCGCGCCGCGGGCATGGGCGCCGCGCGTGCAGGACTTGAGCGGGGACCTTGGCAGTTGGCTTGGAGTTCCGGAACCGAGAGGGAGGTTCCAGAACAAGCAATTGGGTACCGGTACTACTTGAAGAGTACCGGTACCCCATTGCCAGGATGCCATTTTAGTGATTTTTCCTTGTGGGCATTTTAGTCTTTTCACCTCCCCCAAACCCCAGGTTGACTGTTGACCCTCTCTTCTCTATATATGTGTACTCCCCCACCTCCTCTCTTCTCAGCATGGATCAGAGAAAAGAAAAGAGAAGAAAGAAAGAAAGAAAAAGATGAAAGGAAGCAAGTGATGCGGCTTAGTGTTCTTGAGGCTTAGAGTCGAGAGAAGCCGCGCGCGCGTCGGCCGCCCCTACGAGGTAAGTCGGCAGATTTTTGTACTTGGGTTTTTGGATTCATAGATGGATTTTTGAAGAGGCTTTGAGCTCATTTGTATGATTCTTTCCATCTTTTACTCTTGTGCTGTGAGCTTGTGGTTTTTACTGCGCGGAGCCGGGGTGCCGCGCACGTGCTGTAAGCCGGCCGTGGAGAGGACCGGAGTGCGCGCCGGATATTTGTAGAGGACCCGAGGGATTTGTTCGAGCTTCCGGGGAATTTTTCGGGATTCGCAACAGTGTGCGCGCGCGTGCCGCGCGGTTTTGGGCGTTCTGGCAGATTTCCGACAGTGAGCGGTGCGGCGCTTCACCGATTTCAGCGTTTGCCTGTGGAATGCTTTTGAGGTGGGTTGGAATTTCTTCACGATGTATGGAATGCCTTCTAAAGCTATTGTATGCATGTTGATCATGTTTAGCTTACTAGTTATATAGCTGTTAAATCTGATAGTTGCCTAGAAAATTATAGGAATACTTTCCTGAACCCCAGATTATTTTTAGCATGATCTAGAGATGGTTTGATACTAGACTGCATATTTTATTGAGATTCGGAATGTATCTGGACCTTCATAAAATTTTTATAACCGGTTTTAAGTTAAACTTTGATTTTTAAAATATTTTAAAAATATCGAGAGCATTATGAATGGTCCAGGCAGTTAGGGGTGCATGTGTCCTCGTGCCAGGGGGCCGAGGGGATTTTCAGAGCTTTGTGAGATGAGTTCTAGTGTCATGAGAGATTGGGCATTTGTTTCACTTTAGGGGCGGAAGCTACGGGCGGCTGCGCCTGCAGCCTATTCTTGTTTGATTTGGGTTGTAGGCGTTAGTCTTTCGGAATTTCCGGGTCTCTTATGTGCGAGATTAAGGACTGATTCCATTGTTGGGTTGAAAGCTACGGGCGGCTGTGCCTGCAACCTGTTCTTGTTTGATTTGGGTTGTAGGTGCCAGTCTTTCGGAATATTCGGCCCATCATGGAAGTCGATTGGTTTACCCTAGATCATGGGTTTTGCATTATCAGATTGAGTCGTAGTAGAGGGTTCTCCGACAGATTATGTGAGGAGTTGGGCATTTCCTGAGTGAGTCGAGGTTGTTTTCCGACTGAGTTGTGCTATTGAGCTCGTGATACTGATCTGTTTGATCGTGGATTATAGCCTGCATGTGCCGCTTATGAGACAGTGAGACAGATGTGATACTTGAGTTCGGTGGGGTCGCTCCCCTCGAGCTACGCCCCGGGTGCAAGGGCACGAAAATACCAAAAGAGAATCGAGAAAGAGTGAAGAAAAATAAAGCACACAATATTTACGTGGTTCGGCCACTGGCCTACGTCCACGGGCGAAGACGGAACGGAGACTTCCATTATAATCAAAGTGGTGTACAAAATATGCCTCTCTCACAAAACCCTAATCCCAAAATACACCCATACTCCTTCTCATCCATCGCACTAAATCAATAGAATAATGGTATATTTATAATAGTGGCTAAATCGTAATACAACTAGTAATACGAATCCGCTAAGATTAGGAATAATCTTAATAAGATTAGGCATAATCCAAACTTATCTTAATTGGATAAGCAAAACAGAATAGGGTTAAAAAACCTACCGGTTCTAGAATTCGAGACATATCTAACAATCTCCACCTTGGCTTGAATTCTTTGTATGCGACTAGTTGATACACTAGAGTTCGCTTGTGATAGTCCATGTAGGACGCCCTACGTAAGTCCCGTCCCAGTGAGGATGAGGTGGCAGTAGGTTTGGGGCAGGCTTGACTGGACCCTATGAGGCAGTCATTGAGATTGGGTGATATTGAGAGAGTGATTGCATAGCATGTTCATAGATGAGATTTTCTTTGAGCATGGTACTTGAGGCATATTATTAGTAGTGAGGGTGTATGCATAGCTGGATCAGAGTAGAGTTTTCTTGAGAATGATGTTGCTACATACTAGCTGTAGTTCCTTTCCTGCTTCAGCTTTTATCTATCTATTTGCATACCTATCTGTTTTGCTTCCAGTAGACTTAGTGGGCATACCGTGGATATTGGGACGGTACCCACTGAGATCTGCCTTTTGCAGTAGATCTCACACCCGCTGCGGTGACAGGTTTGAGGCAGCTGTTCCAGCTTGGTTCGCGCAGGGACAGCAGATCGAGGTGAGGACGTGGCCAACTAGTTCCTTACCAGCATTGAGAGTCTGAGGTAGATGTACCCGGTTTTATTTTTATGTTACCACTTTTGTACTGAACATTCTGAGAGATCAGTGAGGATTGCTTGTACTTGTTATAGCTGAGAGACTTGTATTGAGATTTTATTTATATCAGATGTTCAGTGAATTTCTGTAGCTATTATTCTTTTCCAGCTCTGATACATGTTTAGCTATAGATCTTTTGCAGGGTAGACGCTTCGTCTGTACGGCAGTTTCCGTACAGATGGCGGATCTGTTGGCGAACCCGGGTCGCAGTTTCGACCCCGGGGCGTGACAGATTAGAGTGGTATCAGAGCCTAGGTGTATAGGTCGTTGAGGACTTAGAGACCCTAGGCTATTGGTTGGACAGTAGGATGACTGTCGTGAGAGACGTGACTTTAGCGAGAGTCCTGATTGAGTCTGCACCTCCCCCAGAGGATTGGCGCGAGTGATCTTACATGTTTATTCTCTAAAGTAGTTATGTTGGCTACAGACAACATAATGCTTTAGAACGGGTAACATGTTATAGACTTTCGCTTGATTGGGTCGAGAGAGTTGTTGGTCCTAATGTTTGTTCTATTGCAGTGGTTTTCGATGCCTCCGAGACACCGTGTAGCGGCGAGGGCGTGTTCGACCTTGGATGAGAAGCCCGAACAGCGGGAGGCTGAATGGACAGAGCAGAGCGAGGTCTGTGAGTTACGGGCCTAGGTGGCCCAGATGGTGGAGGCGATGCGGCGCCAGGAAGAGAACATGAAGTGCGTGATGCGCATGCTTGGACAGAGAACATCTCCCGGGGTATCGCCAGGAGCATCTCCAGCCGCGACATCGTCGACTTCGACCCAGATTGCACGGTGAGTAGTGCAGGAGCAGCGAGGTTGCTGATCGCTTGTGTACTTCATCTAGTTCCATCCCCTGTAGATTTCGGGACCGAGTTTGGAGCCTTGGGAGGCCGAGAACTGGATCGCTGCTATGGAAAAGTTATTTGAAGATTTGTTCATCCAGGAGAAGCATCTGGTGCACTTGGTTATGCACTTTTGGATAGGGACGCCAAGAGTTGGTGGCGTCGAGTTCGTCCTGCTGGACCACCGGGAGCGTAGTTGATGACCGGGAGCGAGTTTCTGCGATTGTTGAGCGGAGTACCCCATGTTGCCCAAGATGAGGCCTAGAAGGTTGATCATGTTTGAGAGGGGACTGCATCGGGATATCTAGCACCTTGTGCATGTTCGATGGATTGACGAGGATCACTGATCACGTCCAAGGGGGACGAAGAGCGAGGGACCAGCTCCAGAGAGAGACGTCCAGCATCGTCGGATTTTGGGATAGTTGAGTGGATCGAGGTTGCCATGATTCCAGTCTCAGGATCATGGGTCTTAGAGGAGACAGAGACCAGGAGGTTCTCGACAGACGAGGTACCAACAGAGTGTCCCAGAGTAGCGCTCATGGTTTTGCCGCTTGCGACGGCACCCCCACTACCCCTTCAGGATGATGAGGTTCATCCGACTTACCGGCAGGCTGATTGAGCTGTGACGCCGAGACAGATTGAGCGATGGCCACCAGCATCCAGAAGATGAGATTGTGCAGCCGGTTAGAGGATGCAAGGATAGTGGATCGCGTCTTACCTGGTGTGATTTTCCTTGTGGTCATCGGAGTTAGAGCATGTTAATGCTGACACCGCTTGTGTGTGCTTCAGTAGGGCATGGGTAGCTTCGTGTGAGCCAGAGATGGGATTGTTGGCTGGTGCACGTGAGAATCAGGTTCCAGATCACGTGTAGCACATGGATCAGTGTTGCCAGTCTTGCCCAGTGCAGGTAGGACATTGGATTCGATTTCTTGAGTTTTTAGTCCTACATCAGCTTCGGGATGTTGAAATGAGGATGGATTGGGTTTGGTTATCCCAAGGTTACGATATCATGGATTGTCAAGAGAAGACAATGACCCTCCATGGACCTGGTCAGGAGGTGTATGTTCTAGAGGGAGCTAGAGCACGACTGAGGTTGAGTCGTGGTCGTATCGCTTCGTTAGCGACTGTTGAGAAGGTGCCTACGGCGACACCGGGACTAAGGAATATTTTTTTTTATCGCCGTGTGATCTCGAGGGAGAGTCTACCTGATCTGATTTTGAAGCCGCCGTTCAGTGAGTTTGAGATCGAGATAGTGGTTGACGTGGTTTTGGAAACCGCGCCGACTTCGGCAGCACCTCTTGGAGTATCACTTGTGAGACAGTGAGAGAGCTGTTAGCGCAGTTGCGGGACTTGATGGATTGAGAGATTTGTGTGACCTAATACCATGTCGTGGGAGTACGACAGTAAGGATCTGAGAGATTGATCTTGTGGATTTGATGCCACGCCGTTGATTCACGGTGTTGATGCCATGTCGTTGGTACGCGGCAGTGATGCCTCGTTGTGAGTACACAACGGTGAGGGTTCTATGATGGATTGAGCACAGACATTGGATTGTGTGCTGGCGGATGCCTTCAAGAGATTGACAGCATTGCGGAACCTTACGACCGAGGGCTGTGCCCAGTGTTAAGGAATTTGTGTTGGCATATTTCGTGCAAATGGTTAAGTCTTGAAGATTGAAGATGAAGAAGTTTGGATCATATACCTCAATCTCAAGAAAGAAGAATTCAAAAGGATCAGGTACGTTTAACTAAATATTTTTGGTGATCCGAATACTTCTTATAGTGTAGAAACAATTGGATGATTTTTTAATTGCATAAAAATCAAAAACTGGACATATTACATGTTCAGGATCCGGATCAAGCACTACAGTCCGGACCCCGAACATAGGGTAGTTCATGCGCAATTCCAGTCGGGATCGGGGTTACTTCAGTCCGGACCCCGATCGTGGATTCTGTAGGAATTGCATGAACAGTCCGGACCGTGGTTATTTCAGTCCGGACCCCGAAGGTATGTTTTTCTGGAAATTGTCTGTTTAGCCACGACAGTCCGGACCGCCAAAATTCCAGTCCGGACCGTCGTCCTGAAAAATTCCAGATAAGGTTAGTTTTTGATTCTTATCTTCTTCCAATGGTTTATAACCTATAATTAGACCCTACGATTCATTTTTTAGGGTAATCCAAAATACGGTCAAAAAGAGAAAAATCCACATATAGAGAAGAAAGGAAATAACTAGATTAAATCTATGTTTCTTCATCTATATTGATTAATTTGATTCTAGGTTTTACAAACTCAGATTTTGAGTAGAATCAAATTAATGAATACTTAGATGGTATTTCCGATCTATTTTTAATCTAAGTATTCGGCGGATCATCACCACCCAAAAACAATGATTTCCCCAAAATCGGCGCGTGGACTCGCGTGGCCTTGTGGATTCAAGGTGCAACCGCTCTCGTGGATTCGGAGCGAGGTACGTTCGTGGATTCGAGACGTGCTACTGGGTGAAGACTGTGGATTCGGTCAGACGTCGTGGACTCAACGTTGGACGCCGTGGATTCGGCGTTGGACGCAAATCGTGGATTCGATGAGCGTTGCGGAGCGAGCGGAGAAGATCTACTAGGAGCGTATGGAAAAGGTTGAGTCGTGAGTGAGTGTGTTACATCACCTTGTACGTGTTATAATTCTAGTGGATTTCGCCGTGTTATCGGTCCCGTGGTTTTTTACTCCTGGTTTTGGAGTTTTTCACGTAAAAATCTTGCGTGTTATTTTTCATTTTCGCATAGGGTTTTATTATGCAAAGATTTTTGAGTGTTTACTATTTACACCTATTCACCCCCCTCTAGGTATTTTTTTCCCCTATTTAGATCCATATAGTATAACCCGACACCCAGTGAGTGATCAGAACCCGGTAGGGGCATTATGAGCTTGCAGCGCGGTCAAGTGGATTGACTAAGGCCCTGCCGCCTTTAGGATTTGTGGGATTGTGTGTTCCAGCTGAGGATGATGCCAGCATTGATGTGGATGATTGCCGGTGGTCAGAGTTACTCGAGATATAGGATTGATCTTGTAATATTATCCCGGCGAGGACATTATGGTCAGGTACACCTTGATTAGGCGAGTAGTGCAACCTTGGAACGAGGTAACTGTTCAGTGGATGCCACTGTTGGAATTTTGGAATATGGAGTGTTAGTGGTAGCAGGAACAACTCCAATGCCCTCTCCCTTTTTCTCTTTATGCCGAGGCTTGACGAACTGATCGACGATTTCGGAAGGCTACTCCAGAAATGGAAAAGGTGCCGGAGCCTGTTCTTGTTTTATTGGGGTGAAGGCACTCGCCATTCGGGATTTTCGAACTTTTTGTCGTTGCCGGCTGGTTTTCAAAATCGAGAGTTAGGGGTTGGGGAATGTTCCTAATGTTGGGTTCTTTCTTATTGATGGATACGAGAGTGTATTTCCGAGTTTGAGCCGTGAGTCGCTGTATGGGTAGCGAAAGAGTTATCATTATTCTGAGTAATGTATGGATTTGATCCCCCACATGTTTTGGGTTCTGCTTCTTTGGAGTTGGACAAGGATTTGAGCTATCAGAAGCAACCAAATGCAAATTCTTGCTCGTAAAGCTAAGGAATTGTGCAGTCGAGTTATACCTTTGGTGAAGGTTCAGTGGAGTCATCGTGATGAGTGAGAGCGACCACCTGAGAGCCTGAGGATGAGTTGTGGATCTCCTATTTCCCATCTGATTGAGACACCCTCCTGAGTTATGGATATATTTTTGGTTTCGAGGACGAAACCTTTTTAAGGAGGGGGGAGTGTAGAGTACCGGGACTTGGTGGAGTGTACCGACCTCGCAAGATGGTGTGGTGCAGAGATATCACCTTGGACGTGTTCCATATTTGTTTGCAGATGATTTCGGGTTGATTCGGATCGACGCGGAAGCCCCAGCTTGAATCGGAGTTTTTTCGGGCTTTGTGCGCCGTTTGGGGACTGGTTTGCTAGAGCCGCGACTCCACTGTGGTTTGCAGAAATTGGGAAGGTTTGGAACAGGTGTATTTTCTGTTTACAGATGAGTTCGGGAGGTTTCGGACTGGTGCGGAGACTCCGAACGTGAAAAGTGAGTTAGAGTCGGCATATATAGGAGCCGGTTTTTGGATTGAGCACTTTGACTCTACGATTGAGTTTTTTGAGTGGGGAAAATTTTAGACATGTGTATTTTCAAATTACAGCGGTGTTCGGGAAGTCCCGGACTGGTGCGGAGGCCCCGAGGGCAAAAAGTGAGTTGGAGTGGGTTTAATTGGATTATTTAATTGATTAATTAATTTATTAGTGTTGACTGTGGAGGAAATTAGAGAGAGATTGTGTAAAAAAATAAAAATGGAATTAAAAGAGAGTGTGTTGGTGTATGGATGGAATTAATGTTGGTGTTGGAAAGGGTATGAAGTCCTTTACACCATGGACCATGCACTAGCACTAATTAATTAAGGTGCCATGTCATCACCTTCTTCATAGTTTTGAAACAGAGTAAGTTTTGTGAAACAGAGGAGAGAGTAGATGAAGAAGAAGAAGAAGAAGAAGAAGAAGAAGAATTAAAGGGAAGTAAAAGAGGGTTTTGATCGTCTTGACGGCGCGAATCTATTGTTAGTAGCCGTGCGGAGCCGCGCGGAGCGCGCGCGAAGAACTTGAGTGGGGAGTAACGGTTCTTTTTTTGAAGCTTGAGTTTTTTGGTTTTTTGTTGAATTTGTTGGAGTTGAATGGGGTTATGGAAGAGGTTGGTGCAGATTATTATTGGTGTGGACTTGTTTTTTTGCCATCCTTGGATGGAGGAGCCGCGCAGCTTGGGCGCGAGCGCGCACACCTGAGGCGCGCAGCGGGCGCGCACGCAAGCCGCGGGCATGGGCGCCGCACGTGCAGGACTTGAGCGGGGACCTTGGCAGTTGGCTTGGAGTTCCGAAACCAAAAGGGAGGTTCCGGAACAAGCAATTGGGTACCGGTACTACTTGAAGAGTACCGGTACCCCATTGCCAGGATGCCATTTTAGTGATTTTTCCTTGTGGGCATTTTAGTCTTTTCACCTCCCCCAAACCCCAGGTTGACTGTTGACCCTCTCTTCTCTATATATGTGTACTCCCCTACCTCCTCTCTTCTCAGCATGGATCAGAGAAAAGAAAAGAGAAGAAAGAAAGAAAGAAAAAGATGAAAGAAAGCAAGTGATGCGGCTTAGTGTTCTTGAGGCTTGGAGTCGAGCGAAGCCGCGCGCGCGTCGGCCGAACCTACGAGGTAAGTCGGCAGATTTTTGTACTTGGGTTTTTGGATTCATAGATGGATTTTTGAAGAGGCTTTGAGCTCATTTGTATGATTCTTTCCATCCTTTACTCTTGTGCTGTGAGCTTGTGGTTTTTACTGCGCGGAGCCGGGGTGCCACGCACGTGCTGTAAGCCGGCCGTGGAGAGGACCGGAGTGCGCGCCGGATATTTGTAGAGGACCCGAGGGATTTGTTCGAGCTTCCGGGGAATTTTTCGGGATTCGCGACAGTGTGCGCGCGCGTGCGGCGCGGTTTTGGGCGTTCCGACAAATTTACGACATCGAGCAGTGCGGCGCTTCACCGACTTCAGCGTTTGCCTGCAGAATGCTTTTGAGGTGGGTTAGAATTTCTTCAAGATGTATGGAATGCCTTCTAAAGCTATTGTATGCATGTTGATCATGTTTAGCTTACTAGTTATATAGCTGTTAAATCTGATAGTTGCCTAGAAAATTATAGGAATACTTTCCTGAACCCCAGATTATTTTTAGCATGATCTAGAGATGGTTTGACACTAGACTGCATTTTTTATTGAGATTCGGAATGTATCTGGACCTTCATAAAATTTTTATAACCGATTTTAAGTTAAACTTTGTTTTTTAAAATGTTTTAAAAATATCGAGAACATTATGAATGGTCCAGGCAGTTAGGGATGCATGTGTCCTCGTGCCAGGGGGCCGAGGGGATTTTCAGAGCTTTGTGAGATGAGTTCTAGTGTCATGAGAGATTGGGCATTTGTTTCACTTTAGGGGCGGAAGCTACGGGCGGCTGCGCCTGCAGCCTGTTCTTGTTTGATTTGGGTTGCAGGCGTTAGTCTTTCAGAATTTCCGGGCCTCTTATGTGCGAGATTGAGGACTGATTCCATTGTTGGGTTGAAAGCTACGGGCGGCTGTGCCTGCAACATGTTCTTGTTTGATTTGGGTTGTAGGTGCCAGTCTTTCGGAATATTCGGCCCTTCATGGAAGTCGATTAGTTTACCCTAGATCATGGGTTGTGCATTATCAGATTGAGTCGTAGTAGAGGGTTCTCCGACAGATTATGTGAGGAGTTGGACATTTCCTGAGTGAGTCGAGGTTCTTTTCCGGCTGAGTTGTGCTATTGAGCTCGTGATACCGATCTGTTTGATCGTGGATTATAGCCTGCATGTGCCACTTATGAGACAGTGAGACAGATGTGATACTTGAGTTCGGTGGGGTCGCTCCCCTCGAGCTACGCCCCGGGTGCGAGGGCACGAAAATACCAAAAGAGAATCGAGAAAGAGTGAAGAAAAATAAAGCACACAATATTTACGTGGTTCGGCCACTGGCCTACGTCCACGGGCGAAGATGGAACGGAGACTTCCATTATAATCAAAGTGGTGTACAAAATATGCCTCTCTCACAAAACCCTAATCCCAAAATACACCCATACTCCTTCTCATCCACCGCACTAAATCAATAGAATAATGGTATATTTATAATAGTGGCTAAATCCAAATACAACTAGGAATACGAATCCACTAAGATTAGGAATAATCTTAATAAGATTAGACATAATCCAAACTTATCTTAATTGGATAAGCAAAACAGAATAGGGTTAAAAAACCTACCGGTTCTAGAATTCGAGACATATCTAACAATCTCCACCTTGGCTTGAATTCTTTGTATGCGACTTGTTGATGCACTAGAGTTCGCTTGTGATAGTCCGTGTAGGACGCCCTATGTAAGTCCCGTCCCAGTGAGGATGAGGTGGCAGTAGGTTTGGCGCAGGTTTGACTGGACCCTATGAGGCAGTCATTGAGATTGGGTGATATTGAGAGAGTGATTGCATAGCATGTTCATAGATGAGATTTCCTTTGAGCATGGTACTTGAGGCATATTATTAGTAGTGAGGGTGTATGCATAGCTGGATCAGAGTAGAGTTTTCTTGAGCATGATGTTGGTACATACTAGCTGTAGTTCCTTTCCTGCTTCAGCTTTTATCTATCTATTTGCATACCTATCTGTTTTGCCTCCAGTAGACTTAGTGGGCATACCGTGGATATTGGGACTGTCACGCCCCGGCGTCGAAACTGCGACCCGGGCTCGCCAACAGATCCGCCGCCCTTACGGAAACCCCGTAAAGACGAAGCGACTAACCTGCAAAAAGAATCAACTACAGTATACAGATATCAGAGCTGAAAGTAAACTACTAAAAAACTGAAATCCAATCACTGTACAACTGAAAATAATACAATATCCATCTCCCAAATACGATCGTATAAAAAGTCCTCTGATACAAAACTCAAAAGGGAGATATCTCCAATAAATACATCAGTGTACAAGCTCTCAATACAAAAAAATATCCTCACTACAATAGTCTCTCAAACTGTAAAATAAAGTACAACTCTATACCTCACAACAAATGTCTCTCAACAGAGGAAAAAGAAGTAAACTAATCTACTGAAGCCCTCCTCTGAAGGGGGTACCGCTACACTCCATCGACGGGTAGGGAACTAGCTCGCGACTCCCTCGAAACCGGTCAGAAGGATTAGCAACTGGAGCACAGGAACAGGAGTAGAAGTCCCTGGGGAAAAAGACACCAGGACGGGTGTGAGAACTACTTCCCACAGTAGTTCTCAGTGGGTGCCGTCAACAAGCCCAACGGTCTGCCCACTAAGTCTACTAGAGGCATAAAGTAACAAAGTAATACGAAAAGAAAAGAGCTGGAAAAGGATAACTCTACAGCTACTATGCCTCTATTTAGATGCTCAAGAAGTGGAACAGATGATAATATGATGCATCTACTAACAAATCAGTAAAGTCACCCAATCTAAACTGACTACCTCCTCGGGTCCAGTCAAGCCTGCGCCTACCTACTGCCGCACATCCCAGAGGAACGGACTTACGTATGGCGTCCGTAGCTGCCAAAACTGGCTCAGCCAGAGGGACTGCGTCCGTGACTGCCAAAACTGGCTCAGTCAGAGGGACGGCGTCGACAAGTCGCGATACAAAAGTAACATATCCACCCCGGGCGTGGCTCTCGAGGGGCGCGACCCCACCGAGGAAAGGTATCCGCGCACTCTGTCGCTCAGGTGGCACTGCAGGCTATGGTCAAAATCCACGCTCATGCTCTGAACGAAAGGACTCAATCCTCAAACAACTCGCACAACAGTCGGAGCACTCTCGACGACTCAGCTGATCAGCTCTCACGAAACACGAGACACTAGCCTCTCCAACAGCTCGCAGCACAAAACACACTGGCTGGAGATACTCCACAGCCAGGAACGACCCACAACTCAGGGCTAACAAAACTGGTCGGACAACACTCAACGACCTGGGACCACCGTCAATCCCAACGGTTCCCAACAACACTGACCGGAAGATACTCGACGGCCCGGGACCACCGTCTGTTCAACGGCTCCCCACGACAGAACGTCAAACTCACAGATAACACAGGAAGGACCGACACCATAAGGGTTTGGAAAACCCGTTAGGTCGATGCTAAGAATCCTATCAAACAAGAACAGACTCTAGGCTCCGCCTAACGAAGTTCCCGGCCCCCTTACGGTTCGGGAACGCGACAACCTCGGTACAACACGCAGAAGATGTCAATTAGGGTCCGAAAGCTCCGGGAGACCAACACCTACAACCCTATCAACAAGAACAGGTTCCAGGCTCGGCCCCCGTGGCTTTCGTCCCGACAAAGGAATGGCCTCTAGAACCCAGACCACTCGAATCCTTACGAGTGGGGAAATTTACAGGATACAGGGTGACATTTGTTACTGAAAACCATTTTCACTCGACCCACGTGGGTGAGGACTAAAGTAGTTCCCTTTTTGAAAAATCATCTTAATTTGAGGAGAAATCCATTTTAGTGATTTTTAGTTCTTTTTAGGAAAAACAGTTAAAAACAAGTGTTTACCCAAACCCCGAAGGGCTGATGCCTTTGTCCAATCAAACAAGAACAGACTTCAGCGGCCCTTCGATGCTTGGAAGGAAACATCGACATACTAAAATCATGTGTATGTCAAAAAGGTTCTGGGTTCTAGGTCCAGCTAACACAAGCACACAACTGCCACTAACACAGTGGCGACAGCACAGCAGGGATACAAGACCTTCCGGGACTGCCGTTTACCCAAACGGCTCCCGGCACAGATAAGCGACCCACTACAACTACCAGACTCCACTCTGCTCCCAACCACGAGTGCAAGTGCATCCCACACTAAAAGAAAGTCCCGACCTCTCAGCCCACTACCCGGGCGAGGATAACACTAAGTCCAGGAATGAAAGAACAGTGTGGATGTCTAAACATAAATAACCCTAGCCCAAGTGAGGGTTTTCTACTGGTCTGGTTACACATGCAACATATGACGGGGGTGCTAGGTCAAGTTCCAAGATAACTAAAATTTAACAGATGATAGAGAGCAAGGAGGTCACAAGAACCTCAGATAATAAAAGGAATAACAATTCCTACAATCTAGCATGCTACACAAGAAAATAAATTATCATGCATAGTCCTACATCAGTAGAATTACTGTACAGTCCATAAAACTTGGAGATAAGGCCACCCACCTCGGTTTGCCACCAATTGCTCGTAGACACTTGCAATTGGCCTCCACGCGATTTCTTGCCTCCACTGGAGTCCGCACGCAAAACGGAGCACGCCGCCGGAGTCCGCACGCAAAACAAAGCACGGTGCCGGAGTCCGCACGCAAAATGGAGTCTGGACGCAAAATAGTGCACGGTGCCGGAATCCGCACGCAAAACAAAGCACGGTGCCAGAATCTGCACGCAAAACGGAGTCTGCACGCAAAACGGAGCACGCTGCCGGAGTCCGCACGCAAAATGGTACAGTAAAACACGGTCCTTAACACACATAAGAGTAAGAGGTCAAATCCAAAGTCCAAAAGGATGCCCCAAAACTGTGCCAAAAATACCGCAAAAACAACACGCGGGACCTACCTCGACTGCGTCGCGCCGCCCAAACAGCTCCTTGGAACACCTCGCGCGCTCCGCGGGGTCCACGGCGCACCGCCGCACCTCGCAAAATCCCCTCCCTCTCACTCTCTATCGCTCGGGTGGAGAAGAAGAAGAAAAGAGGAGAAGAAATGGTGCGGGGTGGAGAAGGAAGAAGAAAAAGAGGAGAAGAAGAAAAACGAAAAAGGGGAGGCTCTCATGGACCGGATCCACGGTGCACCGCCCAATGGGGGCCCTCCACCCGGCGGTCCACACGCAGGGGCGCGCGCACTCGGTCCACGCGCGCGCCCCAGCGCCCCAGCGCCACGCGGGCGGGGCAAAGCGCGCGCCACACAGGCGCGGGGCACACCGGGCGTCACACGGGGGCGCGCCCCCGCGCCCGAGCGGGCGCCAGTGGGGGCCCGCCACGTGGCGGCCCCCCCGTGTCACGCCCACAGGAAGCGCGCCTGCAGCGCCTCGAGCCGCGGCCACTCCCCGCCCTTTGCACAAGCACCTCGGAATCCGTGCCGCGTCGCCTCGAGATCCGCGTACGCCTCGGAAAACGCGCGCGTCAACTGGGCTCCGAAAAAAACAAGTAAATAGTCCAATCTCAACGATTTCGCGCGCTGAATCCAAAAACGATGTCCGATTAGCCAAATTCTCACCTGAAATTTTGCCGAAAGCTCTCGGAAAGCCCGCTTGATCCGATTTTCGCGCCGGGTCTGTGACGCCCCACTTCCCAGGGGGTCACCCATCCTAGAACTACTCTAGCTCTAGCACGCTTAACTCTCATATTCCTCTTGGATCTTGCTACCATCCAAAATGCTATAGCTGGGTTAGAGATTTAGTCCTATTATATCATTTATATAGAGGACTAATCCAAATTTCGGGGGTGTTACAGGGTCCATTTCTAAAATCCATTTTGCCAAAATCCAACTCTAAAAATTCTCGAAGGCATCCGGAGAGGTGATCTTTTATCCAAACTTCGCCCTGAGTCCAAATTTGACATCCGTGACGCACGAAATCACATCTAAACACTCGACGGGTCCACCAATTCCCACGTGATCCCTTTTTAAGCCCGAAGTCCAACACTTGTGTCCAAATTGCGCACAAACACCACCGACACACCACGCAGGCCTCCAGTGATGCAAACTAAAACCCAAATTGCACCACAAATCCATTTCTTGGGCCCGACACGCGCACAAACACTCACAAAGGCCACTAATCCGACAGTAATCTCTTAAGTGGGGATTCGGGTCCTCTCAGGGACGGTACCCACTGAGATCTGCCTTTTGCAGTAGATCTCACACCCGCTGCGGTGACAGGTTTGAGGCAGCTGTTCCAGCTTAGTTCGCGCAGGGACAGCAGATCGAGGTGAGGACGTGGCCGACTAGTTCCTTACCAGCATTGAGAGTCTGAGGTAGATGTACCCGGTTTTATTTTTATGTTACCACTGTTGTACTGAACATTCTGAGAGATCAGTGAGGATTGCTTGTACTTGTTATAGCTGAGAGACTTATATTGAGATTTTATTTATATCAGATGTTTAGTGGATTTCTGTAGCTATTGTTCTTTTCCAGCTCTGATACATGTTTAGCTATAGATCTTTTGCAGGGTAGACGCTTCGTCTGTACGGCAGTTTCCGTACAGATGGCGGATCTGTTGGCGAACCCGGGTCGCAGTTTCGACCTCGGGGCGTGACAATCTAGCCCTGAGTAAGGCCATAATCCTCACGTCGCAGCTTCACCGTCATCCCAGATCCCACCCCCGACTGAACCTGTCACAATGTGGGAAATCAGTGACGAATAGAGTAAAGTGATAAGCGGTAAAAACTGTAAACAAAACCAACCGAAAGAACCAAAGCAATACGCACTCCTCATCGTGCGGTCAACCGTAACCCCCCGTAACGAAACCAGACCGAGCACCTGCCTCGGTAATCCACACCGCTAAACCAGACAGAGCACCTGCCTCGGCAGACCACACCGCTCTCACGAGCCAGACCGAGCACATGCCTCGGCAAACCACACTGCTCTCACCTAGGTGCCTCTAACCCCCCACCTATATGGGCCCCCACTACGTCACCTTGTGGGGTACACGGGTCAACATACCATCTTTTCAGAAAAATACACCCTGTGCGGTGGCCAGACCGCCGGTGTGCGTGTAGCAACCTCGAGCATCGTAACCCAGAACATGATGTATCATCGAGCACTGCCACCCTCAGTCGCCATAAATATAATGATAACAAAACATAAGCTTATACAGGGGTTAACAATATTTTGACACGTTAATACTTTACACTTACCAATTACCCTCATTTCCCGACTCAAGAATTGTCGAAAGAGGAACCTACCTTCTGACTTTCGAATGGTCGCACCGATCACCGTCCCCATCGCTAGTATGCCCCGAACAACCCTACTGTTGTTCGGAGAGGGCGAACTGCCCGTCCAGTCTCCCACCGCGACATTCGTTAATCCAGAGGTCCACGTCACCCACCATACCCCTTAACATGATAAACATAACAATAACGAAATTGCGCATAAAGAGGTTCTAAGGGTGTACCCACCTCGAAGCAAGTCGAACGAAACACCTGGAACGTCCCGCACCCTCGAACGACATTCGGACCTAAAAGAAAGTCCCCAGATAGTACAGATCAATAACCACCCAATTTTTCCTCGAAGAATGCGTGTTTAACCCGACACCGCCGATAAATCGACCATTTTTCTGATTCACGGATCGTAAAGCAAAGATCTGTTCAATGAAGGTCAATGGATTCCGAACAAAAGGTTCAGAGATCATGTGCACGCTGTCCCGAACAGCCTACCATGCTACAACTACCTTTAGACCCCCGGACTTTGCCAAAATCGTATTTTATCTATATAAAACCCACTAATTAAGCCACAACTTTTAATCCGGGAATCTTTAAACCAAAATAATTTATCAACATCTAGATTTTGACGTGCTGGACCCCGTGCTCACAGTTTGAGAGCAAGCCGGCCAATGAAACACAAGTTGGCCCATTCTCAAAGTGCATCACAACTCAAAATTGCTTTATCTATTTTTCTATTAAGTCATTTCCAGTTTTTGCGTGAGCATCATGCTCAGGGACATCCAAGTGCATAGAGGCTCACCTCCAGACCTCAGCGAGACCACCCTGTTAAAGACAGGAGCAAGACAACCAAAACACGACTTACTAAGGGCCGGACGTTGGGCATTTACCAATCCCGAGATTTTGGACAGTAACAAAGGTGAGCATCAACTAGAGGACATCACAAAAACTCAAGGGCTCACCTTAAAGGGGTTGTACAGCTGCTGGTTTAGTCGCTGGAGCAAGATGATCTTACACCTTCCTTGATGGAGCACGGGTTGGCCGAGCTCTCTTGCCTTCCGGTCAAGCTTCAAACTAAGGTGAGAACTACCTTCCTTGAACCTCCAGAGGTGGAAAACACCTCAGCCGTGCAAGCTTGGAGCTCCCTGAGTTCCCCCAACTCGAGGAAGAAGAAGATGAAGCTTAATTAGCCCATTAATGGCAACTTGAGAACCAAGCTGCATGGGTTGCATGCAAATGGACTAAAGGCAAGCCCAAGGTGTCAGAAGACTTACCAGAGTCGGCCGGCGCCGAAGGAGCGACGGCGGCAGCCGGGCGGTGAAGCTCAGTCGTGAGGAAGATGACCCGAAACTAGGGTTTGCTCCCCCGCGTTCCACACTGCACCAAAGCCCACCAAACTTCGTGGGACTTCTTCTGGGGTCGAGCAGGTTGTGCTGAGCAAGTTGGTTCAGTCGCCGGAGCTTCAGAGGCGGCGCGCACCGATTACGGCCAAGAATTAGGGTTCCGGCGGCCCTACCTTCGCCCGACGGCAACCGAAGGTTCCTAGACCTCGGGGCTCGACCTAGATCATCCTTGGGATGTCAGAAGCCGATTTCCAAGGCCCTAGTTGCCGAAAAACCCAAGGAAGGAGATGGCTTACCTCGTCGGACCCGAGGAAGAAGGAGAGGGTGGCCCAGCGGCGCGCCGTCGGGGCTCTTCGATCTGCCTCTCAAGTGGCCGAGAACGCTCCCAGATGTGGTTAGGAGAGAACCCGAGCCCTTTGGTTGCTTCCCTTGTCAACCAACCCGAAAGCAAGAATAGATCTTGCTTTCCCGACGAGGGGTGGTGGCGGCCGGCGGCGCTGCGGGTGCAGCCGTCGGAGCGGGGGCAGAGGAGGTCGAGAACCTTTCTCTTGTGCGGCTGGGTGCGATGGATCCGAGCTAGGGCATCTTGGGTCCATTCACATCCACTTGTATGCCTTTGCACAAAATGCTAAGAAGCCCCCCATCTAACATTATCTAGAGTCGGGTCCTATTGCAGGGACTTTATCTCAAACATTGGCCCCTCTCCAAAGAATCCCATTGGATTCCGCACGTAAAATGCGGGGACTCTTATGCAAAAATATCGTTTTTCATCGCTTTTCACGCTTTTCGAGGCCACCGGGCCGTCAAACTGAAAAACGGACACCACCACGACGTCCGGCTCGACGAAACCTATTGAGTAGCGATTTTGGTTCACTGAAGACAACTTAGATAAATTCTAAAATCCATCGAATATGGTAGTTTAAACAGTTTGGCACGCTTCACGATGCTTCAGGCTAGATAAACGGAAATTTGGTCAGCGCCACTGCGCTCAGAACGACGACGCCATTTAAATCGTCTACCTGGATCGTCAGATTCGGACATCTGACAGTCGATCGGCCGACGTTGGCTAGCGAGGGAATTAAATCAGGGTGTTACTATTCATTTCACTATTCACTTAAGTTGCGGGTCCCACTAGTTTCCTTGCTGATTCCAGGATGATCCGACCGTCGGATCAATAATCGGTTTATACCATTTTCACTCTATTCGATGAGACGGTCGCACTGGAGATTTCATATTTCCGAGATCAGACTCGGATCGGAAAGGCGGAAATAGTGCTTCAGAAACTGTGCAATTCGCACACCGGTAAACAAACCGCTAAGGTTTAATTTTGTTTTCTCCCGCACATTCACACTGAAATTCACGAGTATTACTCAGGACAACTGCCAGCCAAAAATCAAGCGAACCAAAACCAAGAAAAGTTCACCAAAAATAAACTTAAGTCCAAAAGACGATATTTAGGGAAGTAGTAAATGTCGGCGTCATTACAATGGGCCAGGGCGCGGGGACACGTGTCAGTTCCCGGTTGGCCGGTGCAGATGCGCGGTCCACAGAGTCCCCGCGCGGGTGCATGGTCCCGGCGCGGGGGACACGTGGGTCGTTTCATTGGTTGGCTTACTGGGCGGGGTGCACTGAGGCGCGGGGGGCCGCCTCGGGGCGCGTGCACGTCAGAGCGCCACGCGTCCCGCAACAGTGCCGCACGTGGGCACTGTTGCGGGATGCGTGGCGCCCGGGGATTGGCGGTCGCCACCTACCCCCTTTGACCGGGGCGCAACGCGTGGCGTTCAGCGGCTGGGCTTGCACACGCTGTCCCGTGTTCGGAGCGCCCGAATCTTAGGACATAAGGGGGATTTTCGGGTTTGTTTCGTTTGGCCTATAAAAAGGCCGGTTTGAGCTGCGATTTGAACATTTTCAGAGCTGTTTCTCTCTGGGTATTCTACAGAGGAGTTCTTCACCTACTTTTGCTGCATCACTTGGAGGATTTCTGGGATTGAGGTGTGCCAGTACTCGTTTCGCATCTACACTTCGCAGGGAACGTCATCGTGATTTTTGGATTTTTTTAGGACCTTTTCTGGGCGGAGTGCTACAGATTTTGTGCTTGTGGAGTATCACGCTCACCGCGTTGCGTATTTTGTAACTTGGCCTACAGGACTCGGATTGAGGCGTGCAAGTACTCGTTTCGATCGGCTCGACGCGGCGATCGCAGTGGTGATTTTTTCGAATTTTCCCGAGTTCTTCTCGCAGGAGAAAGCTGACCTTCTTCAGGACTTTTTTTTGGACAGCGTTTAAGTGTGGAATTGTATGTTTATTTGGGCACTGTTTTGGACACTTTTGCTGTCACGCCCCGGGTGTAAACCAGATCCCGGGCTCGTCCACAGATCCGCCGTGCACACGGTATTTCCCGTGTACACGAAGCGCTGGTAACCTGCTCAGATATAAATGAAATAATAAAGGAGCATAAAAGCAGAGCTAAACTAAAACTAGTACATCTCAGACAAATGCTAGAAATAAAAGTACAATAAACTCTCATAAATACATGTGTCTCTCCCAGCTCACGAAATAAAAACAAGTAGCTGGCTGAAGACAGACCCAAAATAAAAGGAAAATAAAACCGTCTGAGTGTACAGAGGATACATCAAAACTACTGAACTCGGTATCGGGGAAGTAGCTAGCTAATCAGCAATCCTCTTACCTCGATCCTGGGCAGAGGGTCCCGCAGCTCCAGCAGAGGACTCTGCAAAACAAAGGGGAAAAGAAAAGGGAAAACAGTGGGGGGTGAGAACTACTATAAAAACAGTAGACTCCCCTAGTGGGTAGACCTCAAACTCAGACATGCCCACTAGGACTACCAGAGGCGAAAATAAAACAAAGGTGGTAAGCCATAAGTAAAACTACTGATGAAAAAGCTACCACTAATATGCCTCTAAAATGCCCAGCTAAAAGAATAGCTAAAGGTATGCGTTAGAATGTCAAAGCCTGCCTGACCAAACCCAATCAATACACCAGTAAACACTGGTACTGCCTGCTTTGCTGTCAACTCAAGAACCCAGTATCTGATCGGCACACGACACGATCCCAAAGTATCCAATCGACCAGCACACGGCTCGGCCCTAAGCCTACTCCGGAGTGGCACTCAAGGGGAGCGACCCACACGAGTAAAGTATGTATCCATAAGTATCTGGTATAGCAGGACTGGATCAAGACTTTAAGTAAGTGGGTAAGACCATCCACTAAGGATGCCCGATCCCTCACCTCCAATCTGATGCAATAATAATAATAATAATAATAATCATCTGGTCAACCGCCCACAGTCCGCGGTTGCCGCAATACCCAACCATCAATCCCCATCTGTCCCAAACTCCGAACATCTGACTACACTATCCCAGACCCCGCTCGAACCCGAGCACACTATCCCCTAAGACTAGACGACAGGAGAAAGAATAAAAAGCATGGTTTCTCCTAAGTCAATTCTAGCATGATAGTGTAGCAGAAAAAGGTGGCCTATCTAGGTGACCATACAAGCATGCAAAAGTCCTTTACTTAATAAAATGATCTCAGTGTTCTAATTCTTAAATGAATTAGAGTATGCCTTTGTTTGAATATCAGAAGTACTAACATGCCATAAGCTAATTCATACACATGCATAAGTCCCCAAATTATACATAAAGCATGATATGGTTTTAGCCTATTATTACCAAAAGGTTTACACAATTTATCCCTTTCCAAGAAATATTAATTCACAAATTATTAGTCCTCTAGAGATGCAAGTGCTAACAACCAATCGATACTTTCATACAAGCATGCTAAGTTCATCCCACTGATACAGCTATCAACATGATATAGGAACATCTCTTAGTATGCCCAGTGGGTGATCAAAAGTAAGAGGTGACAACGGTACCCACCTCGGCGCTAAATCCCTGTCCCAAAAATGAAGTCCACGCTCGGTCAAAACAGTCACCTCGATACTGCACAAAATTCCCCAGAAGAACATACATAATTTAATCACACAATGCTTCACAAAATCTGTCCCAAAATACATCAGTCCAAAGTTTCCCTGTTTTAACCTGCGAAAAATACCCGAAAAAATCCACGAAAAATACTGTCGCGATCCTCACGACGAACCCGTCGAAACGAGTACCTGCACCTTCAAATCCGAGTTTCCTATGCTGAGATATAAATTGGGCAAGGGAAACACCCCAAACAAAACTGTACAAAATTTTAGTACCCATGAACTCAGGGAGAAGAGAATTTTCACCTTTGAAAAATATCCAGAGAAATCTGAAAAAAATCCAGGAGATTCCTTGCGAAATCTAGATGAAAAATGCCCCCTGAATCACCTCGATCCGACGTCTGTGCGCAAAGAGATAGCCAAAACACCACAGTGCTGTCCAAAAATCAGCGAAGAAAAATGGGTCAAATGGAAGCTCAGGAAACTCCAAGGTCAGCATGGAAAACAGGGAAACTTGAAACACGAAAGTTGGAGTCCTACCTGTCGTGAGTCCAACGGCGCGAGAATCGCCTAAATCGGAGGTCGGGGTGAGCCGGGGGAGTCCGCACACTGAAAAGGGACGAAGCGGGTCGCCGGAGAACAAGTGTCGCGCCGCGCCGTAAAATCGCGAACCTCGGGATGCGTGCCTCCAAAAATCCTCAAAGTCCTCCAATTGATAGTGCACTGTGTGAGGGAGATTTCTTCTGAAGAAGCCACAGTGAAGAAAAGCCCAAAAGAGTAGAAAAAAACGCATTGGGGACCTATTTATAGCCCAACCCAATACACCTAAGTGGGCCGGATTCGGGTGCGCAATTCGGGCGCCCGAATCCGAAAAGCCCGGTCGCAGCCTTCCCGTCCGACGCGCCCGGATTGCCCAGGTGCTGCCACGTGTACACATAACACGGGACAGCAATGCAAGTGGCCCTGCCGCGCGCCACGCATCCCCCCGCGGTCAGCGGGGGTAGGTACGGCCCGCCAACGGCGCGCTGACGCGTGGCGCACTCGAGTGCGGCCGACAGCGCGCCTGGCGCCTCTGCGCGCGCACCGTCCCGAGGCGCCCCTCCGCGCACACCGTGGACCACGCCTTCGTGAGCCAGCCAATGCCAGGCCACCACGTGTCCATGCACCCGGTCCACAGAACCCGCACAAACCCACTGGTCCGCGCCGCGTGCGCCGGCCATTCCGGGCACGCCACGCATCCACCGCCCGCGGTCCATGCACCGCCACGCCTTCTCGTGGAGCGAGCTGCGTGAGCCGGCCAATGACAGGCCGCCACGTGGCTCAAGCTGGTCCACGGTCACCTCCCATGCACCGAAAATCTCGGTAAACTTCTGGAAGCCCGTTTTTTGTCATCCGGACTCCAAATTTAACAAGCAAATAGCCGTGTTCAAACGTTTTTCCGTGCTGAATCCAAATCCAACCTCAGTTTGGCCCAAAACCTTTTCTAAAATTCGGCAAATACAGTCGAAGGCCAAATCAGCTAACAATGTCACACAGGGTCCATCTGTGGCATCCCTTTGATGCACCATGGGCCAGACACACCAACACTAGGTGTTCTACACAGTGGATTCATCGAAAAGGTTGCATGGGAAATCTGGACCACTACATCCTCCCCTACAAAAAAATGTTTCGTCCTCGAAACAAAAGTCATACCTCAAGCCGGGGCCTCGAACAAGTGGGGGTAAGCGTCCATCATTACTGACTCTAGCTCCCAAGTAGCCTCGCGCTCATCATGGCTGCTCCAAAGGATCTTCACATAAGGGATGGCTCGGCTGCGCAACTCCCTAACCTCACGGTCCAAGATCCTCAATGGCCGCTCGACATAGCTCAAGTCCTCAGTGATCTCCAGTGGGGTGAAATCGATGATGTGCGACGGGTCATAAACATACCTCCTCAGAGTCGATACATGAAAAACATCGTGAACACCTGAAAGTCTGGGAGGAAGTGCAAGCCTGTAGGCAACTGGCCCTAAGCGCTCCAACACCTCGAAAGGTCCAATATAACGAGGGCTCAGTTTCCCACGAATACCAAATCTCCGAATCCCCTTCGAAGGCGAGACTTTCAAAAAGACATGATCACCCACCTGAAACTCTAAGTCTCGCCGTCGTGTATCAGCATAACTCCTCTGTCGACTCTGGGCGGTCTCGAGATGTCGTCGTACCAATCTGACCTTTTCCTCTGCCTCTAATAGTAGATCAGGACCCAAAGTCTTCTTCTCACCCACGTCACTCCAATATAGGGGTGACCGACACTTGCGTTCATACAACGCTTCAAACGGAGCCATCTGAATGCTCGCTTGATAGCTGTTGTTGTACGCAAACTCAACTAATCCCAAGTGTCGGTACCACCCTCCTCCAAAGTCCAGAACGCATGCTCTCAACATATCCTCGAGGGTCTGAATAGTGCGCTCTGACTGTCCATCGGTCTGTGGGTGGAATGCTGTACTAAATCGGAGCTGCGTCCCCAAGGCTGTCTGTAAACTCCTCCAGAAATGCGAGACAAACCTCGGGTCTCTATATGATACGATGGAAACGGGTACTCCGTGCAATCTAACCACCTCAGACAAGTAAACCTGTGCCAGTCGCTCCATCGGCCAAGTCATCTGAACCGGTAAAAAGTGAGCGGACTTGGTAAGCCTGTCCACGACTACCCAGATAGCATCCGCTCCCGTCTGTGCTCTCGGCAAACCAGTGACAAAATCCATGGTAACATGTTCCCATTTTCATTCAGGGATTGGGAGACTCTGCAACTTGCCAGCAGGTACACGATGCTCAGCCTTTACTTGCTGACAAGTTAAACAGTGTGCTACAAATCTCCCAATGTCTCTTTTCATCCCATTCCACCAAAACTGTGCCTTGAGGTCCCTATACATCTTAGTCCCACCAGGATGAATGGTATAAGGTGTATAGTGGGCCTCCCTCAAGATCTGCTCTCGAATCTCTACATCCATAGGCACACAAGCTCGGTCCCTGTACCGCAGTACTCCCGAAGCATCAACTGAAAAGTCCCCTGTCAAACTAGTCTGAATCTGCTCCCGAATCCTCATCAGGTGGGGGTCCTCACTCTGTCTCTCTCGAATCCTGTCCAACAGAGTGGACTGCACGACTAGAGACATAAGTCTAGCAGAGACCCCAGGGGACACAACCTCGAGCTCTAACCGCCTCATCTGCTCAAGTAATGGCGCCTGATCGGTGATCATCAAAGATAGACTCTGTACTGCTCTCCTGCTCAGGGCATCAGCAACCACGTTGGCCTTACCAGGATGGTATAATATGTCTACATCGTAGTCCTTTAACAATTCCAACCATCTGCGCTGCCTCAAGTTGAGCTCCTTCTATGTGAACAGGTATTTCAAGCTCTTGTGGTCGGTGAAAATCTCGCAGTGCTCCCCATACAGGTAGTGGCGCCATAACTTTAGTGCGAAAATCACTGCAGCTAGCTCCAGGTCATGGGTAGGGTAGTTCCTTTCATAATCCTTCAGTTGCCGAGAGGCATAAGCGATTACCCTACCCTCCTGCATCAGCACGCAACCAAGTCCACTGTGCGATGCATCACTGTATATCACGTATCCTTTCCCCATAACAGGCAGGGAAAGGATAGGAGCCGATATCAATCTGTTCTTTAATTCCTCAAAGCTCCTCTGGCAATCCTCACTCCAAATAAACTTAATCCCTTTTCGCGTCAGACGAGTGAGGGGTGTGGAAAGTTTTGCAAAACCTTCCACAAACCGACGGTAATATCCAGCTAAGCCCATAAAACTGCGGACCTCTGATACCGTCGTCGGTCGGGGCCAATCCCGAACTGCCTCAATCTTCACCGGGTCTACTGCTACTCCTGCGGCTGATATCACGTGGCCCAAAAAGACCACCTCCCGAAGCCAAAATTCGCACTTAGATAACTTGGCATACAACTTCCTCTCTCTCAGAAGTTGTAGCACAATCCTCAAGTGCTCCTCGTGCTCCACATCGCTCCGGGAGTAAACCAGGATATCATCAATAAAAACAACGACAAACCGATCCAGGTATGGTCGAAAAATCCTATTCATTAAATCCATAAAAGCAGCAGGGGCATTTGTCAATCCAAAAGGCATGACGGTGAACTCATAATGCCCATACCGCGTCCTGAATGCCGTCTTTGGGATGTCCTCGGCCTTCACCTTCAATTGGTGGTAACCAGACTGTAAATCAATCTTGGAGAAGACACAAGACCCTTGCAGCTGATCAAATAAGTCATCAATGCACGGCAAAGGGTACTTGTTCTTGATGGTCACTTTATTCAGCTCTCGATAATCAACACATAGTCGAAGTGAACCATCCTTCTTCTTCACAAATAGCACCGACGCTCCCCAAGGCGATACACTCGGTCTCACAAAACATTTGTCCATTAAATCTTGAAGTTGCGCCTTTAACTCCCGCAGCTCAGCCGGTGCCATTCAGTAAGGAGCCTTAGAGATTGGCGCAGTTCCTGGGACTACGTCAATCAAAGACTCAACCTCCCTATCCGGCAGCATGCAAATCAGCTCTGGAGGAAACACATCCGGGAACTCGTGGACAATAGGGATATCCGTGAGTCCCGGTGCCGCCGTAGGCTCCTTAACCACAGAAGCCAAAAAGGCCACGCATCCACTGCGCATCATCTGCCTCGCACGGGAAGTCGAAACTACCGAGGCGAAGAAAGCACTCTGGCACCCCCTGTAAACAAACACCTCCTGGCCTGGCTCGCTAAAAGTAACAGTCCTCGCGGCGCAATCAATCGTCGCGAAATAGCGAGCCAGCCAATCCATCCCCAGTACAATGTCGAAATCTCGCAGCTGACTAAGGACCATCAGGTCCGCTGGCAAAATCCAAGACTCAAGCTGTACAGGGCAAGACCAACAACACTCCTCTACAATCAAAATATGCTCAGGAATCCGTACCTCTAATGCATGTGGCAACCGACCTAACTTTAGTCCATGAGATGATGCAAATGCTCTACTGATAAAAGAATGTGATGCACCAGTATCAAATAAAGTGCGAGCTCTAGTACCGAAAAGTAAAATGATACCTGCCACCACGTGGTCGGCTACCGCGGAGTCCCCTACCTGGGCGGCGTAGACTCGCCCGCTCTGAGCTGGTGGTCGGTAGTCTGCAGGGTGGGAGGAAGGAGCCCTGCTCGCTGGAGCATAAGGCCGCTGTTGGGGCACCGAAGGGACTGATGCCGAGGAAGGAGCCGTCAACGCCGCAAAAGGGCAAGTAGCTCGCATATGACCAGACTGTCCACAGATATAACAGCGCCCCCACCGCTGATCGCAAGTACTAGGAAAGTGCTGCCCTCCACAGAAGACACATCTATGTGACGACTAGGGCTGTCGGGACTACTGCTGTGGCCTCCGAGACTGCTGCTGCTGCTGTCGCTGTGGCTGCCGCTGTGACCCCTGCTGCCGCGACTGTGACCTATGCTGCTGCGAGTGCTGCTGCTGTCGCTGGGGCTGCTGCTGCTGCTGCTGGTACTGTGGGGGTCTCTGGGATCCACCAGGCCCTCGCCGCTCCGAACGCCCACGGCCCGTAAACTGAGACGGTGGCGGTCGGGGCGGCCTCCAGGAACTGGCCTGTCCCCCATCGTCCGGCGCTGGTCGCTTCCTCTCAGAACTCTGAGCGACCAAGCCTCCACGTCTAGCGACAACATGATCTCCCCTCTCAACTCACTGCGCATGATCCACTGCCTCTGACAAAGTCTGAAGCCTCTGGGCATGCACCAAGGTATAGATCTCTGGGCGCAGACCCGTCTCAAATAGCTCCACCTGGTGCGGTCCATCCCTGGCAATATAGGGTACGCAGTTGAGCAACTGCGTGAACTCCTGGAAATAGTCCCACACTGTCCGGTCACCCTGCTGAAGATTCTTCAAATCATCTTCTAGCTTTTTCTGCACGCTCGTGGAGAAATAAGTATCCAGAATCATCCGTCTAAACTCAGACCAAGGTAGCTGTCGGGTAATCTGGAACTCCAAAGGCTCAAGCCGACGCCACCAGGCATCTGCATCCCCCTCTAGACAATGTACTGCCATATGCACTCTGAATCTGTGGTCAATGAAGAAGTCCCGAAATAACTTCTCCACTGCTGCCAGCCACGATCCTATCTCCCATGGGTGAGTGCTCCGCCCAGAGAACCGAGGTGGTCCTCGCTGACAAAATGGGTGAGTTTGTCAGCAAACTCCTGCTCCTCCGCTGGGGTCAAAGGCCTGATCACTTCCTGAGCCCCACTGCTCGACGACGGTGCCGTAGGGACTGGTGGAATAGCCGGCGGTACAACTGGTGGTACAGGGGCCTCTACAGTAGTAGGGGGAGGTGCCCCAACCTGGGCAAGCAACTGTTCAAACCTCTGCTCCTGCCGGCGGTGGCTCTCTGCCAACTAGGCCACAATGGCCCTTAGCTCACTAATCTCTGATGGCCCGGACTGCTCCGGCACCTCCGGGGGTGTAGGAGTACCCCGGGTAGGAATCTGCCGCCTAGGAGGCATCCTGCCACACAAGAAACCAAGGGTCAGTAAACAAAACCACTCTCGACCCAATCCAGCGAAAGTCATGGACATCCCCCTATTTCTGTAACCTTATGTTGTCTGCAGCCAACATAATAGTCCACCAGAAATAGGCTATGCCAGTCCCTCTCCACTCACAGGAAGAGTTTAATAATAAATTGCCGACTTTCGCAAAATGTCGCGTCACTCACGCCCTGCCTTCTAGGGTCTGCCAAAAGCCTAGGGTTTCCTAAGTCCCAACTGACCTATCCCTAAGCTCTGATACCAACCTAATCTGTCACGCCCCGGGTGTAAACCAGAACCCGGGCTCGTCCACAGATCTGCCGTGCACACGGTATTTCCCGTGTACACGAAGCGCTGGTAACCTGCTCAGATATAAATGAAATAATAAAGGAGCATAAAAGCAGAGCTAAACTAAAACTAGTACATCTCAGACAAATGCTGAAAATAAAAGTACAATAAACTCTCATATATACATGTGTCTCTCCCAGCTCACGAAATAAATACAAGTAGCTGGCTGAAGCCAGACCCAAAATAAAAGGAAAATACAACCGTCTGAGTGTACAGGGGATACATCAAAACTACTAAACTCAGTATCGGGGAAGTATCTAGCTAATCAGCAATCCTCTTACCTCGATCCAGGGCAGAGGGTCCCGCAGCTCCAGCAGAAGACTCTGCAAAACAAAGGGGAAAAGAAAAGGGAAAACAGTGGGGGGTGAGAACTACTATAAAAACAGTAGCCTCCCCTAGTGGGTAGACCTCAAACTCAGACATGCCCACTAGGACTACCAGAGGCGAAAGTAAAACAAAGGTGGTAAGCCATAAGTAAAACTACTGATGAAAAAGCTACCACTAATATGCCTCTAAAATGCCCAGCTAAAAGAATAGCTAAAGGTATGCGTCAGAATGTCAAAGCCTGCCTGACCAAACCCAATCAATACACCAGTAAACACTGGTACTGCCTGCTCTGCTGTCAACTCAAGAACCCAATATCTGATCGGCACACGGCACGATCCCAAAGTATCCAATCGACCGGCACATGGCTCGACCCTAAGCCTACTCCGGAGTGGCACTCGAGGGGAGCGACCCACACGAGTAAAGTATGTATCCATATGTCACGCCCCCGGGGGTTTTTGGGTCTATCAAAGCGGAAATTCGTGTGTATCTTTTTTTTTTTCTGAACAAGGTACATTAAACCTCATCCCCGGTGCGTGCCAGACCGCCACATACACAAAATTCTCCCTGTCCGCGGACAGAGTCTCCTTTGTATATGCACGGCGTCTCATTTACAACAACATACAACAATCATCAACCATCAACCATACAATAGACATTCAACATCAAGCGGAATATTAAAGCGGCATCAATGTTTAGAAAGGATAAAGCCAGCAATTGCAAAACCCGTGCCCACACGGCACTTCGTTTTGAGAAAACCCTTTTCGAAATCATTTGGTTTATCATGAAAACATGCCGCATAAGAAACATCATCAGAAGAACCAAACTATAAAGGTACAACTCATCCACAGTGCCAAGTAATACATGTCCACGAATATTTCTACTCACAAGCAAATTAACTAACATGCGTAAAAGAGATGAGATAATGATAATAACCAAGCGTTCTGACTACGGTCCTCGCGACGCAGTCTCAACAATCTCCCGGGTAACGCCCCTCGTAGCGCCTGTCACGGAGTGGGTAAAGTCAGTGACAAACAAAGTAGATGTCTAACAACAATAAGGAATAAGGAGCAAACCGGAAACACCGTAACCATTTCGCTAAAAACCCTGCACATATTAAGCTGGGCCCCGACCCCAGATTTATCAATTTAATTGGGCACCAACCCCAGAATATTTATCGGAGAGACCAAAGTCTCCCCTCGTGCGCAAGCACTCCTTTGATGCATTTAACCCCTTCCACGGTGCTGGTGTGCTATTCCCAGCGGGCGCGAAGGGGTCCTCACGGCTCCCACCCCTTTGTGAGGAACACGGGTCATACAAGACCACTCTTCCGGAAAAGTACACCCATGCGGAGGCCAATCCTGTCACGCCCCGGGTGTAAACCAGAACCCGGGCCCGTCCACAGATCCGCCGTGCACACGGTATTTCCCGTGTACACGAAGCGCCAAACCTGCTCAGATATAAGAGATAATAATAAAAGAGCAATAAAAACAGAGCTGAACTAAAACTAATACATCTCAGACTGAAGCTGGAAATAAAATACAATACATCTGTATAAATGATACATCTGTCTCTCCCAGCTCACCAAAATAAATACAACCTGCTGGCAAAAGCCAGTCCCAAATGTAAAAGTACAACCGTCTGAGGAAACCTGGGTACACCAACAGTCCAGCTAACACGCTCATCCTGCCTCGAGATCTACCTACTCAGCCGTCCTCTCTCCTCGACCCGCCGCTGAAAGCCCAGCAGCACCCGCAGAAGTCACTGCAAAACAAGGAAGAAGAAAAAGAGGAAAGAAGAATGGGGGTGAGAACTACTAGTAAACCAGTAGCCTCCCCTAGTGGGTAAAACCTCAAACTCTGACACACCCACTAGGCCTACCAGAGGCAAAAAGGAAAGAAGAGTGGTAAGAAATGAAACCGCTGCAAAAGGGAAATCTACCACTACTATGCCTCTAAAATACAGTCCTAGACTGGAATAACCGTATGCCACAATAACCAACCGTCCCAGAAAACCCAATCTGTACCGCCCTCATCATCGGGCAAGAAAGCCGCGCCGATGTGATAGCAAAATTCCTGCTACCGCCCTCATCATCGGGCAAATAAGCCGCGCCGATGTGATAGCAAACCTGTCCATAACCGTCCAACCCCGGCCTCCGAAGGGGATCTCGAGGGGAGCTACCCACACGAGTAAAGCACCACCGGGCAATAACCGCGCCGGTGTAATAAAAGCCTCACCGGGCAATAACCGCGCCGGTGATAAAAGCAGGATTGGATCACAACTATAAAGCCCCCAGTGGAACACAACCCTCCACTAAAAGAAACTGATTCCCAATCAGATGCAAGAGTAACCATCCGGTCAATCGCCCAATATCCGCGATTGCCACAATACCCCACAATCCACGAACAGGTCTAACAACCGACCTTCGGTCAACCGCCCAATATCCGCGGTCGCCGTAATAACCCACAATCACAATCATGTCCCACATCCGACATCTGATCAACCGCCTACTATCCGCGGTTGCCACAAAACCCTCTAGTCCATAATCATGCCTTATCACCGATGTCCTATAACCGACATCCGGTCAACCGCCCAATATCCGCGGTCGCCGCTAAAACCCATGATCCATAATCCAGGCCCCGGCTACACTATCCCAAACCCCTGCTCAAACCCGAGCAAACCCACCTGACTAACGAAAAGGAGAAAGAAGCAAACAAGGTTTCTCCTAAGTCAAGTTCCAGCATGAAAGTGTAGCGATAAAAGATGGCCTACCTAGATGTCCAAACAAGCATGCAAGTGTTCTCAAGGAAATAAAGAAAAAGGCGACCAATAGTGGTTCCACATGTGTAACAATTAATAGATCCGCATAGATATAACCATCATGCTAAAACATTATCCAACCACACATGTCTATGATCCATGATAAAGCGTCACTATCCACCTATGCATGTCATAAAGTCCTCAAATAGTACCAACCACTAACAGGATAATCATAAAGCCCATGATAAATAATCCAATCCACATGCAAGGTTAAACGCTAACATTCCATCCATACAAACATGTATAAGTCCCAACCACTATCAAATATCCACAATAGTAATTTCCATAGGAAAAGCTCACAATTTATATCACTTAAGCATGCATGTCCAAATAAAGGGATCACTCTAATATTCCTAGTGAGCATGTCAAAATAGAGGTAAACAACAACCACCCACCTCGATCGCTAATTCCAAGTCCAAAAAGTGCTCTCGCCCAAACCGATAGGCCGCCGCGATCGCTGCACAAAATTCCCAAAAGAACATACATAATTAACTTACAATGCTCACACAAATCTGCCCCAAACACAACAGTCCACAGTTTCCCTGTTTTTACCTACGAGAAATGCCCGGAAAATTCCAAGAAAAATACCGTCACGATCCTCGCGACGAACCCGTCGAAATGACTACCTGCACGCTCAAATCCGAGTTTCCTACACTGAGAAACAAATCTGACAAGGGAACCACCCCGAAATAAACTGCTCTCAAAAACTGAACCACAAGATTCTGTAAACAGGGATATTCACCTTCGGGGAAAATTTCAGAAAATTCCAAGAAAATTTGGGGATATTCCTCGTGACGTGTAGATGCAAAACGCCTCTTGAATCGCCCCAATCCGATGCCTGTGCGCGAAGATATCGCCAAAATACCGCTCCGCTGTCCCAAAACTCCGCCCCAGAAAATGAGGTCACAAGATGATCCGAAAAACCCATGAAATGCTCGGAATGGGAAAAACCAGTAAACATGGGAAACGTAGCCCTACCTGTCTTGAAGCCAACGGCGTAAGAATCGCCTCATTCGGAGGTCGGAGTAAGCCGGGGGAGTCCTCGCACCGAAATGCGACGAAGAAGAACACAAACGAACGAGCGTCGCGCCGCGCCGTAAAAATGGTAACCTCGGGATGCGTGCCGCTGAAAAATCTGGAAATCTGCAGATGGAATCGCCACAGGGAGCGGAGCATTTCTTGTGAAGGTTGCACAGTGAAAATCCGCGCAGAGAAGAAGTTCTCTGCAAAAGAACTCGGCCTTAAATAGCTGGAAGAAAACAAATCTGAAAATACCCATTAAGTCCCAATTTCCGGGCGCTCCAACTTTCGGGCGGCTACAGTGTTGGGCCCGGCCCAACACTGTGCGCGCCCGAAAGCCCACCGGGCCTCCACGTCGCCCCCCGCACAGCGGACAGCCCTCTTGGCCATCCACTGCGCGACGCGTGGACCAACGCGGCGACGACACGTGGCGCGCACCCGGTCAACGCCCGCCTGCCGCGCCCACGTGCTCGCCTGACGCGCCGCCTGGCGCCCCTGCCAGGCACGGAACCCGAGGCCACCCGCACCCGGTCGGTGCACCGAGCGCCCAACACCGCACCAACCACCGGCCGCCACGTGTCCACCCCGGTCCACCGTGCGCCCCGCGCTCTCCGTAGACCGCGCCCCGCGGACCGGCCCACTCCCGAGCCGCCACGCGTCCAGCCCCCGGTGCACGCCTGCCGCGTGGACCGGGCGGCCCGCACCCCTGCCCGCCGCGCTGCCCGCGGCTGCTCCGCCGCTGCCCGCCGCCGCCGCCGCTGCCCGCCGGCGGCCGGAGACACTGTTCTGGCATGAACAGTACCCGATGCTCAAAAATAACAAGTGGGTAGTCCGTTTTGACCGTTTTCGCGCGCTGAATCCGAATTTGACGTCCATTTTGCCAAATTCCAACCCCAAAATTTGCCGATGGCATCCGGAAAGGTATTCCTTGGTCCAAACTTCGTGCTGAGTCCATTTTTAATATCCGCATCGCGCAAAACCACTTCTAACGATCCGACGGAGTCCATCGATCACCCACGTGATCCATTAAGCCCGAAGTCCGCCACTTGTGTCCAATTGGTGCACAAACACCTCCGACACACAAAACAGGCTCCCAGATGTCACCAATGACTCTACCACAGCTCTGCAGAGATCCAGGTCATCACATCCTCCCCCACTAAAAGAAAGTTTCGTCCTCGAAACTAAAATCAATCCTCAACCCGAAACCTCAACCAAATAGAGGGAGTAAATATCCAATCATCCACCACTCAAGCTCCCAAGGCTGTCTAATACCTCCTCTAGAGACTCGATACAACCCTCGGGTCTCTAACTAGAACAAAATAGAGGCGGGCATTCCAGAAAACCGCACCACCTCATCCAAGTACAGCTGGGCTAACCGCTCGAGCTACCAAGTAGTCTGCATCGGTACAAGCATCCGCTCCTCCCAAGGTCTCAGATAATCCAACCACAAGTCCATCGGCACAAATGCTCGATCCCAATACCTCGGTACCCCCAAGGGATCCTATATAAGCCCCCCCCAACTGATCACGTAGACTCTGCTCTCTAATCTCTAAACCGTCGGGATGTAGAAGCAATTCCCCGACTCTCCGGCATCAACACCCAGCCAAAAGTCTACTCATCCACAGCGAAACATCCGCCTCGCTCCCGAAGTCAAAACTATAGAGGCGAAGATAACCCTCAAGCAACCCAAGTACACCAACACCTCCGGGCCTGGCTCCCCAAGAAAACTGTCCTCGCGGCATAATCAACCGCCGCGAAAGAAAACTGAACCCGCCAGCCCAACAAGTACCACCACACCGACCGCTGTAACATATGTGCTCCGACTGTCTCAGAAATCCACTAACCTGGAAAAAGAAATCGGGAATGCCTCCACCGACTGATCTGTCCTCCATCACCCGGCGCCAAGCGCCTCAATCAGAACTCGCCTCAGGCGGTAGATCCCAATCCAAAGGAACTACAATACCACGCTCCACACCCGGCGCCTACTCCAATGAGGCGTCCTAAATCCGTACTGGAGGGACCCAATGAGTTACAAGGTATCCTGGCGCAATCCACTCTCAGACACTCATATCCTATGCGCCCCGTCCCTCTATACATGGAGCGTGCAGTTCAGCAACTGCGTTAACTCTTGCCATAAAGACCTTCAAGTACTCTCTATCCCCCACCGAACAAGACCCTGCCTCCAAGGGCTCCATACTCAATCCCACAAATCGGGGTGACTCATCCGCCAAAACTGGCTCACTCGATCAAAGCAATCCCACAGCTTACCCGCTGTCAACTGTCCACCCTACCTCGGTGCCCCAACACTAAACGTCGGCACGGAGGGGGCTACTCGCTACTCCGACAACTGTGCCACTGCGCTGATCCGACAACTGTGTCACCGCTCCGACAACTGTGCCACTGCGCTGATCCGACAACTGTGTCACCACTCCGACAACTGTGCCACTGCGCTGCTGATCTGCCTCCAACACACCTACCCTTCGGGTCAGGAGCTCTCAGACTCCAATCTGGGTATCCGGCCCGAAACAACCAGCTCAGACCCAACTGCCGCACCAAGGTGCACCCGGGTCAGGGCCCAACGTCGGGGAGACACCGCTCACCACGACAAAACCGCAAATCAGCACACCCCAAACACTCGACCCAATCTAGCGAAAGTCAAAGACATCCCTCTATTTTTGTAACTTTATGTTGTCTGCAGCCAACATAACTGTCCCACAAAAATAGGATATGTCGATCCCTCTTCACTCACATGAAGAGTCAAACAAATAAATCACCGACTTTCGCAAAGTGTCGCGTCTCTGACGCACTAACATCCTAGGGTCCGCCGAAAAGCCTAGGGTTTCCTAAGTCCCAAATGACCTATCCCTAAGCTCTGATACCACCTAATCTGTCACGCCCCGGGTGTAAACCAGAACCCGGGCCCGTCCACAGATCCGCCGTGCACACGGTATTTCCCGTGTACACGAAGCGCCAAACCTGCTCAGATATAAGAGATAATAATAAAAGAGCAATAAAAACAGAGCTGAACTAAAACTAATACATCTCAGACTGAAGCTGAAAATAAAATACAATACATCTGTATAAATGATACATCTGTCTCTCCCAGCTCACCAAAATAAATACAACCTGCTGGCAAAAGCCAGTCCCAAATGTAAAAGTACAACCGTCTGAGGAAACCTGGGTACACCAACAGTCCAGCTAACACGCTCATCCTGCCTCGAGATCTACCTACTCAGCCGTCCTCTTTCCTCGACCCGCCGCTGAAAGCCCAGCAGCACCCGCAGAAGTCACTGCAAAACAAGGAAGAAGAAAAAGAGGAAAGAAGAATGGGGGTGAGAACTACTAGTAAACCAGTAGCCTCCCCTAGTGGGTAAAACCTCAAACTCTGACACACCCACTAGGCCTACCAGAGGCAAAAAGGAAAGAAGAGTGGTAAGAAATGAAACCGCTGCAAAAGGGAAATCTACCACTACTATGCCTCTAAAATACAGTCCTAGACTGGAATAACCGTATGCCACAATAACCAACCGTCCCAGATAACCCAATCTGTACCGCCCTCATCATCGGGCAAGAAAGCCGCGCCGATGTGATAGGAAAATTCCTGCTGCCGCCCTCATCATCGGGCAAATAAGCCGCGCCGATGTGATAGCAAACCTGTCCATAACCGTCCAGCCCCGGCCTCCGAAGGGGATCTCGAGGGGAGCTACCCACACGAGTAAAGCACCACCGGGCAATAACCGCGCCGGTGTAATAAAAGCCTCACCGGGCAATAACCGCGCCGGTGATAAAAGCAGGATTGGATCACAACTATAAAGCCCCCAATGGAACAAAACCCTCTACAAAAAGAAACTGATTCCCAATCAGATGCAAGAGTAGCCATCCGGTCAATCGCCCAATATCCGCGATTGCCGCAATACCCCACAATCCACGAACAGGTCTAACAACCAACCTCCGGTCAACCGCCCAATATCCGCGGTCGCCGTAATAACCCACAATCACAATCATGTCCCACATCCGACATCTGGTCAACCGCCTACTATCCGCGGTTGCCACAAAACCCTCTAGTCCATAATCATGCCTTATCACCGATGTCCTATAACCGACATCCGGTCAACCGCCCAATATCCGCGGTCGCCGCTAAAACCCATGATCCATAATCCAGGCCCCGGCTACACTATCCCAAACCCCTGCTCAAACCCGAGCAAACCCACCTGACTAACAAAAAGGAGAAAGAAGCAAACAAGGTTTCTCCTAAGTCAAGTTCCAGCATGAAAGTGTAGCGATAAAAGATGGCCTACCTAGATGTCCAAACAAGCATGCAAGTGTTCTCAAGGAAATAAAGAAAAAGGCGACCAATAGTGGTTCCACATGTGTAACCATTAATAGATCCGCATAGATATAACCATCATGCTAAAACATTATCCAACCACACATGTCTATGATCCATGATAAAGCGTCACTATCCACCTATGCATGTCATAAAGTCCTCAAATAGTACCAACCACTAACAGGATAATCATAAAGCCCATGATAAATAATCCAATCCACATGCAAGGTTAAACGCTAACATTCCATCCATACAAACATGTATAAGTCCCAACCACTATCAAATATCCACAATAGTAATTTCCATAGGAAAAGCTCACAATTTATATCACTTAAGCATGCATGTCCAAATAAAGGGATCACTCTAATATTCCTAGTGAGCATGTCAAAATAGAGGTAAACAACAACCACCCACCTCGATCGCTAATTCCAAGTCCAAAAAGTGCTCTCGCCCAAACCGATAGGCCGCCGCGATCGCTGCACAAAATTCCCAAAAGAACATACATAATTAACTTACAATGCTCACACAAATCTGCCCCAAACACAACAGTCCACAGTTTCCCTATTTTTACCTGCGAGAAATGCCCGGAAAATTCCAAGAAAAATACCGTCACGATCCTCGCGACGAACCCGTCGAAACGACTACCTGCACGCTCAAATCCGAGTTTCCAACACTGAGAAACAAATCCGACAAGGGAACCACCCCGAAATAAACTGCTCTCAAAAACTCAACCACAAGATTCTGTAAACAGGGATATTCACCTTCGGGGAAAATTTCAGAAAATTCCAAGAAAATTTGGGGATATTCCTCGTGACGTGTAGATGCAAAACGCCTATTGAATCGCCCCAATCCGATGCCTGTGCGCGAAGATATCGCCAAAATACCGCTCCGCTGTCCCAAAACTCCGCCGCACGGCTGCCGCTTCAATTGTTTGATAATAACACAATTATGCGAAAGGTTAAACTGTCCATCTACTTTGTTAGATAAATTGAGAGCACTTTAATGACGATAGATGCACTTACTGCACTGGTTGTATTTACAGCAACCGTACCCACCTATTTGGAGAGAGATCGGAACACTCGAATCTTTCGCGCACCCCCGCTGCGCGTCTGGACCTAAAGAAAGTCCGCAAGGATAACTATAGTTAGAAGCGTGTACTTACATCCGAAAACATAAGACCCAATTTACTCCTTTGTTTTTGACGGAAAAGTCCAACATTGTCCGGTTGACGAAACGGAATTCCCGAGCCACCCTCGCCGTCTGCCGGAGCCCCGCGCGGTTCAGAACCGCGCGGCGTATCTCCGCGGACGATGCCCTCGCGGCGCGGTGCCCCGCGCGGGTTGCCCGTGCGACGGCCGCACGGTGCCCGCGCGGGTGCGGCCCGGCACGGCGCCCGCGCGGTTGCGGGTCCGTGCGGGTGCCGCCCGCGCGGCAGCCGCGCGGTGCCCGCACGGGTGCGGGCCCGCGCGGGTGCCTCCCGCGCGGCAGCCGTGCGGCGCCCGCGCGGTGCCCGCATGGATGCGGGCCCGCGCGGGGGCCGCCCGTGCGGCAGCCGCGCGGCGCCCGCGCGTTGCCCGCACGGGTGCGGGCCCGCGCGGGGGCCGCCCGCGCGGCGCCCGCGCGGTGCCCGCACGGGTGCGGGCCCGCGCGGTGCCCGCATGAATGCGGGCCCGCGCGGGGGCCTCCCGCGCGGCGGCCGCGCGGCGCCCGCGCGGTGCCCGCATGGATGCGGGCCCGCGCGGGGGCCGCCCGCGCGGCAGCCGTGCGGCGCCCGCGCGGTGCCCGCATGGATGCGGGCCCGCGCGGGGGCCCCCGCGCGGCAGCCGCACGGCGCCCGCGCGGTGCCCGCAAGATTGCGGGCCCGCGCGGGTGCCTCCCGTGCGGTAGCCGCGCGGCGTCCGCGCGGTGCCCGTGCGGTGCCGTCCGTGACCCTCCTCCGCGCGATGCCCTAGCGGCATCGCGCGCCTCCGCCGTCCGTTCCGCGCCTTTTCAAGGAGACGACGTCGGCGACGGTGACGGATACGACGGAGAAAGCAAGAAACCAAGAACTCAACGAAAAAGACAACGAACAGAATCTCAAATAATTTAAATAAATTATTTTACTAACCGAAGATCGACGGAAAGGTTGTCCGGTCGTGTTCTTGTCTTCGGTTCGGCGTCCGGGAAGATCGGGCTCCTTCTCTTTCTCCTTTCCCTTTCTTCCGGCTAGGGTTTCGTCTTTTCCTTTTTTCCCTTCTCTCCGATTAGGGTTTTTATTTTCTTTTCTTTTCCTTTCCGATATTCGGGATCCCTTATATAGTCGTACTTTACCTTTAATTAATTCCTCTTTAATTCGTACGTAAGAGAATTAATTAATTTTCCGTCTGGGATAATTAATTAACTAATTAATTATCCCCCATGAGATAAACCACCTTATCTCTAACGGGTGCAAGATATTTAGCACGGATTCCGATGCACGACTAATTACCGTATCACTTTGAATCCCGTTCAGGGGGTTTCCGATATCGGATTTCAGATCCGATCGCGCCATCGGCTTTCTTTTTCCGCGCACAATCGCGGAAAAATACTAGCGTCCCACAATGGCCAACTTCAAGAATTGAATAATTCTATTTCACTATAAGGCTTAAATGACTACACGTAAGTCAAAAATACCCCGAAAGACCGGATCACTACACCATAAGTATCTGGTATAGTAGGACTGGATCAAGACTCTAAGTAAGTGGGTAAGACCATCCACTAAGGAAGCCCGATCCCTCACCTCCAATCTGATGCAATAATAATAACAATAATAATAATCATCCGGTCAACCGCCCACAGTCCGCGGTTGCCGCAATACCCAACCATCAATCCCCATCTGTCCCAAACTCCGAACATTTGACTATACTATCCCAGACCTCTCTCGAACCCGAGCACACTATCCCCTAAGACTAGACGACAGGAGAAAGAATAAAAAGCATGGTTTCTCCTAAGTCAATTCCAGCATGATAGTGTAGCAGAAAAAGGTGGCCTATCTAGGTGACTATACAAGCATGCAAAAGTCCTTTACTTAATAAAATGATCTCAGTGTTCTAATTCTTAAATGAATTACAGTATGCCTTTGTTTGAATATCTGAAGTACTAACATGCCATAAGCTAATTCATACACATGCATAAGTCCCCCAATTATACATAAAGCATGATATGGTTTTAGCCTATTATTACCAAAAGGTTTAAACAATTTATCCTTTTCCAAGAAATATTAATTCACTAATTACTAGTCCTCTAAAGATGCAAGTGCTAACAACCAATCAATACTTTCATACAAGCATGCTAAGTTCATCCCACTGATACAACTATCAACATGATATAGGAACATCTCTTAGTATGCCCAGTGGGTGATCAAAAGTAAGAGGTGACAACGGTACCCACCTCGGCGCTAAATCCCTGTCCCAAAAATGAAGTCCACGCTCGGTCAAAACGGTCACCTCGATACTGCACAAAATTCCCCAGAAGAACATACATAATTTAATCACACAATGCTTCACAAAATCTGTTCCAAAATACATCAGTCCAAAGTTGCCCTGTTTTCACCTACGAAAAATACCCGAAAAAATCCACGAAAAATATTGTCGCGAGCCTCGCGACGAACCCGTCGAAACAAGTACCTGCACCTTCAAATTCGAGTTTCCTACGCTAAGATATAAATTCGGCAAGGGAAACACCCCAAACAAAACTGTACAAAATTTCAGTACCCATGAACTCAGGGAGAAGAGAATTTTCACCTTTGAAAAATATCCAGAGAAATATGAGAAAAATCCAGGAGATTCATTGCGAAATGTAGATGAAAAATGCCTTCTGAATCACCTCGATCCGACGTCTGTATGCAAAGATATAGCCAAAACACCACAGTGCTGTCCAAAAATCCGTGAAGAAAAATGGGTCAAATGGAAGCTCAGAAAACTCCAAGGTCAGCAAGGAAAACGAGGAAGCTCGAAACAAGAAAGTTGGAGTCCTACCTGTCGTGAGTCCAACGGCGCGAGAATCGCCTAAATCGGAGGTCGGGGTGAGCTGGGGGAGTCCGCGCACTGAAAAGGGACGAAGCGGGTCGCCGGAGAACAAGCGTCGCGCCGCGCCGTAAAATCGCGAACCTCGGGATGCGTGCCTCCAAAAATCCTCAAAGTCCTCCAATGGATAGTGCACTGTGTGAGGGAGATTTCTTCTGAAGAAGCCACAGTGAAGAAAAGCCCAAAAGAGTAGAAAAAAATGCATTGGGGACCTATTTATAGCCCAGCCCAATACACCTAAGTGGGTCGGATTCGGGCGCGCAATTCGGATGCCCGAATCCGAAAAGCCCGGTCGCAGCCTTCCCCTCCGACGCGCCCGATTTGCCCAGGTGCTGCCACGTGTACACATAACACGGGACAGCAATGCAAGTGGCCCCGCCGCGCGCCACGCGTCCCCCCGCGGTCAGCGGGGGTAGGTACGGCCCGCCAACGGTGCGCTGACGCGTGGCGCACTCGAGTGCGGTCGACAGCGCGCCTGGCGCCTCTGCGCGCGCGCCGTCCCGAGGCGCCCCTCCATGCACACCGTGGACCACACCTTCGTGAGCCAGCCAATGCCAGGCCGCCACGTGTCCTTGCACCCGGTCCACAGAACCCGCACAAACCCACTGGTCCGCGCCGCGTGCGCCGGCCATTCCGGGCACGCCACGCGTCCACCGCCCGCGGTCCATGCACCGCCGCGCCTCCCCGTGGACCTAGCTGCGTGAGCCGGCCAATGACAGGCCGCCACGTGGCTCAAGCTGGTCCACGGTCACCTCCCATGCACCGAAAGTCCCCGAAAACTTCCGGAAGCCCGTTTTTTGTCATCCGGACTCCAAATTTAACAAGCAAATAGCTGTTTTCAAACGTTTTTCCGCGCTGAATCTAAATCCAACCTTAGTTTGGCCCAAAACCTTTTCTAAAATCTGGCAAATACAGCCGAAGGCCAAATCAGCTAACAATGTCATACAGGGTCCATCTGTGGCATCCTTTTGATGCACCATGGGCCAGACACACCAACACTAGGTGTTCTACACAGTGGATTCATCGAAAAGGTTGCATGGGAAATCTGGACCACTACATTTGCAGTTATCGCGACGGCGACTTCCTTCTTGGGCGAGAGTGTATTTTGGACTTGGATTTAGCGATTGAGGTGGGTGTTGTTGTGAACCTCTTATTTTTGACTACCCACTAGGCATATTGGAGTAATTCCTATGTTAATGTGTTGATTGTACCCTTTTGGATAAATATTGAATGCTTGTATGAGATTAAGGACATTATGTTAGTACTCGCCTTCATGTGGGTTTGGTTATTACAAGTGGAAATATCATGCTAAAAGGGAAGGCCAATTAATACCTTTTGAGTATTTATGTATGTGGTATAGGCAGACTTAGGTTATATTAGTAATTTATGTTCTTATGCATTTACTAATATCCTGGAATAGCATGTTCTAATAAATGTAAGAACATCGAATGTCACGCCCCGGGGTCGAAACTGCGACCCGGGCACGCCAACAGATCCGCCACCTATGCAAAATCCCGCATAGGCGAAGCGTCGAACCTGCAAAAGATAGTACTATAGCTACGCAAATATCAGAGCGGAAATAAAATGATGTAAAATAAAATCCAATCACCGTACAACACGAAATAAAGTACAACCTCCATCTCCTCAAATACAGATAATCATCGTACAATATCCATCTCCTCAAATACAGATAATCATCATACAATATCCTCAGTACAGCATCTCTCAACTATAAAAGGGAGAAACTAAAACTATAGTACATCAGTCTCTCCAAATACAAAAGATCCCTCTCAAAGTAAACAGTAAAAACCAGCTGACAGCTACAAGGAATCTCCAACCAGGAGATATAGCTACACTCCTCGGGCGGTAAGGATCTAGCTCGTGACTCCCTCGCCTCGAACGACGACCGAAAGATCAACAACTCCGGCAGAAGACTCTGCAAAACAGGAGGAAGAAAAGAGGGAAACAACAATGGGGGTGAGGACCACTAGTAAACCAGTAGCCTCCCCCTGTGGGTAAAGCCTCAAACTCCGGCGTACCCACTAAGTCTACCAGAGGCAAGAAAAGGAATAAGTGGTAAAGATGTAAACAGAACTGCTGAATAAAGGGAAACCACCACTAGTATGCCTCTAAATGCAATACCGAAAGAAATGACTGTATGAATGCATCAGGAAACAGTATCTGACCAAATAAACCCAATCTAGCCACCAGTAAAACTGGTACTCCCTGCTCTGCTGTCGAACGCAAGAACTCAGTAGGGGACCAGCACACAAGGCTCGAAATCCCAATCAGATGGACCGGTACCTATCACGGTCTAAAGCCTACTCCGGAGTGGCACTCGAGGGGAGCGACCCACACGAGTAAAGTAACCCTGTCATGCATATCTCAATATAGCGGGACTGGATCAAGACTATGATCAAAGTGGGAAACTCTGTCCTCTAATAAAACCCCGATCTGATGCAATGGTACTCAATAAGTGGGAAACACCATCCACTAGAAAAATCTGATACCCAATCTGATGCAATTGTACTCAATAAGTGGGAAACTCCATCCACTAGAAAAATCTGATACCCAATCTGATGCATAAGTGAACATGCGGTCAACCTCCCAATGTCCGCGGTCGCCGCAACACCCCACAAGACCAAAATTTGGTAAAGTAATCAACATCTGGCTAACCGCCTAATGTCAGCGGTTACCACAATAACCCACAATCCACAATCGGGTAAAATAATCAATATCCGGTCAACCGCCTACTGTCCGCGGTTGCCGCAATAACCCACAAATCCAACATCAAGTACACCCTGTCTCCGACCCTAAGGTCCCCGCTACACTATCCCTAAACTTCTGCTCGAACCCGAGCAACATGACTCGAAAGTCTAAATAAGAAGGAGAAAGGAAACAATCATGGTTTCTCCTAAGTCAAAACCCAATATGATAGTGTAGCAATAAATAGTGGCCTATCTAGATGTCCAGACAAGCATGTAAAAGTCCTCATGCAAGATGAAAGAGAGAATATCAAATAACAGTTCCACATGTGTAACAAATAATAAATCCACATAGATATAACCATCATGCTAAAATTATCAGTCAACTACACATGTATATAATCCATGATCCATAATAAATCCCAAAGTGGTACCCGCACTTAGATATGTCATCATGTCCCAATAATTAGTCCATTCAACCAACTTTCATAAAATCTATGTGCTAATATGGCATGTTAATTATCACTATTAAATATGTCCCCGCAATCATGTTTCCACAACAATATTATCCCAATAATATTCCCAACATGCTATGTCCACAAAATTAATCTCAAATGATAGGCTCACATTTATATCTGTCAATCATGCATGGTAATCAATCAATATGTCCAATAGAGGGCTTCTCTAATAAACTTAGTGAGCAAGTCAGAAGTTGAGGTATGCAACAACCCCCAACCTCGATCGCAGAGCACGTGAAGCACAGCCCAAGTACGCCCTCACTTCAGGTAATCTCGGCACACTACACGGTAATCCAAACGGCGTCCAAAAATGCACAATTACCCGGTGTCCAAAAATCAGTCCCGAAAATGGCTAAATTTCACCTATGAGATGAACTCGAAAATATCCAGAAAAATAACCGCTGCGATCATCGCATCGAGCTGATCGAAACGAGTACTCGCACGTTTCGATCCGATACCTGTAGGTCAAGTTACAAATAAAACACCGCGGTAAGCCGCAACGCTACACAACCAAAATCCTGTGGCAAACAGTCCAAGGAAAGCTTAATTATCACCTTCGAATCAATCTCCAAAAATCCCAAAAAAATCACCTCTGTTTTCCTCGCGACGAGTAGATCCAAATCGAGTATTTATACGCCTTGATCCGATGCTCGTAGACTGAGATATAAAATCGACAAGCCTCCGCTGTCCAATATCTCACAGCAGAAAAGGGGTCACAAAAACACCTCGGGAACTGTGCCGAAAACTCGAAATGAGGTGAAACGATCAACACGGAAAACGAAGCCTTACCTCTTAAGAACACGTTGCTACAAAAATCGCCCAAAAATTCCATCGGAGTAGCCCAGAGGAGCTCTCAGACTGAACTATGATGGAAAAGCCCACTGTAAGAGAATCGTCGCAGTGCGCCGAATTGCAGATAACGCCGATGCCAAGGCCTCCGAAATTCCGGGGATCCACCATGAGATCAAGAACATCAAGGGAAACAAATTTCATATAGAGCTCTCCCTCTCATTCCCTCTCTAAAGCTCGAAAAAAGGAGAGAAAGAGGGAGAGGAGGAGGTATTTATAGGCCCACTCCAAACAATTGACTTAATGCCCACTGTGTCCCAAGTTCCGGGCGCTCGAACTGTTTCGGGCGCACACAGTGCGCCGATCCGGGCCGTCGATCCAGCGCCCGAATCCACCGGATTGCGCCACGTGTCCCCGAACAGCGAACAGCGGATCCGACCGCTCCCGTTTTGCCGCGTGGCCCGCGTGGTCAACGCGGTAGGTAACGCCCGCCAATGGCGGGCCGCCACGTGGCGCCCGCGTGCGCCACGTCGCCGCCATGCCCGCCACGCCAGCCGGCCGCCTACCAACCGCCGCCTGCCACGCCACCTGCCCCGCCGCACGCGCACACTGACGCACCCAATCCCCGCGCGCCACGTGTCAGGCCCCGAGCTCGCTGCACCCGGTGCACATACTCCGTGCACCCGACGAACCACAGACTTCCACGTGTCCACCTCTCAACCAATAGAAAACCGCCACGTGTCACACCACCAGCCTGCACCCCCGCGCCTGCCCGCCCGGCCCTGCCCGGCCTGCCCGCGCACACCCTGCGTGCGCCGCGTCCACTGCACCGAACCAATGAAGAGCTGCCACGTGTCCCCACTCCGGTCCACCGTACACCCCGCGCTCTCCCGTGAACCGAGCGCGCTGTGCCCGCCAATCCGATGCTGCCACGTGTCATGACGGCGGTCCACAGCCTCCCCCATGCACCAAAATGCACCAGAAACTTCCGGGTCTCCGTTTTTGGGCGTCTGGACTCAGAAAAATACAAGTAAATAGTCGTTTTTCATCATTTTTCCGCGCTGAATCCAAATACGGCCTCCGTTTTGCCCAAAGCTCCTCCCAAATTCGACGGGGGTATCCGAATACACTCGGGGTCCATTCAACGCACTAAGTCCATTTCTTGAGTCCGATTCGCACCCTAACACTCCCATATCCTAAGATAGTCCTCCAGAAGCCACTGACCAAGCCATAATCCCCCAATGAAGATCCGGGTCATCACATCCTCCCCCACTAAAAGAAGTTTCGTCCTCGAAACTAAAACAACTCAAAAGGGAGTCTCAAAACTAGGGTAGGTATCATCAACACCGTCTCCCGCTCCCAAGTCGCTACTCACTCCCCGGATTACTCCTCAACAACAATAACAACAACCAGTACGGCATGACCCGATGCGCAATCCTCTCATCACACGAGCCAGAATTTGCAACGGGCGTCCCTCGTACTCCAAACATTCACAAATCTCAAAAGGAGCAAGTCAATCACGGGCGAGGGTCCAAAGCACATCACCCCCGTGCTGATACGCGGAAAAACCTCAGGGACTCCGACAAAAGGCTGGGGGAAAAGGAGAGAAGAACAGTAAACACACACACCAACACCACACCCTGGTGCCAACTCGACCATGCAACCCAAAACACCCCCACGCGATCATCCAAGAAGGGAAGAAGCCTTAACAAGCCGGGGTCCTACCACTCGGTCACTCTCAAATCCTGACCATCCGAGTGGAACTGCTCCACCGCAGCTACCATCAAAGGAACCCCCAGGGACACAACCTCGAGCCCTATTCACTTCAGCAGTCCCCACACGCGCCAGCTACGAATCATCAAACTCAACCCCAAATAGCCTCCTGCTCCGGTATCGCCACCACAGTGGCCCTGTCGGGGTGATACTGGATGCTCGTCAATAATCCAACTGTAACTTTATAGCCACTATGGGATGCCATCACTATATCTCACAAACCATCTCCCATCACCGGTGATGCTAAATCGGCGATGGTATCAGTCTCATACCTATTCACAAGCTCTGATTGCACTATCCGGTCTAAAAGCTCATCACCCAACAATAATTGCCAGTCTCGGCCAGTCTCGAATAGCATCCATTATGGCCAGATTTCCA
>CM055069.1:37086725-37102909 GCA_029204045.2 Tillandsia leiboldiana
TGGGTGTGTCTGAGATTGAGGTTTTACCCACTAGGGGAGGCTACTGGTTTACTAGTAGTTCTCACCCCCATTCTTCTTTCCTCTTTTTCTTCTTTCTTGTTTTGCAGTGTCTTCTGCGGGTGCTGCTGGGCTTTCAGCGGCGGGTCGAGGAGAGAGGACGGCTGAGTAGATAGATCTCGAGGCAGGATGAGCGAGTTAGCTGGACTGTTGGTGTACCCAGGATTCCTCAGACGGTTGTACTCTTACATTTGGGACTGGCTTTTGCCAGCAGGTTGTATTTATTTTGGTGAGCTGGGAGAGACTGATGTATCATTTATACAGATGTATTGTATTTTATTTCCAGCTTCAGTCTGAGATGTAATAGATTTTAGTTCACCTCTGTTTTTATTGCTCTTTTATTGTTATCTCTTATATCTGAGCAGGTTTGGCGCTTCGTTGACGCGGGAAATACCGTGTGCACGGCGGATCTGTAGACGGGCCCGGGTTCCGGTTTACACCCGGGGCGTGACAAGGCTTTAGACCGTGACAGGTACCGGTCCATCTGATTGGGATTTCGAGCCTTGTGTGCTGGTCCCCTACTGAGTTCTTGAGTTCGACAGCAGACCAAGCACTACCAGTTTTACTGGTGGCTAGATTGGGTTTATTTGGTCAGATACTGTTTCCTGATGCATTCATACAATCATTTCTTTCGGTATTGCATTTAGAGGCATGCTAGTGGTGGTTTCCCTTTATTCAGCAGTTCTGTTTACATCTTTACCAATTATTCCTTTTCTTGCCTCTGGTAGACTTAGTGGGTACGCCGGAGTTTGAGGCTTTACCCACAGGGGGAGGCTACTGGTTTACTAGTGGTTCTCAACCCCATTGTTGTTTCCCTCTTTTCTTTCTCCTGTTTTGCAAAGTCTTCTGCGGGAGTTGTTGATCTTTCGGTCGTCGTTCGAGGCGAGGGAGTCACGAGCTAGATCCTTACCGCCCGAGGAGTGTAGCTGTATCCCCTGGTTGGAGATTCCTTGTAGCCGTCAACTGGTTTTTACTGTTTACTTTGAGAGGGATCTTTTGTATTTGGAGAGACTGATGTACTATAGTTTTAGTTTATCTCCCTTTTATAGTTGAGAGATGCTGTACTGAGGATATTGTATGATGATTATCTGTATTTGAGGAGATGGATATTGTATGATGATTATCTGTATTTGAGGAGATGGATGTTGTACTTTATTTCGTGTTGTACAGTGATTGGATTTTATTTTACAGCATTTTATTTCTGCTCTGATATTTGCGTAGCTATAGTACTATCTTTTGCAGGTTCGACGCTTCGCCTATGCGGGATTTTGCATAGGTGGCGGATCTGTTGGCGTGCCCGGGACGTAGTTTCGACCCCGGGGCGTGACAGATTAGGTTGGTATCAGAGCTTAGGGATAGGTCAGTTGGGACTGTAGAAACCCTAGGCTTGTGGTTGGACCCTAGGATGACTTCGTGGGAGTCGTGATTTTAGCGAGAGTCCTGATTGAGTTTTATACCTCTTCCAAGTGATGGGATGGGTGACAGGCATGTTTATTCTCCTAAGCAATTATGTTGGCTGCAGACAACATAATGCGGTGGAATGGTTGACATGCTCTAGACTCTCGCCAGATTGGGTCGAGTTTTGTTTTGTGCTGTGGTTCAGTTGGTCGTGGTGAGCTGTGTCTCCCCGACGCATTGTGCGGATTGGTGTGCACTCGTCGTAGCAGTGGAGCTTGAGCGGATTGTTTTGGGGCCGGATACCCGGATTGAGGTCAGAGAGCTCCGGACCCAGATGACAGGATTGTCAGAGGCTTATCAACGGCAGAGTGAACAGTTGGTCTGGGTGACGCAGTTGTCGGAGCAGTGGGCAGCCCGATAGTGGTTTTCTCTTGAGACCACCTGGTTGTAGTATCCTCAGCGGCAACGATTTCTGTGGCGCCGATAGAGCGAGTAGCCCCCTCCGTGCCAATGTTTAGTGCCGAGGCACCGAGGCGGGGTGGATAGCTGACAGTTGATGAGCTGTGGGACATCATCGATCGATGGAGCCAGTTTTGGCAGATGAACCACCCCGATTCATGGAATTGAGTTGGAGCCTTTGGAGGCAGAATCGTGGTTGGTGGTGATGGAGTGATCAATTGAGAGCCTCCCTGTGTTAGAGAGTTTATGCAGTTGTTGAATTGCGCGCTCTAGGTTTCGAGGGACGAGGCGCATAGGATATGTGTGACTGGGAGTGGATTACGCCAGGATACCTTTCAGTTTAGTTGTTTCCTCCGTTACGGATTATTGACACCTCGATGGTGTAGGCGTTGTGTTTGGAGCGTGGCACTGCAGTTCCTTTGGATAGGGATCTGCTGCCAGCGGCGAGTTCTAGATATTGGTGCTTGGCGCCGGGTGATGGAGGACAGATCGGCTGGCAGAGGCATCTTCGATTTCCTTCTCCAGGATCGTGGATTTCTGAGACTTTAGGGGTCGGGTGGACCCCGATGGCAGCATCAGCATTTTTATCAGAGTGGCGCAGCGGTAGCGTGGATTGGTTATCAGCGGACGACCACATTCGTCACCCCAGTGTGAGCAGAGACAGAGGTCGTGCTCCCTATGTGGATAGTCTTGATTTTCAGGCAGACTGAGCGACGACCACTTGCGTCAAGCGGATGAGTCTGTGCCGCCCGGTTGGAGGGCGCCACGATAGTGAATCGAGTGTCGCAGGTGTGATTTCATCACAGCAGTCGGAGTTAGAGCATGTTGCATTCCTGCATGGACTAGAGGCAGATTTGTTACCACGTGCACTAGAGGTACAGGTTCCTGTTGGTGTGGTGCATGTGGAGGAGGCTTGTGGATCATGTCCAGTACAGTTAAGACCTCGAGTTGTATCGGCAGACTTATTGGTATTTGTGTCAGTTCGGTGTTTTGACCCAGTGCGTGGGATTGGTTGTCATAGTGCCACATGATGTTTGACTGCGGAGAAAGAAGGTTATGATCTTCTGCGAGGCAGACATTATAGGCTTGTTTGTTGAGACAGTTAGAGCACACAGGTTGCAGCGACAATGCGAGAGGTGCCTACGGCGGCACCGGGACTCAAGGATATTCCTGTTGTCGTGAGATCCCGGGTGTGATCCCACCTGAGCTGATGATGATGTCGCCGATTAGGGAGGTTGAGATTGCGATTGACGTGGTTCTGGGAACCGCGCCAACCCCGATAGCACCTCATTGGATATCACCTGTGGAGCTGAGAGAGCTGATGGCGCAGTCGCAGGATCTGAGGGATCGAGGTATGTTCGACCTTGTGCCACCCCGTTGATACACGGTAGTGATGTCCCACCGTTGATACACGGTGGTGATGCCACGTCGTTGATAAACGACAGTGAGGGTTCTTGTGTGGGGTGACCGCAGGTAGGTCTGGGTATTATTTAGGACCTTTTGATGGAGTTATACTCCGGTAGTTGTTTGCTTAGGATGCATGTATCTTTTTGGAATCTTACAGCTAAGTATTTTCGCCAAGATAGTGTTCAGGACACGATAGGGGCATTATGAGTACAGTGAGGCCAGATGGAATGACTAATGCCCTGTCGCCTTTAAGATTTGAGGAATCGTGTGTTCCTACTGCACTTGGAAGGATTATTGGCGATATTCTCCCGGGATATTTTGATTTACCCCCTCTTTGTGTGATTTAGAGCTTGTGGAGCACTTGCAGATGGTGTGACAAGGTCTCTGAGGAAGAAGCTATATGCCAAGTTGTTGTGGCACAAGTTTTAGCTTCGAGAGCATATCTTCTGGGATTACATATTCTAGCCATAAGGGGCAGCGGTGGAAATCTGGCCATAATGGATGCTATTCGAGACTGGCCGAGACTGGCAATTATTGTTGAGGTGATGAGCTTTTAGACCGGATAGTGCCAGCAGAGCTTGGTGAATAGGTGATGAGACTGATACCATCGCCGATTTTAGCATCACCGGTGATGGGAGATGGATTTGTGAGATATAGTGATGCCTCCCATAGTGGCTATAAAGTTACAGTTGGATTATTGACGAGCATCCAGTATCACCCCGACAGGGCCACTGTGGTGGCGGATACCCGGAGCAGGAGAGCTATTTGGGGTTGAGTTTGATGATTTCGTAGCTGGCGCTGTGTGGGACTGCTGAAGTGAATAGGGCTCGAGGTTGTGTCCCTGGGGGTTCCTTTTGATGGTAGACTGCGGTGGAGCAGTCCACTCGGATGGTCAGGATTTGAGAGTGACCGAGTGAGGACCCCGGCTTGTTAAGGCTTCTTCCCTTCTTGGATGATCGCGTGGGGGTGTTTTGGGTTGCACTGGTCGAGTTGGCACCAGGGTGTGGTGTTGGTGTGTGTGTTGTACTGTTCTTCTCTCCTTTTCCCCCAGCCTTTTGTCGGAGTCCCTGAGGTTTTTCCGCGTATCAGCACGGGGGTGATGTGCTTTTGGATCCCTCGCCCGTGATTGACTTGCTCCTTTTGAGATTTGTGAATGTTTGGAGTACGAGGGACGCCCGTTGCAAATTCTGGCTCGTGTGATGAGAGGATTGCGCAATCGGGTCATGCCGTACTGGTTGTTGTTATTGTTGTTGAGGAGTAATCACGGGGAGTGAGTAGCGACTTGGGAGCGGGAGACGGTGTTGATGGATACCTACCCTAGTTTTGAGACTCCCTTTTGAGTTGTTTTAGTTTCGAGGACGAAACTTTCTTTTAGTGGGGGAGGATGTGATGACCCGGATCTTCATTGGGGGATTATGGCTTGGTCAGTGGCTTCTGGAGGACTATCTTAGGATATGGGAGTGTTAGGGTGCGAATCGGACTCAAGAAATGGACTTAGTGCGTTGAATGGACCCCGAGTGTATTCGGATACCCCCGTCGAATTTTGGGAGGAGCTTTGGGCAAAACGGAGGCCGTATTTGGATTCAGCGCGGAAAAATGATGAAAAACGACTATTTACTTGTATTTTTCTGAGTCCAGACGCCCAAAAACGGAGACCCGGAAGTTTCTGGTGCATTTTGGTGCATGGGGGAGCTGTGGACCGCCGTCATGACACGTGGCAGCATCGGATTGGCGGGCACAGCGCGCTCGGTTCACGGGAGAGCGCGGGGTGTACGGTGGACCGGAGTGGGGACACGTGGCAGCTCTTCATTGGTTCGGTGCAGTGGACGCGGCGCACGCAGGGGTGCGCGGGCAGGCCGGGCAGGCCGGGCGGGCAGGCGCGGGGGTGCAGGCTGGTGGTGTGACACGTGGCGGTTTTCTATTGGTTGAGAGGTGGACACGTGGAAGTCTGTGGTTCGTCGGGTGCACGGAGTATGTGCACCGGGTGCAGCGAGCTCGGGGCCTGACACGTGGCGCGCGGGGATTGGGTGCGTCAGTGTGCGCGTGCGGCGGGGCAGGTGGCGTGGCAGGCGGCGGTTGGTAGGCGGCCGGCTGGCGTGGCGGGCATGGCGGCGACGTGGCGCACGCGGGCGCCACGTGGCGGCCCGCCATTGGCGGGCGTTACCTACCGCGTTGACCACGCGGGCCACGCGGCAAAACGGGAGCGGTCGGATCCGCTGTTCGCTGTTCGGGGACACGTGGCGCAATCCGGTGGATTCGGGCGCTGGATCGACGGCCCGGATCGGCGCACTGTGTGCGCCCGAAACAGTTCGAGCGCCCGGAACTTGGGACACAGTGGGCATTAAGTCAATTGTTTGGAGTGGGCCTATAAATACCTCCTCCTCTCCCTCTTTCTCTCCTTTTTTCGAGCTTTAGAGAGGGAATGAGAGGGAGAGCTCTATATGAAATTTGTTTCCCTTGATGTTCTTGATCTCATGGTGGATCCCCGGAATTTCGGAGGCCTTGGCATCGGCGTTATCTGCAATTCGGCGCACTGCGACGATTCTCTTACAGTGGGCTTTTCCATCATAGTTCAGTCTGAGAGCTCCTCTGGGCTACTCCGATGGAATTTTTGGGCGATTTTTGTAGCAACGTGTTCTTAAGAGGTAAGGCTTCGTTTTCCGTGTTGATCGTTTCACCTCATTTCGAGTTTTCGGCACAGTTCCCGAGGTGTTTTTGTGACCCCTTTTCTGCTGTGAGATATTGGACAGCGGAGGCTTGTCGATTTTATATCTCAGTCTACGAGCATCGGATCAAGGCGTATAAATACTCGATTTGGATCTACTCGTCGCGAGGAAAACAGAGGTGATTTTTTTGGGATTTTTGGAGATTGATTCGAAGGTGATAATTAAGCTTTCCTTGGACTGTTTGCCACAGGATTTTGGTTGTGTAGCGTTGCGGCTTACCGCGGTGTTTTATTTGTAACTTGACCTACAGGTATCGGATCGAAACGTGCGAGTACTCGTTTCGATCAGCTCGATGCGATGATCGCAGCGGTTATTTTTCTGGATATTTTCGAGTTCATCTCATAGGTGAAATTTAGCCATTTTCGGGACTGATTTTTGGACACCGGGTAATTGTGCATTTTTGGACGCCGTTTGGATTACCGTGTAGTGTGCCGAGATTACCTGAAGTGAGGGCGTACTTGGGCTGTGCTTCACGTGCTCTGCGATCGAGGTTGGGGGTTGTTGCATACCTCAACTTCTGACTTGCTCACTAAGTTTATTAGAGAAGCCCTCTATTGGACATATTGATTGATTACCATGCATGATTGACAGATATAAATGTGAGCCTATCATTTGAGATTAATTTTGTGGACATAGCATGTTGGGAATATTATTGGGATAATATTGTTGTGGAAACATGATTGCGGGGGACATATTTAATAGTGATAATTAACATGCCATATTAGCACATAGATTTTATGAAAGTTGGTTGAATGGACTAATTATTGGGACATGATGACATATCTAAGTGCGGGTACCACTTTGGGATTTATTATGGATCATGGATTATATACATGTGTAGTTGACTGATAATTTAGCATGATGGTTATATCTATGTGGATTTATTATTTGTTACACATGTGGAACTGTTATTTGATATTCTCTCTTTCATCTTGCATGAGGACTTTTACATGCTTGTCTGGACATCTAGATAGGCCACTATTTATTGCTACACTATCATATTGGGTTTTTGACTTAGGAGAAACCATGATTGTTTCCTTTCTCCTTCTTATTTAGACTTTCGAGTCATGTTGCTCGGGTTCGAGCAGAAGTTTAGGGATAGTGTAGCGGGGGACCTTAGGGTCGGAGACAGGGTGTACTTGAATGTTGGATTTGTGGGTTATTGCGGCAACCGCGGACAGTAGGCGGTTGACCGGATATTGATTATTTACCCGATTGTGGATTGTGGGTTATTGTGGTAACCGCTGACATTAGGCGGTTAGCCAGATGTTGATTACTTTACACAAATTTTGGTCTTGTGGGGTGTTGCGGCGACCGCGGACATTGGGAGGTTGACCGCATGTTCACTTATGCATCAGATTGGGTATCAGATTTTCTAGTGGATGGAGTTTCCCACTTATTGAGTACAATTGCATCAGATTGGGTATCAGATTTTCTAGTGGATGTGTTTCCACTTATTGAGTACCATTGCATCAGATCGGGGTTTTATTAGAGGACAGAGTTCCCACTTTGATCATAGTCTTGATCCAGTCCCGCTATATTGAGATATGCATGACAGGGTTACTTTACTCGTGTGGGTCGCTCCCCTCGAGTGCCACTCCGGAGTAGGCTTTAGACCGTGATAGGTACCGGGCCATCTGATTGGGATTTCGAGCCTTGTGTGCTGGTCCCCTACTGAGTTCTTGCGTGCGACAGCAGAGCAGGGAGTACCAGTTTTACTGGTGGCTAGATTGGGTTTATTTGGTCAGATACTGTTTCCTGATGCATATCATACAGTCATTTCTTTCAGGTATTGCATTTAGAGGCATACTAGTGGTTGTTTCCCTTTATTCAGCAGTTCTGTTTACATCTTTACCACTTATTCCTTTTCTTGCCTCTGGTAGACTTAGTGGGTACGCCGGAGTTTGAGGCTTTACCCACAGGGGGAGGACTACTGGTTTTACTAGTGGTCCTCACCCCCATTGTTGTTTCCCTCTTTTCTTCCTCCTGTTTTGCAGAGTCTTCTGCCGGAGTTGTTGATCTTTCGGTCGTCGTTCGAGGCGAGGGAGTCACGAGCTAGATCCTTACCGCCCGAGGAGGGTAGCTATATCTCCTGGTTGGAGATTCCTTGTAGCTGTCAGCTGGTTTTTACTGTTTACTTTGAGAGGGATCTTTTGTATTTGGAGAGACCTGATGTACTATAGTTTTAGTTTCTCCCTTTTATAGTTGAGAAGATGCTGTACTGAGGACTATTGTATGAATGATTATCTGTATTTGAGGAGATGGATATTGTACGATGATTATCTGTATTTGAGGAGATGGAGGTTGTACTTATTTCGTGTTGTACGGTGATTGGATTTTATTTTACATCATTTTATTTCCGCTCTGATATTTGCGGTAGCTATATTACTATCTTTTGCAGGTTCGAACGCTTCGCCTATGCGGGATTTGCATAGGTGGCGGATCTGTTGGCGTGCCCGGGTCGCAGTTTCGACCCCAGTGGCGTGACATTCGATGTTCTTACATTTATTAGAACATGCTATTCCAGGATATTAGTAAATGCATAAGAACATAAATTACTAATATAACCTAAGTCTGCCTATACCACATACATAAATACTCAAAAGGTATAATTGGCCTTCCCTTTTAGCATGATATTTCCACTTGTAATAACCAAACCCACATGAAGGCGAGTACTACATAATGTCCTTAATCTCATACAAGCATTCAATATTTATCCAAAAGGGTACAATCAACACATTAACATAGGAATTACTCCAATATGCCTAGTGGGTAGTCAAAAATAAGAGGTTCACACAACACCCACCTCAATCGCTAAATCCAAGTCCAAAATACACTCTCGCCCAAGAAGGAAGTCGCCGTCGCGATAACTGCAAATGTAGTGGTCCAGATTTCCCATGCAACCTTTCGATGAATCCACTGTGTAGAACACCTAGTGTTGGTGTGTCTGGCCCATGGTGCATCAAAAGGATGCCACAGATGGACCCTGTATGACATTGTTAGCTGATTTGGCCTTCGGCTGTATTTGCCAGATTTTAGAAAAGGTTTTGGGCCAAACTAAGGTTGGATTTAGATTCAGCGCGGAAAAACGTTTGAAAACAGCTATTTGCTTGTTAAATTGGGAGTCCGGATGACAAAAAACGGGCTTCCGGAAGTTTTCGGGGACTTTCGGTGCATGGGAGGTGACCGTAGGACCAGCTTGAGCCACGTGGCGGCCTGTCATTGGCCGGCTCACGCAGCTAGGTCCACGGGGAGGCGCGGCGGTGCATGGACCGCGGGCGGTGGACGCGTGGCGTGCCCGGGAATGGCCGGCGCACGCGGCGCGGACCAGTGGGTTTGTGCGGGTTCTGTGGACCGGGGTGCAAGGACACGTGGCGGCCTGGCAATTGGCTGGCTCACGAAGGTGTGGTCCACGGTGGTGCATGGAGGGGCGCCTCTGGGACGGCGCGCGCGCAGAGGCGCCAGGCGCGCTGTCGACCGCACTCGAGTGCGCCACGCGTCAGCGCACCGTTGGCGGGCCGTACCTACCCCCCGCTGACCGCGGGGGGACGCGTGGCGCGCGGCGGGGCCACTTGCATTCTGTCCCGTGTTATGTGTACACGTGGCAGCACCTGGGCAAATCGGGCGCGTCGGAGGGGAAGGCTGCGACCGGGCTTTTTCGGATTCGGCATCCGAATTGCGCGCCCGAATCCGACCCACTTAGTGTATTGGGCTGGGCTATAAATAGGTCCCCAAGGCATTTTTTTCTAACTCTTTTGGGCTTTTCTTCACTGTGGCTTCTTCAGAAGAAATCTCCTCACCACAGTGCACTATCCATTGGAGGACTTTGAGGATTTTTGGAGGGACGCATCCCGAGGTTCGCGATTTTACGGCGCGGCGCGACGCTTGTTTCTCGGCGACCGCCTTCGTCCCTTTTCAGTGCGGCGGACTCCCCCAGCTCACCCCGACCTCCGATTTTAGGCGATTCTCGCGCCGTTGGACTCACGACAGGTAGGCCTCCAACTTTCTTGTTTCGAGCTTCCTCGTTTTCCTTGCTGACCTTGGAGTTTCTGAGCTTCCATTTGAACCCATTTTTCTTCACGGATTTTTGGACAGCACTGTGGTGTTTTGGCTATATCTTTGCATACAGACGTCGGATCGAGGTGATTCGAAGGCATTTTTCATCTACATTTCGCAATGAATCTCCTGGATTTTTCTCATATTTCTCTGGATATTTTTCAAAGGTGAAAATTCTCTTCTCCCTGAGTGCATGGGTACTGAAATTTTGTACAGTTTTGTTTGGGGTGTTTTCCCTTGCCGAATTTATATCTTAGCGTAGGAAACTCGAATTTGAAGGTGCAGGTACTTGTTTCGACGGGTTCGTCGCGAGGCTCGCGACAATATTTTTCGTGGATTTTTCGGGTTAGTTTTCGTAGGTGAAAACAGGGCAACTTTGGACTGATGTATTTTGGAACAGATTTTGTGAAGCATTGTGTGATTAAATTATGTATGTTCTCTGGGGAATTTTGTGCAGTATCGAGGTGACCGTTTTGACCGAGCGTGGACTTCATTTTTGGGACAGGGATTTAGCGCCGAGGTGGGTACCGTTGTCACCTCCTCTACTTTTGATCACCCACTGGGCATACTAAGAGATGTTCCTATATCATGTTGATAGTTGTATCAGTGGGATGAACTTAGCATGCTTGTATGAAAGTATTGATTGGTTGTTAGCACTTGCATCTTTAGAGGACTAGTAATTAGTGAATTAATATTTCTTGGAAAAGGATAATTGTTTAAACCTTTTGGTAATAATAGGCTAAAACCATATCATGCTTTATGTATAATTGGGGGACTTATGCATGTGTATGAATTAGCTTATGGCATGTTAGTACTTCAGATATTCAAACAAGGCATACTGTAATTCATTTAAGAATTAGAACACTGAGATCATTTATTAAGTAAAGGACTTTTGCATGCTTGTATAGTCACCTAGATAGGCCACCTTTTTCTGCTACACTATCATGCTGGAATTGACTTAGGAGAAACCATGCTTTTTATTCTTTCTCCTGTCGTCTAGTCTTAGGGGATAGTGTGCTCGGGTTCGAGAGAGGTCTGGGATAGTATAGTCAAATGTTCGGAGTTTGGGACAGATGGGGATTGATGGTTGGGTATTGCGGCAACCGCGGACTGTGGGCGGTTGACCGGATGATTATTATTATTGTTATTATTATTGCATCAGATTGGAGGTGAGGGATCGGGCTTCCTTAGTGGATGTCTTACCCACTTACTTAGAGTCTTGATCCAGTCCTACTATACCAGATACTTATGTGTAGTGATCCGGTCTTTCGGGGTATTTTTGACTTACGTGTAGTCATTTAAGCCTTATAGTGAAATAGAATTATTCATTCTTGAAGTTGGCCATTGTGGGACGCTAGTATTTTTTCCGCGATTGTGCGCGGAAAAAAAAGCCGATGGCGCGATCGGATCTGAAATCCGATATCGGAAACCCCCTGAACGGGATTCAAAGTGATACGGTAATTATCGTGCATCGGAATCCGTGCTAAATATCTTGCACCCCGTTAGAGATAAGGTGGTTTATCTCATGGGGATAATTAATTAGTTATTAATTATCCCAGACGGAAAATTAATTAATTCTCTTACGTACGAATTAAAGAGGATTAATTAAAGGTAAAGTACGACTATATAAGGGATCCCGAATATCGGAAAGGAAAAAAGAAAATAAAACCCTAATCGGAGAGAAGGGAAAAAAGGAAAAGACGAACCCTAGCCCGGAAGAAAGGGAAAGGAGAAAAGAAAGGAGCCCGATCTTCCCGGACGCCGAACCGAAGACAAGAACACGACCGGACAACCTTTCCGTCGATCTTCGGTTAGTAAAATATTTATTTAAATTATTTGAGATTCTGTTCGTTGTCTTTTTCGTTGAGTTCTTGGTTTCTTGCTTTTCCCGTCGTATCGTCCCGTCGCCGACGTCGTCTCCTTGAAAAGGCGCGGAACGGACGGCGCGAGGGCGCGATGCCGCTAGGGCATCGCGCGGAGGAGGGTCACGGACGGCACCGCACGGGCACCGCGCGGACGCCGCGCGGCTACCGCACGGGAGGCACCCGCGCGGCCCGCAATCTTGCGGGCACCGCGCGGGCGCCGTGCGGCTGCCGCGCGGGGGCCCCCGCGCGGGCCCGCATCCATGCGGGCACCGCGCGGGCGCCGCACGGCTGCCGCGCGGGCGGCCCCCGCGCGGGCCCGCATCCATGCGGGCACCGCGCGGGCGCGCGGCCGCCCCGGCCGCGCGGAGGCCCCCGCGCGGCCCGCATTCATGCGGGCACCGCGCGGGCCCGCACACCGTGCGGGCACCGCGGGCGGCGCCGCGCGGGCGGCCCCCGCGCGGGCCCGCACCCGTGCGGGCAACGCGCGGGCGCCGCGCGGCTGCGCCGCACTGGCGGCCCCCGCGCGGGCCCGCATCCATGCGGCACCGCGCGGGCGCCGCACGGCTGCCGCGCGGGAGGCACCCGCGCGGGCCCGCACCCGTGCGGGCACCGCGCGGCTGCCGCGCGGGCGGCACCCGCACGGACCCGCAACCGCGCGGGCGCCGTGCCGGGCCGCACCCGCGCGGGCACCGTGCGGCCGTCGCACGGGCAACCCGCGCGGGGCACCGCGCCGCGAGGGCATCGTCCGCGGAGATACGCCGCGCGGTTCTGAACCGCGCGGGGCTCCGGCAGACGGCGAGGGTGGCTCGGGAATTCCGTTTCGTCAACCGGACAATGTTGGACTTTTCCGTCAAAAACAAAGGAGTAAATTGGGTCTTATGTTTTCGGATGTAATACACGCTTCTAACTATAGTTATCCTTGCGGACTTTCTTTAGGTCCAGACGCGCAGCGTGGGTGCGCGAAAGATTCGAGTGTTCCGATCTCTCTCCAAATAGGTGGGTACGGTTGCTTTAAATACAACCAGTGCAGTAAGTGCATCTATCGTCATTAAAGTGCTCTCAATTTATCTAACAAAGTAGATGGACAGTTTAACCTTTCGCATAATTGTGTTATTATCAAACAATTGAAGCGGCAGCCGTGCGGCGGAGTTTTGGGACAGCGGAGGCGGTATTTTGGCGATATCTTCGCGCACAGGCATCGGATTGGGGCGATTCAAGGCGTTTTGCATCTACACGTCACGAGGATATTCCCCAAATTTTTCTTGGAATTTTCTGAATTTTCCCCGAAGGTGAATATCCCTGTTTACAGAATCTTGTGGTTGAGTTTTTGAGAGCAGTTTATTTCGGGGTGGTTCCCTTGTCGATTTGTTTCTCAGTGTTGGAAACTCGGATTTGAGCGTGCAGGTAGTCGTTTCGACGGTTCGTCGCGAGGATCGTGACGGTATTTTCTTGGAATTTTCCGGGCATTTCTCGCAGGTAAAAATAGGGAAACTGTGGACTGTTGTGTTTGGGGCAGATTTGTGTGAGCATTGTAAGGTAATTATGTATGTTCTTTTGGGAATTTTGTGTGCAGCGATCGCGGCGGCCTATCGGTTGGGCGAGAGCACTTTTTGGACTGGAATTAGCGATCGAGGTGGGTGGTTGTTGTTTACCTCTATTTTGACATGCTCACTAGGAATATTAGAGTGATCCCTTTATTTGGACATGCATGCTTAAGTGATATAAATTGTGAGCTTTTCCTATGGAAATTACTATTGTGGATATTTGATGTGGTTGGGACTTATACATGTTTGTATGGATGGAATGTTAGCGTTTAACCTTGCATGTGGATTGGATTATTTATCATGGGCTTTATGATTATCCTGTTAGTGGTTGGTACTATTTGAGGACTTTTGACATGCATAGGTGGATAGTGACGCTTTATCATGGATCATAGACATGTGTGGGTTGGATAATGTTTTAGCATGATGGTTATATCTATGCGGATCTATTAATGGTTACACATGTGAACCACTATTGGTCGCCTTTTTCTTTATTTCCTTGAGAACACTTGCATGCTTGTTTGGACATCTAGGTAGGCCATCTTTATCGCTACACTTTCATGCTGGAACTTGACTTAGGAGAAACCTTGTTTGCTTCTTTCTCCTTTTGTTAGTCAGTTGGTTTTGCTCGGGTTTGAGCAGGGGTTTGGGATAGTGTAGCCGGGGCCTGGATTATGGATCATGGGTTTTAGGCGGCGACCGCGGATATTGGGCGGTTGACCGGATGTCGGTTATAGCATCGGTGATAAGGCATGATTATGGACTAGAGGGTTTTGTGGCAACCGCGGATAGTAGGCGGTTGACCAGATGTCGGATGTGGGACATGATTGTGATTGTGGGTTATTACGGCGACCGCGGATATTGGGCGGTTGACCGGAGGTTGGTTGTTAGACCTGTTCGTGGATTGTGGGGTATTGCGGCAATCGCGGATATGGGCGATTGACCGGATGGCTACTCTTGCATCTGATTGGGAATCAGTTTCTTTTTGTAGAGGGTTTTGTTCCATTGGGGGCTTTATAGTTGTGATCCAATCCTGCTTTTATCACCGGCGCGGTTATTGCCCGGTGAGGCTTTTATTACACCGGCGCGGTTATTGCCCGGTGGTGGCTTTACTCGTGTGGGTAGCTCCCCTCGAGATCCCCTTCGGAGGCCGGGGCTGGACGGTTTGGACAGGTTTGCTATCACATCGGCGCGGCTTATTTGCCCGATGATGAGGGCGGCAGCAGGAATTTTCCTATCACATCGGCGCGGCTTTCTTGCCCGATGATGAGGGCGGTACAGATTGGGTTATCTGGGACGGTTGGTTATTGTGGCATACGGTTATTCCAGTCTAGGACTGTATTTTAGAGGCATAGTAGTGGTAGATTTCCCTTTTGCAGCGGTTTCATTTCTTACCACTCTTCTTCCTTTTTGCCTCTGGTAGGCCTAGTGGGTGTGTCAGAGTTTGAGGTTTTACCCACTAGGGGAGGCTACTGGTTTACTAGTAGTTCTCACCCCCATTCTTCTTTTCCTCTTTTTCTTCTCCTTGTTTTGCAGTGACTTCTGCGGGTGCTGCTGGGCTTTCAGCGGCGGGTCGAGGAAAGAGGACGGCTGAGTAGGTAGATCTCGAGCAGGATAGCGTGTTGCTGGACTGTTGGTGTACCCAGGTTCCTCAGACGGTTGTACTTTTACATTTGGGACTGGCTTTTGCCAGCAGGTTGTATTTATTTTGTGAGCTGGAGAGACAGATGTATCATTTATACAGATGTATTGTATTTTATTTCAGCTTCAGTCTGAGATGTATTAGTTTTAGTTTCAGCTCTGTTTTTATTGCTCTTTTATTATTATCTCTTATATCTGAGCAGTTTGGCGCTTCGTGTACACGGGAATACCGTGTCAGGCGGATCTGTGGACGTGCCCGGGTTCGGGTTTAACACCCGGGGCGTGACAGATTAGGTGGTATCAGACTTAGGGATAGGTCATTTGGACTTAGGAAACCTAGGCTTTTCGGCGGACCCTAGGATGTTAGTGCGTCAGAGACGCGACACTTTGCGAAGTCGTGATTTATTTGTTTGACTCTCTTCTGTGAGTGAAGAGGGATCGACATATCCTATTTTTGTGGGACAGTTATGTTGGCTGCAGACAACATAAAGTTACAAAAATAGAGGGATGTCTTTGACTTTCGCTAGATTGGTCGAGTGTTTGGGTGTGCTGATTTGCGGTTTTGTCGTGGTGAGCGGTGTCTCCCCGACGTTGGGCCTGACCCCGGGTGCACCTTGGTGCGGCAGTTGGGTCTGAGCTGGTTGTTGTTCGGGCCGGATACCCAGATTGGAGTCTGAGAGCTCCTGACCCGAAGGGTAGGTGTGTTGGAGGCGATCAGCAGCGCAGTGGCACAGTTGTCGGAGTGGTGACACAGTTGTCGGATCAGCGCAGTGGCACAATTGTCGGAGTGGTGACACAGTTGTCGGATCAGCGCAGTGGCACAGTTGTCGGAGTGGTGACACAGTTGTCGGATCAGCTGCAAGTGCACAGTTTGTCGGAGTGTGACACAGTGTGTCGTGAGCAGCGTGCAGTGGCACATTTGTCGGAGCGTGTACACAGTTGTCGATCAGACGCAGTGGCACAGTTGGCGGAGTATCGGTTACCCCCTCCGTGCCGACGTTTTCGTTGTGGGGCACCGAGGTAGGTGGACAGTT
>CM055069.1:37102962-37122978 GCA_029204045.2 Tillandsia leiboldiana
CTAACGAAATGGAGAAAAGAAGCAAACAAGGTTTCTCCTAAGTCAAGTTCCAGCATGAAAGTGTAACGATAAAAGATGGCCTATCTAGATGTCCATACAAGCATGCAAGTGTTCTCAAGGAAATACAGGAAAAGGTATCCAATAGTGGTTCCACTTGTGTAACAATTAATAGCTCCGCATAGATATAACCATCATGCTAAAACATTATCCAACCACACATGTCTATAATCCATGTTCTATAATAAAGCATCACTATCCACCTATGCATGTCATAAAATCCTCAAATAGTACCAACCACTAACAGGATAATCATATAGTCCAAAAATAAATATTCCATTCCACATGCAAGGTTAAACGCTAACATTCCATCCATACAAACATGTATGAGTCCCAACCACTATCAGATATCCACAATAGTATTTTCCATATGATAGGCTCACAATTTTATATTACTTTAAGCATGCATGTCCAAATAAAGGATCACTCTAATATTCCTAGTGAGCATGTCAAAATAGAGGTGAACAACAACCACCCACCTGGACACGCGCAATCCTCAGCTGTAAAACCTCCTCGCTGTCCAATATCCCCTTTTCACGGCAAATGCTCAAACAGATAAACCGCCGCGATCGCTGTTCACAATTACCCCAAAACATACACACAAATAAGCACACAAGTATCTGCAAACATGCTGTCCAGAATTCAGTCCCAAAGATGCCCTGTTTTCACCTGCGGGAATTGCCCAGGAAATTCCAAGAAAAATACACTCACGATCCTCGCGACGAACCCGTCGAAATGAGTACCTGCACGCTCAAATCCGAGTTTCCTACACTGAGAAACAAATCCGACAAGGGAACCACCCCGAAATAAACTGCTCTCAAAAACTGTAGCACTAATTCCTGTAAACAGATATTTCTCACCTTCGAAAAATATTCAGAAAATTCTAAGAAAATTTAGGGATATTCCTCGTGATGTGTAGATGCAAATCGCCTTTTGAATCACCCCAATCCGATGCCTGTGCGCAAAGATATGGCTGAAATACCACAGTGCTGTCCAAAACTCCGCCCAAGAAAAAGGGTCAAATGGAAGCTCGGGGAACTCCAAGATAAACTCGAAATGAGGAGGAGCTTAAAACAAAAAGATCAAAGCTTTACCTGTCGTGAGTCCAACGGCGCAAGAATCGCCTCAATCGGAGGTCGGAGTAAGCCGGGGGAGTCCTCGCACCAAAATGCGACGAAGAAGATCACAAACGAACTAGTGCCGTGCCGAGCCGTAAAAATGCAAACCTCGGGATGGGTGCCGCCGAAAAATCCTGGAATCTGCAGATGGATCCGGCTCTGGGAGATGAAGATTTCTTGTGAAGGTGGCACTGTGAAAATCCGCGCAGAGAAGAAGTTCTCAGCAGCTGAACAGGGGCCTATTTATAGGCTGGAAAAACAATTCAAATAATACCCAACATATCCCAACTTCCGGGCGTTCCGGATTTTCGGGCGGCTACAGTGTTGGGCCCGGCCCAACACTGTGCGAGCCCGAAAGCCCCTCGGGCCTCCACGTTGCCCACAAAACAGGCAACAGCGAGAGCCACCACTCCCGCTGCGCCGCGTGGCCACCCCCGGGGATCGACACGTGGCGCCCCCAACGCGCGGGAAACCGCGGTCAGCGCCCACGTGCCGCCTGCCAGCACTGCCTGCCAACCCTGCCGGGCACGCGCCCCGAGGCCACCCGCACCTGTTCGGTGCACCGAGCGCGCTACACCGCACCAACCACCGGTCGCCACGTGTCCACCCCGGTCCACCGTGCGCCCCGCGCTCTCCGTAGACCGCGCCCCGCGGACCGGCCCACTCCCGAGCCGCCACGCGTCCAGCCCCCGGTGCACGCCCGCCGCGTGGACCGGGCGGCCCGCGCCTCTGCCCGCCGCGCTGCCCGCGGCTGCTCCTCCGCTGCCCGCCGCCGCCGGCGCTGCCCGCCGGCCGGAACAGTGACCCCAAGCCTCGAAAAACGCGCTTTTGCATCCGGACTCCGAAAAATACAAGTAGGTAGTCCATTTTGACCGTTTTCGCGCGCTGAATCCGAATTTGATGTCCATTTTGCCAAATTCCAACTCCAAAATTTGCCGAAGGCATCCGGAAAGGTGTTCCTTGGTCCAAACTTTGCGCTGAGTCCATTTTTAATATCCGCTTCGCGCGAAACCACTTCTAAAGATCCGACAGAGTCCACTGATCACCCACGTGATCCATTAAGCCCGAAGTCTGCCACTTGTGTCCAATTGGTGCGCAAACACCTCCAACACACAGTACAGGCTCCCCAGATGTCACCAATGACTCTACCACAGCTCTGCAGAGATCCAGGTCATCACAAGCCTACTCCGGAGTGGCACTCGAGGGGAGCGACCCTGTAATGACACGGCTTTTTAGTAATATTTTACCCTCCTTCTAATAAAGTACCCCTTTGAGTGAATCGAATTTATCGAGTTTCTGTAAATCGGTCGGTGTATTGCATGAGTATTTTTCCGAGAAAGAGCACGAAAATCGAAGACCGACGGTGCAATCAGATCTGAAATCCGATGTAGGAATCTCCCGGAACAGGGTTTTTAGTGTCGCGGTGACTTACCGTGCATCGAAACCCATGCAAAATATCCTGCATGCTTTCCGAGGAAAAGGTGGGTTTATCTCGTGTGATTAATTAGTAGAGAATTAGTTATCGGTTACGGATATTAAAAGGTGGGTTATCCCGTAGGATTAATTAGTTAGAGAATTAGTTATTCGGTTACGGATATTAAAAGGTGGGTTTTCCCATAGGATTAATTAGTTAGAGAATTAGTCATTCGGTTACGGATATTAAAAGGTGGGTTATCCCGTAGGATTAATTAATTAATGAATTAATTAATTGGTGGCTGAAATTAAAAGGGCGGGATTTATTTGTACGTACGGGAAGGAAAATCCCACTTTTCATAGAGGAGAAAACGAAACCCTAACCGAGAGAACGGAAGGAAAAGAAAAAGGCGGAACCCTAACCGGAGGAAAGAAATAGGAAGAAGACGGCGGGATCTGATCACCCCGAACCACGTACCGGAAGCAAGAACGCGATCGGACGACTCCCCCGTCGGATTATCCAGTGAGTGATTTTACGTTTGTAGCATCTTTGGGGTTTTGTCGTATTTTTATGGTCTTCTCCGCCTCCGTCTCCATCGTCTCCGTCGGCCCGCCATCGTCGCCATGCAACTTAGGGCACGACGCGGGCGGGCGGACGACGCGGGGTACCGCTAAGGCGCCGCACGGGCTTGGGAGACGCGTGGTGCCGCTAGGGCACCACGCGGGTGGACATCGCAAGGCGGGCACCGCGCGGACGTCGCAGGGGCGCCGCGCGGGTGCCACGCGGGTGCCGCCCGAGGGCAGCACCCGCGGGCGCCGCGCGGGCAGTCGCCGCGCGGATGCCACGCGGGCGCCGCCCGACGGCAGCACCCGCGGGCGGCGCGCGGGCAGTCGCCGCGCGGGTGCCACGCGGGCGCCGCCCGAGGGCAGCACCCGCGGGCGCCGCGCGGGCAGTCACCGCACGGGTGCCACGCGGGCGCCGCACGAGGGCAGCACCCGCGAGCGCCGCGCGGGCAGTCGCCGCGCGGGTGCCACGCGGGCGCCGCCCGAGGGCAGCACCCGCGGGCGCCGCGCGGGCAGTCGCCGCGCGGGTGACGCCGCGCGGCCTTGAGCCGCGCGAGGCACCCGCGGGCCGACGGCCGTCGCGCGCGCGCGAGGAATCGTCGAGGGTAGTTGTTGGCGCCGGTTTGGGGGTTCTCGGCGTGGAGTTAGTTGAGTTCCATTTTCCGGTATTCGTACGTGTTATTAACTGCTGTTTCTGGGGCTTTCGTTAGGTCCAGGTGCGCAGCAGGAGAGTGTCACAGATCCCAAGTACCCCGATCTTCCCTCAACCAGGTGGGTTCTTATGCAACAAGTGCTGTAAGTGAATTAGGTGCAGTATATCATCTAAATGTTCGTGCTAACCTGTTTAATAAAGTAGATGAAATGTTTCCAGTTAATTAACCCTTCGCATTACCATGTACCATTTCTTTTGTGGATGTTCGTGGCGACCAATGGTCGCAATATTTAATTTACGCCGACTTCGGCAAACCGGTGTTGAATGCTGCACGTACATAGGCGGATTGGCCTCCACGTGGGTGTACTTTTTCGGAGGAGTGGTCTGAATGACCCGTGTGCCCCACGTGTGTAGGGTGGGGACCTCTTCACGATAGCTAAACATGCCGCTCACGCTTCGTGAAGGGGTAAAAGCATCAAGTGTCGCGTGGGGAGATCGTCGACTACCCTGACGCGACAGTGTCACTAAATTAAATAAAGTAAACTCAGGGTGAAGGATAGCGAAAGGTTCCGGTGCAGAGTATTTCATTCGAATGTTACCATTCATCAAAGTTATAACATCTACTTTATTTGTCACTGACTTTACCCACTCCGTGACAGGTTCAAATAGGTATGTTCATCAGGACGGTGGTGAGGCAACGCAGACTTAACTATCGTCCGTACGAGGCCTTATGTTAAAACTCTTAGTATGGTTATCTCTATTCTCTCTCTCTCTAGTTTAATTTGTGTGGATGTGGATCATGCTGGATGGTTGGTTAGTTGTTTGATATCGCAATAGACTTTAAATTATTTTTCTCAATCTTTGCGGCCGGTTTACGATATAAAAAAGGGTTTCGAAAATGTCTCTCAAAAATAAAGTGTCGTGTGGGCACTACTTTGAAAACCTGTGGTTTTATCCTTTCAAAACGATGTAGCCGCCTTACTGTGAATATGTAGACGTTTTAAAGGAATGGGTGTCGAGTGGACACCGTTTGCAACTTGTAGAATCTTCTTAATGTGATTGAATGTTTTTACACTCTCGTACTAGTTGACTGTGACTGTGTGGTTAAAGATTTCATGAAGAACGATGTTATTGTCGTTATTGTAATCGTGACGCCGTGCATATACAAAGAAGACTCTGTCCGATTGAAGAGTGAATTTGTAGATGTGACGGGTCTGACACGCACTGGGGGAGGTCGATGCTTATTCATAAAGAAAAAAATATATACGCTTTTTCCTCTTACAATTACCTAAAAACCCCCGGGGCGTGACAGATTAAATGGTATCAGAGAAAAACAACTTTAACCACAGTAGTCGATGACCAACATCCATAGAGCATGGTGCCACCAGCAAATTAATTATGAGAAAACCAAGATTTAGGTACAAGTAGATCGTGAGTGCACGGGGGAAAAAGGGGTTAATTCGGCTCGTTCGTAGGTCAAAGTTCTAGGGCTAGAACCTTAGGTTAACGCAATTTCTTTGTATACAGCGGACAATGGCACGGACTAGGTCGTCTACTGAAAACACAAGTGCAGACGGAACGGCCTCGAGCGCCGCAGAGAATCAACTCCTCCGACAACAGCTGCGGGAAATGGCCGGACAATTGGCGACGCTAACCGAACAAGTTCGTCAACTAACGCAGCGACAGGCGACTGCGTCAGCGGAACACGCTCCGACCCCACCGCCTGAATCGATCACCCCCACTACGGGACTACCAGGGGCAAGTGATGCAGCAGCAGCCGCACCCCATCAAACCTCGATGACGAGTGTGTCGGCAGAACAACCTACAACCCCTTTGGAGGTACCCACCCCGACAGTTTCGGGGCCCGTACTGGGAACGGTGGCGGGGGACTCAGCAAAGGAAGCAGGGACGACCCCTGCTCTCGGGGTGTCCGCAGCTGCGGGAGGAAAAGCGGACCAATGAACGGAACGCGAAAGAGTCAGGACGAATCTGGCGGAGTTCAAGAAGCACGAACCGCCCACCTTTGAGGGAGAGACGACCGATCCGTGGGTCGTAGAGAAATGGGTGGATACCATGGAGAAGCTCTTTGAAGACTTGCTAATGGAAGAACAAGAGCGAGTTCCCTTGGCCGTCCACTTCCTTGAAGGGAACGCCCGTATCTGGTGGAAGACGGTACGCCCGGACCCGTCTACGGATGCTCCGCTACCGACGTGGTCAGTTTTTAGAGAGGAACTATTTGGAGCGTTCTTTTCCAATAGCGTCAAACGGCAGCTGGAAGACGACCTTAAGAATATTAAGCAAGGAAATCGCTCAGTCATGGAATACCAAAGAGGGTTCGTGAGGTTAGTAAACTGCGTCCCGTTCGTTATACGGGATGAACCCCACAAGGCCCGTCTTTTTGTGGACGGGCTACGGAGCAACATCTTCGAAGTAGTCCAGGCGGCGGATTTGCATACTTTCTGGGAAGTGGTGGATAGGGCCACTATTGTGGAACATGGATTCACTATCACCCGAGCCCGACGGGAGGGATCAGAGTACAACCGGGACAAGAAGCGGTCGCAGACGTATCCAGGAGGGGGCTATTCTGGTGCGAACCGGCCCCCAAAGTACCCCAAGACGCAACACGAGAGCAAGAGCACACCGGCAGGGGGACAACGGCCAGTAGACAAACCCTGCATTATTTGCGGAAGAATGCACCAAGTTACGGAATGTCCCAAGAGACAAGACCATTATTTTCACTGCGGCAAGCCGGGGCATCTCCGGTTTAACTGCCCCTCGAGCATGGGAGCGGCATCCTCTGTGGCTTCCACTTCGACGCCACGGTCGCAAGTACGAGGGGGAGCACCATCAGGAGCACCCCCACGCCCCCCAGCATCTCGTCAGCAAGGGGAAACGCGACCACAACCGGGAGGAAGGGTCTACTCGATGAACCAACAAGGGGCGGAATCATCGGAGGTGGTAGCAGGTATTACTTCAGTTTTTGATTTCCGAGCTCAAACTCTTTTTGACACCGGAGCGTCTCGCTCTTTCATCTCTCGTACTTTTGCATTTACACACCTGCTAGAAAGTAGTCCCCTTTGTGACTTGATGACCGTCCAGACCCCTGGGGGACCCATCGAGGCAACTAGTCTGGTACCTTCTTGTTCAATAAAGCTGGGAAGGTTGTCCTGCCCCTGGGATCTGGTGGTTATCCCGTTAAAAGAGTTCGACGTGGTTCTAGGCATGGATTGGCTCACCGAGTATCAGGCGGTAATCGATTGCGAGAAACGTCAGGTATGCCTGCAGAAATCGGGATTTTCGAAAAACGTCTACCTGGCATGTAAAAGTACTTCCTTCTTAACTATCATCTCCGCGTCTCGAGCCAGGAAACTATTAGAGGGTGTGTGTGTGGCCTATCTGGCCTCGGTAGATTTAGCCACTCAACCCGTCCCCTCACTTTCTGATATCCCTATTGTAAGGGAATTCCCGGATGTATTTCCGGCGGAACTCCTTGGGATGCCGCCGGAGCGAGAGGTCGACTTCCCTATTGAACTACTCCCAGGCACTAAACCCATCACTAAGGCACCGTACAGGATGGCCTTCGCGGAATTGAAGGAACTCAAGGCACAATTAGAAGACCTTTTGGACAAAGGCTTTATCAGACCAAGCGCGTCGCCGTGGGGCGCGCCCGTTCTGTTCATAAGAAAGAAGGACGGAAGCCTTCGCCTGTGCATAGACTACCGAGAATTGAACAAGGTCACCATCAAGAACAAGTATCCGTTACCGCGGATTGATGACCTGTTCGACCAGCTACAAGGAGCAACTGTATTCTCAAAGATCGATCTGCAGTCCGGCTATCATCAGCTCCGTGTTGGGGGCGAGGACATACCCAAGACAGCGTTCCGGACTTGCTACGGTCACTACGAGTTCACGGTGATGCCGTTCGGGCTCACGAACGCCCCAGCAGTGTTCATGGATATGATGAACAGGGTGTTCAAACCCTTCTTAGATCTTTACGTAGTGGTCTTCATTGACGACATCCTCATCTACTCCCGTACGGATGAGGAACATGAAGAGCACTCACGCGTTGTCCTTCAGACCCTTCGGGAACAGAAACTCTACGCCAAACTCAAAAAGTGTGAGTTCTGGCTCCGCGAGGTGGGTTTTCTGGGGCATATCGTGTCGGCAGCAGGGATTGGGGTAGACCCGAAGAAGATAGATTCAGTAACCGACTGGCCCCGGCCGACAACGGTAACTGAGATTAGAAGCTTCCTGGGTTTGGCAGGATATTACATACGCTTTGTGGAAGGCTTCTCCAAGATAGCCATGCCCCTGACTCGCCTGACCCGAAAAGGGGAGAAGTATATCTGGACTGACCAATGCCAGAAGAGTTTTGAGGAACTCAAAGATAAGTTGATGCGAGCCCCGGTGATCGTTTTACCGGAGCCCGGCGAGGACTACGAAGTTTACTGTGATGCGTCGCGAAACGGTCTCGGAGGCGTGCTTATGCAACGGGGTAAAGTTATAGCCTATGCGTCAAGGCAACTCAAGGAGTGTGAGAGAAACTACCCCGTGCACTGTTGGGTTATATGTAATAAGGATCTAAATAGGGGAAAAAAAACACCTAGAGGGGGGTGAATAGGTGTAAACGTATAAACACTCAAAAATCGTTGCGATAAAAACCCAATGCGGAAATAAAAATAATACGCAAGATTTTTACGTGGAAAACTCCATCACCGGAGTAAAAAACCACGGGACCGATAACACGGCAGAAATCCACTAGAATTAAAACACGTACAAGGTGATTTACCGTACACACTTACGACTCAACCTTTTCCATACGCTCCTAGAGGATCTTCTCCGCTCGCTCCATGACGCTTCTCGAATCCACGATCTGCGCCCAACGCCGAATCCACGGCGTCCAACGTCGAATCCACGACGTCCGACCGAATCCACGGTCTTCACCCAATAGCACCCTTCGAATCCACGAACGTGCCTCGCTCTGAATCCATGAGAGCGGTTGAACCTTGAATCCACAAGGACACGTGAATCCACGCGCCGATTTTTGGGGTAAATCGTTGTTTTTGGTGGTGATGATCCGCCGAATACTTAGATCAAAGATAGATCGGAAATACCATCTAAGTATTCATTAGTTTGATTCAACTCAAGATGTGAGTATGAAAACCTAGAATCAAACTAATCAATATAGATGAAGAAACATAGAGTATTCTCTAATGATTTCCTTTCTTCTCTATATGTGGATCTAGAGCCGTATAAGATGATATATGAAAATGACGGCTATTTGGATTTTCGGCCTCCTATGAAAAAGAGTCATAGGGTCTATTTATAGGTTAGAAACCCTAGGAAGGAGATAAGAATCAAAAACCTAACATTTCTGGAAATTTTACGGACGGCGATCCGGATCGGATTAGCTGTGATCCGGATCGTCGTAACGAATCAGGTAATTCCAGAAAAACGAAGGTTCGGGATCCGGATCGAAGTGCTTGATCCGGATCGTTCATACAGTTCACCAAACATCAACGTTCGGGATCCGGATTGCGAAGCCTGATCCGGATCGTTCAAGGAAGATGGTAAACTCAGTGTTCGGGATCCGGATCAAGAGAGGCTACGATCCGGATTGAACTGGTGTATGAACGAACCACCTTCGGGATCCGGATCGAACAACCTGATCCGGATCCTGAACATGTCCCAAGTCCAGTTTTTGATTTTTATGCAATGAAAGATTCTTCCAAGTGTTTCTACACTACAAGAAGTATTCGGATCACACAAAATCTTTAGTTAAACATACCTGATCCTTTTGAATTCTTCTTTCTTGGGATTGAGTTAAATGATCCAACTTTCTTCACCTTCAATCTTCAAGACTTGAGACTTTCACGAAACTACGCCAACTCAAATTCCGTAACAATCTCCCCCTTTGGCGGTTTCGTGACAAAACACAGATCCACTAAAGAAAATTCAAAAAGATATTTTTGTTGCTATCACCATACAACAAAAATTTACAATGGAGATCCGAAAATTTAAAAACATGAGATAAACTCCTAAAACAGACTCTAGACTTAGACATCTGTACTCTCTGCACAAAGAAATCATTCTTGACAAAAAGAGATCGTTAGATACCTCAAGAATATTTAGCATTCAAAACCTAGTACAGAGATAGAGTTTATCTGATCATCATGACATTTGAGAATTCAGATATGTAAAAGAATCATAGTCAAAAACCAACATATCTTCTATGCAATCAAAAACCAAATGTCATGTTAGTGAACATCAACTTGTTAGTCATATTACATGCCGAAATAGTTAGTCGAATAGTTAGTAGAGACATGCAAACAATCACAAGATGAAAACCAAAGTTGAAGTTGAAGTGATACTTACCCTGATGTTCATACATTCACATCATCATTGTTCAATCATTCACATCATCATTGTTCAAGTTATCTAAACTCTCTCCCCCTTTTTGTCACAAACAAAGCCAAAGATTACAGAAGTGGAGAGAATGGTTAACAGTTCAAGTTGGAGAACTAAAGACTAAAATTAAAACTTAAAAACCTGCACAAAAGAAGGATTTAAACATATGCATAATAAACAGAAATTGGAAGGATACGGATTATTCAGACTCGTCTGAACTGATACAGCCGAGAATTTGGAATATCTTCTTTAATCGCTTGTTCATTGATGATTGATTCTTATTTACCTTCTTTATTTCTTCCTTTACCTCAATTAGTTCATTTGATATACGTTCTTGCTCGTTGGAGAGCCTTTGCTGTTCTTTATAGATTGAGGTAACAGATGCATCATCATCAGAAGTTGATTGCGGTGCTTGTTGTGCCGGAGGTGCTGGTTGGACTGGAGGAGCTGCTGCTGGTGCAGAGGTTGTTGCTTGTTGTTGTTGTGCTCGTTGCCGGTGAAGAGGTATGAAAGGTTCATCTGGCTTCGTCGAAAGAGACTTTACAATTGTTGTGTCATTGATCGTTCCTAGACTGTGCAGATAGGAACTCGCATTTGTGTCAGCTTTAAATTTGCGAAGAATGCGCATGATGATCATTGGATAAGGTAGTCTCTCTGACGGATGAGCTTGCTCCACATATCGTGCCATCCTTGACCAGATGACGTAGGGAATGTTTAAGTTAGCTTCCATTGCTGCTGTGGGGTTTCCAAGTAGATAAAGGAATATCATTCTTTCCCACCGAAGAACCTTTGTGTTCATGTTTGGAATAACATTGTAACAAACAATGAGGTTTAAGAAGCGGTACTCTGGTCGTAGTTCTTTCGAGAAAACGGAGTTTCCTGTCGACCGAGTATTTGGAACACAGATTCCATCAACTACCACTCTCCAGGAGTAGGTGTTGAAGACTTGATTCTTCAGGTAATGAGTGCCATCGGCTCGGGCGTCCATCCCTAATACTTCTCCAATTAGCTGAGGCGTTACTTTAATTCTGACATTCTTGACTAATGTTTGAAAATCCCGACGCCCGCTTTCCTGATCAACTAGATAGCAGGCATTCTGATAAAACATACTCACTGAGTGAAGACAATACCCAGTGGTCTCCGGGAAATTGCAAATGGACGCAAGACCTATCTGGTCAAACAAAGTCCCAAACGTCCGAGAACGCTGCTTTAAGGCTTTTACATCAACATGCCTTTCTCCAATGCATTCTCTATTTTCAAAATCCTTTATTCTAGCCGAGCTGACAAAGTCTTGTGGAGGTGCTTGCCTATCTGCTGGTTGCTCAATGGAGATTCCTTGTGCACTCCCTCTTTTGCGAGCAACACTTTTTCTTCTTGTCTTCCCAGAAGTTTCTTCCATTGGAGCTTTGCCTTTCTCAGCAGCAGTGGGCGGTGTTACGGAATTTGAGTTGGCGTAGTTTCGTGAAAGTCTCAAGTCTTGAAGATTGAAGGTGAAGAAAGTTGGATCATTTAACTCAATCTCAAGAAAGAAGAATTCAAAAGGATCAGGTATGTTTAACTAAAGATTTTGTGTGATCCGAATACTTCTTGTAGTGTAGAAACACTTGGAAGAATCTTTCATTGCATAAAAATCAAAAACTGGACTTGGGACATGTTCAGGATCCGGATCAGGTTGTTCGATCCGGATCCCGAAGGTGGTTCGTTCATACATCAGTTCAATCCGGATCGTAGTCTCTTGATCCGGATCCCGAACAGTGAGTTTACCATTTTCCTTGAACGATCCGGATCATGCTTCGCAATCCGGATCCCGAACATTGATGTTTGGTGAACTGTATGAACGATCCGGATCATGCACTTCGATCCGGATCCCGAACCTTCGTTTTTCTGGAACTGGCTGACTCGTTACGACGATCCGGATCACAGCTAGTCCGATCCGGATCGCCGTCCGTAAAATTTCCAGAAATGTTAGGTTTTTTATTCTTATCTCCTTCCTAGGGTTTCTAACCTATAAATACACCCTATGATTCTTTTTCTAGGGTAAATCCACATAGTCAATAGCCGTCATTTTCATATATCATTTTATACGGCTATAGATCCACATATAGAGAAGAAAGGAAATCATTAGAGAACACTCTATGTTTCTTCATCTATATTGATTAGTTTGATTCTAGGTTTTCATACTCACATCTTGAGTTGAATCAAACTAATTAATACTTAGATGGTATTTCCGATCTATCTTTGATCTAAGTATTCGGCGGATCATCACCACCCAAAACAACGATTTACCCCAAAAATCGGCGCGTGGATTCGCGTGTCCTTGTGGATTCAAGGTTCAACCGCTCTCGTGGATTCGGAGCGAGGCACGTTCGTGGATTCGAAGGGTGCTATTGGGTGAAGACCGTGGATTCGGTCGGACGTCGTGGATTCGACGTTGGACGCCGTGGATTCGGCGTTGGGCGCAGATCGTGGATTCGAGAAGCGTCGCGGAGCGAGCGGAGAAGATCCTCTAGGAGCGTATGGAAAAGGTTGAGTCGTAAGTGTGTACGGTAAATCACCTTGTACGTGTTTTAATTCTAGTGGATTTCTGCCGTGTTATCGGTCCCGTGGTTTTTTTACTCCGGTGATGGAGTTTTCCACGTAAAAATCTTGCGTATTATTTTTATTTCCGCATTGGGTTTTTATCGCAATGATTTTTTGAGTGTTTATGCATTTACACCTATTCACCCCCCTCTAGGTGTTTTTTCCCCTATTTAGATCCGTATTACATATAACCCAACAAGTGGTATCAGAGCGGGAATAGGGTTGTAAACAATGGTTGAAGGTGGAAACATCAACCGACCCCCGTTCTTCGATGGAACAAATTATGCGTACTGGAAAGTACGGATGAAAGCCTTTTTAATTTCCATCGACGAACGGGTGTGGCAATCAATTGAATTAGGATGGTCTAATCCAACTGAATTTAATGGTGATGTTCGCACCTTAAAACCTAGGTCGAAATGGACCAAGGAAGAGTTAGATTCATCTTCTTACAATGGCAAGGGAATTAATGCTATCTTTAATGCCTTATCTCAAACTGAATTCTCTCGCGTCTCGGCATGTGAGACTGCGAAAGAAATCTGGGATGTTCTTCAGGTTACACATGAGGGAACTAACCTCGTGAAGATTCAGAAACTGCAAATGCTTACGAGCAAGTTTGACTCTATCTTAATGGCAGAAAATGAATCTTTCACGGACTACTATACACGATTGCAAGACATCGTAAACTCATGTGCTAATCTGGGAGAGAAGATTCCAGAATTTAAGATTGTAAGAAAAATCTTAAGAACTCTTCCTGAACGATTTCGCCCAAAGGTTACTGCCATTGAAACTATTAAACACCCGGACGAAATACGTGTAGAAGAATTAGTTGGTTCATTGCAAACTTATGAAATGACATTTACTACTAACAATTCTTCTGGAAAGGCATCCACTTCTAAGTCTTCAGGTTATGCGTTGAAAACAACTAAGGAAGAAGACGCGGATACGTCCTCCTCAGACGATGACGAGAACCTTTCTATGGAGGAATTTGAGAAACAGCTCGCTCTCTTGACAAGGAAGTTTCGCCGCAACTTTCGAAGGGGTAATTCAAGCAAATCTCCATCCTTCGGAAAGTCGAACAAAGGCAAGGGTACTTCAGGTTACAAGTCAAGAAAGCAAGAGAACTTCTCAAAGGATAAGAAAAGTTCAGAAGGACAACTACAATGCTTCAAATGTCGAGGCTACGGCCACATTGCAACGGAATGTCCTAATAAGTATGCGGCAAAGAAGAAGGCGATGCAAGTCGTCACTTGGGATGACAACTCAACGTCAAATGAGTCGTCTTCGAGTGATGAAGAAAAGAGCTCCACCGCTTTCCACGCGTCCGTATCTTCACCCTTCATGTGCTTTATGGCAAGTACATCTGAGTCGTTGTCCAACTCCACTGTTGAAAAGAACGCAACGGACAACGAATCGGATGATTCGGAAGGTGAAGATTTTGCTCTAGCCTACCACAGACTTTTGAGGGACTCAAAGAAAGTGGCTAAGCAAAACAAGAGTTTGAGAGGGAGAGTACATGATCTCGAAGAAGAAGCAAAAAGAGCGACTTCTCTCTCAAACGCTCTTGAAGTGGAAAGGGAAAACCTGATAAAGGCAATGCTTCCCTTCAAGAGTCCAATGAGCAACTTGAGAAGGAACATACAAATCTGGTGGATAACGCGAATCACTTCTCAAAGCTCTACAACGAGGCTCGACAGGATAACCTGGAAATGACAAAGACCATTTTCCAACTCAAGAATGACTTACAGCGATTCTCTTCAGGAAGGAGTAAGTTGGATAGACTTCTTGGTCTTGGTCAATCAAATAGGTTCGGCCTCGGATACACTCAAACTGGAAACAGTCCAAGTTCGAGTGAGACAGTTTTTGTGCCTCAGTCGGCATCTCCTCCTCCGACACCGGAATTCAAGACAAACAACGACAACAAACCTACTTCATCCTCTTTGGGATCGTCAAGATCTAAGGTATGTTTTCGTTGTGGTGTTTCAGGGCACATAAGAAGATATTGCAAGACGGGAGTCGAACGCTCATCTCAAGGACTTCTTGCAACAACTACCAAAATGGCTCCTCCCCGAAAATCAAAGCAAAACTTTTCAAATGAAAAGAGATTTGGTAGTTCATCGCGCAAGACGATTTCATCAAGGAACAACAATCGCTATAACAAGAAGCCTTCACCTAGGCACATAACTTCTCGACCATTACCGACGCACTCCAAAAGGGTTTGGGTGCGCAAAGGTGAAATTTTCCCTTGTCTTGTTTCCAATGTTTCCTTGCATGCATATGATAGTTCGTCTTGGTATCTGGATAGCGGATGTTCCCGTCACATGACCGGTGACAAAAATAGTTTTCAAAATCTTGAGAAAATCTCCGGAGGACACGTTGTTTTCGGAGACGGTCGTTCTTCCAAAATTGTTGGAAAAGGGACGGTAGCTATTCCAGATGGCCCGATTTTGAAAAACGTCTTATTTGTTGATGGCCTTAAAACTAACCTCATAAGCATAAGTCAACTTTGCGACAATGGTTTTTCAGTTAACTTTTCATCTGTTGAATGCGTTGTAACTGATAAGGACCATGTCTTCTTTTTAAAAGGGGTTAGATCTGAAAACAATTGTTATGTTGTTCCTAATAAATTTTCTGAAAATTGTAACTTAGCTGCTTTGAATAATGAAACTCTTTGGCATGAAAGGCTAGGTCACTTAAATTTTAAGGAACTTACTAGAATTTCAAACAAGGACGTGGTCAAGGGGGTTCCAAAGCTTTTATTTAAACAAAACATTGTGTGTGGTGGTTGCCAAAAGGGAAAACAGTCTAGGACTGCACACAAGAACTTGAACCACGTTGGTACAAAACGGCCCTTGGAACTTTTGCACATGGACTTAATGGGGCCGACCCGTCAGCCATCTTTGGGAGGTAAATGGTACATTTTTTTATTGGTTGATGATTTCTCTCGATTTTCATGGGTAGCATTTTTAAAAGAGAAAGCTGATACGTTTGACTCTTTTCATGAGATTTGCCATCGTATTATGATTGAAAAGAATGAAAAGATCATTCGTGTTAGAAGTGATAGAGGTGGAGAATTCATAAATTCAAAATTCATTGATTTTTGCACTTCAAATGGAATCAAACATGAATTCTCGGCACCCTATACACCTCAGCAGAATGGTGTTGTTGAGCGCAAGAACAGGGTTGTTCAAGAGATGGCGCGTGTGATGCTTCATAGCCGGAATTTACCGCTACATTTTTGGGCTGAAGCTGTGAACACCGCTGTCTATGTCATTAATAGAGTTTACTTGCGCCCAGGAACTTTAAATACACCATATGAGCTGTGGTTTAGTAGAAAACCCAATATCAAATATTTTCGTGTCTTCGGGAGTCGATGTTACATTTTACGTGACCGTGAAAATCTTGGAAAGTTCAACTCTCGAAGTGATGAAGGGATCTTTCTGGGTTATTCTACGAATAGCAGAGCATATCGAGTATTTAACATTGAATCTAAGACGATCGTAGAATCTATAAATGTTAAAGTAGATGAAGCTTCTCACTTTGAAACTGGAAAATCTACCCTCGATATCTCTCTAGATGATGATTCTCCTGCTAGTGCATCTTCTCATAATAATACTTCCAATATTAATGATGCATCTAATGGTTCTTCTAGTTTATCTGATGTGCAGGAATCATCTCATATATCTCCGAGTACTCCGTTCCAACAAACGTTACGAATCTCCAAGGATCATCCGGAATCGAATATTATTGGAGATCCACAAGAAGGAGTCAGAACTCGGAGGCAGTTGGTTTGTGGATTCGCTTGCTACGTATCTTTAATCGAACCAAAGAACATAGATGAAGCTCTTCAGGATGACTACTGGATTAAAGCAATGCAGGAAGAGCTCCATCAATTTGAGCGAAACAAAGTCTGGGAATTAACGAAGCCTCCAAAGCAACACAATGTGATAGGTACCAAATGGATCTTCAAGAACAAGAAAAATGAGGATGGTACTATCATCAGGAACAAGGCACGATTAGTTGCTCAAGGCTACTCTCAAGTAGAAGGTATAGACTTTGATGAAACCTTCGCCCCTGTAGCTAGACTCGAGTCCATTCGTATACTATTCGCTATTGCTTGTCATTTTAAAATCAAATTATTTCAAATGGACGTTAAGAGCGCATTTCTAAATGGGTTTTTAATGAGGAAGTTTATGTGGCTCAACCGAAAGGTTTTGTAGATCATAAACAACCTAACCATGTTTTTCGTTTGAAAAAGGCTCTTTACGGTCTGAAACAAGCACCGCGAGCATGGTACGAAAGGTTAACAAAGCACCTTTTGGAGAAGGGCTATACTCGAGGGGGAGCTGATAGGACTCTCTTTGTGAAGCATTATCAAAGCAATTTTATTGTAGCACAAATCTATGTCGATGACATTGTATTTGGCGCAACAAGAGATAATGATGCTTCTAAATTCGCGGAGACCATGGAAAGCGAATTTGAGATGTCCATGATGGGCGAATTGACTTATTTCCTTGGATTGCAAATTAAACAAAATGATGAAGGTATTCACTTGAGTCAATCCAAGTATGCAATGGAGTTGGTCAAAAAGTTTGATCTAGAAAATTGTAAAGATTTTCCGACTCCAATGGGAACTAGCCACAAGGGACTTGGAAGTGAATCACATAGTGAGAATGTAGACGAGAAACTGTATCGAAGTATGATTGGAAGTCTACTTTACCTCACGGCTAGTCGCCCGGATATATCTTTTGGTGTTGGGATTTGCGCGAGATATCAATCAGCACCAAAGGAGGTTCACCTAAAAGCGGTGAAAAGGATCATCCGGTATATCAAAGGATCAATTAATTTCGGAATTTGGTATCCTATGGGAACAAGTTTGGATATTGTTGGATACTCAGATGCCGATTGGGCAGGATCAGTGGATGATCGGAAAAGCACGAGTGGTGCATGCTTCTATCTTGGCCATTGTCTTGTTGCATGGCACAGTAAAAAGCAGAACTGCATAGCACTCTCGACTGCCGAAGCGGAATACATTTCAGCTGGAAGTTGCTCAACTCAACTCATTTGGATGAAAAGCGTATTGAGCGACTTCCGCATTTCAGCATCTTCGGTAACAATACTTTGTGACAACACTAGTGCTATTAACATTTCTAAAAACCCTGTGTTGCACTCTAGAACAAAACATATTGAACTTAGATATCATTTTCTTAGAGAGCTAGTTGAATCAAATACTCTTCAACTTTCATATATTTCAACTGAGGATCAATTAGCTGACATTCTAACAAAACCTTTGGATCAAAAACGTTTTTATTCATTTACGAAAAGCAATTGGGATGCTTTCCTTGAAATAATCTTCTTTTTGAAATCTTTGCTTAGGATAGGTTTTGTATTTGTTTTTGTTTTGTTCATTATCTATGTTTATACATAGGACATTATTGAGCATAGATCATAATTGACTTTAATTGCATCTTTTCGCACATTAGAAATTTATTATGCTTTTGCCATCATAATATTTCACTGTTGCAATGATCATTTATGTTAATTAAATCATCTTCTAAAGTGATCAAAGTCAATTTCACTCTCTCTATGATCTCTTGGTAGAGTCATTATCTTATTTGACTGCTTAGTCGAGTATGAAATCGAGATCAATATTTGGTTGAATACTTTATATCTTAAATAATTGATAGCCAATTGAGGGGGAGTCATAGAAAAGGTTAAATGCTCAAAAGATGTGGAAAGAGTTACATCCCAATGACGAGTGTGAAAACTACCACCACATGGAGGAAAGAGCTACCACCTCGGTCGTCCGAGTATTGTGTGCAGCTACCACATGTATACCAAGCATGGTTGTTCAAATTTTTGATTAAGTAAAATGCATGTTGAAATACTTGACTCTGTCAAATTTCAAGGTTGGTATAAGGTGGGTTTTTAAAGAAAGATGCTCAAAGAGCCACTCCTCTTTCAACAGATTGTCTAGATACATTATCTATTATATTTGGGATTTCAAACATCTATTGATCTTTGTATTTCATTTTCTTTACTGAATTGATGATTTGATAAAGGCATTACTCATAAGATCAAGTTAGATGTAATTGAAGGTGTTCAACTTTAAGGGATTTAATTCTTGTAAATTCTCGTTTCATTTTTGGATATTATTGATAGATTTGGCATAATCTAATTCTTGTTGTATGAAACGATGATTTTGTTTAAAGTTGATACACATTTGCGCTTACAATCTTTTTCTGGTTTTTCTCTGAAATTTTCTAAAGAAAAAATTGGGGCCGATCCGGATCGGGCTAGATGATCCGGATCCCGAACGCAGGAATTCTTCTGCGGGCTGACGATCCGGATTGTGTCTGCCGATCCGGATCCCGAACGCAGTTTCTCACTGCGGGTAGCCGATCCGGATCGCAGTTATGAACTGATCCGGATCGCGGCTAGGTTTTATAAAGAACGAAAGGGGTTTTTGATTTCTTTACTCCAATCTTTTGTTCCAAAGTTTCCAGAGCCTCTCTCTCTAGATCTCATCCTTCCTGGAAGCTTTCAAACTCAAGTTCTTCAACTCCAAGTAAGTTTTATTGATCAAATCTCGGTTTTTCACCGTTTTTCTCTTTTCCTCCTCAAACGTGATGAATTTCTTGGATCAACTTTGTTTGTGGACGATTTTGATCAAATTTCTTTGAAATAAGAACTCTGGGTAGATTAGTTTTGATTATATGCTAGGTATTCTCCTGATTAACGGATTTTTAGGCTTCGATTTCTAAAATTCGGTTTTAGGCATATAATAAGGATTTTCGAAAATCATGCAATTGATCTATTTTTAAAAGTCCTTTTGCAAAAATAATTTGATTCTTAGCTTCTCTACATGATTATGATTGTTGGGTACAATTTTTCAATCTTTGAAAATTGACAATTTTTTCATGTGCTCTTGAGTTGGTCTTCCACAGGATTCCTTTTCTCAAGAAACCATTAGCAATGGGATCACTTGGATTGTTTTTCTACTTGCGGCTATGGTTCATACGAGAGACACCGTCAAGCCCAAGAGGGCTAAGAAGGCTAAGAAAGGAAAAGAAAGCTAAAGATGATTCCGATCCAGTAATCGAACCGGAATCAATTGACTGGGGATGAACTGCAAGTTGAAACAGAGCAAGACTGTTCCCACTGCGTCAAGGGAAAGCGCCTGCGGGAAACATCGAAGGCCTCCGCACTGCTGCTGAAAGAAAAAGG
>CM055069.1:37123078-37186316 GCA_029204045.2 Tillandsia leiboldiana
CAAAACCTAATTTCGACGCGAAGCACGCGTATAGTGACCACAAATTAGCAAGGAGCTCACTGCCGCAACTTTTTAAACAGTCCAGAATAGGTACAGACCTTGGCCATTATTCATTCTAGGGTGTTTAACCTGTAACTTAACTTTTATTACTCCAAATAAAAACTATGTTTAAACATAAACCTAAAATGGCTCAAAAATCACTGGGCTTGACCTAGTGCAACACAGAAATGGCTGGATCAAACGATCCATCAACCTTGCTTAATAACATAAAGTACAATGCTCCAAACCTCTGTCCACACAGATCTACTTGATATGAAGTGAGCATTCAAGCTCAGGGGATCATTTGAAGCATCTTTCATATTTACATCAATTCTAATTCCAACATAAAAACTCTCTGTGGCAATTTAATCAAACACTAATGTGCACTATTCATATACAAGCACCCACAACCATAAACCCGAGCTCTTCTCGGCAACCACTGCACCAGGGGTTTTCCAACTGGAAGGAAAGGCTCCTACCAAGTTGCAGGAGCTTTTCTAGCAATGGGCAAGCCCAAAACCACGGTTGGACGGAGCTCGGGGAAGAAGATGATGTGTTTAGCATTGAAATTCATGACCACTCCACCCAAGAGATCTGGGATCAAACCAATTGCACATTTGATGCTAAAAACCATCCCAAATTACCGAAACCCGTGCCCGGCGACGGGTGCGGGCATCGGCGGCCGGCGGTGGAGCAAAGTTCCATTTCGGAGCTCACCCGTAATGGCGGATTTGATAGAGGCTAGAAGAAGCCTTCTAACTTGGATGGAAGGTTCCTCTGGTCCATACAAAGCTTCCCGACAAACCCTCCCCGGCCGGAGTTGGCCGGAGCGCTCGGCGCGACCACAAGTTGAACCCATTTCGGTTCAAACTTGGCCGCGCCACCTCCAGTGCATGGTTGCCATGCAAAGGCCATGGTGGGACTCTAAATGGTCGCATGAAGCTTCTTGGCCATGTGCCGGGCGGTGGGAGGCTCGCCGGCGCGGAGCACGAAGCTCGGCCAGAAGTGAAATTTCCCAAAAACTAGGGAATAAATTGCCATTATCCGCCGATCAACTCCACAAATTGGTGGGGTGATCCTCATCCCCTACAGTCCATGCCTACCAATTTAACCCGTTTTGGTCCATTGGTGAAGAGAACGACCGCGGCGGAGCAAACTGGGTTTCGGCGAGATCTCGCTTCCGCCGGCAAACCAGTGTACAGGGAGACAAATTGGCTCGAAGCATCTAAGGACTAAATAATCTACTGCTAGTGATCTCGGGCTCAAACAAACCGTGGTTTGAGAGACCTTACTGTGGTGACCCGGACCTTTGCCGGGCTTCTACAGTGTGACCAGCAGCTTCTGGAAGCCTACGTGGCTTGTCGGCGGTGTTCGCGCGCCTATTTGGACACAAGAGATGGACCCTGTGAGCTTTGGTTGGCTGTATTGGCCTTCGGCTGCTTTTGCCGAATTTTAGGAAAGGATTTTGGCCAAACAGAGGGTGGATTTGGGTTCGGTGCGGAAAAACGCTTGGAAATGGCTTTTTGTTTGCTTAATTCTGAGTCCGGATACCCAAAAGCGGGCTCCCGGAAGTTTTTGGCAGTTTTTGGGGTTTGCGGGAGCCTCCGGCAAATTATAGGTTTGGAATTTGGCAAAATGGACGTCGTTTTTGGAATCAGCGCGCGGGAAAACGGTCAAGATGGGCTATTTACTTGATGTTTTTGGGCTGCGGTTACTGTTCATCGCCGGAACAGTGTTTCCGGCGATCGCCGGCGGCGGTGGCGGCGGCGGGCAGCGGCGGAAGGCGGCGGAGGGCGCTCGGGCAGGCGGCGCGCGGCCGCGGGCAGGCGCACAGGGGCGCGGGCAGGCGCGCGGGGGCGCGGTCAGGTGCGTGGTCCACGCGGCCGTCGTGCACCCGAGGAAGGGACACGTGGCAGGTTTTCACTGGTCGGTGTTGTGGTCTGGGTTCACGGAGCAGGCCGGTGGTGCACGGTAGACCGGGTGGACACGTGGCGGGAGGTAGTTGGTCCGGTGTTGGGCTCCCGGTCCACGCAATCGGTGGAGTCGTTGACCGGGGCAGGTGGCCGTACGGCGGGGCAGGTGGCCGTACGGGCCCGGGTCAGCCGCGACGTGCGCGGTCCACGGCGCGACGTGCGCGGTGCACGGGTGGCCGGGCCACGTGTCGCGTCGCCATGGGCGGGCGCAGGTGCACCGGGTGCAGTGGGGCCCGGGGTGTTAGCGGACTGGGCTGTGTGGTGGACCGGGCCGCACTGTGCGCGCCCGAATCTTGGCGGGCCGGGCCGCACTGTGCGCGCCCGAAACCTGCGGGCTGGGCCGGGCCGCACTGTGCACGCCCGGAACTTGGGACACATTGGGTATTTCTCCAAATGTTTTTCTCAGCCTATAAATAGGCAGCCCGAGCCCTCTTCTTGGCTTTTTCCTCTCAGCCCAAGCTTGATCTCCCCGAGCTCCCGTCTTGGAAGATTTTCATCTTCAAGTCCTTGATCTTCCTGCCAAGTTCTGGGATTTTTGGAGGCTCGAATCCCGAGGTTCCCCATTTTACGGCGCGGCGCGACGTTGCTTTCTAGTGTTCTTCTTCGGCGTAGCAGCAGTGTTTTAGCTCCCCTGGGCTACCCCGAGCTCCTTTTTCTGTGATTCTTGCGCCGACAGACTCCTAAGAGGTAGGGCTTCATCTTTCGTATTGATCGCGCTTTCCCGTTGCGAGTTTTGGCACGGATCCCGAGGCAACACTGTGACCCTTTTTCTGTTTGGCTTTGTGGGACAGCATCGAGGTGTTTTGGCCATATCTTTGCGCCCAAGCGTCAGCCGGAAACGAGCTTATACAACTTTTTCATCTACAGATCGCAAGGAACGCGCTCGTATTTTTATTGGATTTTTCTGAGATTTCATCAGAGGTGAGAATCACTGTTTCTCTGTGTACAGTGCTACAGTCTTTTGTGCTGAAATCTTTTGAGTGTACCACCTTGCCGAATTTTTATCTTGACTTACCGAACTCGGATTTGGGCGTGCAAGGTACCGTTGCGAAGCTATCGACGCGAGGATCGCTGTGGTATTTTTCTTGGAATTTTCTGGGCACTTTCTGCAGGTGATAATTTAACAGTTTCGGGACTGTTGTTGTATGGGATTATAAGAGTTATATTTGGGAGCCTTAGTGTAATTAGTGAGCTTTGTATTGTGCCAGGAGAGTTACGGGTGTGCTGAACTTATTGGAGCAAGGGATTAGAGTTATCTGGTGTTTTCAGCTGTTGGGCTTTGGACAGTCAGCTTTTCAGGTGGGTGCCTTATTCCCGGAACCGGTGGACGGTTCTCTATATTGTTATATGTTAGCATTGCATGCAGGTGTACGGTACAATAACTGAAATTGGTCGGTAAGTTTAACAGTGAGGATTCTATGAAAATTGCAAGTGAATTTCTCATAGTATGACAATGGTATAATCAAATATTCATGTTGGTGATTAGTGGAAGCCCACCTAAGGCAAGGTTACCATATCAGGATTAATTATCATGCCATATTAGCACATAACCTTTTATGAGGCTGGTTTATGCATTGGGATAGGATTATGTAGTTATGTGCAGGTTCTACTCCAAGGAGTGATTATGGATCGAAAATCATGGACAGGTATGGTCATTGCTAATTCTGGCATGAGGTTTATTTTCCTTATTCTTCTTGAGGACAAATGCATGCTTGTATGGACATATGTGTATGGACATATAGTTAGGCCATCTTTTACTGCTGCACTACATTTTGGAACTTGACTTAGGAGAAACCATGTTATTCCTTTCTCCTTCTTGTTAGTCAGGCGGTCTGTGTTGCTCGGGTTCGAGCAGAGGTTTGGGATAGTGTAGCTGGGACCTTCGGGTCAGAGACAGGGTGTGCTTGATGTTGGATCGTGGGTTATTGCGGCAACCGCGGACAGTAGGCGGTTGACCGGATCTTGATTATTTTACCCAATTGTGGGTCGTGGGTTATTGCGGCAACCGCGGACAGTAGGCGGTTGACCGGATCTTGATTATTTTACCCAATTGTGGGTCGTGGGTTATTGCGGTGACCGCGGACTTTGGGCGGTTGACCGGATGTTGACTATTGCATCAGATTGGGTATCAGATTTGTTCTAGTGGATGGTGTTTCCCACTTTTTGAGTACTATTGCGTCAGATCGGGGTTTTGTTAGGGGACGGAGTTTCCCACTTTGATCATAGTCTTGATCCAGTCCTGCTATTATGAGACAGTGGTTACAGAGATACTTGTGATACTGATGACAGAGTTACTTTACTCGCGTGGGTCGCTCCCCTCGAGTGCAACTCCGGAGTGTGCGACTGGACGGATCGAGGCCAGTCTGTTACTTACTTTTGTGTGCGATCGGACGGTTCGATGCCGATCTATTACTTACCTTGGGATGCGACCGTACCAGCAGAGCAGGCAGTACCAGTGATTACTGGTCTATCGATTGGGTTTATTCAGGCAGATACTTTTTGTTACACTCGTGCCTGGGGGACCGAGTGGAGTCTAGCAGCTGTGTTTAGACCAGTGCTAGTATTGTTGGGAACCGTTCGGGGTTTGACGGTGGTCCCATGGTCGTTGTGAGTTCTTTGACCATTGTGTGAGAGGTTGAGCATCTTGAGTCTTTCCGTTCTGAGAGAGAGAGGGCATGGATTTGACTATAGCCTGCATTAGCCACTACTCGATAGCGAGTTAGTCCGTTTGGACGCCCTACGTAATTCCTGCCCGTCAGCGGGAGGTGGTCGTAGGTGGGCGCAGGTTTGACTGGACCCGATGTGGCAGTCAGCTCGATTGGGTCGATTGAGCCCCTCGTGTGCGAGTGTTGCATATCTTCATCAGAGTTTCCCCATTTGAGCATTTGGATAGAGGCATGGTAGCTGTAGAGTGTTTCCAGCTTCTTCTTTCAGTTTTACTGCATCGGTTATCTTTTGCCTCTAGTAGTCTTGGTGGGCAGATCGTCGGGCCTAGTGGCGATACCCACTGAGAACTCCCTTATTGCGTAGTTCTCACGCCCGTTGGGGGTTTTCCCCCTTTTGTCCTTTCTCCTCTTTGTTTTGCAGAGTCTTGGCGGGTGTTGCCGTCCTGTGGTTGCTGTGCGTGGTGAGGGAGTAGCGAGCTAGATCCAGACCCATCTTTGGAGAGTGGCGGTACCCCCCTTGGAGGAGATCTTCAGTATAGTCGGTAGAGTGGTATTTATTTCCTCTTTTGAGAGACTGATGTAGTGAGGATATGATGTATTGAGAGCTTGTACACTGATGTTTTATTTGAGTTATCTCCCTGTTGAGCTATGAGTTCTGTACTCGAGGTTATTGTATGATTATCTTTTTGGGAGAGGGACCTTGTTGTTTTATCTTCAGTTGTACAGTGGTTGATTTTATTTCTATAGCAGTTTTATCTTTTAGCTCTGATATCTGTTAGCTGTAGTTCTTTTTGCAGGTAGGACGCTTCGCCTATGCGGGTTTGGCATAGGTGGCGGATCTGTTGGCGAGCCCGGGTCGCAGTTTCGACCCCGGGGCGTGACAGATTAGGTGGTATCAGAGCCTAGGTTGTAGGTCATGGCGGACTTAGAAACCCTAGGCTTGTGGTTGGACCCTAGGATGACTTCGTGAGAGTCGTGATTTGTAGCGAGAGTCCTGATTGAGTTGTACACCTCTCCCGAGGGACGGGATGAGTGATTGGCATGTTTATTCTCCTAAGTAGTTATGTTGGCTGCAGACAACATAACGCTATGGAATGGGTGACATGCTCTAGACTTTCGCTGGATTGGGTCGAGCGTTGTTGTGTGCTGATTTGTGGTTTCGTCGTGGCGAGCGGTGTCTCCCCGACGCTGGGTTTTGACCCGTGTGCATCCTGTCATAGCAGTTGAGCTTGAGCGGTTGGTTTTGGGCCGGATACCCGGATTGAGGTCAGAGAGCTCCGGACCCAGATGACAGGATTTTGGAGGCATATCAGTGTTTGTGTGGCCAGCTAGTTTTGGTGACACAGTTGTCGGAGCAGTGGGCAGCCTGACAGTGCTTTCCTCCTGAGACCACCTGGTTGCAGTACCCTCAGCGGCAGGGATTTCTGTGACGCCAATGGAGCGAGTTACCCCCTCCGTGCCAGTGTTAGTGCCAAGGCACTGAGGCAGGGTGGATTGCTGACAGCTGATGAGCTGTGGGACATTATTGATCGATGGAGCTAGCTTGGTAGATGAACCACCCCGATTCATGGAATTGAGTTGGAGCCTTAGGAGGCAGAATCGTGGTTGGTAGTGTCGGAGAGGCTACTTGAGAGCCCTTGTGGCAAGGGTTTACACAGTTGTTGAACTGCGCGTTCCATGGAACGAGGCGCATAGGATTTATGTGACCAGTAGTGGATGGCGCCAGGTTACCTTTCAGTTGATTTAGTCCCTCCTGTGCAGATTTTTGGATCTTGGATGCCGCGTTAGAGTTGGCATTGTGTTTGGAGCCTGGCGCTGCAGTTCGTTTGGATGGGGATCAGCTGCCAGAGGAAAGTTCTGGTTAGAGGCGTTTGATGCCAGATGATGGAGGACAGATCGGCCGGCAGAGACATTTTTGTTTTCCCTTCCTGGATGATGGATATCCTTGTGAATGGATTATGTAAAGCTTACCCGTGGGGGGTGTTACCCTGTGTGATTGATAACTGGCATGTTTGGGGTGCAATGTTTGTGATTGAGGGGTGAGATTTGTAAGGATAATTGTTTAAGGAATTGCATGAATCAATTGTGCTTGGTCGTATGACGATGATACCCAGGTGGATTTCTGAGACGTCAGGGGTTGGGTGGACCCCGATGACAGCAACAACCCTTTCATCAGAGTGGCGCAGCGGTAGCGTGGATGGGTTGTTTGCGAGAGACCACGTTCGGCATCTCAGTGTGAGCATGGACAGAGGTCGTGCTCCCTTTGTGATTGGTCTAGATATTTTGGCAGGCTGAGCGACGACCACTTGCATCGAGCGGATGAATCTGTGCCGCCCGGTTGGAGGGCGCCACGGTAGTGGATTGAGTTGTCGCAGGTGTGATTTCTTCACAGCAGTCGGAGTTAGGACATGTTGCGTTCCTGCATGGGCTAGCGGTAGAGTCGTTACCACTTGCACTTGAGGTACAGGTTACTGTTGGCATTGTGCAAGTGGAGGAGGCTTGTCCAGTGCAGCTGAGGCCGTAAGTTATGCCGGCAGACTTATTGGTTTCTACGGCAGCTCAGTGTTATGACCCAGTGCTTGGGATCGGTTGGCATAGTGCCACAGGATGTTTGACTGCTGAGAGAAATGACTTTGACTTTTGCGAGGCAGACAAAGGAGGCTTGTTATGGGGAGATTGTTCGAGCACACAGGGTTTAGCGACTGTGTGAGAGGAGCTTATGGTGGCGCCGGGACCAAAGGATATTTCTATTGCTGCGAATCCCGGGTGTGAGTCCACTCGAGTTGATGATTATGCCGCCTGTTAGGGAGAGTTTGATTGCGGTGGACGTGGTTCTGGAAACCGCGCCAACCTCGATAGCACCACTTGGATATTATCTGTAAGAGATGGGAGAGTTGATCGCACCGGTGCAGGGATCTGTTGGATCGAGGGTCTGTTTGACCTAGTGCCACGTCGTTGATACACGACGGTGAGAGCCCTTTGGGATTGGAGCCCAGGCAGGTTCTGATGTTATTTAGAATCTTTTGATGGAGCTATGTACAGGCAGTTAGTGTATGATGCCTGCGCCAATTTGGAATTTCAACTGAGGGCTTTGTCTAGATGGTGTTCAGGACACAGTAGGGGCATTACGAGTACAGTGAAGCCAATGGATTGACTAATGCCCTGTTGCCTCTAGATTGAGGAATTCTGTGTTTCTGTTGGCCTTGAACGGTTGGTTAGCGGTATCCTCCAGGGATATTTTGATTTTACCCCCCCCCCCCCCCCCCCCCCCCCTCCCTGAGTGATTTAGAGCTTGTGCAGCATTTGTATATGGTGTGACAAGGTCTGTGGGGAAGAAGCTTTTTGCCAAGTCGTTGTGGTGCAAGTTTTAGCTTCGAGAGCATATCTTCATGGATTACTTATTCTAGCCGAAGGGGCGGCGGTGGAAATTCGGCCAAAGTGGATGCTATTTAAGGCTGGCCGAGATCGACGGTCATTGTTGGGGTGAGGAGTTTTTGGACTGGATAGTGCCAGCAGAGCTTGATGACCGGGTGATGAGATTGGTACCAGCGCCGATTCTAACCTAGTCAGTGGTGGGAGATGGATTTGTGAGTTATAGTGATACCTCCCGTAGTGGTTGTAGAGCCACCATTGGATTTTGTGAGCATCCAGTATCACCCCGACAGAGCCACTGTGGTGGCGGATGCCTGGAGCCGAAGAGCTATTTGGGAGTCGAGTTTGACGGTTCCATAGCTGGCACTGTGTGGGGCCATCCTTGTGTGCAGGGTTTGAGTTGAGTCCCTGAGGATCCCTTTTGATGAGAGGCTGCGGCTGAGCAATCCACTTAGGTGGTTAAGTGTTGAGAGCGACCGAGTGTGAACCCCTGCTTGTTTGGGCCCCTTTTCTGTGCAGGTGTTTGTGTGGATGTGTTTCGGGTCGCTTTGGTTGAGCTGGCTCTTGGGAGTGATTTTAGAGCGTGTTACTCAGGCTGTTTGTTCCTTTTCCCCCGCCTTTTGTTGGAGTTTTTGAGGTTTTTCTGCGTCTCAGCTCTGGAGTGTCATGTTTTGGACCCCTCGCCCGTGATTGACTCGTTCCTTTTGCGGTCTGTGAGAGTTTGGAGTACGAGGGACGCCCGTTGCGAATTCCGACTCGTGAGGTGAGGGAATTGCGCAATCGGGCTATGTCGTACTGGTTGTTGCTGTTGTTGTTGCTGAGGAGTAATCACGGGGAGTGATAGGTGACTTGGGAGCTGGAGACGGCGGTGTTGAATTTTGACCCCTGGTTTCTGAGACTCCTTGGGAGTTGCTCTAGTTTCGAGGACGAAACTTTCTTTTAGTGGGGGAGGATGTGGTGACCCGGACCTTTGCCGGGCTTCTACAGTGTGACCAGCAGCTTCTGGAAGCCTACGTGGCTTGTCGGCGGTGTTTGCGCGCCTATTTGGACACAAGAGATGGACCCTGTGAGCTTTGGTTGGCTGTATTGGCTTTCGGCTGCTTTTGTCGAATTTTAGGAAAGGATTTTGGCCAAACAGAGGGTGGATTTGGGTTCGGTGCGGAAAAAGCTTGGAAATGGCTTTTTGTTTGCTTAATTCTGAGTCCGGATACCCAAAAGCGGGCTCCCGGAAGTTTTGGCAGTTTTTGGGGTTTGCGGGAGCCTCCGGCAAATTATAGGTTTGGAATTTGGCAAAATGGACGTCGTTTTTGGAATCAGCGCGCGAAAACGGTCAAGATGGGCTATTTACTTGATGTTTTTGGGCTGCGGTTACTGTTCATCGCCGGAACAGTGTTTCCGGCGATCGCCGGCGGCGGTTGGCGGCGGCGGGCAGCGGCGGAAGGCGGCGGAGGGCGCTCGGGCAGGCGGCGCGCGGCCGCGGGCAGGCGCACAGGGGCGCGGGCAGGCGCGCGGGGGCGCGGTCAGGTGCGTGGTCCACGCGGCCGTCGTGCACCCGAGGAAGGGACACGTGGCAGGTTTTCACTGGTCGGTGTTGTGGTCTGGGTTCACGGAGCAGGCCGGTGGTGCACGGTAGACCGGGTGGACACGTGGCGGGAGGTAGTTGGTCCGGTGTTGGGCTCCCGGTCCACGCAATCGGTGGAGTCGTTGACCGGGGCAGGTGGCCGTACGGCGGGGCAGGTGGCCGTACGGGCCCGGGTCAGCCGCGACGTGCGCGGTCCACGGCGCGACGTGCGCGGTGCACGGGTGGCCGGGCCACGTGTCGCGTCGCCATGGGCGGGCGCAGGTGCACCGGGTGCAGTGGGGCCCGGGGTGTTAGCGGACTGGGCTGTGTGGTGGACCGGGCCGCACTGTGCGCGCCCGAATCTTGGCGGGCCGGGCCGCACTGTGCGCGCCCGAAACCTGCGGGCTGGGCCGGGCCGCACTGTGCGCGCCCGGAACTTGGGACACATTGGGTATTTCTCCAAATGTTTTTCTCAGCCTATAAATAGGCAGCCCGAGCCCTCTTCTTTGGCTTTTTCCTCTCAGCCCAAGCTTGATCTCCCCGAGCTCCCGTCTTGGAAGATTTTCATCTTCAAGTCCTTGATCTTCCTGCCAAGTTCTGGGATTTTTGGAGGCTCGAATCCCGAGGTTCCCCATTTTACGGCGCGGCGCGACGTTGCTTTCTAGTGTTCTTCTTCGGCGTAGCAGCAGTGTTTTAGCTCCCCTGGGCTACCCCGAGCTCCTTTTTCTGTGATTCTTGCGCCGACAGACTCCTAAGAGGTAGGGCTTCATCTTTCGTATTGATCGCGCTTTCCCGTTGCGAGTTTTTGGCACGGATCCCGAGGCAACACTGTGACCCTTTTTCTGTTTGGCTTTGTGGGATAGCATCGAGGTGTTTTGGCCATATCTTTGCGCCCAAGCGTCAGCCGGAAACGAGCTTATACAACTTTTTCATCTACAGATCGCAAGGAACGCGCTCGTATTTTTATTGGATTTTTCTGAGATTTCATCAGAGGTGAGAATCACTGTTTCTCTGTGTACAGTGCTACAGTCTTTTGTGCTGAAATCTTTTGAGTGTACCACCTTGCCGAATTTTTATCTTGACTTACCGAACTCGGATTTGGGCGTGCAAGGTACCGTTGCGAAGCTATCGACGCGAGGATCGCTGTGGTATTTTTCTTGGAATTTTCTGGGCACTTTCTGCAGGTGATAATTTAACAGTTTCGGGACTGTTGTTGTATGGGATTATAAGAGTTATATTTGGGAGCCTTAGTGTAATTAGTGAGCTTTGTATTGTGCCAGGAGAGTTACGGGTGTGCTGAACTTATTGGAGCAAGGGATTAGAGTTATCTGGTGTTTTCAGCTGTTGGGCTTTGGACAGTCAGCTTTTCAGGTGGGTGCCTTATTCCCGGAACCGGTGGACGGTTCTCTATATTGTTATATGTTAGCATTGCATGCAGGTGTACGGTACAATAACTGAAATTGGTCGGTAAGTTTAACAGTGAGGATTCTATGGAAATTGCAAGTGAATTTCTCATAGTATGACAATGGTATAATCAAATATTCATGTTGGTGATTAGTGGAAGCCCACCTAAGGCAAGATTACCATATCAGGATTAATTATCATGCCATATTAGCACATAACCTTTTATGAGGCTGGTTTATGCATTGGGATAGGATTATGTAGTTATGTGCAGGTTCTACTCCAAGGAGTGATTATGGATCGAAAATCATGGACAGGTATGGTCATTGCTAATTCTGGCATGAGGTTTATTTTCCTTATTCTTCTTGAGGACAAATGCATGCTTGTATGGACATATGTGTATGGACATATAGTTAGGCCATCTTTTACTGCTGCACTACATTTTGGAACTTGACTTAGGAGAAACCATGTTATTCCTTTCTCCTTCTTGTTAGTCAGGCGGTCTGTGTTGCTCGGGTTCGAGCAGAGGTTTGGGATAGTGTAGCTGGGACCTTCGGGTCAGAGACAGGGTGTGCTTGATGTTGGATCGTGGGTTATTGCGGCAACCGCGGACAGTAGGCGGTTGACCGGATCTTGATTATTTTACCCAATTGTGGGTCGTGGGTTATTGCGGCAACCGCGGACAGTAGGCGGTTGACCGGATCTTGATTATTTTACGCAATTGTGGGTCGTGGGTTATTGCGGTGACCGCGGACTTTGGGCGGTTGACCGGATGTTGACTATTGCATCAGATTGGGTATCAGATTTGTTCTAGTGGATGGTGTTTCCCACTTTTTGAGTACTATTGCGTCAGATCGGGGTTTTGTTAGGGGACGGAGTTTCCCACTTTGATCATAGTCTTGATCCAGTCCTGCTATTATGAGACAGTGGTTACAGAGATACTTGTGATACTGATGACAGAGTTACTTTACTCGTGTGGGTCGCTCCCCTCGAGTGCCACTCCGGAGTGTGCGACTGGACGGATCGAGGCCAGTCTGTTACTTACTTTTGTGTGCGATCGGACGGTTCGATGCCGATCTATTACTTACCTTGGGATGCGACCGTACCAGCAGAGCAGGCAGTACCAGTGATTACTGGTCTATCGATTGGGTTTATTCAGGCAGATACTTTTTGTTACACTCGTGCCTGGGGGACCGAGTGGAGTCTAGCAGCTGTGTTTAGACCAGTGCTAGTATTGTTGGGAACCGTTCGGGGTTTGACGGTGGTCCCGTGGTCGTTGTGAGTTCTTTGACCATTGTGTGAGAGGTTGAGCATCTTGAGTCTTTCCGTTCTGAGAGAGAGAGGGCATGGATTTGACTATAGCCTGCATTAGCCACTACTCGATAGCGAGTTAGTCCGTTTGGACGCCCTACGTAATTCCTGCCCGTCAGCGGGAGGTGGTCGTAGGTGGGCGCAGGTTTGACTGGACCCGATGTGGCAGTCAGCTCGATTGGGTCGATTGAGCCCCTCGTGTGCGAGTGTTGCATATCTTCATCAGAGTTTCCCCATTTGAGCATTTGGATAGAGGCATGGTAGCTGTAGAGTGTTTCCAGCTTCTTCTTTCAGTTTTACTGCATCGGTTATCTTTTGCCTCTAGTAGTCTTGGTGGGCAGATCGTCGGGCCTAGTGGCGATACCCACTGAGAACTCCCTTATTGCGTAGTTCTCACGCCCGTTGGGGGTTTTCCCCCTTTTGTCCTTTCTCCTCTTTGTTTTGCAGAGTCTTGGCGGGTGTTGCCGTCCTGTGGTTGCTGTGCGTGGTGAGGGAGTAGCGAGCTAGATCCAGACCCATCTTTGGAGAGTGGCGGTACCCCCCTTGGAGGAGATCTTCAGTATAGTCGGTAGAGTGGTATTTATTTCCTCTTTTGAGAGACTGATGTAGTGAGGATATGATGTATTGAGAGCTTGTACACTGATGTTTTATTTGAGTTATCTCCCTGTTGAGCTATGAGTTCTGTACTCGAGGTTATTGTATGATTATCTTTTTGGGAGAGGGACCTTGTTGTTTTATCTTCAGTTGTACAGTGGTTGATTTTATTTCTATAGCAGTTTTATCTTTTAGCTCTGATATCTGTTAGCTGTAGTTCTTTTTGCAGGTAGGACGCTTCGCCTATGCGGGTTTGGCATAGGTGGCGGATCTGTTGGCGAGCCCGGGTCGCAGTTTCGACCCCGGGGCGTGACACTTACCATGGCCGAAGTTGATGAAGATGGGATGAAGCCGGTTCTCTTCCTCCTCCTTCGCGCGGCCAAGGAAACCTCCCAGGTTGCACCACAGGCACAGGGGAACTCCTCAAGGACTCCAAATCCAAACTTGAAGAAGCTTGGTCCCAACCTTCTTCCTCCTCTTTCTCTCTCTCTCTCTCTCTCTCGGGTTCCTCTCAATGGGGTGATCTCTCTCGACCACCCCAGCATCCGAGGCTTAAGAGGAGTTACTCTTGGGAGTTACAAAATCCCAAGAGCCTCTCTTGTAACCCCCCCCCCCCCACGAGGGAGCCCAAAAGCCCAACAACTCTTTGCAAAAAAACCAACTCAAACCCGGTTCAGACCTAACCCAAGCCTCCGGGGTCTTCACAGTAGGTACAAAATGCACCCAACACCCCATGGTTTAAGCCCTAACATTTAGGCACATAAAATATTAGGTTCTTACACAATTTAGTCTAATTTTCGGCACTTTTCACGCATTTCGAGACAAACTGTTCGCCGAATTGCGAAGCGGACTTCGCCACGACGTCCGACTCGTCGAGACCTGTCAGGTAGCGTGTTTGTTTGGTTTGTTCGACGCTCGGATTAAAAGTCGTTCCATAAAGTTCGTCGAATTATCGCGCGTGGCACGCACTTCGATGCACCCGGGTCGCCAAACGCGAAATCCGTCAGTGCCATTGCGCTCAGAACGTCGAAATTAGCTAGGTTCCATTACTCATACCTCTAGGTTAAAACTCTAGATAGTGGTTCGGCCATTAGTGAAAGCGAGGGATTAAAAACTCGAGAGTTACTATTCACTTAAGTCGCGGGGCCCACTTTTGATTTCTGATTTCTGGAAGATCCGACCGTCGGATCGAAAACATATGAATATGAAACTTCTATGTTTCGACGAGACGATCGCAATGGTGATCTCGGATTTTCCAGATCAGACCCCGATCAAAAGTCGATATTTCTGGGCCCACTATTGACCCACTATCTCTCCACTTTTGCCAAAAATTAATAATTTAACATCTTTAAAAGCAAATAGAGGTTTTATAATTCTGGATTACTACAAGTTTCTTGTGAGAAAGGAAATCCTGTGAGCAACAACTCAAGAACACGAAAAAATTGTTAATTTTCAAAAATTTGAAAAATTGTACCCAAACAATCATTATCGTGTAGAGAGACTAAGAATCAAATTAGTTTTGCAAAAGGAATTTTAAAAATAGATCAATCGCATGATTTTGGAAAATTCCCATTATATGCCCTAAAACCGAAATTTTTGAAATCGAAGGCCAAAAATCCGTTTATCATTAGAATACCTAGCATATAATCAAAACTAATCTACCCAGAGTTCTTATTTCAAAAGAAATTTGATCAAAAACCATCCACAAACGAAAAAGATACGGAAATTCCATCACGTTTTGAGGAAAAGTATGAAAAACTGTGAAAACCCGAGATTTTGATCAATAAAACTTACTTGGAATCGAATAACTTGAGTTTGAAAGCTTCCAAGATGGATGAATTCTAGAGAGAGAAGCTCTGAAGACTTTTGAACAAAAGATTGAAGCAATAAGAAATCAAAACCCTTTTGTTCTATATAAAACCCTAGCAGCGATACGGATCAGTTCGTGTTTTCGATCCGGATCGGCTACCCGCAGAGAATATCTGCGTTCGGGATCCTGATCGGCTTGTCCAATCCGGATCGGCTCCAACTTTTTCTTCAGAAAAGTTCAGAAAAATTCTAGAAAATACAGAAAAAGATTGTAAGCACTTTTGTGTATCAACTTTAAATGAAAATTATCGTTTCATACAACAAGAAATAGATTATGCCAAATCTATCAATAACATCCCACAAATGAAACGAAAATTTATAAAAATTAAATCCCTTAAAGTTGAACAACTTCAATTACATCTAACTTGATCTTATGAGTAATGCCTTTATCAAATCATCAATTCGGTAAAGAAAATGAAATACAAAGATCAATAGATATCTGAAATCCCAGATAAGTTAGATAATATATCTAGTCAATTTATTGAAGAGAGTGGCTCTTTGAGCATCTTTCATTAAAATTCCCACCTTATACCAACCTTGAAATTTTGACAGAGTCAAGTATTTCAACATGCATTTTATTTAATCAAACTTGAAAAACCTTGCTTGGTATACATGTGGTAGCTGCACACAGTACTCGGACGACCGAGGTGGTAGCTCTTTCCTCCATGTGGTGGTAGTTTTCACACTCCTCATTGGGATGTAACTCTTTCCACATCTTTTGAGTATAACACTTTTTCTTTGACTCCCCCTCAATTGGCTATCAATTATTTAAGATATAAAGTATTCAGCCAAATATTGATCTCGATTTCATACTCGACTAAACAGTCAAATAAGATAAAAACTATACCAAGAGATCATCGAGAGAGAAATTGACTTTGATCAAAACAAAGATGATTTAATTCACATAAATGATTATTGCATCAAATGAATTATTATGATATCCAGAGCATAATAAATTTCTAAACATATAAAAAGATGCAGTTAAAGTCAATAAAAACTAATGCTCAATTAATGTTCTATGTTTAAGCATAGATAATGAACAAAAACACAAAAACAAAACCTAACCTAAACAAGAGTTTCAAAAAGAGGTTATTTCAAGGAAAGCATTCCAATTGCTTTACGCAAATGAATAAAACGTTTTGGATCCAAAGGTTTTGTTAAAAAGTCAGCTAATTGATCTTCAGTTGAAATGTAGGAGATTTGAAGAATATTTGATTCAACTAGCTCTCTAAGAAAATGATATCTAAGTTCAATGTGTTTTGTTCTTGAGTGCAACACAGGGTTTTTTGAAATGTTTATAGCACTAGTGTTGTCACATAAAACAGTTACCGAAGTTGCTGAAATCCGGAAGTCGCTCAACACGCTTTTCATCCAAATGAGTTGAGTTGAACAACTACCTGCTGAGATGTATTCTGCTTCGGCAGTCGAGAGTGCAATGCAGTTTTGCTTTTTACTATGCCATGCAACAAGGCAATGGCCAAGATAAAAACATGCACCACTCGTACTTTTCCGATCATCCACAGATCCTGCCGAATCGGCATCTAAGTATCTAATAATATCTAGACTTGTTCCCATAGGATACCAAATTCCGAAATTAATGGTTCCTTTGATGTACTCGATGATCCGTTTCACCGCTTTCAGGTGAACCTCCTTTGGTGCTGATTGATATCTCGCACAAATCCCAACACTAAAGGATATATCCGGGCGACTAGCTGTGAGGTAAAGTAGACTTCCAATCATGCTGCGATAAAGTTTCTCGTCTACATTCTCACTAAGAGATTCACTTCCTAATCCCTTATTGCTAGTTCCCATAGGAGTAGGAAAATCATTAGAATCTTCTAATCCGAATTTCTTTACCAACTCCTTTGCATACTTGGATTGACACAGATGGATGCCTTCAATATTTTGTTTCACTAGTAATCCAAGAAAGTATGTCAGTTCGCCCATCATAGACATCTCAAATTCGCTTTTCATGGTTTCTGCGAATTTAGAAGCATCATTATCCTTTGTTCCTCCAAATATAATGTCATCGACATAGATTTGTGCAACAATGAAGTTATTTTGATAATGCTTCACAAAGAGAGTCCTGTCTGCTCCCCCTCGAGTATAGCCCTTCTCCAAAAGGTGCTTCGTCAACCTTTCGTACCACGCTCGCGGTGCTTGTTTTAAACCGTAAAGAGCCTTTTTCAAACGAAAAACATGGTTAGGTAGTTTACAGTCTACAAAACCTTTCGGTTGAGCCACATAAACTTCCTCATTTAAAAACCCATTTAAAAACGCGCTCTTAACGTCCATTTGAAAGAGTTTTATTTTAAAGTGGCAAGCAATAGCGAATTGGATACGAATGGACTCGAGTCTAGCTACAGGGGCGAACGTTTCATCAAAGTCTATACCTTCTATTTGAGAGTAGCCTTGAGCAACTAAACGTGCTTTATTCCTGATGATGGTACCATCCTCATTTTTCTTGTTCTTGAAAATCCATTTAGTACCGATCACATTGTGTTGCTTCGGAGGCGTCGTTAATTCCCAGACTTTGTTGCGTTCAAACTGATGGAGCTCTTCCTGCATTGCTTCAATCCAGTAGTCATCCTGAAGAGCTTCATCGATATTCTTTGGTTCGATCATGGAAACGTAACAAGCGAATCCACAAACCAACTGTCTCCGAGTTTTGACTCCTTCTTGTGGGTCTCCAATGATGTTTGATTCAGGATGATCCTTGGAGATGCGTAACGTTTGATGTAATGGAGTACTTGGAGGTACATGAGATGATTCCTGCACATCAGATAAACTTGAAGAACCATTAGATGCATCATTAATATTGGAAGTATTATCATGAGAAGATGCATTTACAGGAGTATCATCATCAAGAGAGATATCAGGGGTAGATTTATCAGATGCAAAGTGGAAAGCTTCATCTACTTTAACATTTATGGATTCTACAATCGTTTTAGATTCCAAGTTAAATACCCGATATGCTCTACTATTTGTAGAATAACCCATGAAAATCCCTTCGTCACTTCGAGAGTCAAATTTTCCAAGATTTTCGCAGTCACGTAAAATGTAACACCGACTCCCAAAGATGCGAAAATATTTGATGTTGGGTTTTCTACAACACCATAGTTCATATGGTGTATTTAACGTTCCCGGGCGCAAATAAACTCGATTAATAACATAGATTGCAGTGTTCACAGCTTCAGCCCAAAAATATAACGGTAAATTCCGGCTATGAAGCATAACACGTGCCATCTCTTGAACAACCCTGTTTTTGCGCTCGACTACACCATTCTGTTGAGGTGTATAGGGTGCTGAGAATTCATGTTTAATGCCGTTGGAAGTGCAAAAATCAATGAATTTTGAATTTATGAATTCTCCACCTCTATCACTTCTAACACGAACGATCTTTTCATTCTTTTCAATCATAATACGAAGGCAAATCTCGTGAAAAGAATCAAAAGTATCAGCTTTCTCTTTTAAAAATGCTACCCATGAGTATCTAGAGAAATCATCAACCAATAAGAAAATATACCATTTACCTCCTAAGGATGGTTGACGTGTCGGCCCCATAAGTTCCATATGCAATAATTCCAAGGGCCGTTTGGTACCGACGTGATTCAAGTTCTTGTGTTCAGTCCTAGATTGTTTTCCCTTTTGACAACCACCACACACAATGTTTTGTTTAAGTGAAAGTTTAGGAACCCCCTTGACCACGTCTTTGTTTGAAATTCTAGCAAGTTCCTTAAAATTTATGTGACCTAGCCTTTCATGCCAAAGAGTTTCATTATTCAAAGAGGCTAAGTTACAATTTTCAGAAATTTTATTGGGAACAACATAACAATTGTTTTCAGATCTAACCCCTTTTAAAAAGAAAACATGGTCCTTATCAGTTACAATGCATTCGACAGATGAAAAATTAACTGAAAAACCATTGTCACAAAGTTGACTGATACTTATGAGGTTAGTCTTAAGGCCATCAACAAATAACACATTATTTAGAATCGGGCCATCTGGAATAGCTACTGTTCCTTTTCCAACAATTTTGGAAGACTGACCGTCTCCGAAAACTACAAGTCCTCCGGAGATTTTCTCAAAATTTTGAAAACAGTTTTTTGTCACCGGTCATGTAACAAGACAAGGGAAAACTTCACCTTTGCGTACCCAAACCTTTCGAGTTTTGGTGTACGTCGGAAATGATTGTGAGGTTGATACCTTTGGTGAAAGCGTCTTGTTTGATCCGTCGCTTTTCCTTGACGTCGTCGTCTTGTTTGATGAACTACCGAGGCTCTTTTCCTTCGAATAATTTGCATTTGATTTCCGAGGAATTGCCCTTTTGGTAGTTGTTGCAAGAAGTGCTTGAGTTGAGCATTTGGCGCCCATCTTGCAATTTCTTCTTATGTGCCCTGCAATACCACAACGAAAACATACCTTGATGCTTGACGATTCCGAAGAGGGGGAAGTAGGTTTGTTGTCGTTGTTTGTCGTCAATTCCGGTGTCGGAGGAGGAGATACCGACTGGGGCACAAAGAATGTCCCAACCGAACTAAAATTGTCGTTAGTTCGATTGTATCCGAGGCGGAACTTGTTTGATTGACCAAGACCATGAAGCTTATCCAACTTACTCCTTCCTGATGAAAATCGCTGTAAGTCATCCTTGAGTTGGAGAATGGTTTCTGTCATTTCCAATTTTTCTTGTCGAGCCTCGCCGTTGAGCTTCAAGAAGTAGTTCGCTTTGTTCACCATATCTATATAATTCTTCTCGAGTTGCTCATTGGACTCTTGAAGGGAAACATTTATTTTAATCAGATCATCCCTTTCCACTTCAAGATCGGTCGAGAGAGAAGTTACCCTTTTTAGTTCTTCTTCGAGATCCTGCAATCTCCCTCTCAACCCCTTATTTTGCTTAGCCAGTTTCTTTGAATCCCTCAAAAGTCTGTGATAGGCTAGAGCAAAGTCTTCACCTTCCGAATCATCCGATTCATCGTCCGCTGCATTCTTTCCAACTTGGGAGGAGGACAATGACTCGGATGTACTAGCCATTAAGCACATGAAGGGTGAAGATGTGGACGCGTGGAACGCTGTTGCGTTATCTTCTTCATCACTTGACGATGACTCATTTGACGATGAGGTGTCATCCCAAGTGACGGCTTGCATCGCTTTCTTCTTTGACGGATTCCTATTAGGACACTCCGTTGAGATATGGCCGTACCCTCGGCACTTGAAGCATTGGACTTGTCCTTCTGAGCTTTTCTTATCCTTAGAAAAACCCTCTTGCTTTCTTGGTTTGAAACTTGAAGAGCCTTTTCCTTTCTTCGACTTTACGAAGGATGGAGTTTTGCTTGAGTTACCCCTTCGAAAGTTTCGGCGAAATCTTCTTGTCAAGAGAGCAAGCTGCTTCTCAAAGTCCTCCACAGATAAATTCTCGTCATCGCCTGAGGAGGATGAATCCGCGTCTTCTTCTTTTGTTGTTTTCAACGCATAACCTGAAGACTTAGAAGATGATGCCTTTCCAGAAGAATAGTTAGTAGGAAAAGTCATTTCATAAGTTTGTAATGAACCAACTAATTCTTCTACACGGATTTCGTCCGGGTGCTTAATAGTTTCAATGGCTGTAACCTTGGAACGAAATCTTTCAGGAAGAGTTCTTAATATTTTTCTTACAATTTTAAATTCTGGAATCTTCTCTCCCAAGTTAGCACATGAGTTTACGATGTCTTGCAATCGTGTGTAGTAATCTGTGAAAGATTCATTTTCTGCCATGAAGATGGAGTCAAACTTGCTCGTAAGCATTTGCAGTTTCTGAATCTTCACAAGGTTAGTTCCCTCATGCGTAACTTGAAGAACATCCCAGATTTCTTTCGCAGTCTCACATGCCGAGATGCGAGAGAACTCTGTTTGCGACAAAGCATTAAATAAAGCGTTAATCCCTTTGCCATTGTAAGAAGAAGTATCTATCTCTTCCTTGGTCCATTTCGACCTAGGTTTGATGGTGCGAACATCAGCAAGAATTTCAGTTGGATTAGACCATCCTAATTCAATTGATTGCCACACCCGTTCGTCGATGGAAATTAAAAAGGCTTTCATCCGTACTTTCCAGTAGGCATAATTTGTTCCATCGAAGAACGGAGGTCTGTTGATGTTTCCACCTTCAACCATTGTTTACAACCCTATTCACTCTCTGATACCACTTGTTTGGTTATGTATAATTGGATCTAAATAGGGGAAAAAACACCTAGAGGGGGGTGAATAGGTGTAAACAATAAACACTCAAAAATCTTTGCGATATAAAACCCAATGCGGAAAAATAAACAACACGCAGAGATTTTTACGTGGAAAACTCCAAACCGGAGTAAAAAACCACGGGACCGATAACACGGTGAAATCCACTAGAATTAAACACGTACAAGGTGATATACCGTACTCACAGACGACTCAACCTTTTCCATACGCTCCTAGTTGATCTTCTCCGCTCGCTCCACGACGCTTCTCGAATCCATGATCTGCGTCCAACGCCGAATCCACGACGTCCGACCGAATCCACGGTCTTCACCCAGTAGCACGCTTCGAATCCACGAACGTACCTCGCTCCGAATCCACGAGAGCGGTAGCACCTTGAATCCACAAGGCCACGCGAGTCTACGCGCCGATTTTGGGAAAATCGTTGTTTTTGGGTGGTGATGATCCGCCGAATACTTAGATTAGAAATAGATCGGAAATACCATCTAAGTATTCATTGATTTGATTCTACTCAAAATGTGAGTATGAAAACCTAGAATCAAATCAATCAATATAGATGAAGAAACATAAGATTCAATCTATTGATTTCCTTTCTTCTCTATTTGTGGATCTATATAATTCAGTCGTCTTTTTCCTTTTTCGTGGGGTTTACCCTAAAAGATGAATTAAAGGGTCTATATATAGGTTAGAAACCATTGGAAGAGGATAAGAATCAAAAACTAACCTTTTCTGGAATTTTTCAGGACGGCGATCCGGATCGGACTTCGGCGATCCGGATTACAGTAGCGAGACAGATAGTTTCCAGAAAAACCAAGGTTCGGGATCCGGATCGAAGTGCCTGATCCGGATCGTTCATACAATTTCACCAAACACCAACGTTCGCGATCCGGATTGCAAAGCCTGATCCGGATCGTTCATAAAACATGGTAAAACCAGTGTTCGGGATCCGGATCAAAGGAGGCTACGATCCGGATTGAACTGGTTTATGAACGAACACCCTTCGGGATCCGGATTGGAAAGTCTGATCCGGATCCTGAACATGTCCTATGTCCAGTTTTTGATTTTTATACAATTAAATATTCATCCAAGTGTTTCTACACTATAAGAAGTATTCGGATCACCAAAAATAATTAGTTAAACATACCTGATCCTTTTGAATTCTTCTTTCTTGAGATTGAGTTAAATTATCCAACTTTCTTTATCTTCAATCTTCAAGACTTAACCGAATTCACGAAATATGCCAACTCAAATTCCGTAACAGTAACGGCGGCGGCGGCCTCCCGTTTAACCACGGCGGCGGCGGCCTCCCGTTTAGTACCAAACTTGCCTCGCACGCGACCCGACAAAAGGGAAACCTCACACCGTAAGACCACGGAAAGACCCAAACTGTGGTGACCCGGACCTTTGCAGGGCTTCTACAGTGTGACCAGCAGCTTCTGGAAGCCTACGTGGCATGTCGGCGGTGTTCGCGCGCCAGTTTGGACACAAGAGATGGACTCGGGGCTTAAAATGGATCTCGTAGGTGATCAGGGGACCCCATCGGATGTTTAGAAGAGTTTACGCGTGGTGTGGATATCGAATTTAGGATCGGCGCTGAATTCGGATTAAAAATAACTTTCCGGGAGCCTCCGGCAAATTATAGGATTGGAATTGGGCGGAATGGACGTCGTTTTTGGAATCAGCGCGCGAAAACGGTCAAGATGGGCTATTTGCTTGATGTTTTTGGGTTGGCGGTTACTGTTCATGCCGGAACAGTACCTCCGGCAGTCGCCGGCGGCGGCGGGCGGCGCCGGCGGGCGGCGGCGCGGCCTCGGGCAGGCGGCACACGGCGGCACGCGGCGCGGGCAGGGCGCGGGCAGGCGCCCGGGCGCGCGGGCAGGCGCGCGGTCCACCGCGGAGGTCGTGCACCGGGGGCGGGCCACGTGGCGCTCTCCGGTTGGCCGGTGCAGCAGGCGCGGTCCACTGAATTTGGGCCCGGGTGCACGGTGGACCGGGTGGACACGTGGCGTGAGGTAGTTGGTCCGGTGTTGTGCTCCCGGTCCACGCAATCGGTGGAGTTGTTGACCGGGGCAGGTGGCCGTACGGCGGGGCAGGTGGCCGTACGGGCCCGGGTCAGCCGCGACGTGCGCGGTCCACGGCGCGACGTGCGCGGTGCACGGGTTGCCGGGCCACGTGTCGCGTCGCCATTTGCGGGCGCAGGTGCACCGGGTGCAGTGGGGCCCGGGGGAGTAGTGGACTGGGCTGTGTGGTGTACCGGGCCGCACTGTGCGCGCCCGAAACTTGGCGGGCCGGGCCGCACTGTGCGCGCCCGAATTCGGGCGGACCGGACCGGGCGCCCGGAAGTTGGGACATGATGGGAATTTTCCCAATTGTTTTCTTCAGCCTATAAATAGGCAGCCCGAGCCCTCTTTTCTGCTCTTTTTCTCTCAGCCCTTGCATGATCTCCCCGAGCTCCCTTCTTGGAAGATTTTCATCTTCAAGTGCTTGATCTTCCTGCCAAGTTCTAGGATTTTAGGAGGCACGAATCCCGAGGTTCCCCATTTTACGGTGCGGCGCGATGTTGCTTTCTAGTGTTCTTCTTCGGCGCAGCGACAGTGTTTTGGCTCCCCTGGGCTACCCCGAGCTCCTTTTTCTATGATTCTTGCGCCGACAGACTCCTAAGAGGTAGGGCTTCATCTTTCGTATTGATCGCGCTTTCCCGTTGCGAGTTTTTGGCACGGATCCCGAGGCAACACTGTGACCCATTTTCTGTTTGGCTTTGTGGGACAGCATCAAGGTGTTTTGGCCATATCTTTGCGCACAAGCGTCAGCCGGAAACGAGCTTATACAACTTTTTCATCTACAGATCGCAAGGAACGCGCTCGTATTTTTCTTGGATTTTTCTGAGATTTCATCAGAGGTGAAAATTACTGTTTTCTCAGTGAATAGTGTACAGTTTTAATACAGATTTTTGTATGAGTGTACCCCCTTGCCGAATTTTTATCTTGGCTTACCGAACTCCGATTTGGGCGTGCAAGGTACCGTTTCGAAGATATCGACGCAAGGATTGCTGTGATATTTTTATTGGAATTTTCTGGGCACTATCTGCAGGTGATAATTTAATAGTTCAGAATTCGAGGTTGTATGTGGTTTTAAGTGCTATAATTGGGAGCCTAGTGTAATTAGTGGACTTTGTATTGTGCCAGGAGAGTTACGGGTGTGCTGAACATATTGGAGCAAGGGATTAGAGTTATTTGGTGTTTTTAGCTGTTGGGCTTTGGACAGTCAGCTTTTCAGGTGGGTGCCTTATTCCCGGAACCGGTGGACGGTTCTCTAAATTTTCATATGTTACCATTGCATGCAGGTGAATGGTACAATAGCTGGGATTGATCGGTAAGTTTAACAATGAGGATTTTATGGAAATTGCAAGTGAATTATTCACAGTATGACAATGGTATTAATCAAATAGTCATGTTGATGATTAGTGGAAGCTTATCTAAGGCAAGGATACCCTATATGATTAATTATCATGCCATATTAGCACATAACCTTTTATGAGGATGGTTTATGCATTGGGATAGGATTATGTAGTTATGTGCAGGTTCTACTCTGAGGAGCCATTATGGATTGAGAATTATGGACAGGTATGGTCATTGATAATTTTGGCATGAGGTTTATTTTCTTTATTCTTCTTGAGGACAAATGCATGCTTGTATGGACATATGTGTATGGACATATAGTTAGGCCATCTTTTACTGCTGCACTACATATTGGAATTTGACTTAGGAGAAACCATGATTGCTTTCCTTCTCCTTTTTATTTAGACTTTTGAGCCATGTTGCTCGGGTTCGAGCAGAGGTTTGGGATTGTGGGTTATTGCGGCAACCGCGGACAATAGGCGGTTGACCGGATCTTGATTAATTTATCCAATTGTGGATTGTGGGTTATTGCGGCAACCGCGGACAGTAGGCGGTTGACCGGATCTTGATTAATTTACCCAATTGTGGATTGTGGGTTATTGCGGCAACCGCGGACAGTAGGCGGTTGACCGGATCTTGATTAATTTACCCAATTGTGGGTCGTGGGTTATTGCGGTGACCGCGGACTTTGGGCGGTTGACCGGATGTTGACTATTGCATCAGATTGGGTATCAGATTTGTTCTAGTGGATGGTGTTTCCCACTTTTTGAGTACTATTGCATCAGATCGGGGTTTTGTTAGTGGACGGAGTTTCCCACTTTGATCATAGTCTTGATCCAGTCCTGCTATTATGAGACAGTGGTTACAGAGATACTCGATACAGTGATGCTTGATACAGTGATACTTTACTCGTGTGGGTCGCTCCCCTCGAGTGCCACTCCGGAGTAGGCTTTCCACGGTGTGAGCGCCGGGCACCAGGCAGGGTTCTTGAGTTCGACAGCAGAGCAGGCAGTACCAGTGATTACTGGTCTATCGATTGGGTTTATTCAGGCAGATACTTTTTGTTACACTCGTGCCTGGGGGACCGAGTGGAGTCTAGTAGCTGTGTTAGACCAGTGCTAGTATTGTTGGGAACCGTTCGGGGTTTGACGGTGGTCCCGTGGTCGTTGTGAGTTCTTTGACCATTGTGTGAGAGGTTGAGCATCTTGAGTCTTTCCGTTCTGAGAGAGAGAGGGCATGGATTTGACTATAGCCTGCATGAGCCACTACTCGATAGCGAGTTAGTCCGTTTGGACACCCTACGTAATTCCTACCCGTCAGCAGGAGGTGGTTGTAGGTGGGCGCAGGTTTGACTGGACCCGATGTGGCAGTCAGCTCGATTGGGTCGATTGAGCACCTCGTGTGCGAGTGTTGCATATCTTCATCAGAGTTTCCCCATTTGAGCATTTGGATAGAGGCATGGTAGCTGTAGAGTGTTTCCAGCTTCTTCTTTCAGTTTTACTGCATCGGTTATCTTTTGCCTCTAGTAGTCTTGGTGGGCAGATCGTCGGGCCTTGTGGCGATACCCACTGAGAACTCCCTTATTGCGTAGTTCTCACGTCCGTTGGGGGTTTTCCCCCTTTTTGTCCTTTCTTCCCTTTGTTTTGCAGAGTCTTGGCGGGTGTTGCCGTTCTGTGGTTGCTGTGCGTGGTGAGGGAGTAGCGAGCTAGATCCAGACCCATCTTGGGAGAGTAGCGGTACCCCCTTGGAGGAGATCTTCAGTATAGTCGGTAGATTGATATTTATTTCCTCTTTTGAGAGACTGATGTAGTGAGGATATGATGTATTGAGAGCTTGTACACTGATGTTTTATTTGAGATATCTCCCTGTTGAGCTAACAGTTTTGTACTCGAGGTTAATATATGATTATCATTTTTGGGAGATGGACCTTGTTGTTTTATTTTCGGTTGTACAGTGGTTGATTTTATTCTACAGCAGTTTTATCTTTTAGCTCTGATATCTGTTAGCTGTAGCTCTTTTTGCAGGTAGGACGCTTCGCCTATGCGGGTTTGGCATAGGTGGCGGATCTGTTGGCGAGCCCGGGTCGCAGTTTCGACCCCGGGGCGTGACAGATTAGGTGGTATCAGAGCCTAGGTTGTAGGTCATGGTGGACTTAGAAACCCTAGGCTTGTGGTTGGACCCTAGGATGACTTCGTGAGAGTCGTGATTTGTAGCGAGAGTCCTGATTGAGTTTTACACCTCTCCCGAGGGACGGGATGAGTGATTTGCATGTTTATTCTCCTAAGTAGTTATGTTGGCTGCAGACAACATAACGCTATGGAATGGGTGACATGCTCTAGACTTTCGCTGGATTGGGTCGAGCGTTGTTGTGTGCTGATTTGTGGTTTCGTCGTGGCGAGCGGTGTCTCCCCGACGCTGGGTTTGGGACCCTTGTGCATCCTGTCATGGCAGTTGAGCTTGAGCGGTTGGTTTTGGGCCAGATACCCGGATTGAGGTCAGAGAACTCCGGACCCAGATGACAGGATTGTCAGAGGCATATCAGCGGCAGAGCGAGCAGCTAGTTTGGTGACGCAGTTGTCAGAGCAGTGGGCAGCCCGACAGTACTTTTCTTCTGAGACCACCTGGATGTAGTATCCTCAGCGGCAGGGACTTCTGTAGTGCCAATAGAGCGAGTGGCCCCCTCCGTGCCAATGTTTAGTGCCAAGGCACTGAGGTAAGGTGGATGGTTGACAGCAGAGGAGCTGTGGGGCATGTTTGATTAAGTGAGCCAGATTTGGCAGATGAACCACCCCGACTTGTAAGATTGAGCTCGGAGCCTTTGGAGGCAGAGTCGTGGTTGGGGGTGATGGAGTGATCAATTGAGAGCCTCCCTGTGCTAGAGAGTTTATGCAGTTGTTGAACTGGCGCTCCAGGTTTCGAGGGACGAGGCACATAGGATAAGTGAGATTGGGAGTGGATTGCGCCAGGATACTCCTTAGTTTCTTTTCGGTCCCTCCTGTTCGGGTTTTGGACTGTGGATGCCTCGTCGGAGTAGGCATTGTGTTTGGAGCTGGACACTGCAATTCCTTGGATGGGGATCTGCCGCTAGAGGCGAGTTCTGGAGGGAGGCGCTTGGCGCTAGATGATGGAGGACAGATCGGCATGCAGAGGCATTTTCGTTTAGCTTTCCTGGGTGGTGGATATCCTTGTGGATGATTAATGTAAAGCTTACCCAAGGGGGGATGTTACCCTGTGTGATTGATAACTGGCATGTTTGGGGTGCAATATATGTGATTGAGGGGTGAGCTTAGTAAGGATAATTGTATAAGGAATTGCATGAATCAATCGTGCTTGGTCGTATGACGATGATACCCAAGTGCATTTCTGAGACGTCAGGGGTTGGGTGGACCCCGATGACAGCAACAGCCATTTTATCAGAGTGGCGCAGCGGTAGCGTGGATTGGTTGTTTGCGAGAGACCACGTTCGGCATCTCAGTGTGAGCATGGACAGAGGTCGTGCTCCCTTTGTGATTGGTCTAGATATTTTGGCAGGCTGAGCGACGACCACTTGCATCGAGCGGATGAATCTGTGCCGCCCGGTTGGGGGGCGCCACGGTAGTGGATTGAGTTGTCGCAGGTGTGTTTTTTTTCACAGCAGTCGGAGTTAGGACATGTTACGTTCCTGCATGGGCTAGGGGTAGAGTCGTTACCACATGCACTTGAGGTACAGGTTACTGTTGGCATTGTGCAAGTGGAGGAGGCTTGTGGATTATGTCCAGTGCAGCAGAGGCCGTAAGTTATGCCGGCAGACTTATTGGTTTTTACGGCAGCTCAGTGTTTTGACCCAGTGCTTGGGATCGGTTGGCATAGTGCCACAGGATGTTTGACTGCTGAGAGAAAGGATTTTGACTTTCTGCGAGGCAGATAATGGAAGGCATTTTGTTTGTTGAGACTATTTGAGCACACTGGTTACAGCGTCCGTGTGAGAGGTGCCTACGGCGGCAGCGGGACTTAAGTATGTCCCTATTGCCCATGAAATCCCGGGTGTGAGTCCACCTAAGCCGATGATTAGGCCGCCAGAAAGGAAGATTAAGATTGCGATTGACGTGATTCTGGAAACCGCGCCAACTTCAATAGCCCCTCTTTGGATATCGCCTTTAGAGCTGCGAGAGTTGATTTCTTGGTGCGTGGATTTGATGGATAGAGGGTCTGTTTGACCTAGTGCCACGTCGTTGATACACGACGGTGAGAGCCCTTTGGGATTGGAGTCCAGGCAAGTCCAGGTATTATTTAGAACCTTTTGAAGGAGCTATATTCCGGCAGTCATTGTATGATGCCTGCGCCAATTTGGAATTTCAATTGAGGGCTCTGTCTAGATGGTGTTCAGGACACAGTAGGGGCATTACGAGTACAGTGAAGCCAATGGATTGACTAATGCCCTGTTGCCTCTAGATTGAGGAATTTTGTATTCTGTTGGCCTTGAACGGTTGGTTAGCGGCATCCTCCTGGGATATTTTGGTTTTACCCCCTCCCTGTTTGATTTAGAGCTTGTGCAGCATTTGTAGATGGTGTGACAAGGTCTGTGGGGAAGAAGCTTTTTGCCAAGTCGTTGTGGTGCAAGTTTTAGCTTCGAGAGCATATCTTCCTGGATTGCTTATTCTAGCCGAAGGGGCGGCGGTGGAAATTCGGCCAAAGTGGATGCTATTTAAGACTGGCCGAGATCGACGGTCATTGTTGGGGTGAGGAGTTTTTGGACTGGATAGTGCCAGCAGAGCTTGATAACCGGGTGATGAGATTGGTACCAGCGCCAATTTTAACCTTGTCAGTGGTGGGAGAGGGATTTGCGAGTTATGGTGATACCTCCCGTAGTGGCTGTAGAGCCACCATTGGATTTTGTGAGCATCCAGTATCACCCCGTCAGAGCCACTGTGGTGGCGGATGCCTGGAGCAGAAGAGCTATTCGGGAGTCGAGTTTGACGGTTCCATAGCTGGCACTGTGTGGGGCCATCCTTGTGTGCAGGGTTTGAGTTGAGTCCCTGAGGATCCCTTTTGATGAGAGGCTGCGGCTGAGCAATCCACTTAGGTGGTTAAGTGTTGAGAGCGACCGAGTGTGAACCCCTGCTTGTTTGGGCCCCTTTTCTGTGCAGGTGTTTGTGTGGATGTGATTCGGGTCGCTTTGGTTGAGCTGGCTCTTGGGAGTGATTTTAGAGCGTGTTACTCTGGCTGTTCGTTCCTTTCCCCCAGTCTTTTGTTGGAGTTTGGAGGTTTTTCTGCGTCTCAGCTCAAGAGGGTTATGTTTTGGACCCCTCGCCGTGATTGACTCGTTCCTTTTGGGGTCTGTGAGAGTTTGGAGTACGAGGGACGCCCGTTGCGAATTCCGACTCGTGAGGTGAGGGAATTGCGCAATCGGGCTATGCCGTACTAGTTGTTGCTGTTGTTGTTGCTGAGGAGTAATCACGGGGAGTGATAGGTGACTTGGGAGCTGGAGACGGCGGTGTTGATTGTTGACCCCTGGTTTCTGAGACTCCTTGGGAGTTGCCTTAGTTTCGAGGACGAAACTTTCTTTTAGTGGGGGAGGTTGTGGTGACCCGGACCTTTGCAGGGCTTCTACAGTGTGACCAGCAGCTTCTGGAAGCCTACGTGGCATGTCGGCGGTGTTCGCGCGCCAGTTTGGACACAAGAGATGGACTCGGGGCTTAAAATGGATCTCGTAGGTGATCGGGGGACCCCATCGGATGTTTAGAAGAGTTTACGCGTGGTGTGGATATCGAATTTAGGATCGGCGCGGAATTCGGATTAAAAATACCTTTCCGGGAGCCTCCGGCAAATTATAGGTTTGGAATTGGGCGGAATGGACGTCGTTTTTGGAATCAGCGCGCGAAAACGGTCAAGATGGGCTATTTGCTTGATGTTTTTGGGTTGGCGGTTACTGTTCATGCCGGAACAGTACCTCCGGCAGTCGCCGGCGGCGGCGGGCGGCGCCGGCGGGCGGCGGCGCGGCCTCGGGCAGGCGGCACGCGGCGGCACGCGGCGCGGGCAGGGCGCGGGCAGGCGCCCGGGCGCGCGGGCAGGCGCGCGGTCCACCGCGGAGGTCGTGCACCGGGGGCGGGCCACGTGGCGCTCTCCGGTTGGCCGGTGCAGCAGGCGCGGTCCACTGAATTTGGGCCCGGGTGCACGGTGGACCGGGTGGACACGTGGCGTGAGGTAGTTGGTCCGGTGTTGTGCTCCCGGTCCACGCAATCGGTGGAGTTGTTGACCGGGGCAGGTGGCCGTACGGCGGGGCAGGTGGCCGTACGGGCCCGGGTCAGTCGCGACGTGCGCGGTCCACGGCGCGACGTGCGCGGTGCACGGGTTGCCGGGCCACGTGTCGCGTCGCCATTTGCGGGCGCAGGTGCACCGGGTACAGTGGGGCCCGGGGGAGTAGTGGACTGGGCTGTGTGGTGGACCGGGCCGCACTGTGCGCGCCCGAAACTTGGCGGGCCGGGCCGCACTGTGCGCGCCCGAATTCGGGCGGACCGGACCGGGCGCCCGGAAGTTGGGACATGATGGGAATTTTCCCAATTGTTTTCTTCAGCCTATAAATAGGCAGCCCGAGCCCTCTTTTCTGCTCTTTTTCTCTCAGCCCTTGCATGATCTCCCCGAGCTCCCTTCTTGGAAGATTTTCATCTTCAAGTGCTTGATCTTCCTGCCAAGTTCTAGGATTTTAGGAGGCACGAATCCCGAGGTTCCCCATTTTACGGTGCGGCGCGATGTTGCTTTCTAGTGTTCTTCTTCGGCGCAGCGACAGTGTTTTGGCTCCCCTGGGCTACCCCGAGCTCCTTTTTCTGTGATTCTTGCGCCGACAGACTCCCAAAAGGTAGGGCTTCATCTTTCGTATTGATCGCGCTTTCCCTTTGCGAGTTTTTGGCATGGATCCCGAGGCAACACTGTGACCCATTTTCTGTTTGGCTTTGTGGGACAGCATCAAGGTGTTTTGGCCATATCTTTGCGCACAAGCGTCAGCCGGAAACGAGCTTATACAACTTTTTCATCTACAGATCGCAAGGAACGCGCTCGTATTTTTCTTGGATTTTTCTGAGATTTCATCAGAGGTGAAAATTACTGGGCGTGCAAGGTACCGTTTCGAAGCTATCGACACAAGGATTGCTGTGATATTTTTATTGGAATTTTCTGGGCACTATCTGCAGGTGATAATTTAACAGTTCAGAATTCGAGGTTGTATGTGGTTTTAAGTGCTATAATTGGGAGCCTAGTGTAATTAGTGGACTTTGTATTGTGCCAGGAGAGTTACGGGTGTGCTGAACATATTGGAGCAAGGGATTAGAGTTATTTGGTGTTTTCAGCTGTTGGGCTTTAGACAGTCAGCTTTTCAGGTGGGTGCCTTATTCCCGGAACCGGTGGACGGTTCTCTAAATTTTCATATGTTAGCATTGCATGCAGGTGAATGGTACAATAGCTGGGATTGATCGGTAAGTTTAACAATGAGGATTTTATGGAAATTGCAAGTGAATTATTCACAGTATGACAATGGTATTAATCAAATAGTCATGTTGATGATTAGTGGAAGCTTATCTAAGGCAAGGATACCCTATATGATTAATTATCATGCCATATTAGCACATAACCTTTTATGAGGATGGTTTATGCATTGGGATAGGATTATGTAGTTATGTGCAGGTTCTACTCTGAGGAGCCATTATGGATTGAGAATTATGGACAGGTATGGTCATTGATAATTTTGGCATGAGGTTTATTTTCTTTATTCTTCTTGAGGACAAATGCATGCTTGTATGGACATATGTGTATGGACATATAGTTAGGCCATCTTTTACTGCTGCACTACATATTGGAATTTGACTTAGGAGAAACCATGATTGCTTTCCTTCTCCTTTTTATTTAGACTTTTGAGCCATGTTGCTCGGGTTCGAGCAGAGGTTTGGGATAGTGTAGCTGGAACCTTAGGGTCAGAGACAGGGTGTGCTTGATGTTGGATTGTGGGTTATTGCGGCAACCGCGGACAGTAGGCGGTTGACCGGATCTTGATTAATTTATCCAATTGTGGATTGTGGGTTATTGCGGCAACCGCGGACAGTAGGCGGTTGACCGGATCTTGATTAATTTACCCAATTGTGGATTGTGGGTTATTGCGGCAACCGCGGACAGTAGGCGGTTGACCGGATCTTGATTAATTTACCCAATTGTGGGTCGTGGGTTATTGCGGTGACCGCGGACTTTGGGCGGTTGACCGGATGTTGACTATTGCATCAGATTGGGTATCAGATTTGTTCTAGTGGATGGTGTTTCCCACTTTTTGAGTACTATTGCATCAGATCGGGGTTTTGTTAGTGGACGGAGTTTCCCACTTTGATCATAGTCTTGATCCAGTCCTGCTATTATGAGACAGTGGTTACAGAGATACTCGATACAGTGATGCTTGATACAGTGATACTTTACTCGTGTGGGTCGCTCCCCTCGAGTGCCACTCCGGAGTAGGCTTTCCACGGTGTGAGCGCCGGGCACCAGGCAGGGTTCTTGAGTTCGACAGCAGAGCAGGCAGTACCAGTGATTACTGGTCTATCGATTGGGTTTATTCAGGCAGATACTTTTTGTTACACTCGTGCCTGGGGGACCGAGTGGAGTCTAGTAGCTGTGTTAGACCAGTGCTAGTATTGTTGGGAACCGTTCGGGGTTTGACGGTGGTCCCGTGGTCGTTGTGAGTTCTTTGACCATTGTGTGAGAGGTTGAGCATCTTGAGTCTTTCCGTTCTGAGAGAGAGAGAGGGCATGGATTTGACTATAGCCTGCATGAGCCACTACTCGATAGCGAGTTAGTCCGTTTGGACGCCCTACGTAATTCCTGCCCGTCAGCGGGAGGTGGTTGTAGGTGGGCGCAGGTTTGACTGGACCCGATGTGGCAGTCAGCTCGATTGGGTCGATTGAGCACCTCGTGTGCGAGTGTTGCATATCTTCATCAGAGTTTCCCCATTTGAGCATTTGGATAGAGGCATGGTAGCTGTAGAGTGTTTCCAGCTTCTTCTTTCAGTTTTACTGCATCGGTTATCTTTTGCCTCTAGTAGTCTTGGTGGGCAGATCGTCGGGCCTTGTGGCGATACCCACTGAGAACTCCCTTATTGCGTAGTTCTCACGCCCGTTGGGGGTTTTCCCCTCTTTTGTCCTTTCTCCCCTTTGTTTTACAGAGTCTTGGCGGGTGTTGCCGTTCTGTGGTTGCTGTGCGTGGTGAGGGAGTAGCGAGCTAGATCCAGACCCATCTTGGGAGAGTAGCGGTACCCCCTTGGAGGAGATCTTCAGTATAGTCGGTAGATTGATATTTATTTCCTCTTTTGAGAGACTGATGTAGTGAGGATATGATGTATATAGAGCTTGTACACTGATGTTTTATTTGAGATATCTCCCTGTTGAGCTAACAGTTTTGTACTCGAGGTTAATGTATGATTATCATTTTTGGGAGATGGACCTTGTTGTTTTATTTTCGGTTGTACAGTGGTTGATTTTATTCTACAGCAGTTTTATCTTTTAGCTCTGATATCTGTTAGCTGTAGCTCTTTTTGCAGGTAGGACGCTTCGCCTATGCGGGTTTGGCATAGGTGGCGGATCTGTTGGCGAGCCCGGGTCGCAGTTTCGACCCCGGGGCGTGACACAAACGCTCTCCTCGTTTTCGACGGTAAGGGAGAAAGAAGGAGGATCGTCCCGCTCCCGTTTGCCGGGTTCCGCAGGACGCGCGATCGTCCTTCCTTCTCCCCGTCTCGTCGCCTCAGTTCTTCACGCCCGGTGTCGGATGGTGGGAAGATGGTAGCTAGGAGGAGGGTTGGGGTTTCTCTCGCACTCCTCAAGAGAACCCTAACGCACGAACCCAACACGATGAGGAGTGGGAAAAGAAAACCTAATCCCCCAAACTCAACAGTTAAACGATCGGGTGCGAACCAAGGGGTCCAAACTTACCTCGAAAAGCGTGCTGATCGCCCGATCACCTTTCGATGCAATCGAAACAGCTAGCAACCTTCAAAAATTTATTCTGGGAGATCCCGGGGTCGGAATTCAAATCCGATCACGCCACTGTTCCCCGTTTCGCGAGCTCTAACATCTAAAAATACCCGTGAGCCCCGACGGTCGGCCCAAAAATTCTCGAATTTCAACCCCCCCTAACAACTGAAAAGATTCAATTAGGATCCAAAACGAAAAACCGGAAGGTCGAGGTACTACAAAATAAATAAAATAACCCAATCATAAAAAGATGAGAAGTCCGATCGTAGAAGGATCCCGTCCGATCACCTCAAAAAGCGTGCCGGCCACTTAGCACGGATTCCGATGCACCACTCAAAGGCAAATGCTTTGACCTCCATTCCGGAAGATCCATACATCGGAATCCGAATCCGTTCGCTTTGCCGTCCTCCGTTTTACGAGCTCAATCGCAGAAAAATACTCGCGGTCTAGGCCAGTCCATTGCAGAAAACATAGTGAAAAGTTTTCCTAACGATCCCGTCATAAAAAGAAGGTATACAAGGGCAAGGAAATGCCAGGACTCTACATCACTCACCACTTAAAATAAGTTTCGTCCTCGAAACTTAATCCTGGTCCGCCACGAATAAATCTGGGTAGCACTCCCTCATCCTTGACTCCAGTTCCCCAGTCGCTTCACATTCTTCATGGTTGCTCCACAGCACCTTCACATGGGGGATCGTCCGGTTGCGCAATCCTTTATGTCCTCCCGTGCTAAGAACCGTACCGGTGTTTCACTGAAGCTCAGGTCCTCTCTAAGCTCTACAGCAGTGATCATCCATCATCCCAATCAAGTACGCAGGTTCGAAGCATATCTTCGAGAATCCGGATCGCTCGCTCGGACTGTCCGTCGGTCTAGGGGTGAAACGCCGTGCTGACGTGTGGTTTAGTCTCTATAGCTTGCCATATACTTTGCCAACGGTTCGACACAAGCCGAGTGTCTCTAGCCCACGTCGTATGGATGGGGGAAAAAGAGCCGACTTCGTCAACCGATCCACTCTGACTCAAACCGCATCGCGTCCTTGAACATCTTCGTGTCACCCGGATGCGCCGTATAGGGGGCGCAGTGCGCCTCTGACAGTATCTCCTCCTTCAACTCTGGCAGCTTTGGTAAGCAATTTCGTCCTCGAAAACGTATTGCGCCGTTCGCAATCGCTGAAAAGTCGCTCGCGTGGTCCGGGGGGAAAACATGTCTTGAACAAGCTGTATCGGTGCGCCTCTCTTCTGACCTTCCAGGATTTCTCTAATAGGGTTGGCTTGATCATTAAGGACAACAAGGTCGCGCGACAGTACCGGTCCTGCTGAGTAATCGCGCTTATCGGTTTCTCCTCGATTTGACCCTTCCCGCTCAAGACATCCGTTACTACGCTTGCTTTTCCGGGGTGATACAGGATGGACAAATTGAGTCCTTCACCAACTCCAACCAACGCCTCTGCCACAAAGACAACTCTTTCAATGTGAACCAAACTTAGGGCTCTGGCGATCCGAAACCACCTCACGATGAACTCCAAAAGGTGGTGTCTCCAACGCTTTAAAACGAAGACGACTGCTGCGAGTTCCGAATCATGTGTCGGGCAGTTCCGCTTACATTCCCTGCGATTCCCGTTGCTGACACAATGTGCCCCAAAAAGCCCACTTCGCGAAGTCAGAACTCACATTTCTCAAACTTAGCTAACAGCCTCTGGTCCCTGAGATTCCGGAGAGTAATCCGCAAGTGCTCCTCGCAGTTGATTGAAGAGGTCATCAATTCTGGGCTTGTTCTTCACTGTAACCTTGTTCATCTCCCTATAGTCGATGTGCAGCCGTAAGCTTCCGTCCTTCTTTCGCATGAAGAGAACGGGTGCGCCCCCAAGGCGACACCCTCGACCTGATGAACTCCTTGTCTAGAATGCCTCCTAGTTGCGCCTTGAGTTCCCTCAATTCCGCAAAAGTCATTCAGTAAGGCGCCTATGTGATAGGTTGCAAGCTTGGTAGAAGCTCGAAGGGGAGGACGACCCCTCGCTCGGGGGTATTCCCGGCAGTTCAGTCGGGAAGATGTTGGAAGCAATCCTTACAACCGGGGTGTCTCTGAGCGATGCAGAGGGTCGGGTCGCTAGGCCCACAGAAACCAGGTAACTACACCTCCGCCTGATGCCTCGTAAACCAAACCATGCCCGGCACCACGTCCCATTCCTGTTTCCCGACTTGGAGTTCCCCTTCACGATGCCACCGGTCCGCAGGCCACCTCTGCCGGCGCTGAGCAGTCAACAACAAAAGTCTCGTGATGCGTCGAGGTACCCCAGTCATACCTCCCAACCCGCACCGAAGAGCTCCTAAAAGTCCAACACAACTAACCCGACAACAAGGGAAAGACCACACAAACACCCTCACGAGGCTCCAAGAGGTGCTAGTTAAACAGGCTGGGTTACTAACTACCAGAAAATCTCCCCTGAGAGCAGCGAACTCACCCGTCACCAACACGGACCGCTCCCGCCCGTCACCAACACGGGCCACCTCCACCCGTCACCAACACGAGTCACAAGCTCGGAGCATATCCACCGTCCTAGATTACCCGCTCCGACGGTCCGTCCGACCGGGGCGAATGTCAAAACTAAAGTTAGGCTTCAGCTCTAAGGCCTACCACCAGGTCTACCCCACAGAAAGGCCTGCGTACAAGGCATCCTAGCCGAAAGTGATCAGTGCCAAAGCTCCAAGCAGTCGACAGATCCCCATGACCCACACCTGCCTCACAAGATCAACGACCCAAGATGCTCACAACTAAGTCTCATGATTATGCCTTGGTCATGGGAAGCTGGCGACAAACTCACAAGGTCAGGTCCTACCTCCGTCCTGGCATCGACGGGGTGCGACACTCTGATTAAGCACTAACGCTCGATCCCAATCCGTTGCCCCTCCGAGCACCGGGATTCGAATCGAGCGGTAAAACTCCAAACCAAACAGCGACACCCCCACTAGGGAACTTCTAGGCTCAAAACCTACTAAAACCGCGGCCTCCATGCACAGTCGACTATCCATACGAAACCTATCGGGTCGAAAAGAAAACATGCAACGAAACAGCGAGACATACCTGTCCAAAAAGGTTGCCTAGGTTTTCCAAGCGCACTCGAGGGAACACGCGCTCACCCACCCGCAGGACAACCTAACCGACCCTCTTGTGCGGAACACCGGAACTCGACCCAGAGCTACCGGGCATCACCCAGCGTCAAAAGCTATACACCCCCCCCCCCCCCCCCCCCCCCCAAAAAAAAAGTCGCCACTTACGCGCACTTGTGCAAAGCGAGACACGACCTCTCTAACCAAAATCGAGCCCAAACGAACAAGATTTACTAGCCCTGGGGGTCTCCTTTTTCAATCCAAAGGAGAACCCCAAGACCCCCATCACGTCGATCTCTACAACCATCGCAGTGTCTACGGTAAAAAAAAGAACTATGGGTAACAACCGCAAGGGGAAGAGTCCCCGTTCCCACCCCTACCTTATCCAAGATGCAAAACGAATCGGCCGACTAGCCGCCGTAGTCTAACACCCGAAGACCCAGAAGGTACAAATTTAGACAAAAGGCTAGCCAGTTACTCACGACCGACCAAACAGCCGACACACTAACAAACGCCGGTGGGTTACACTACCACCCGCCACCGTTACTAACGATGACCAGAACATCGGCGGAGGAAAAGGGGTTCGGGAAAACGAGAGCCGGCACAACGATCTGTGGTACTAACAGCCGCAGCAACAGACCCACCGTGTCCTATGCTGGTTGCCTAATCCATTGATTCATAGCAACCATCAAGACCTCGGTGGTAGCCGGCCTCGACCCCAACCTCCAAATTAACCCGACTACACTAGCACAACACCCGAGCTAAATCGAAAAACCAAACTTGACAATCCCGCCCTCTCGCATCTCTACGCATCTATACCCTGATCATTTCATTGGTTAGTAGCTAGTGATGATGTACCCCGTGGATGTTGGACAGCGTCTACTGTGGTTAAAGTTGTTTTTCTCTGATACCATCTTAATCTGTCACGCCCCGGGAGTTTTTACGCGCGGAAGGGTAGCCACCGATGCTCCCAAAATTTTTCATATATATATATATATATTTTGAAACCAATCTCCCCCGGTGCGTGCCCAGACCCGCCGCTTATACAAATTCACTCTACAAACGGGCAGAGTCTCCTTTATATATGCACGGCGTCCTGATTACAAAGTTCACATAAACATGCCTTTAACCACACTAGACCGATTGCCAATTACATACAACCATTCTCAACCACATACAATCAATTCCCACAAGTAATAAAGAGGCCGACCATTTTCGAAAGGATAAAACCACAGGGTTTTGAAAGCGATGCCCACTCGACATCAGGTTTTAATAAAACTATTTTCGAAACCACATAAATCCACAAAATTTTGAAAGCGGTGCCCACACGGCACCCATATTTTTAAAACAGTTTTGGCCGGCGCGGTAGGCGCGGTCCATGGAATGGCGCGGGTGCACGGTGGACCAGGAGCGGGGCACGTGGCGGCTTTTGGTTGGCGGGTCTTGGTGCGCGCGGTCCACGCAGCAGCGGGAGCAGGTGGCCATACGGTGGCGATTGGGGAGCGACGTGGGGGCGCCACGTGGAGCCCCGCGGTTGGCCGGGCGCAGCCGGGCACGCCCGCGTGTCGGGACACGCGGCGCTGCGCGGTTGGCGGGCGCGCGTGCGCCGGGCGCGGGCTGTGTCGGCTCGCCACGTGGCGGGCTCTCGGGATTTCGGGCGCACACAGTGTTGGGCCGGGCCCAACACTGTAGCGGCCCGAATGTACCGGGCGCGCGTATTTTTGGGCCAAAAGTCCAAGTTCGGATTTTTTCGGGATGGGCCTATAAATAGCCCCTTTGCTCGGGCTTTTTGACCCTTTTCCCGAACCCCTCTGCCCTTGGACCCTTCGGCAAAGTTGGAGATCTTCATGTTGCGCATCTTCTGGCGAAGGCCCGGAATTTTTGGAAGCCGCGGCGTCGACGACTTCGGCATCGTAGCACAGAGCGACGATCGTTCATCGGAGGCCCGTTATCGTCGCTGTTTGGTCTAAAAGGTCCTCAGAGCTACTCCGACAGTATTTTTGGATGATTTTTGCGGCGTTGGTTTCACGAAAGCCCCTTGCCGGAATTTTATCTCCGTGCTCGAGCGTCGGATCGAGACGAGCCTATACACTTTTTGCATCTACTTGTCACGAGGATTACCATCGTATTTTTCCGGGATTTTTCTGAGGCTTGCCCGAAGGTACTCGTTTCGAAGGGCTCGGCGCGAAGATCGCGACTGTATTTTTGTCAGATTTTTCAGAGCTCTTGCTGCAGGAAGGTTTGCTAGTGTCTTTGAACCTGTTGGAACTGGAGATGATGGTTTCCGGGTATTTCAGCTGTTAGGAGCCGAGGTTTGCGCGACGTGTACCGTGGATGCGGGTTCAGCAGTTGTTATTGGCAAATGGCCACGCTCTTCACCAACCTCAGGTTTGCCTTGGATTAAGCTCTTCAGGTGGGTAAACATAATATTGGTATCTGTATAAGGAAATGATAGGGTTGTTATGGATGTTTTTGTTATGGTTAATGTAAGTACACCTGTGGGAATGTCACCCCTATGACTGATAGCATGCAGAACTAATGTTCAACTGATATGAAGGAGAGGTAAGCAGGGAATGGTGTAGATTTTGGGAATTGATGCATACCTGATCATGGTTCACGTTTAGTGAATTAGAGTTTTATCACATGACAGACGGTTATATTTATCCCACACTAGATGATATAGAGATCATGCATGTTCGTGTATTGGCCTACTTGTGTGAGATTGGTATGTCATAGTAGAAATACTTTAGGATGCTGTGTTATTTTGTGTTTCACTCTCTTTCATCGTTTCTGAAGATAAAAGCATGCTTGTATGGACACGTAGTTAGGCCATCTTTTACTGCTGCACTACATATTGGAACTTGACTTAGGAGAAACCATGCTATTCTTTTCTCCTTCTTGTTAGTCAGGTGGTCGGTGTTGCTCGGGTGCGAGCAGGGGTCTGGGGTAGTGTAGCAGGGACTTTGGTGTCAGGGACGGGTTGTGCTGGATTGCGGCTGGCAGGGTTTTGGCGGTGACCGCGGACTTTGGGCGGTTGACCGGAGGTCGGTTATAGGACTTGATTATAGATGGCAGGGTATTGCGGCAACCGCGGATATTGGGAGGTTGACCGGATATTTACTTATGCATCAGATTGGGTATCAGGTTTCTCTAGTGGACGGAGTTTCCCACTTTTGAGTACTATTGCCTCTGTATGAGGACCGGGGTTTTCTTCAGTGGATGGATTTTCCCACTTTGATCAGAGTCTTGATCCAGTCCTGCTCTTTTACGATACTTATGTTACTGGTTACTGAGGTACTTTACTCATGTGGGTCGCTCCCCTCGAGTGCCACTCCGGAGTGTGCGTCAGACAGACATTGAGTCCTTGAGACTCCTTTGCTTCGGTGTTATGCATAGGCTGGCATACCCGTTGCGGCCGGCAGGCGTCAGATAGACTTTGAGTCCTTGAGACTCCTTTGCTTCGGTGTTATGCATAGGCTGGCATACCCGTTGCGACAGGCGGAGCAGGCAGTGCCAGTTTTACTGGTCCATCAATTGGGTCTATTCAAACGGATACTTTTACTTTTGCACTCGTGCCTAGGGGACGAGTGGAGGCTGGCAGTTGTGTTTAGACCGGTGCTAGTGTTGTTGGGAGCCGTTTGGTTTGACGGTGGTCCTGTGTTGTTGTGAGTACTTTGATCGTTGTGTGGGAGGTTGAGCATCTTGAGTCTATCCGTTCTGTGAGAGAGCGTGGATTTTGACTATAGCCTGCATGAGCCAACACTCGATAGCGAGTTAGTCCGTTTGGACGCCCTACGTAATTCCTGCCCGTCAACGGGAGGTGGTTGTAGGTGGGCGCAGGTTTGACTGGACCCGATGTGGCAGTCAGCTCGATTGGGTCGATTGAGCACCTCGTGTGCGAGTGATTGCATATCTTTATCAGAGTTTTTCCCCTTTTGAGCCTTTAGTTAGAGACATGGTAGCTGTTGAGAGTCTCCAGCCTTCTTGTTCAGTTCTTACTGCAGTAGTTATTTTCTTGCCTCTTGAGGACTTGGTGGGCAGACCGTCGGGCTGGCGGTGGTACCCACTGAGAACTCCCTTTTTGGTGTAGTTCTCACGCCCATTGGGGTTTTTCCCCCCTTTTCCTTCCTCTTCTTTGTTTTGCAGAGTCTTAGCGGGTGTTGTCGATTCTGCTGTTGTTGATCGTGGCGAGGGAGTTGCGTGCTAGACCCCTACCCGTCGTTGGAGAGTAGTGGTACCCCCCTTCAGAGGAGAGCTTTAGTAGATTAGCTATTTTATTTTTTCCTCTTTTGAGAGACTGATGTAGTGAGGTTATGATATGTTTTGAGAGCCTGTACACTGATGTATTTATTGGAGATACCTCCCTGTTGAGTTCTGGGTTTTGTATCTGAGGAAATTATATGATTATCATTTATGGGAGATGAATATTGTATCATTATTCCAGTTGTACAGATGGTTGGTTTTAGTTTTACAGCACTTTTATTTTATAGCTCTGATATCTGTTTAGCTGTAGCCTTTTCTTGCAGGTAGGACGCTTCGCCTATGCGGGGTTTTGCATAGGTGGCGAATCTGTTGGCGACCCCGGGTCGCAGTTTCGACTCCGGGGCGTGACAATATAAAACCACAGTAAAGTTGAAGTTGTACTTACCTTCATAGTTCAAAGTTCATTGTTCTCACAAACATGTTCAAAGTGCACAACCATTAGTCGATCATTGTTCAAAGTGCACAACCATTAGTCGATCATTGTTCGTTCTCCAACCTCCACAAACAACCTCACACCACAGCACTAACAACTAGAGATGATCAAGCGGGAAAGTAAAAACAAATAACAATAAAATCGTCGACGGAGGAAAGTAGCTAAGTCCTCAAGTCGCGGCCTCACCGTCGTCCCGGGTCCCTCTCCTGACCTGTCACAGTGTGGGAAGTCAGTGACACTACCAGTAAGAAGTATATATATTAAACGAGTAAGACACTGAAAAACTGTAACAGATGCTAGGAAAGTACGAGAACTAAGAAAATAAGTAAACCAAACCGTAACCCTGAGCATCCACAACCCCAACATGCTACTCAATGAATCTCACAAAAAAACCCAGCACAATACCGCCATGTCGGTCCAAGGACCTCAGGCAAAAGAAGTCATCCCGCTCAAGACCTAGTGCCAATAACCCCCCACTGTAAGAATACAGTTCCGCAAATAGCCGCAAGGGAGCCCCCACGCATATAGCCGCGTGGGGTCCACGGGTCTAATCAGACCACCTCTCCGGAAAAGTACACCGACACGGTGGCCAAACCGCTGGTGTGCGTGTAAGCTCCATGAGCATAACCATCGTCAACCTGTGTCGTACACCTCCCGCGACACTCAGTCGCACCAATGTAGCATAAGGACTCATTTAGTGACCAGGGGTTGAATTACCTTGCATTTACTCTTGGGGTGATAAACAACCAGCCCTAACATTCTCAGATTCTTTTGTAAGAGTTTCCAGTAAAAACAATAGACGGGTAGGGGAGGTCTGAAGGCCACCCCTTCCCAAAATACGGTACCCACCTCGAAGCAAGTCGAACGAAACACCTGGAACGTCCCGCGCCCTCGAACGACACTCGGACCTAAAAGAAAGTCCCCAGAGAGTACATATCAATAACCATCCAATTTTCCTCAAAAAATGTGTGTTTAACCCGAAACCGCCGATAAATCGACCATTTTGCCGATTCACGGATCGTAAAGCAAAGATCTGTTCAATGAAAGTCAACGGATTCCGAACGAAAGGTTCAGAGATTATGTGCACGCTGTCCCCAACAGCCTACCATGCTACAATTACATTTAGACCCCCCGAACTTTGCCAAAATTGCATTTTATTCATATAAAACCCACTAATTAAGCCACAACTTTTAATCCAGGAATCTTTAAACCAAAATAATTTATCAACAAGTAGATTTTGACGTGCTGGACCCCGTGCTCACAGTTTGAGAGCAAGCCGGCCAATAAAACACAAGTTGGCCCATTCTTAAAGTGCATCAAAGCTCAATATTGCTTTATCTATTTTTCTATTAAGTCATTTCTAGTTTTTGTGTGAGCATCATGCTCAAGGACCAAAAAATATATAGAGGCTCACCTCTGGGCCTCTGCAGAACCCCCCTTTAAGGTGGGAAAACCCATGAACCGCAAACCGACCTATATAAAGTGCAACTTGCTTTCTTCTTCATTCTACCAACTACAGACCCCAACAAACTTGAACATCAACTAGAGGGCAACAAGAAAGAGAGGAGGCTCACCTGTGAGAGGTCGCGAGATTGCCGGAGACGACGCCCAAGCAAGGTCACCTCGCACTCGGCTTGTTGGGGTGCAATAATGGCCGCACCCACCCCCACTCGGTCAAGCTTCAAACTAAGGTGAGCACCACCATCCTTGAGCCTCCAGGGCTGGAAAGAACCTCAGCCGCGCAAGCTAGGGCTTCCCTAAGCTTCCCAAACCGAGGAAGAAGAAGGTATAGCTTTAAATAACCTATTAATGGCAAGTCGGTAACCATGCTGCATGGGTCGCATGCAGATGGATTAATGAAATGCTCAAGGTGTCAGGAGACTTACCAGAGTCGGCCGGCGCCGGAGGAGCGACGGCGGCAGCCGGGCGGTGGAGCTCGGCCGTGAGGAAGATGACCTGAAGCTAGGGCTTGCTCCCCCGCGTTCCACACTGCACCAAAGCCCACCAAACTTCGTGGGACTTCTTCTGGGAACCAGTCGAAGATTCTGGTCAACCTGGTTCCGGCGCCGGAGCTTCGGAGGCAGCGCACGCCAACCCCGGCCAAGAACTAGGGTTCCGGCGACCCGATTGCACCCGCCGGCCATCCGGGGGTCCTAGGAATCCGGGGTCTATCCTGGATGCTCCCTACGACATCAGTAGGCGACTGCCAAGGTCCAGGTCACAAGAAAACCAAGAAAGGAAGGGCTCCACACCGGACTCGGGAAGGAAGAAGAAGAAGAAGCTCCGGCGGCGCGCGGCGAATCTGGGCGCCGGCGCTTCACAGGCCACGTCCCAAGGGGTCAAAGACACCTTCAGAGATGACTTGGAGGAATCCCAAGCCCTCTCGCTGCGATCCTTCACAACCCACCCCGGAAGCAAGATTGCTTCTTGCTTTTCCGACGAGGAGGCGCGGCGGCCGTGGGCAGGATCATGGAGGAATGCACAGAGGAGCGGAAGAGGTCCTTTGCTGGCGGCTGGAAGAATAAAGGAGCCGTGGATTAGGTTTCGTGAACCCTAGACTCCTATATAACCTAATCGCGTAAAAACGCTAATTAGTCCCTCTAATTGCATTATTTAGGGTCGGGTCCCCTCCTGGGGATAAGTCTTACACCTATGTCCCTCTCCAGAGAGTCTCCTCAGATTCCGCACATAAAATGCGGGGACCTTTATGCAAAAACACCATTTTTCGCCACATTTCATGCTTTTCGAGACCACCGGATTGTCAAACTAAAAAACAGACACCACCACGACGTCCAGCTCGACGAAACCTATTGAGTAGCGATTTCGGTTCACTGAAAACGAACTTCGATAATTCTAAAATCCATCTTATATGGTAAATTAAACAGTTCGGCATGCTTTACGATGCTTCAGGCTCGTCAAACGGAAATTAGTCAGCGCCACTGCGCTCAGAACGATGACGCCATTCAAATCGACTACCTGGATCGTCAGATTCAGACTCCAGACAGTTGATCGGCCGACGTTGGCTAGCGAGGGAATTAAAACAAAGAGTTACTATTCAATTCACTATTCACTTAAGTCGCGGGTCCCACTAGTTTCTTTGCTGATTTCGAGATGATTCAACCGTCGGATCAAAAATCGGTCTATACCATTTTCACTCGATTCGATGAGACGGTCGCACTGGAGATTTCAAATTTTCGAGATCAGACTCGGATGGGAAAGGCAGAAATAGTGCTTCAGAAACTGTGCAATTCGCACACCGGTATACAAACCACTAAGGTTTAAAATCACATTAGAATTTTACTCTTCATTTTATCACCTTTTTTCCAAATTCGAATTTCACGAGTATTACAGTAAGTCCAGTCCCTCGTGGATGTAATGGCAGTAGGTGGGCGCAGGTTTGACTGGACCCTATGTGGCAGTCACTGTGATTGGGTTGATTGAGTATATTGGGTTAGAGTCGATGCATCATGTTTCATCTGTATCACCCTTTGAGCATTTAGATAGAGGCATGGTAGCTGTAGAGTTATTTCCAGCCTTTCCCTTATACTGCTGAATCTGTTACTTTATGCCTCTAGTAGACTTAGTGGGCAGACCGTCGGGCTTGGTGGCGGTACCCACTGAGAACTACGTGTTGGTGTAGTTCTCACACCCACTGGGGTCCCCCCCCCCCCTTCCTCTTTCCTCTCCTTTGTTTTGCAAAGTCTTCTGCGGGTGTTGCTGATCCTTCTGTTGCTGATCAAGGTAAAGGAGTCGCGAGCTAGTTCCCTACCTGTCTTGGAGAGTAGCAGTATCCCCCTCTTTGGCGATTTTTAGTACAGTCTGCTGGATTATAGTAGATAGTTACTTTTGAGAGTTTTATTTTTGAGAAACTTATGTATTGTGAGGTTCAGACTTGTACTATTTGGGGATGTATTATCTTATTTCAGTAGTATACTTTTCAGCTCTAATATCTGTATAGCTGTAGTATTATCTTTTGCAGGTTAGACGCTTCGTCCATACGGGGCTTTCCGTATGGGCGGCGGATCTGTTGGCGGGCCCGGGTCGCAGTTTCGACCCTGGGGCGTGACAGGTTAACTTTGTAAATTGTATGGATGTAAAACTAGGAGAAAACCTAGGTTAAAGGTGCAAACGAGTGGCATGAAACCTAAAAGTTAACTTTAGGGGAACGAGTGGCATTGTCTTAGGAAATAACCTAAGGTTGCAAATAGAGTATTCAACATAGAGTCAAAGAACTCTAGGTTCATGTGAAATGCAAATAGAGTTAATAAAACTCTAAGCTGAAAGGAAAATGCAAATTAGAGTCAATGAACTCTAGGCTAGGTGTGGCGTGGAAAATATAGAGTTCATAAAACTCTAAATCAAGGTGGAATACAATATAGAGTTAATAAACTCTAGGTGAATGTGAAAGATGGAACATAGAGTCAAAGAACTCTAGGGCGAGAATGATATGGAATGCAAATAGAGTTAACGAAGTCTAGGTAAATGTTGGAATGCAAATAGAGTTAATGAACTCTAGGTTAATGAAAGAAATGTGAATACATAATTAATGAACTCTAAGTAAAAAGGAAAGTGTGAACATAGAGTTAATGAACTCTAGGCCAAATGTAAAGTGAATGTAGAGGTAATAAACTCTAGGCCAAAGGTAATTGAGAATGGTTAACATCCTCGAGACATAATGGAACCCTAAGGATGTGAACCTAGGGTGAAGGAATTAAAATAAGTAAAGAAAAGAAAGCTTATTGATTATTTCCTTTCCTATATTTTGGTCACTGACTCCCACCATGTGACAGGATCCGGCGGGGACGGAGGAGAGGCATCGGCTCACGAGTGAGATTGCATTTGCGTCATTTCGGTGACCCCTTTTTACTCCTCTTTTGTTTTACACTACGTGGATATGGTTAGCATGATACTTGAACCACTCGTTCGTGGATGATGTGATATGAACATTGGAACATGGATGCCATAATGATGCGGGATAATAAACTTTGATCTTTCATTCTTATCTTGTGATGGCTGGATGTGTATGTGGAGGTTTTGAAAAGAGAAAATGATTGCGAAAACGAATTTCTAAAACAGAGTGTCGGGTAGGCACTATTTTAAAACCTTGTGGCTTTATCCTTTCAAATTGGTGTATGCCGAGTTGGCGATTTTCCTTTGAATGATGCACAAGTTTATGTGATCCCTTATGTGAGAATGTGTATGTTAAACTAGTGAGGCTTGGTGATTGTATGTTGTGCGACGCCGTGCATATGTAGGGGAGACTCTGGTTGTTTGTTTGATTGAGAGTGACCTTGTATATGTGGCAGGTCTGGACACGTGCCGGAAGGTAAAGGCTTTTAAAGAAAAAATTGGGTTGTTTTCTACTTTCAAATTACCCTCGGGGCGTGACAAATTAAGATGGTATCAGAGAGTAAAGGGCACCAATCACGTAGTTTACATATCATTGAGTTCCAATAATGACTAAAACATCCACGGTATCTTTATTCATGCAAATATCTAGTGTAATTAACAAGGTCCCCAGGTTACATGAGTAGGTGGTTTTAAGTTTTGTTTTAATTGTTATGCCTTTCTTTAATGTGTGTTTAGATTAATTGACCGGTTAGTTGGTTGTTAATCCCTTGCGATGTGTGTGTATAGAGTATGGCACGCACCCGATCTTCGGGTGGAGGTGGAGGAGATGAGGGAGTGAGGCCGGTCGCCGCCGAGGCTACTACAGCCATGGAGGACCAGTTGCTTCGGCAACAGGTCCAGGAATTATCGGGGCAACTTGCGGCGCTCACTGATGTCGTGCAGTAGATAGCTCGCGAGACGACATCGTTAGTCACTGCCACTTTGACTCCTACTCTAGGACCGGTACCGCCTGAGGCGCCAGTGCCGGCAACAGGCGGTGAGGATACTCTTCCGGCAGACACTACGACAGTGAGGGCATCGGCAGTACCAGCAGCGGCACCCCCGGATGTCCCTTCTCCGGTAGTCCAGGGATCGAGGTCGGGGGCTACGGTTGGGGATCTGGTGAGGGGTGCAGGCGCCACACCTTCCCCCACTCAGTCCGTGGCCATGGCCGGTAGGGATCCGGTGGCTCAACCGGAGCGGGCTAGGGTGAGGGCAAGCCTGGCGGAGTTCCGAAAGTACAAGCCACCCGTGTTTGAGGGTGAAACCACTGATCCATGGGTAGTGGAAAAGTGGATGGACACTATGGAGAAGTTTTTTGAGGATCTCATCATGGAGGAGGACGAGCAGGTTCCTCTAGCAGTTCAATTTTTGGAGGGCACAGCCCGGATTTGGTGGAAGATTGTGCGACCTTCTAGCGGCACTTCCTTTCCTTCGTGGTCTACCTTCAGGAAGATGTTATTTGGAGCCTTCTTCTCGGATAGTGTTAAACAGAAGCTTGAGAATAATTTGAAGACAATCTAGCAGGGTAGCCGGTCGGTGATGGAGTATCAAAGGGAGTTTATGAGACTGGCTAACTGCGTTCCCTTTGTGATTCGGGACGAGTCTCATAAGGCTCGTCTCTTTGTTGATGGATTGAGATGAGACATTTTCAGGCTTGTTCAGTCAGCGGATTTACACACTTTCCAGCAGGTGGCCGACCGGGCCACTTTGGTTAAGTGAGGGGTGGTTTTGGCTCGCTCTCGGAGTGATGGATTGGACCGCACCAAGGATAAGAAACGGTCCCAAGTGCAATCCGGTGGTGGCCGACCACCCAAGTACCCGAGGACACAGCAAGGGGCCAGGGGCCCATCGACTTCAGGACAGAGGATGGGAGAGAGACATTGCATCATTTGTGGAGGAGCACACCCAGTGACGGCCTGTTCATAGCGGCAAGATCACTGTTTCAAGTGCGAGAAACAGGGGCATTTCAGATCAGGATGCCCATTGGGTCAGGAGGCTTCTTCTTCAGCAGCGTCGACACCACCACCGCAGCGACAGGGCCGTGGGAGGCCATCCACAGGGCAGGCAGGATGCCCTCAGAACCCTCGACGGGAGGAGAGGGTACCACAGCCACAGGTACAGCAGCCACAGGCGGGAGGTAGGATCTACTCCATGGCACCTTCAAGTACAGAGCCACCGGCGGATGTGGTTGCAGGTATGACTACTATTTTTAGCATTCGTGCTAGGACACATTTCGATACCGGTGCATCCCATTCATATATCTCTCATACCTTTGCCCATTCTCATGTTTTGGAGGAAAGGGCCCTTCCTTGTGTGTTATCTGTGTTGACTCTAGGGCCACCGTTGGAGGCCAATACTTTCGTACCTTCGGGCTCAGTGGTTTTGGGCGACCGTGTGTATCCGATTGATCTTGTGGTTATCCTGATTTGAGAGTTTGATGTGGTTCTGGGCATGGATTGGTTGACCAGTCACTTTGCGGTTATTAATTGTGAGCGAAAGGAGGTACGGTTGCAAGAACCTGGACACCCGATACTTGTTTTCCAGGCGTGTAAGAGCACTCACTTTGCAACTGTTATCTCAGTTTCGCGGGCAAGGAATTTGATTCAGGGCGGTTGTTCGTCTTATTTGGCTTCCGTGGATTTGATCACTCGACCTACACCGTCAGTTTTGGATATACCTGTTGTTAGCGAGTTTCAAGATGTCTTTTCAGAGGAGTTGCCCGAAATGCCACCTGAGAGGGAGATTGAGTTTACTATTGAGTTGATTCCCGGCACTGAACCGATTTCGAAGACACCGTACCGCATGGCTTTTGCAGAATTGTAATACCACGAACTGTCTCGTGTTTCTTTTAATCCTTTTGAATAAATTAGTTGTTTAGGGGTTTATTTAGCGGGGTTTCTTGGGTACAGCGTCGGTGCGTGCGGGTATTTTTTGGTGTTAGAGCTCAAAAAATGGGGAACGGCAAAGCGATCGATCTGGAATCCGATTTGCGGATCTCCCAGAATGGGTTTTTGAAGGTTTCGGTACTCTGGGGTGCATCGGAATCCGTGCCGTGTGATCGGCATGCTTTTCAAGGAGATGGGAATCTTTCTATTATATATACCGAATAAGGGTTTTATTTTGTACGTACGAGAAGAATAAAATATTTAATTATTACTTTTTAAGAAAACGGAAACCCTAGTTCGGAGAGAAAAGAGAGCGGTTCTTCTTCTCCTTGGATCACCGTGCCGGAGGCGGGGAGCGGAACCGGATTTATTTTCTTCAACCGCGAGGATCGAGATCGGGTCGTCTTCCCCATTAGTGTAAGGTTTGCGGTTTCTTCTCCCTTGCGTTTTTCTTTTGGTCTTCTTCGTTCCGCGTTTTCGGGGTTTTGGGGTTTTGCGTTTGCTGCCGCCGCCGCGCCGCACGGTCTGGGCGCGCGCTCCGTGCGCGGCACGGAGGGACCGCGGTTTGTGTGCGCCCGCGCGGGGCCGCACCTGTCACGCCCCGGGGTCGTAACTGCGACCCGGGCTCGTCAACAGATCTGCCGCCCATACGGAAAGCCCCGTATAGACGTAGCGATTAACCTGCAAAAGAATCATCTATACTAGCAGATATCAGAGCTAAAAAAGTAAAAGCTGAAATAAAAGATAAAATAATACAACTACAGCTCTAAAATATACAAACCAACCTCACCAAAAACAAGAGTCTCTCTGAACAGCAGTAAAAGAAACGTACAACTCGATACCTCACTACAAAAGTCACTCAACATAACACACTCAAAAGTAGTAAGGGGTACATCTACTCTCACTCTGAGGATGACAGGAAGGGATCTATCTCGCGACTCCCTTACCTCGGTCAGAAAAAGCTAGATCAGCAACTGGAGCTGCAGGAACCGGAGCAGAAGTCCGTGGGGAGAAGACACCACGACGGGTGTGAGAACTACATCCCACAGTAGTTCTCAGTGGGTGCTGGCAACAAGCCCGACGGTCTGCCCACTAAGTCTACTAGAGGCATAAAGTAACAATGCAGTGCTGTAAGGAAAAACTGGAAAAGTAAAGTCTACAGCTACTATGCCTCTATCTAGACGCTCAAGGAGTGGAACAGAAAGAACAGTATGCCACAACTAGCCCTCAACTCTGATCACCCAATCTAAACTGACTGCCACATTGGGTCCAGTCAAACCTGCGCCTACCTACTGCCGTTACATCCCGGAGGACCGGACTTACGTAGGGCATCCATGACTGCCAAAACTGGCTCAGCCAGAGGGACGGTGTCCGTGACTGCTGTTGGGCTATGTATAATTGGATCTAAATAGGGGAAAAAATACCTAGAGGGGGGTGAATAGGTGTAAACAATAAACACTCAAAAATCTTTGCGATATAAAACCCAATGCGGAAAAATAAATAACACGCAGAGATTTTTACGTGGAAAACTCCAAACCGGAGTAAAAAACCACGGGACCGATAACACCGTGAAATCCACTAGAATTATAACACGTACAAAGGTGATATACCGTACTCACAGACGACTCAACCTTTTTCCATACGCTCCTAGTTGATCTTCTCCGCTCGCTCCGCAACGCTTCTCGAATCCACGATCTGCGTCCAACGCCGAATCCACGGCGTCCAACGTCGACTCCACGACGTCCGACCGAATCCACGATCTTCACCCAGTAGCACGCTTCGAATCCACGAACGTACCTCGCTCCGAATCCACGAGAGCGGTAGCACCTTGAATCCATAAGGCCACGCGAGTCCACGCGCCGATTTTGGGAAAATCGTTGTTTTTGGGTGGTGATGATCCGCCGAATACTTAGATTAGAAATAGATCAGAAATACCATCTAAGTATTCATTAATTTGATTCTACTCAAAATCTGAGTTTGGAAAACCTAGATTCAAATTAATAAAATAGATGAAGAAACATAGAATTAAATCTAGTATTTCCTTTCTTCTCTATCTGTGGATTTTTCTATGTCGGTCGTATTGTTTCCATTTTTCATCGTTACCCTAAAAGATGAATTAAAGGGTCTATTTATAGGTTAGAAACCATTGGAAGAGGACAAGAATCAAAAACTAACCTTTTCTAGGATTTTTCAGGACGGCGATCCGGATCGGATTTAGGCGATCCGGATTGCAGTAACGAGACAGACAGTTTCCAGAAAAACAAAGGTTCGGGATCCGGATCGAAGTGCCTGATCCGGATCGTTCATACAATTTACCAAACACCAATGTTCGGGATCCGAATTGAACTGCCTGATCCGGATCGTTCATAAATTACGGTAAAAACCAGTGTTCCGGATCCGGATCAAAGGAGGCTACGATCCGGATTGAATTTGTGTATGAACTAACACCCTTCGGGATCCGGATCGAAGTGTCTGATCTGGATCCTGAACATGTCCCATGTCCAGTTTTTGATTTTTATGCAATTAGAAATTCATCCAAGTGTTTCTACACTATAAGAAGTATTCGGATCACCAAAGATAATTAGTTAAACATACCTGATCCTTTTGAATTCTTCTTTCTTGAGATTGAGTTACATGATCCAACATTCTTTATCTTCAATCTTCAAGACTTAACCGAATTCACGAAATACACCAACTCAAATTCCGTAACAATCTCCCCCTTTGGCGGTTTCGTGACAAAACACAAATCCACTCAAGAAAATTTAAAAAGATATTTTTGTTGATATCACCATACAACAAAAATTTACAATGAGATCCAAATAAAGATAGATACATGAGATAAACTCCTAAAACAGACTCTAGACTTAGACATCTGTACTCTCTGCAAAAGAAATCACTTTTGACAAAAGAAATCGTTAGATACCTCAAGAATTTTATGTCATTCAAAAACCACACACAGAGATGAAGTTTATACTCATTTATACTTACCATGACATTTATACATTCAGATATGTAATTGGATCATAGTTAAAAAAAACAACATATCTTCTATGCATTCAAAAACCAAATGTCACAACATTGTTAGTCAACATCAACTTGTTAGTTATATTACATGCCCAAATAGTTAGCAAATAGTTAGTCGAGGCATGCATGCAATCACAAAAGAAAACCAAAAGTTGAAGTTATACTTACCTTCATGGTTCACAACTGGACAATCGATCATAGTTTCATTGTTTAACTGTTCTAATATTCTCTCCCCCTTTTTGTCACAAACTTTAGCCAAAATTACCAAAATGGAGAGAAAAGTTAACAAGTTCAAGAACCAAAAATGTGAGAACTAAAAGCAAAAATTAATACCTGCACAAAGGAAGGAATTAGAAGGATAAGGATTACTCAGATTCATCCGAACTGATGCAGCCGAGTATTTGGAAGATTTTCTTTAATCGTTTGTTCATGGATGACTGCTTCTTGTTGACCTTTTTTTATTTCTTCCTTTACTTCAATAAGTTCATTCGATATTCGTTCTTGCTCGTTGGAGAGCCGTTGCTGTTCTTTAAAAATAGAGGTAACCGATGCATCATCATCGGATGTTGATGGAGGTGCTTGTTGTGCTGCATGTGCTGGTGGGACTGGAGGTGGTTGTAAGAAAAATACGGATATATGCGCAGCGGAAGAAAGAAACGCAATTAAAATTTTTTCTTAAACCAAGATCACCTCATGTTTTGTTTTAGATCATAAAAAGGTAATCTAATTGATCTCATCAATTAGGATTTAATTTTTACCTTGCGCGGGTCGAGATCACCGCAAAGCCGACGATCGTTGGTAAAAATTGTTCGTCCTTGATAGCCGCGCACGCACCCGGCCTCTACTTGTGTCCACACGGAATTACGCCCTTGATCGAAAAATCGATTCTCCTTGATTCGCGATCCGATCGCGAATTAATTCTTGCGTCGATGTAAGGAGGATGAATCAATCTTCTAATTGTGCTAGCAATCTTCCGAAGATCGAGAACGATTAATTATGGAGGACTTTAGGAAAAGGGAGAGGATAGGCGGCTAGGGTTTTCTTACGTTCCGCGACTTAATTAATTTCCACTCTATCTTTCTCCAAAATTGTTCCGTATCACATACGTACTACCTATTCTTATAATAGGAAGTTGGCCGGCTATAACAAAATTAGATCTTATAATTAGTTACAAAAAGATCTCCTAAAATATAGTAAAAAATATAGTAACTTGTAATGATCCGGCCCACTAGCAATAATAACTCGTTGGGCCCAAACCACAGCCCAAAATGCTTAAGCCCAGTTATTATTACTAATGTCCATATCTCATATAAACCCAATCACAAATCCATCCACATCCGATGTGGGACTATTGGGGGCGTCACAGACTCCCCCCGTTTAGGCCTGACGTCATCGTCAGCCCAAACACGCACACAGCAGCCCATGATCACCAGGCGATGTGAGACTCATCTCGCTAGCCCTGTCATCTAGACCCAGGCTCAGCCGAGACTCGCCACACACTTCCGGCTGGTTATTGTCTCTGATACCAAATGTAATGATCCGGCCCACTAGCAATAATAACTCGTTGGGCCCAAACCACAGCCCAAAATGCTTAAGCCCAGTTATTATTACTAATGTCCATATCTCATATAAACACAATTACAATTCCATCCACATCCGATGTGGGATTATTTGGGGGCGTCACAGACTCCCCCCGTTTAGGCCTGACGTCATCGTCAGCCCAAACACGCACACAGCAGCCCATGATCACCAGGCGATGTGAGACTCATCTCGCTAGCCCTGTCATCTAGACCCAGGCTCAGCCGAGACTCGCCACACACTTCCGGGTCGTTATATTTGGTATCGGAGCCAATAACCTGCCGGAAGTGTGTGGCGAGTCTCGGCTGAGCCTGGGTCTAGATGACAGGGCTAGCGAGATGAGTCTCACATCGCCTGGTGATCATGGGCTGTTGTGTGCGTGTTTGGGCTAACGATGATGTCAGGCCTAAACGGGAGGAGTCTGTGACGCCCCCAAATAATCCCACATAGGATGTGGATGGAATTGTAATTGTGTTTATATGAGATATGGACATTAGTAATAATAGCTGGGCTTAAGCATTTTGGGCTGTGGTTTGGGCCCAACGAGTTATTATTGCTAGTGGGCCGGATCATTACATAACTAATTAAATCTTATAATTAGTTACAAAGAAAGATCTAGTAAATTAAATCTCAAGATAAAATCTAGTAACTAATTAAATCTTATAATTAGTTACAAAGAAAGATCTTTTAAATTAAATCTCAAGATAAAATCTAGTAACTAATTAGATCTTATAATTAGTTACAAAGAAAGATCTTTTAAATTAAATCTCAAGATAAAATCTAGTAACTAATTAAATCGAATCCTAATCCGATTGGATTATCCATTATCCTACGTGTGTAACATTTACACATAAATCCTCCAAATATTTACTAACGATTAGTAAATACACCATTCAACTTTTGCACTTAAATACCTCTAATTTACAATAATTGCAAATTAGTCCTTTTACTAATAAATTAGTAAACTTTAGTATTGTGATTATAATTAATCCATTCTATAAACTTCTTTATCATCTCCTTGATATCGATCATGCGCGATTCCTTATGTGTGTGACCTAATAGGTTCAATTCTGTCTGGTAGTGAGATATGATGCGATCCCCATCGACATCATCATCGAAACTCCTTTTGATGGATCAAACACTTTTGATTCTTCCATCGTATAATAATTATTCGCCTATAATTATTCTTATTGGTTCCCACAATCCACCAGTGACGCCTAGCAGCATATGGTGGCAATCCAGTCAGAAGTGAATATTGGACTGAACCTCAAGGTGCAGTTACCGTACAGTACAATCCTTCTATCGCATAGTCCCAACTGAGTGGAGGTCATGGAATACTCGTCAAACCCCATCACCCGTTATATGACAAATTTGATAGGACACAAGCTCATATGGTTACTCTTGGAAACACCTTTCCATGAACCATATTACCCCCGGCCGAGGATTTCTGAGCTTTGCCTTACAAATAGCATAGGACTAATTATCTCTCTACCGAGAGCGATAGATCCCCTGTAAACAAACACCCATTCCTAATATGAACCGACTGCAGCCAACATATACTACTAAGACCCGTGACTAGGATCAGAGTTTGCATAGTCAAACTACAGCAGCCTCATATTGAATGGCCGTGGTGTCGCAGGTCTAAGGATCAGTTGTACCACTGCAACATCGAATCAGTTACTGACGAAAGAGTAGACATCCAAGTAACTAATCGTAATTGGTCACGCTCAGTGCCCTTGTTCTATAACAACCACCTGCACGTTCGCTCCAGTGTCCCCACACTAATGACTTGAGACTCGTCATCCTAAAAGAGAGCGACACATACATCAATCTTGCCGGATCAATCATCGTCCCCATGATGATCCTCCGATTGAGAGCATTCATGACTTAATCACTAATAATATGTATCTCAAATTCTTAACTCTTAAGAATATACATTATCATCTCATTAAATCAAAGGACGATTCATGGACACATCAAACATGAATGGCATAAAATGCCCAAATTATAATAAAGATCAAGTACAAATATGTTCCATATAATAAAATGCGTCAGCCTGATAGGCTTTTGGGGCATACAACTAACAATCTCCCACTTGCACTAAAGCCAATCAGTCATATATCTAATGCCCATCTTCTCAAGATGAGTCTCTAGTTTTTGCTGAGTCAAAGCCTTAGTTAGCGGGTCCGCCACGTTATCTGCGGAGGCAACCTTCTGCACTTCAATATGTTTATCTTTGATGTACTCTCTGATCTTGTGATACCGTCGCTCGATATGTTTGGATTTCTGATGAGATCTCGGCTCCTTAGCTAATGCTATGGCGCCATTATTATCACAAAATAGTGGCAGGGGATCCCTACTAGAGGGAACCACCCCAAGCTCAGTGATAAATTTCTTGATCCAAACAGCTTCCTTGGCAGCTTCAGATGCAGTGATGTACTCTGCCTCCATAGTAGAATCAGCAATCGTCTCTTGCTTAGAACTCTTCCAAACTATTGACCCACTATTGCAAATAAATAGATACCCAGACGAAGACTTTCTATCGTCTATATCAGACATAAAATCTGAATCTGTATAGCCACTAACTTTGAGTTCTCCACCTCCAAGAACCAAGAACATATCCTTTGTTCTTCTCAAGTACTTAAGGATATTCTTTACCGCTACCCAATGCTCTTCGCCTGGGTTCGACTGATATCGACTAGTGACGCTCACAGCCTGTGCTATATTAGGTCGAGTACATAGCATCGCATACATTAAACTCCCTATTGCGGAAGCATAAGGGATCCTGCTCATGCGACTTCTCTCTTCAGGTGTCTTAGGAGACATAGTCTTAGAGAGGTGAATTCCATGTCTTAGAGGTACCATACCCCTTTTGGAATTCGCCATGCTGAACCTTTTCAACACTTCATCTATGTACATGGCTTGCGATAAACCAAGCAACTTCTTAGGTCTATCCCTATAGACCTTTATCCATAGGATATAAGATGCTTCTCCAAGGTCTTTCATAGAAAACTCTTTGGATAACCATAACTTCACCGATGTTAACATAGGAATGTCATTCCCTATTAGGAGTATGTCATCCACGTACAATACGAGGAAGGTAACAGCACGCCCACTAACCTTTTTATACACACACGGCTCTTCCTCATTTCTGATGAAATCGAACGATTCGACTGCATCATTGAAACGAGTGTTCCAACTCCGAGAAGCTTGCTTCAACCCATAAATGGATCGTTGAAGCTTGCACACTTTATGACTTCCATCTTTGGCAGTGAAACCCAAAGGCTGCTCCATATAGATTTCTTCTTCAAGATATCCATTCAGGAAAGCAGTTTTTACATCCATTTGCCAGATCTCGTAGTCATAATGTGCAGCAATAGCAAGCAGAGTTTTGATAGATTTAAGCATGGCTACAGGTGAAAAGGTATCCTGATAGTCAATGCCTTCGCGTTGACTATAACCTTTTGCTACCAGCCTAGCTTTATAGGTCTCTACCTTTCCATCAGAACCAATCTTTCTCTTGAAGATCCATTTGCATCCAACGGGTACAATACCCTCCGGTGGATCAACCAAAGTCCAAACTTGATTGGAGTACATTGAGTCTATTTCAGACTTCATGGCTTCCAACCATTTTTCGGAGTCGATGTCTGACATCGCCTCGCTATAAGTCTTAGGATCATCTCTATGATCCTTGTCTCCCACTAGGAACATTTCCTCCATGTCCTCTATAAATAATCCCATGTATTTATCAGGAGGATGAGAGATTCTACTAGACTTGCGAGGTGGCAATGTAATCTCTGGTATCACAGAGTTATCAGGAAGGGCTCTTGGAATGCTCGATTCTAAAGAGACTTTCTCCTCTAGTTCTATTTTTCTCCCACTGCCTCCTGCTAAAATAAATTCATTTTCAAGAAAGAAGGCATGTCGGCTCACAATCACATTGTGACTTTCTGGGAGATAAAAATTGTATCCAAGTGATTCCTTGGGATAACCAATGAATCTTCCCTTGACTGATCTGCTTTCCAATTTGTCCGTCTTTAATTTCTTAATATAAGCCGGACACCCCCAAGTCTTAATGTGAGTAAAACTTGGCTTCCTACCGTGCCACATCTCATATGGTGTGGTGGGAACAGATTTGGAAGGTACTCTGTTCAAAATATAAATAGTCGTAAGAAGTACATAACCCCAAAGTGACGTAGGTAAATCTGTAAAACTCATCATAGATCGAACCATATCTAATAAAGTTCGATTCCTCCGTTCAGACACCCCATTCAGTTCTGGTGTTCCAGGAGGAGTCCATTGAGAGACAATACCATTATTCTTGAGGTAGGTTAAGAAATCCGTGCTAAGGTATTCCCCTCCTCGATCGGATCGAAGAGCCTTAATCGGTTTTTCCATTTGCTTTTCTACTTCTTGTCTAAACTCTTTAAACTTTTCAAAGACTTCAGACTTGTGTTTAATTAAATACACATACCCATACCGTGAATAATCATCAGTAAAGGTAATAAAGTAGAGATAGCCGCCCCAAACAGACACATCGAATGGGCCACATACATCAGTATGTATCAGGGCGAGTACTTCAGTAGCTCTCTGTCCTTGTCCAACAAGGGGAGACTTAGTCATTTTTCCTTGAAGACATGATTCACAAGCTGGGTATGGTTCAGGAGTAAGGATACTAAGATACCATCCGTAGCCAGCTTGTTAACCCTATCTTCTCCAATGTGACCAAGCCTCAGATGCCACAAGTATGTTTTGTTTACCTGCTCTCTAGGTCTTTTAAAACCAATAGTATTCTCATTCATGCCATTGTGAACTGTATTCATACTAGCATCCATATGTAAGTAATAGAGATTGTCTATTAAAGAAACCACAACCTATCAAATTATTCCTCAAATAAATTGAACAAATGTTTGATTCAAAAATAAACTTATAATCGTCCAATACCAAACGTGAACAGAAATAAGGTTCTAGTCGCACTAGGAACATAAAGACAATCTCTAAGTTCTAAAACTACTCCTGTCGGTAGACATAAAGGATAAGTCCCTACAGCAACAGCAGCAACTCTTGCTCCGTTTCCAACGTGTAGGGTAATCTCTCCATCCCTAAATCGTCTACTTTTCTTTAGCGCCTGCATTGAAATACACAAATGCGAGGTGCATCCCGAGTCAATGACCCATGTAAAAGTAGAACAAACCGATAAGCTAGTAGTTTCAATGATATGAATCTCGGACATACCTTCCAAAGTTTTATCCTTCACCTTGTCCTTATTGACTTTTAGCATTCCTTCAACCGTGACCAACATATTCAACAGCTCGGCGAGAGTGCAAGTAATTTTATTCATTTGAAAATTTAAAATAAACTGAGAAAATGAATCAGGTAATGATTGTAAGATCAAATCAATTTGAAGTTCTGCGTCCATAGTCATTCCGAACTTCTCAAGCTCCTCAATGTCCTTAATCATCGCCAAGCAATGATTATTGACTGAGTGACCATCAGACATCTTAGTCCTGAACAGTCGCCTTGACACCTCGTAACGAGCTGTTCGACTTTGCTCATCATACAACTCTTTAAGATGGAGCAAGATGTCAGTAGCACTCTCCATGTGCTCATGCTGGCGTTGCAACTCATTACTCATAGACGCAAGCATGTAGCATTTTACCTTCATATCATCATCAGTCCATTTATTTCTAGCATCTTTCTGTTGAGCTGTTGGATTTTCGGGCACTGCTGGGGCCTCCGTGTCCAACACATAGGCTAATTTCTCAGAATTGAGAACAATTCTCAAATTCCTCAGCCAATCGGTGAAATTCGGTCCAGTTAGGCGATCAAGTATTTTGACAAGTGGGTTAGAGGCGGCCATTTTTGCAGATGGTTAAGATTCTAATTAGTTGTGTACTTAATCATAATCCATTTTGATTAGGGCCTTTAAATCTAAATGGTGCCTCCCACTAATTTTAGAGCGAATCTCCACACTCCCGAGTGGAGAAAAACGGAAACTTTGCTAAAAGTTTCTAGTGGGAATTGCGGTCCCATCTATTTGCACACTACCTCATCCTGACAGATTCTTGGCAATGAGTAAAGAAATGAGTGAACACCTCTTGTTCAATGCTTCTCAAGCAAATCGCAATTTATCTTTGGCCTCCAAAAATATAGGCCTCATCCTAACAGATTCTTGGCCTTATCTTTTGGTTAAATTAGACCCACCGTTCATCATGCAAATAAAAAAGTCATTGAATCCTTATCTTGACAGATTCTTGGATTCAACCCCTTTCTTACCACATAGCATCTCATGCCAATAGAATGGTTGCGGCTCCCTAATGCAACTGACCCCCGTGTCCGGGTGCATCAATCAACACTAAAGAGACGCCCACACCCTACAACGATGGAAGGCCACTAATGGGTTCATAACACCATTAACTTAATATTTTATTTAGGGAGATTTGTTATCTCATCAGTTTTAATTTATTATAAATTTTACATCTCATGCAAACCATCGCATCATATGCACATATATCGCATATATATATATAAAAATAACTACCGGTGATGATCATGGATTTTAATTTGATTCGAGCCTGAGCCACCAGGCCGGAATCGGGTCAGAGGGTATTACACACAAAAACTGCTCTGCATCTTGATCAGATTGGAGTAGATCAACTCTTGTCGGCTCCCTCGATCAATATTGGTCCAAACTTGATCTGCACCGCATCAACTCTTGAATGGAACAAATCGTCATCGAATCTAAACTACCCCTTTACCCTTTAATTTTACAACAATTACATACAACCCATAATAATAATGAGACACGCAGGTCTCCAAATTACATATTTAATTGGTGCACGCAGGCACTCAAAAGGAATCTAACACTGGGTCCTTATTAAATTACACCCATTCACATCATCACAAGGTTCTATCCATGATCATCACCTCATACAACAGCACAGGCATATAAAATAAAATTCTCTAATTCGATTTCTAATTAATTGGGTTTTCAAATAATTTAAATTGCGATCTTGCACAAAGCAACCACAAGGCGCGCATGATCACATCATGTAAAAATCCGTCATGCAAGGCAATGCCAATCTAATTAGCATTTGTAGCCCTTGCCTGCAAGTGTGCTAATTTAATTAACGTTTCAAAACAATCAAAAATATACTCAAAAACAATCTTCATTGTTTTGATTTTGATCGTTCCAGAAAAAACCCAATCAACATCGAAAAAGAGATTAGATCTAAAACAAACGATGAGGGTGGCTCCGATACCACTGTAAGAAAATACGGATATATGAGCAGCGGAAGAAAGAAACGCAATTAAAAATTTTTCTTAAACCAAGATCACCTCATGTTTTGTTTTAGATCATAAAAGGTAATCTAATTGATCTCATCAATTAGGATTTAATTTTACCTTGGGCGGGTCGAGATCACCGCGAAGCCGACGATCGTTGGTAAAAATTGTTCGTCCTTGATAGCCGCGCACGCACCCGGCCTCTACTTGTGTCCACACGGAATTACGCCCTTGATCGAAAAATCGATTCTCCTGATTCGCGATCCGATCGCGAATTAATTCTTGCGTCGATGTAAGGAGGATGATCAATCTTCTAATTGTGCTAGCAATCTTCCGAAGATCGAGAACGATTAATTATGGAGGACTTTAGGAAAAGGGAGAGGATAGGCGGCTAGGGTTTTCTTACGTTCCGCGACTTAATTAATTTTCACTTTATCTTTCTCCAAAATTGTTGCCGTATCACATACGTACTACTATTCTTATAATAGGAAGTTGGCCGGCTATAACAAAATTAAATCTTATAATTAGTTACAAAAAGATCTCCTAAAATATAGTAACTAATTAAATCTTATAATTAGTTACAAAGAAAGATCTAGTAAATTAATCTCAAGATAAAATCTAGTAACTAATTAAATCTTATAATTAGTTACAAAGAAAGATCTTTTAAAAAATCTCAAGATAAAATCTAGTAACTAATTAGATCTTATAATTAGTTACAAAGAAAGATCTTTTAAATTAAATCTCAAGATAAAATCTAGTAACTAATTAAATCGAATCCTAATCCGATTGGATTATCCATTATCCTACGTGTGTAACATTTACACATAAATCCTCCAAATATTTACTAACGATTAGCAAATACACCATGCAACTTTGCACTTAAATACCTCTAATTTACAATAATTGCAAATTAGTCCTTTTACTAATAAATTAGTAAACTTTAGTATTGTGATTATAATTAATCCATTCTATAAACTTCCTTATCATCTCCTTGATATCGATCATGCGCGATTCCTTATGTGTGTGATAATAGGTTCAATTATGCTGGTAGTGAGATATGATGCGATCCCCATCGACATCATCATCGAACTCCTTTTGATGGATCAAACACTTTTTGATTCTCCATGTATAATAATTATTCGCCTATAATTATTCTTATTGGTTCCACAATCCACCAGTGACGCCTAGCAGCATAGGGTGGCAATCCATTCAGAAGTGAATATTGGACTGAACCTCAAGGTGCAGTTACCGTACAATACAATCCTTCTATCGCATAGTCCCAACTGAGTGGAGGTCATGGAATACTCGTCAAACCCTCACCCGTTATATGACAAATTTGATAGGACACAAGTCATATGGTTATCTTGGAAACACC
>CM055069.1:37186416-37229962 GCA_029204045.2 Tillandsia leiboldiana
TCCGGAGGACCGGACTTACGTAGGGCAACTCCATGACATGCCAAAACGGGCTCAGCCAGAGGGACGTGTCCGTGACTGTGTGGGTTATGTTAATGGATCTAAATAGGGGAAAAAACACCTAGAGGGGGGGTGAATAGGTGTAAACAATAAACACTCAAAATCTTTGCGATATAAAACCCAATGCGGAAAAATAAAAACACGCAGAGATTTTTACGTGGAAAACTCCAAACCGGAGTAAAAAACACGGGACCGATAACACGGTGAAATCCACTAGAATTAAACACGTACAAGGTGATATACCGTACTCACAGACGACTCAACCTTTTCCATACGCTCCTAGTTGATCTTCTCCGCTCGCTCCCAACGCTTCTCGAATCCACGATCTGCGTCCAACGCCGAATCCACGGGTCCAACGTCGAGTCCACGACGTCCGACCGAATCCACGTCTTCACCCAGTAGCACGCTTCGAATCCACGAACGTACCTCGCTCCGAATCCACGAGAGCGGTGCACCTTGAATCACAAGGCCACGCGAGTCCACGCGCCGATTTTGGGAAAATCGTTGTTTTTTGGGTGGTGATGATCCGCCGAATACTTAGATTAGAAATAGATCGGAAATACCATCTAAGTATTCATTAATTTGATTCTACTCAAAATCTGAGTTTGGAAAACCTAGAATCAAATTAATAAATAGATAAGAAACATAGAATTAATCTAGTATTTCCTTTCTTCTCTATCTGTGGATTTTTCTATGTCGGTCGTATTGTTTCCATTTTTCGTCGTTACCCTAAAAGATGAATTAAGGGTCTATTTATAGGTTAGAAACCATTGGAAGAGGACAAGAATCAAAAACTAACCTTTTCTAGGATTTTTCAGGACGGCGATCCGGATCGGATTTAGGCGATCCGGATTGCAGTAACGAGACAGACAGTTTCCAGAAAAACAAAGGTTCGGGATCCGGATCGAAGTGCCTGATCCGGATCGTTCATACAATTTACCAAACACCAATGTTCGGGATCCGAATTGAAGCCTGATCCGGATCGTTCATAAAATGGTAAAACCAGTGTTCGGGATCCGGATCAAAGGAGGCTACGATCCGGATTGAATTTGTGTATGAACTAACCCCTTCGGGATCCGGATCGAAGTGTCTGATCTGGATCCTGAACATGTCCCATGTCCAGTTTTTGATTTTTATGCAATTAGAAATTCATCCAAGTGTTTCTACACTATAAGAAGTATTCGGATCACCAAGATAATTAGTTAAACATACCTGATCCTTTTGAATTCTTCTTTCTTGAGATTGAGTTATATGATCCAACATTCTTTATCTTCAATCTTCAAGACTTAACCGAATTCACGAAATACACCAACTCAAATTCCGTAACATCTCCCCCTTTGGCGGTTTCGTGACAAACACAAATCCACTCAAGAAAATTTAAAAAGATATTTTTGTTGATATCACCATACAACAAAAATTTACAATGAGATCCAAATAAAGATAGATACATGAGATAAACTCCTAAACAGACTCTAGACTTAGACATCTGTACTCTCTGCAAAAGAAATCACTTTGACAAAAGAAATCGTTAGATACCTCAAGAATTTTATGTCATTCAAAAACACACACAGAGATGAAGTTTATACTCATTTATACTTACCATGACATTTATACATTCAGATATGTAATTGGATCATAGTTAAAAAAACAACATATCTTCTATGCATTCAAAAACCAAATGTCACAACATTGTTAGTCAACATCAACTTGTTAGTTATATTACATGCCCAAATAGTTAGCAAATAGTTAGTCGAGGCATGCATGCAATCACAAAAGAAAACCAAAAGTTGAAGTTATACTTACCTTCATGGTTCACACTGGACAATCGATCATAGTTTCATTGTTTAACTGTTCTAATATTCTCTCCCCCTTTTTGTCACAAACTTTAGCCAAAATTACCAAAATGGAGAGAAAGTTAACAAGTTCAAGAACCAAAAATGTGAGAACTAAAAGCAAAAATTAATACCTGCACAAAGGAGGAATTAGAAGGATAAGGATTACTCAGATTCATCCGAACTGATCAGCCGAGTATTTGGAAGATTTTCTTAATCGTTTGTTCATGGATGACTGCTTCTTGTTGACCTTTTTTTATTTCTTCCTTTACTTCAATAAGTTCATTCGATATTCGTTCTTGCTCGTTGGAGAGCCGTTGCTGTTCTTTAAAAATAGAGGTAACCGATGCATCATCATCGGATGTTGATGGAGGTGCTTGTTGTGCTGCATGTGCTGGTGGGACTGGAGGTGGTTGTAAGAAAAATACGGATATATGCGCAGCGGAAGAAAGAAACGCAATTAAAATTTTTTCTTAAACCAAGATCACCTCATTTTGTTTTTAGATCATAAAAAGGTAATCTAATTGATCTCATCAATTAGATTTAATTTTTACCTTGCGCGGGTCGAGATCACCGCAAAGCCGACGATCGTTGTAAAAATTGTTCGTCCTTGATAGCCGCGCACGCACCCCGCCTCTACTTGTGTCCACACGGAATTACGCCCTTGATCGAAAAATCGATTCTCCTTGATTCGCGATCCGATCGCGAATTAATTCTTGCGTCGATGTAAGGAGGATGAATCATCTTCTAATTGTGCTAGCAATCTTCCGAAGATCGAGAACGATTAATTATGGAGGACTTTAGGAAAGGGAGAGGATAGGCGGCTAGGGTTTTCTTACGTTCCGCGACTTAATTAATTTCCACTCTATCTTTCTCCAAAATTGTTCCGTATCACATACGTACTACCTATTCTTATAATAGGAAGTTGGCCGGCTATAACAAAATTAGATCTTATAATTAGTTACAAAAGATCTCCTAAATATAGTAAAAAATATAGTACTTGTAATGATCCGGCCCACTAGCAATAATAACTCGTTGGGCCCAAACCACAGCCCAAAATGCTTAAGCCCAGTTATTATTACTAATGTCCATATCTCATATAAACCCAATCACAATCCATCCACATCCACATCCGATTGGGACTATTGGGCGTCACAGACTCCCCCCGTTTAGGCCTGACGTCATCGTCAGCCCAAACACGCACACAGCAGCCCATGATCACCAGGCGATGTGAGACTCATCTCGCTAGCCCTGTCATCTAGACCCAGGCTCAGCCGAGACTCGCCACACACTTCCGGCTGGTTATTGTCTCTGATACCAAATGTAATGATCCGGCCCACTAGCAATAATAACTCGTTGGGCCCAAACCACAGCCCAAAATGCTTAAGCCCAGTTATTATTACTAATGTCCATATCATATAAACACAATTACAATTCCATCCACATCCGATGTGGGATTATTTGGGGGCGTCACAGACTCCCCCCGTTTAGGCCTGACGTCATCGTCAGCCCAAACACGCACACAGCAGCCCATGATCACCAGGCGATGTGAGACCATCTCGCTAGCCCTGTCATCTAGACCCAGGCTCAGCCGAGACTCGCCACACACTTCCGGGTCGTTATATTTGGTATCGGAGCCAATAACCTGCCGGAAGTGTGTGGCGAGTCTCGGCTGAGCCTGGGTCTAGATGACAGGGCTAGCGAGATGAGTCTCACATCGCCTGGTGATCATGGGCTGTTGTGTGCGTGTTTGGGCTAACGATGATGTCAGGCCTAAACGGGAGGAGTCTGTGACGCCCCCAAATAATCCCACATAGGATGTGGATGGAATTGTAATTGTGTTTATATGAGATATGGACATTAGTAATAATAGCTGGCTTAAGCATTTTGGGCTGTGGTTTGGGCCCAACGAGTTATTATTGCTAGTGGGCCGGATCATTCATAACTAATTAAATCTTATAATTAGTTACAAAAGAAAGATCTAGTAAATTAAATCTCAAGATAAAATCTAGTAACTAATTAAATCTTATAATTAGTTACAAAGAAGATCTTTTAAATTAAATCTCAAGATAAAATCTAGTAACTAATTAGATCTTATAATTAGTTACAAAGAAAGATCTTTTAAATTAAATCTCAAGATAAAATCTAGTAACTAATTAAATCGAATCCTAATCCGATTGGATTATCCATTATCCTACGTGTGTAACATTTACACATAAATCCTCCAAATATTTACTAACGATTAGTAAATACACCATTCAACTTTTGCACTTAAATACCTCTAATTTACAATAATTGCAAATTAGTCCTTTTACTAATAAATTAGTAAACTTTAGTATTGTGATTATAATTAATCCATTCTATAGAACTTCTTTATCATCTCCTTGATATCGATCATGCGCGATTCCTTATGTGTGTGACCCTAATAGGTTCAATTCTGTCTGGTAGTGAGATATGATGCATGTCCCCATCGACATCATCATCGAAACTCCTTTTGATGGATCAAACACTTTTTGATTCTTCCATCGTATAATAATTATTCGCCTATAATTATTCTTATTGGTTCCCACATCCACCAGTGACGCCTAGCAGCATATGGTGGCAATCCAGTCAGAAGTGAATATTGGACTGAACCTCAAGGTGCAGTTACCGTACAGTACAATCCTTCTATCGCATAGTCCCAACTGAGTGGAGGTCATGGAATACTCGTCAAACCCCATCACCCGTTATATGACAAATTTGGTAGGACACAAGCTCATATGTTACTCTTGGAAACACCTTTCCATGAACCATATACCCCGGCCGAGGATTTCTGAGCTTTGCCTTACAATAGCATAGGACTAATTATCTCTCTACCGAGAGCGATAGATCCCCTGTAAACAAACACCCATTCCTATATGAACCGACTGCAGCCAACATATACTACTAAGACCCGTGACTAGGATCAGAGTTTGCATAGTCAAACTACAGCAGCCTCATATTGAATGGCCGTGGTGTCGCAGGTCTAAGGATCAGTTGTACCACTGCAACATCGAATCAGTTACTGACGAAAGAGTAGACATCCAAGTAACTAATCGTAATTGGTCACGCTCAGTGCCCTTGTTCTATAACAACCACCTGCACGTTCGCTCCAGTGTCCCCACACTAATGACTTGGAGACTCGTCATCCTAAAAGAGAGCGACACATACATCAATCTTGCCGGATCATCATCGTCCCCATGATGATCCTCCGATTGAGAGCATTCATGACTTAATCACTAATAATATGTATCTCAAATTCTTAACTCTTAAGAATATACATTATCATCTCATTAAATCAAGGACGATTCATGGACACATCAAACATGAATGGCATAAAATGCCCAAATTATAATAAAGATCAAGTACAAATATGTTCCATATAATAAAATGCGTCAGCCTGATAGGCTTTTGGGGCATACAACTAACAATCTCCCACTTGCACTAAAGCCAATCAGTCATATATCTAATGCCCATCTTCTCAAGATGAGTCTCTAGTTTTTGCTGAGTCAAAGCCTTAGTTAGCGGGTCCGCCACGTTATCTGCGGAGGCAACCTTCTGCACTTCAATATGTTTATCTTTGATGTACTCTCTGATCTTGTGATACCGTCGCTCGATATGTTTGGATTTCTGATGAGATCTCGGCTCCTTAGCTAATGCTATGGCGCCATTATTATCACAAAATAGTGGCAGGGGATCCCTACTAGAGGGAACCACCCCAAGCTCAGTGATAAATTTCTTGATCCAAACAGCTTCCTTGGCAGCTTCAGATGCAGTGATGTACTCTGCCTCCATAGTAGAATCAGCAATCGTCTCTTGCTTAGAACTCTTCCAAACTATTGACCCACTATTGCAAATAAATAGATACCCAGACGAAGACTTTCTATCGTCTATATCAGACATAAAATCTGAATCTGTATAGCCACTAACTTTGAGTTCTCCACCTCCAAGAACCAAGAACATATCCTTTGTTCTTCTCAAGTACTTAAGGATATTCTTTACCGCTACCCAATGCTCTTCGCCTGGGTTCGACTGATATCGACTAGTGACGCTCACAGCCTGTGCTATATTAGGTCGAGTACATAGCATCGCATACATTAAACTCCCTATTGCGGAAGCATAAGGGATCCTGCTCATGCGACTTCTCTCTTCAGGTGTCTTAGGAGACATAGTCTTAGAGAGGTGAATTCCATGTCTTAGAGGTACCATACCCCTTTTGGAATTCGCCATGCTGAACCTTTTCAACACTTCATCTATGTACATGGCTTGCGATAAACCAAGCAACTTCTTAGGTCTATCCCTATAGACCTTTATCCATAGGATATAAGATGCTTCTCCAAGGTCTTTCATAGAAAACTCTTTGGATAACCATAACTTCACCGATGTTAACATAGGAATGTCATTCCCTATTAGGAGTATGTCATCCACGTACAATACGAGGAAGGTAACAGCACGCCCACTAACCTTTTTATACACACACGGCTCTTCCTCATTTCTGATGAAATCGAACGATTCGACTGCATCATTGAAACGAGTGTTCCAACTCCGAGAAGCTTGCTTCAACCCATAAATGGATCGTTGAAGCTTGCACACTTTATGACTTCCATCTTTGGCAGTGAAACCCAAAGGCTGCTCCATATAGATTTCTTCTTCAAGATATCCATTCAGGAAAGCAGTTTTTACATCCATTTGCCAGATCTCGTAGTCATAATGTGCAGCAATAGCAAGCAGAGTTTTGATAGATTTAAGCATGGCTACAGGTGAAAAGGTATCCTGATAGTCAATGCCTTCGCGTTGACTATAACCTTTTGCTACCAGCCTAGCTTTATAGGTCTCTACCTTTCCATCAGAACCAATCTTCTCTTGAAGATCCATTTGCATCCAACGGGTACAATACCCTCCGGTGGATCAACCAAAGTCCAAACTTGATTGGAGTACATTGAGTCTATTTCAGACTTCATGGCTTCCAACCATTTTTCGGAGTCGATGTCTGACATCGCCTCGCTATAAGTCTTAGGATCATCTCTATGATCCTTGTCTCCCACTAGGAACATTTCCTCCATGTCCTCTATAAATAATCCCATGTATTTATCAGGAGGATGAGAGATTCTACTAGACTTGCGAGGTGGCAATGTAATCTCTGGTATCACAGAGTTATCAGGAAGGGCTCTTGGAATGCTCGATTCTAAAGAGACTTTCTCCTCTAGTTCTATTTTTCTCCCACTGCCTCCTGCTAAAATAAATTCATTTTCAAGAAAGAAGGCATGTCGGCTCACAATCACATTGTGACTTTCTGGGAGATAAAAATTGTATCCAAGTGATTCCTTGGGATAACCAATGAATCTTCCCTTGACTGATCTGCTTTCCAATTTGTCCGTCTTTAATTTCTTAATATAAGCCGGACACCCCCAAGTCTTAATGTGAGTAAAACTTGGCTTCCTACCGTGCCACATCTCATATGGTGTGGTGGGAACAGATTTGGAAGGTACTCTGTTCAAAATATAAATAGTCGTAAGAAGTACATAACCCCAAAGTGACGTAGGTAAATCTGTAAAACTCATCATAGATCGAACCATATCTAATAAAGTTCGATTCCTCCGTTCAGACACCCCATTCAGTTCTGGTGTTCCAGGAGGAGTCCATTGAGAGACAATACCATTATTCTTGAGGTAGGTTAAGAAATCCGTGCTAAGGTATTCCCCTCCTCGATCGGATCGAAGAGCCTTAATCGGTTTTTCCATTTGCTTTTCTACTTCTTGTCTAAACTCTTTAAACTTTTCAAAGACTTCAGACTTGTGTTTAATTAAATACACATACCCATACCGTGAATAATCATCAGTAAAGGTAATAAAGTAGAGATAGCCGCCCCAAACAGACACATCGAATGGGCCACATACATCAGTATGTATCAGGGCGAGTACTTCAGTAGCTCTCTGTCCTTGTCCAACAAGGGGAGACTTAGTCATTTTTCCTTGAAGACATGATTCACAAGCTGGGTATGGTTCAGGGAGTAAGGATACTAAGATACCATCCTTAGCCAGCTTGTTAACCCTATCTTCTCCAATGTGACCAAGCCTCAGATGCCACAAGTATGTTTTGTTTACCTGCTCTCTAGGTCTTTTAAAACCAATAGTATTCTCATTCATGCCATTGTGAACTGTATTCATACTAGCATCCATATGTAAGTAATAGAGATTGTCTATTAAAGAACCACAACCTATCAAATTATTCCTCAAATAAATTGAACAAATGTTTGATTCAAAAATAAACTTATAATCGTCCAATACCAAACGTGAAACAGAAATAAGGTTTCTAGTCGCACTAGGAACATAAAGACAATCTCTAAGTTCTAAAACTACTCCTGTCGGTAGACATAAAGGATAAGTCCCTACAGCAACAGCAGCAACTCTTGCTCCGTTTCCAACGTGTAGGGTAATCTCTCCATCCCTAAATCGTCTACTTTTCTTTAGCGCCTGCATTGAAATACACAAATGCGAGGTGCATCCCGAGTCAATGACCCATGTAAAAGTAGAACAAACCGATAAGCTAGTAGTTTCAATGATATGAATCTCGGACATACCTTCCAAAGTTTTATCCTTCACCTTGTCCTTATTGACTTTTAGCATTCCTTCAACCGTGACCAACATATTCAACAGCTCGGCGAGAGTGCAAGTAATTTTATTCATTGAAAATTTAAAATAAACTGAGAAAATGAATCAGGTAATGATTGTAAGATCAAATCAATTTGAAGTTCTGCGTCCATAGTCATTCCGAACTTCTCAAGCTCCTCAATGTCCTTAATCATCGCCAAGCAATGATTATTGACTGAGTGACCATCAGACATCTTAGTCCTGAACAGTCGCCTTGACACCTCGTAACGAGCTGTTCGACTTTGCTCATCATACAACTCTTTAAGATGGAGCAAGATGTCAGTAGCACTCTCCATGTGCTCATGCTGGCGTTGCAACTCATTACTCATAGACGCAAGCATGTAGCATTTTACCTTCATATCATCATCAGTCCATTTATTTCTAGCATCTTTCTGTTGAGCTGTTGGATTTTCGGGCACTGCTGGGGCCTCCGTGTCCAACACATAGGCTAATTTCTCAGAATTGAGAACAATTCTCAAATTCCTCAGCCAATCGGTGAAATTCGGTCCAGTTAGGCGATCAAGTATTTTGACAAGTGGGTTAGAGGCGGCCATTTTTGCAGATGGTTAAGATTCTAATTAGTTGTGTACTTAATCATAATCCATTTTGATTAGGGCCTTTAAATCTAAATGGTGCCTCCCACTAATTTTAGCGAATCTCCACACTCCCCGAGTGGAGAAAACGGAAACTTTGCTAAAAGTTTCTAGTGGGAATTGCGGTCCCATCTATTTGCACACTACCTCATCCTGACAGATTCTTGGCAATGAGTAAAGAAATGAGTGAACACCTCTTGTTCAATGCTTCTCAAGCAAATCGCAATTTATCTTTGGCCTCCAAAAATATAGGCCTCATCCTAACAGATTCTTGGCCTTATCTTTTGGTTAAATTAGACCCACCGTTCATCATGCAAATAAAAAAGTCATTGAATCCTTATCTTGACAGATTCTTGGATTCAACCCCTTTCTTACCACATAGCATCTCATGCCAATAGAATGGTTGCGGCTCCCTAATGCAACTGACCCCCGTGTCCGGGTGCATCAATCAACACTAAAGAGACGCCCACACCCTACAACGATGGAAGGCCACTAATGGGTTCATAACACCATTAACTTAATATTTTATTTAGGGAGATTTGTTATCTCATCAGTTTTAATTTATTATAAATTTTACATCTCATGCAAACCATCGCATCATATGCACATATATCGCATATATATATATAAAAATAACTACCGGTGATGATCATGGATTTTAATTTGATTCGAGCCTGAGCCACCAGGCCGGAATCGGGTCAGAGGGTATTACACACAAAAACTTGCTCTGCATCTTGATCAGATTGGAGTAGATCAACTCTTGTCGGCTCCCTCGATCAATATTTGGTCCAAACTTGATCTGCACCGCATCAACTCTTGAATGGAACAAATCGTCATCGAATCTAAACTACCCCTTTACCCTTTAATTTTACAACAATTACAATACAACCCATAATAATAATGAGACACGCAGGTCTCCAAATTACATAATTTAATTGGTGCACGCAGGCACTCAAAAGGAATCTAACACTGGGTCCTTATTAAATTACACCCATTCACATCATCACAAGGTTGCTATCCATGATCATCACCTCATACACATCACAGGCATATAAAATAAAATTCTCTAATTCGATTTCTAATTAATTGGGTTTCAAATTAATTTTAAATTGCGATCTTGCACAAAGCAACCACAAGGCGCGCATGATCACATCATGTAAAAATCCGTCATGCAAGGCAATGCCAATCTAATTAGCATTGTAGCCCTTGCCTGCAAGTGTGCTAATTTAATTAACGTTTCAAAACAATCAAAAATATACTCAAAAACAATCTTCATTGTTTTGATTTTGATCGTTCCAGAAAAACCCAATCAACATCGAAAAAGAGATTAGATCTAAAACAAACGATGAGGGTGGCTCCGATACCACTGTAAGAAAAATACGGATATATGAGCAGCGGAAGAAAGAAACGCAATTAAAAATTTTTCTTAAACCAAGATCACCTCATGTTTTGTTTTAGATCATAAAAAGGTAATCTAATTGATCTCATCAATTAGGATTTAATTTTTACCTTGGGCGGGTCGAGATCACCGCGAAGCCGACGATCGTTGGTAAAAATTGTTCGTCCTTGATAGCCGCGCACGCACCCGGCCTCTACTTGTGTCCACACGGAATTACGCCCTTGATCGAAAAATCGATTCTCCTTGATTCGCGATCCGATCGCGAATTAATTCTTGCGTCGATGTAAGGAGGATGAATCAATCTTCTAATTGTGCTAGCAATCTTCCGAAGATCGAGAACGATTAATTATGGAGGACTTTAGGAAAAGGGAGAGGATAGGCGGCTAGGGTTTTCTTACGTTCCGCGACTTAATTAATTTTCACTTTATCTTTCTCCAAAATTGTTCCGTATCACATACGTACTACCTATTCTTATAATAGGAAGTTGGCCGGCTATAACAAAATTAAATCTTATAATTAGTTACAAAAAGATCTCCTAAAATATAGTAACTAATTAAATCTTATAATTAGTTACAAAGAAAGATCTAGTAAATTAAATCTCAAGATAAAATCTAGTAACTAATTAAATCTTATAATTAGTTACAAAGAAAGATCTTTTAAATTAAATCTCAAGATAAAATCTAGTAACTAATTAGATCTTATAATTAGTTACAAAGAAAGATCTTTTAAATTAAATCTCAAGATAAAATCTAGTAACTAATTAAATCGAATCCTAATCCGATTGGATTATCCATTATCCTACGTGTGTAACATTTACACATAAATCCTCCAAATATTTACTAACGATTAGCAAATACACCATGCAACTTTTGCACTTAAATACCTCTAATTTACAATAATTGCAAATTAGTCCTTTTACTAATAAATTAGTAAACTTTAGTATTGTGATTATAATTAATCCATTCTATAAACTTCCTTATCATCTCCTTGATATCGATCATGCGCGATTCCTTATGTGTGTGACCTAATAGGTTCAATTCTGTCTGGTAGTGAGATATGATGCGATCCCCATCGACATCATCATCGAAACTCCTTTTGATGGATCAAACACTTTTGATTCTTCCATCGTATAATAATTATTCGCCTATAATTATTCTTATTGGTTCCCACAATCCACCAGTGACGCCTAGCAGCATATGGTGGCAATCCAGTCAGAAGTGAATATTGGACTGAACCTCAAGGTGCAGTTACCGTACAATACAATCCTTCTATCGCATAGTCCCAACTGAGTGGAGGTCATGGAATACTCGTCAAACCCCATCACCCGTTATATGACAAATTTGATAGGACACAAGCTCATATGGTTACTCTTGGAAACACCTTTCCATGAACCATATTACCCCGGCCGAGGATTTCTGAGCTTTGCCTTACAAATAGCATAGGACTAATTATCTCTCTACCGAGAGCGATAGATCCCCTGTAAACAAACACCCATTCCTAATATGAACCGACTGCAGCCAACATATACTACTAAGACCCGTGACTAGGATCAGAGTTTGCATAGTCAAACTACAGCAGCCTCATATTGAATGGCCGTGGTGTCGCAGGTCTAAGGATCAGTTGTACCACTGCAACATCGAATCAGTTACTGACGAAAGAGTAGACATCCAAGTAACTAATCGTAATTGGTCACGCTCAGTGCCCTTGTTCTATAACAACCACCTGCACGTTCGCTCTAGTGTCCCCACACTAATGACTTGAGACTCGTCATCCTAAAAGAGAGCGACACATACATCAATCTTGCCGGATCAATCATCGTCCCCATGATGATCCTCCGATTGAGAGCATTCATGACTTAATCACTAATAATATGTATCTCAAATTCTTAACTCTTAAGAATATACATTATCATCTCATTAAATCAAAGGACGATTCATGGACACATCAAACATGAATGGCATAAAATGCCCAAATTACAATAAAGATCAAGTACAAATATGTTCCATATAATAAAATGCGTCAGCTTGATAGGCTTTTGGGGCATACAACTAACAGTGGTGCTGCTGGTGCAGAGGTTGTTGCTTGTTGTTGTGCTCTTCGTCGGTGAGGAGGTGATGGGGGCTCATCTTGTGACACCCCCGGAATTTGGATTAGTCCTCTGTATAAATGATATAATAGGACTAAATCTCTAACCCGGCTATAGCATTTTGGATGGTAGCAAGATCCAAGAGGAACATGAGAGTTAAGCGTGCTAGAGCTAGAGTAGTTCTAGGATGGGTGACCCCCTGGGAAGTGGGGCGTCACACATCTTGTTTTGTTGAGAGAGACTTTACAATAGTTGTTTCATTGCTCGTTCCTAGACTGTGCATGTAGGAACTCGCACTTGTGTCAACGTTAAATTTTCGAAAAATGCGCATAATGATCATTGGATAGGGAAGTCTCTCTGAGGGGTGAGCATGTTCCACATAACGTGCCATCCTTGACCAGATGACGTAAGGAATGTTTAAGTTTCCTCCCATTGCCGCTGTGGGGTTTCCAAGATGATAAAGGAATAACATCCTATCCCACCGAAGAACCTTTGTATTCATATTTGGAAGGACGTTATAACAAAAAATGAAGTTTAAGTAGCGATACTCTGGTCGAAGCTCTTTTGAAAAAACGGAGTTTCCTGCCGACAGAGTATCTGGAAGACAGATTCCATTAACTACCACTCTCCAGGAGTTAGTGGAGAAGTTTTGACTTTTCAGATAATGAGGTCCATCAACTCTGGCCTCCATCCCTAACACCTCTCCAATCAGTTGAGGGGTTACTTTAATCTTAACATTCTTAACCAATGTTTGAGATTCTCGACGTCCGCTCTCCTGATCAACTAGATAGCAAGCATTTTGATAAAACATCCTTACTGAGTGAAGACAATACCCAGTGGTCTCGGGGAAATTGCAAATAGGAGCAAGACCTGTCTGGTCATACAGAGTCCCAAAAAGTGGAGATCGTTCCTTCGAGGCTTTGACATTGACATGTCTTTCGCCAATGCATTCCCTGCTCTCAAAATCCTTGATCCTTGCAGAGCTGATAAAGTCTTGTGGAGGAGGCTGGCTAGCAACTGTCTCCTCAATGGAAATTCCTCGAGCACTCCCTCTCTTGCGGGCAACACTTTTTCTTTTTGTTTTCACAGGAGTTTCTTCCATTGGAGCTTTTCCTTTTTCAGCAGCAGTGGGCGGAGCCTTTGCCTTTGATGTCTCTGCAGGGGCTTTCCCTTTCGAAGCAGTGGGAGTAATTGCTTCAACTTGAAGCTCATCCCAATCAATGGATTCCGTCTCAGAGTCCGTATCGGAATCATCCTTTGTTTTCTTCGCCCTTTTAGCTTTCTTGGGCTTGATAGTATCTCTTGTATGAACCATAGCAGCCAGAAGGAAGATGATCCAGGTGATCACCATTGCTACAAGTTCCTTGTGAGAAATAAGGTCCTGTGGGCAACAACTCAAGAACACGAAAAATTGTTAATTTTCAAAAATTTGAAAAATCGTACCCAAACAATCATTATCGTGTAGAGAGACTAAGAATCAAATTAGTTTTGCAAAAAGAATTTTAAAAATAGATCAATCGCATGATTTTCGAAAATTCCCATTATATGCCCTAAAACCGAAATTTTTGAAATCGAAGGCCAAAAATCCGTTTATCATGAGAATACCTAGCATATAATCAAAACTAATCTACCCAGAGTTCTTATTTCAAAAGAAATTTGATCAAAAACCATCCACAAACGAAAAAGATACATAAATTTCATCACGTTTTGAGGAAGAATATGAAAAACTGTGAAAAACTGAGATTTTGATCAATAAAACTTACTTAGAATCGAAGAACTTGAGTTTGTAAGCTTCCAAGAAGGATGAATTCTAGAGAGAGAAGCTCTGGAGACTTTTGAACAAAAGATTGAAGTAAAAAGAAATCAAAACCCTTTTGTTCTATATAAAACCCTAGCCGCGATCCGGATCAGTTCGTGAATCCGATCCGGGTTGGCTACCCGCAGAGAATACCTGCGTTCGGGATCCGGATCGGCTTGTCCAATCCGGATCGGCTCCAACTTTTTCTTCAGAAAAATTCAGAAAAATTCTAGAAAATCCAGAAAAAGATTGTAAGCACTTTTGTGTATCAACTTTAAATGAAAATCATTGTTTCATACAACAAGAAATAGATTATGCCAAATCTATCAATAGCAGCCAACAAATGAAACGAAAATTTATAAAAATTAAATTCCTTAAAGTTGAACAACTTCAATTACATCTAACTTGATCTTATGAGTAATGCCTTTATCAAATCATCAATTTGGTAAAGAAAATGAAATACCAAGATCAATAGATGTCTGAAATCCCAGATAAGTTAGATAATATATCTAGTCAATTTATTAAAGAGAGTGACTCTTTGAGCATCTTTCATTAAAATTCCCACCTTATACCAACCTTGAAATTTTGACAGAGTCAAGTATTTCAACATGCATTTTATTTAATCAAACTTGAAAAACCTTGCTTGGTAAACATGTGGTAGCTGCACACAGTACTCGGACGACCGAGGTGGTAGCTCTTTCCTCCATGTGGTGGTAGTTTTCACACTCCTCATTGGGATGTAACTCTTTCCACATCTTTTGAGCATAACACTTCTTTGACTCCCCCTCAATTGGCTATCAATTATTTAAGATATAAAGTATTCAACCAAATATTGATCTCGATTCCATACTCGACTAAATAGTCAAATAAGATAAAAACTATACCAAGAGATCATCGAGAGAGAAATTGACTTTGATCAAAACAAAGATGATTTAATTCATATAAATGATTATTGCATCAAATGAATTATTATGATATCCAAAGCATAATAAATTTCTAAACATATAAAAGGATGCAGTTAAAGTCAATGAAACTAATGCTCAATTAATGTTCTATGTCTAAGCATAGATAATGAACAAAAACACAAAAACAAAACCTAGCCTAAACAAGAGTTTCAAAATGAGGTTATTTCAAGGAAAGCATTCCAATTGCTTTACGCAAATGAATAAAACGTTTTTGATCCAAAGGTTTTGTTAAAATGTCAGCTAATTGATCCTCAGTTGAAATGTAGGAAATTTGAAGAATATTTGATTCAACTAGCTCTCTAAGAAAATGATATCTAAGTTCAATGTGTTTTGTTCTTGAGTGCAACACAGGGTTTTTTGAAATGTTTATAGCACTAGTGTTGTCACATAAAATAGTTACCGAAGTTGCTGAAATCCGGAAGTCGCTCAACACGCTTTTCATCGAAATGAGTTGAGTTGAACAACTACCCGCTGAGATATATTCCGCTTCGGCAGTTGAGAGTGCAATGCAGTTTTGCTTTTTACTATGCCATGCAACAAGACAATGGCCAAGATAAAAACATGCACCACTCGTACTTTTCCGATCATCCACAGATCCTGCCCAATCGGCATCTGAATATCCTATAATGTCAAGACTTGTTCCCATAGGATATCAAATTCTGAAGTTTACAGTTCCTTTGACGTACCGGATGATCCGTTTCACCGCTTTCAGGTGATCCTCCTTTGGTGCTGACTGATATCTTGCGCAGATCCCAACACTAAAGGATATGTCCGGGCGACTAGCTGTAAGGTAGAGTAGACTTCCAATCATACTTCGATAGAGTTTCTCGTCTACACTATCACTAAGAGATTCACTTCCTAATCCCTTATTGCTAGTTCCCATAGGAGTAGGAAAATCTTTAGAATCTTCTAATCCGAATTTCTTTACCAACTCCTTTGCATACTTGGATTAACACAGATGGATGCCTTCACCATTTTGTTTCACTTGCAATCCAAGAAAGTATGTCAGTTCGCCCATCATAGACATCTCAAATTCGCTTTCCATGGTTTCTGCGAATTTAGAAGCATCATTATCCTTTGTTGCTCCAAATACAATGTCATCGACATAGATTTGCGCAACAATGAAGTTATTTTGATAATGCTTCACAAAGAGAGTCCTGTCTGCTCCCCCTCGAGTATAGCCCTTCTCCAAAAGGTGCTTTGTCAACCTTTCGTACCTTGCTCGCGGTGCTTGTTTTAAACCGTAAAGAGCCTTTTTCAAACGAAAAATATGGTTAGGTAGTTTACAGTCTACAAAACCTTTCGGTTGAGCCACATAAACTTCCTCATTTAAAAACCCATTTAAAAACGCGCTCTTAACGTCCATTTGAAAGAGTTTTATTTTAAAGTGACAAGCAATAGCGAATAAGATACGAATGGACTCGAGTCTAGCTACAGGGGCGAACGTTTCATCAAAGTCTATACCTTCTATTTGAGAGTAGCCTTGAGCAACTAAACGTGCTTTGTTCCTGATGATGGTACCATCCTTATTTTTTTTGTTCTTGAAAATCCATTTAGTATCGATCACATTGTGTTGCTTTGGAGGCGTCGTTAATTCCCAAACTTTGTTGCGTTCAAACTGATGGAGCTCTTCCTGCATTGCTTCAATCCAGTAGTCATCCTGAAGAGCTTCATCGACGTTCTTTGGTTCGATCATGGAAACGTAACAAGCGAATCCACAAACCAACTGTCTCCGAGTTTTGACTCCTTCTTGTGGGTCTCCAATAATGTTTGATTCAGGATGATCCTTGGAGATGCGTAACGTTTGAGGTAAAGGAGTACTCGGAGGTACATGAGATGATTCCTGCACATTAGATAAACTTGAAGAACCATTAGATGCATCATTAATATTGGAAGTATTATTATGAGAAGATGCATTTACAGGAGTATCATCATCAAGAGAGATATCAGGGGTAGATTTATCAGATGCAAAGTGGAAAGCTTCATCTACTTTAACATTTATGGATTCTACAATCGTTTTAGATTCCAAGTTAAATACCCGATATGCTCTACTATTTGTAGAATAACCCAAGAAAATCCCTTCGTCACTTCGAGAGTCAAATTTTCTAAGATTTTCGCGGTCACGTAAAATGTAACACCGACTCCCAAAGATACGAAAATATTTGGTGTTTGGCTTTCTACAAAACCATAGTTCATATTGTGTATTTAACGTTCCCGGGCGCAAATAAACTCGATTAATAACATAGATTGCAGTGTTCACAGCTTCAGCCCAAAAATATAACGGTAAATTCCGGCTATGAAGCATGACATGTGCCATCTCTTGTACAACCCTGTTTTTGCGCTCGACTACACCATTCTGTTGAGGTGTATAGGGTGCAGAGAATTCATGTTTAATGCCATTGGAAGTGCAAAAATCAATGAATTTAGAATTTATAAATTCTCCACCTCTGTCACTTCTAACACGAATGATCTTTTCATTCTTTTCAATCATAATACGAAGGCAAATCTCGTGAAAAGAATCAAAAGTATCAGCTTTCTCTTTTAAAAATGCTACCCATGAGTATCTAGAGAAATCATCAACCAATAAGAAAATATACCATTTACCTCCCAAGGATGGTTGACGTGTCGGTCCCATAAGATCCATATGCAATAATTCTAAGGGCCGATTAGTACCAACATGGTTCAAGTTCTTGTGTGCAGTCCTGGATTGTTTTCCCTTTTGACAACCACCACACACAATGTTTTGTTTAAATGAAAGTTTTGGAACCCCCTTGACCACGTCTTTGTTTGAAATTCTAGCAAGTTCCTTAAAGTTTATATGACCTAGCCTTTCATGCCAAAGAGTTTCATTATTCAAAGAGGCTAAGTTACAATTTTCAGAAATTTTATTGGGAACAACATAACAATTGTTTTCAGATCTAACCCCCTTTAAAAAGAAAACATGGTCCTTATCAGTTACAATGCATTCAACCAGATGAAAAATTAACTGAAAAACCATTGTCACAAAGTTAACTGATACTTATGAGGTTAGTCTTAAGGCCATCAACAAATAACACATTATTCATAATCGGGCCATCTGGAATAGCTACTGTTCCTTTTCCAATAATTTTGGAAGACTGATCGTCTCCGAAAACTACAAGTCCTCCGGAGATTTTCTCAAAATTTTGAAAATAGTTTTTGTCACCGGTCATGTGACGGGAACAACCGCTATCCAGATACCAAGACGAATTATCATATGCATGCAAGGAAATATTTGTAACAAGACAAGGGAAGATTTCACCTTTGCGTACCCAAACCTTTTGAGTTTTGGTGTACGTCGGAAATGATTGTGATGTTGATACCTTTGGTGAAAGCGTCTTGTTTGATCCATTGCTTTTCCTTGACGTCGTCGTCTTGTTTGATCCATTACTTTTTCTTGACGTCATCGTCTTGTTTGATGAACTACCGGGGCTCTTTTCCTTCGAATAATTTGCATTTGATTTCCGAGGAATCACCCTTTTGGTAGTCGTTGCAAGAGGTGCTTGAGTTGAGCGTTTGGCTCCCATCTTGCAATTTCTCCTTATGTGCCCTGCAATACCACAACGAAAACATACCTTGGTGCTTGACAATTCCGAAGAGGGGGAAGTAGGTTTGTTGTCGTTGTTTGTCGTCAATTCCAGTGTCGGAGGAGGAGATACCGACTGGGGCACAAAGACTGTCCCAACCGAACTAAAATTGTCTTCAGTTCGATTGTATCCGAGGCCGAATTTGTTTGATTGACCAAGACCAAGAAGCTTATCCAACTTACTCCTTCCTGATGAAAATCGCTGTAAGTCATCCTTGAGTTGGAGAATGGTCTCTGTCATTTCCAATTTTTCCTGTCGAGCCTCGCCGTTGAGCTTCAAGAAGTAATTCGCTTTGTTCACCATATCTACATAATTCTTCTCGAATTGCTCATTGGACTCTTGAAGGGAAACATTTGCTTTAATCAGGTTATCCCTTTTCGCTTCAAGAGCGTTTGAGAGAGAAGTTGCCCTTTTTGCTTCTTCTTCGAGATCCTGCAATCTCCCTCTCAAACTCTTGTTTTGCTTTGCCAGTTTCTTTGAATCCCTCAAAAGCTTATGGTAGGCAAGAGCAAAATCTTCACCTTCTGAATTATCCGATTCATCGTCCGTTGTAATTTTTTCAACAGTGGAGTTGGACAATGACTCGGATGTATTAGCCATTAAGCACATGAAGGGTGAAGATGTGGACGCGTGGAATGCCGTTGCGTTATCTTCTTCATCACTTTACGATGACTCATTTGATGATGAGGTGTCATCCCAAGTGACGGCTTGCATCGCTTTCTTCTTTGACGGATTCTTATTGGGACACTTCGTTGAGATATGGCCGTACCCTCGGCACTTGAAGCATTGGACTTGTCCTTCTGAGCTTTTCTTATCCTTAGAGAAACCCTCTTGCTTTCTTGGTTTGTAACTTGAAGAACTTTTGCCTTTCTTCGACTTTACGAAGGATGGAGTTTTGCTTGAGTTACCCCTTCGAAAGTTTCGGCGAAATTTTTTCGTCAAGAGAGCAAGCTGCTTCTCAAAGTCCTCCATAGATAGGTTTACGTCATCGTCTGAGGAGGATGAATCGTCTTCTTCTTTTGTTGTTTTCAATGCTAAACCTGAAGACTTAGAAGAGGATGCTTTTCCAGAAGAATAGTTAGTAGGAAATGTCATTTCATATGTTTGTAAAGAACCAACTAATTCTTCTACACGGATTTCGTCCGGGTGTTTAAAAGTTTCAATGGCCGTAACCTTGGATCGAAATCTTTCAGGAAGAGTTCTTAATATTTTTCTTACAACTTTAAATTCTGGAATCTTCTCTCCCAAGTTAGCACATGAGTTTACGATGTCTTGCAATCGTGTGTAATAGTCTGTGAACGATTCATTTTCTGCCATGAAAATAGAGTCAAACTTGCTCGTAAGCATTTGCAGTTTCTGAATCTTCACAAGGTTAGTTTCCTCATGTGCAACTTGAAGAACATCCCAGATTTCTTTCGCAGTCTCACATGCCGAGACGCGAGAGAACTCAGTTTGAGACTGTCACGCCCCGGGGTCGAAACTGCGACCCGGGCTCGCTAACAGATCCGCCATCTGTACGGAAACTGCCGTACAGACGCAGCGTCTAGCCTGCAAAAGACAAAACTACAGCTACACAGATATCAGAGCGGATAAAAAGCTGTACTATAAAATTTTTCTCAACTACAAGTTGCTACAACTCATAGCCTATCTCCCAAAATCAGCTGATACAAATAGAAGTCCACCTATACAACATCTACGAATCCAAATGGGAGATAGCTAACAAGAAACATAACCCACTCCCACAATCCGGGATGGTACATCTACCTCTCTCTAAAGTAACAATGCTGGTGGGGAACTATCACGCGACTCCCTGTCCTCGGTCCGTCCAGTCAAGCACAGCAGGAACGGAAGAAAGCCTCAGCAACCTGTCACCGACAGAGGGTGTGAGAACTACATCCTACAGTAGTTCTCAGTGGGTACCGTCTCCAAGAACCACGGTCTGCCCACTAAGTCTACAAGAGGCATAAGATAGAGAAAAGACTGATGATAAGATAAATAAGATGGAAAAGAATCTACAGCTATCATGCCTCTATCTACTATGCTCAATAAGAAGAGACTATGGATGATGGTATGCAGTCACTCACTGCTGACAATATGTCACAAGTACTAAGCCCAAGACGCTCTACTATGACACATGCTACGCCATCACTCTCTCAGAGTATCTCAAATCTCAGCGACTGCCCCACAGGGTCCAGTCGAGTCAAGCCTGCGCCCCCTGGTGTATCAACCAGGGTGTCCCAACGGACAAACTCGATATCTCACACAGTGACCCCATGGTAGCACGGCCAGGGGTATCAAGCGACCACTAGTATATGAACTAGGCGCATCATCGCAGCCTCGTCAGGCTCGGTATCATCATCGCAGCCTCATCAGGCTCGGAATCATCAACGCACCCGGGGCGTGGTTCGAGGGGTGCGACCCCACCGAACTCAAGTATCTCATCAGTATCACTGTCTCACAAGTGGCTCCTGCAGGCTGTGGTCCTTGATCAAACAGATCGGTATCTCGATGCTCAAAGCACAAACTCAGTCGGAGAACCCTCCACGACTCAATCTCTCAACACAGACCCACTCAACGAAGGTACTACACAGCTGGGACCACCGTCTCTCCCACGGCTCCCACAACACAACTCCACTGAACTCAACACTCAACTCACGGCCGGAGCTACTCCACGGCCAGATCTACGAAGGGTCCGAAACCCAGGGAGACTAACATCTACGTCCCCAAGAGAGAAAGCAGCCCTTAGAACCCAGATCGCTCGAATCCACTCGGGTGGATAAGTTTATAAGAAACCATGTCATTTATTTCAGAAAATCATTCGATCTGAGAGAAAGCCATCTTTATAATGATTTTTAGTCTTTTTAGGAAAATCCTTTGAAATCAAGTTTTATGCCCAAGCCTCGAAGAGCTGATGCCTTCGTCCCAACGGACGAGAACAGACTCAGACAACCTTGCGAGGCTTGGAAGAAACATTGGCTGACTAAAATCATGTATTTATCCAAAAAGGTTCTGGGTTCAAGGTCCTGCTAACACACGTGCACCACGATCCCAACCTGGTGGTGACGAGAAGAACAGCGGAAAGGAAAACCCCCGGGACCACCGTTTATCTGAAACGGTTCCCCAAAACACTAACACTGGCCTAACCCAGCCACCAGACCCCACTCGGCCCCCCGGGCCCGAGTGCAACACCCGTCCCACACACTCTGACCACTCCGCCCACTACCCGGGCGAGGAAACTCTAAGTCCCGAAGGATATGAAAAGTGCGGGATGTCTAAAGCATAAAGGAACCTAGCCCAAATTAAGGTTCACAAATGGTCTGGTCAAACTCATGCACATATGACGGGGGTGCTAGTTAAGTTCCAAGAAAACACTTAAACTAGCATGCAATCCTATCACAATAGAATTAGAAGAAAGTCCGTAGACTTGGAGAGAAAACCAACCCACCTCAGAAAGCCACCAATTGCTCGTCGACACTTGCAATTGGCACAGCGGGCTTACCTGGCCTCCAAGGGGTCCGTACGCAACACGAAACCCGATGCCAGAAACCGCACGCAAAACGGAGCACGCGGCGACCAACCACACGATCGCGCGCTCCGCGGAAGCAAAAACCGCACCGCAAGCTGTCAGAAGCGAAGAAATCGCAAAAATCAATCCACACAGTCAAAACCGAGCATCCGACGGCGAAAAACAGCCTCCGTCGGCGAAAACAGCCTCCGTCAGCAAAAATCAGCGCCCGACGGCGAAAAACAGCCCGTCGGGGAAAACCAGCGCCCGACGGCGAAAACAGCTCCGTCGGCGCAAAAACTGCTCAAAAACAGCTTGCGAAAAGCCAGCGAAAACTGCTCAAACCGCTCGCGAAAAACGGCGAAAACCTGCGCGAAAACTGCGCGAAAACCTGCGCGAAAACTGCGCGAAAACCTGCGAGAAACGGCGCGAAAACCTGCGCAAAAACAGCCCGAAAACCAGCGCGAAAACCCCTCGCGAAAAACAGCGGCCGACGGTGGGAAACAACGGCTGACGGCGAAAAACGGTGCCGGCACGCAAACCCAGGCACCACCGCTGTCCCGGGAGCACGCCGAGCGGCGAAAAACCAGCCGCGCGACGAGGGAGGCCCGCCGCACGGCGCCCAACCAAGCAGCGCCGCGCAGCGACCTGCTGCGCGGTGCCGTAGCGCACCGCGCAGCGCCCAGCGACGCTGCGCGCGGCGCCCAGCGGCGCTGCGCGCAGCGCCCAGAGGCGCTGCGCGCGGGCCCGCGCGTAGTCCACTGCGCTGCGCGCGGCCGCGCGCCTGCTCAGGCCCGCGCGCGGCACGCGCGGCCCGCGCAGGCCCGCGCGCGGCCCTGCCGCGCGCGCCTGCCCGCGGCCAGGAGATGCCGCGCGCACGCGCGCGGCCCTGCCGCGCGGCCCTGCCGCGCGCACCCGCGCGCGGCCAGGAGATGCCGCGCGCACGCGCGCGGCCCTGCCGCGCGCGCCCGCGCGCGGCCAGGAGGTGCCGCGCGCACGCGCGCGGCCCTGCCGCGCGCCCCTGCGCGCGGCCCGGCAGCGCCGCGTGCCGCTCTTTGCTGCACGCGGCGCCGCGCCCAGCGGCAAGTCACCGCAGGGTGCTGCCAACAGCAGCACCCTGGCGCCGCGCGTGCGCCGTTGCGCGCGCGCGCGGCCGCCGGCGACGGCAAAAATCTGAAAACGGCCCCGAAAAATCCGACAAATCCGAAAATCCAATTTTAGCCAACTAAAAACCAATTAAAAGCCTAAAGCACAAGAAAAACTGCACCAAACCTCTAAAAACCCAAAAATCGAAATTTTACTTACCTCGTCGCCGCTCGCCGCACGCCCACGAGCTCCACGCGGCCTCCAACGGCGAGTCCAAAAATCCAAGAAGCTCCAATCCCTTTTCTTTCTTTTCTTTTTTCCTTTTCCTCTCTTTTCTTTTCCTTTCTTTCTTTCTCTTTTTCTTTCTTTCTTCTCTCTGCTGCAGAGGAGGGGTGGAGGCAGCTTTTATAAAGCAAAAAGCTTTATAATTAATTAACTAATTAATTAATTCCAATAATTCTAACTCCAACTCACTTTTTGCCTTCGGGCTCTCCGCCGCTGCCCGGAACTTCCCGAACTCCGCTGTAAATCGAAAATACACGCGCTCACAACTTTTTCTCTCCAAAAAGCTCATCCGTTGAGGCGGGGTGCTCAAATCAATTACCGGCTCCAAAATTGCCAGTTCCAACTCACTTTTTGCCTCCGGGTCCTCCGCGTCAGTCCGGAACCTCCCGAACCTCGCTGTAAATCAAAAGTACACGTGTCCACAGCTTTTCCTCCTCAAAAAGCTTATCCGTTGAGTCGGGGTGCTCAAATCAATTACCGGCTCCAAAATTGCCAGTTCCGACTCACTTTTTGCCTCCGGGTCCTCCGCGTCAGTCCGGAACCTCCCGAACCTCGCTGTAAATCAAAAGTACACGTGTCCACAGCTTTTTCTCTTCAAAAAGCTCGTCCGTTGAGTCGGGGTGCTCAAATCAATTACCGGCTCCAAAATTGCCAGTTCCGACTCACTTTTTGCCTCCGGGTCCTCCGCGTCAGTCCGGAACCTCCCGAACCTCGCTGTAATATGAAAGTACACCTGTACCAAGTGTTCCCGAATTTCCGGCGCTCCACGGTGAAGTCGGAAATTCCCGATCTCATCCTCAATCGGCCTACAAAGCCCGGAAAAACCTCGATTCGAGCTGGAGCTTCCGCGTTGATCCGAATCAACCCGGCATCAACTGTAAACTCAAATGCAACATGCTCAAGGCATCTCTCTGCTCCAAGCCATCTGTGTGGTCGGCGCGCTATTCAAAGCCCCGGTACTTTACAGAGACAAAGCATTAAATAGAGCATTAATCCCTTTGCCATTGTAAGAAGAAGAATCTATCTCTTCCTTGGTCCATTTCGACCTAGGTTTGATGGTGCGAACATCAGCAAGAATTTCAGTTGGATTAGACCATCCTAATTCAATTGATTGCCACACCCGTTCGTCGATGGAAATTAAAAAGGCTTTCATCCGTACTTTCCAGTAGGCATAATTTGTTCCATCGAAGAACGGGGGTCTGTTGATGTTTCCACCTTCAACCATTGTTTACAACCCTATTCCCGCTCTGATACCACTTGTTGGGTTATGTATAATTGGATCTAAATAGGGAAAAAAACACCTAGAGGGGGGTGAATAGGTGTAAACAATAAACACTCAAAAATCTTTGCGATATAAAACCCAATGCGGAAAAATAAATAACACGCAGAGATTTTTACGTGGAAAACTCCAAACCGGAGTAAAAAACCACGGGACCGATAACACCGTGAAATCCACTAGAATTATAACACGTACAAAGGTGATATACCGTACTCACAGACGACTCAACCTTTTTCCATACGCTCCTAGTTGATCTTCTCCGCTCGCTCCGCAACGCTTCTCGAATCCACGATCTGCGTCAAACGCCGAATCCACGGCGTCCAACGTCGACTCCACGACGTCCGACCGAATCCACGGTCTTCACCCAGTAGCACGCTTCGAATCCACGAACGTATCTCGCTCCGAATCCATGAGAGCGGTAGCACCTTGAATCCACAAGGCCACGCGAGTCCACGCGCCGATTTTGGGGAAATCGTTGTTTTTGGGTGGTGATGATCCGCCGAATACTTAGATTAGAAATAGATCGGAAATACCATCTAAGTATTCATTAATTTGATTCTACTCAAAATCTGAGTTTGAAAAACCTAGAATCAAATTAATAAAATAGATGAAGAAACATAGAATTAAATCTAGTATTTCCTTTCTTCTCTATCTGTGGATTTTTCTATGTCGGTCGTATTTTTTCCATTTTTCGTCGTTACCCTAAAAGATGAATTAAATGGTCTATTTATAGGTTAGAAACCATTAGAAGAGGATAAGAATCAAAAACTAACCTTTTCTGGGATTTTTCAGGACGGCGATCCGGATCGGATTTAGGCGATCCGGATTGTAGTAACGAGACAGACAGTTTCCAGAAAAACAAAGGTTCGGGATCCGGATCGAAGTGCCTGGTCCGGATCGTTCATACAATTTACCAAACACCAATGTTCGGGATCCGGATTGAACTGCCTGATCCGGATCGTTCATAAATTACGGTAAAAACCAGTGTTCGGGATCCGGATCAAAGGAGGCTACGATCCGGATTGAATTTGCGTATGAACTAACACCCTTCGGGATCCGGATCGAAGTGTCTGATCCGGATCCTGAACATGTCCCATGTCCAGTTTTTGATTTTTATGCAATTAGAAATTCATCCAAGTGTTTCTACACTATAAGAAGTATTCGGATCACCAAAGATAATTAGTTAAACATACCTGATCCATTTGAATTCTTCTTTCTTGAGATTGAGTTACATGATCCAACCTTCTTTATCTTCAATCTTCAAGACTTAACCGAATTCACGAAATACGCCAACTCAAATTCCGTAACAACTGCCAAAACTGGCTCAGCCAGAGGGACAAATGCGTCGACAAGTCGCGATAGAAGAGCTCAATCTCACGCCGGTACAACAACCCGGTATATAGCTCAATCCCAACGCTGGTACAACAACCCAGTCCAAGCATCACTCTCAATGCCGATACAACAACCCGGTCTCGCCTACTCCGGAGTGGCACTCGAGGGGCGCGACCCCACCGAGCAAAGTATCCACGCATCTCTGTCGAGATCAAAAGTGTTGGGTTATATATAATTGGATCTAATAGGGGAAAAAACACCTAGAGGGGGGTGAATAGGTGTAAACAATAAACACTCAAAATCTTTGCGATATAAAACCCAATGCGGAAAAATAAATAACACGCAGAGATTTTTACGTGGAAAACTCCAAACCGGAGTAAAAAAACCACGGGACCGATAACACGGTGAAATCCACTAGAATTAAACACGTACAAGGTGATATACCGTACTCACAGACGACCCAACCTTTTCCATACGCTCCTAGTTGATCTTCTCCGCTCGCTCCACGACGCTTCTCGAATCCACGATTTGCGTCCAACGCCGAATCCACGGCGTCCAACGTCGAGTCCACGACGTCCGACCGAATCCACGGTCTTCACCCAGTAGCACGCTTCGAATCCACGAACGTACCTCGCTCCGAATCCACGCGAGCGGTAGCACCTTGAATCCACAAGGCCACGCGAGTCCACGCGCCGATTTTTGGGGTAAATCGTTGTTTTTTTGAGTGGTGATGATCCGCCGAATACTTTGATTAGAAATAGATCGGAAATACCATCTAAGTATTCATTGATTTGATTCAACTCAAAATGTGAGTATGAAAACCTAGAATCGAATCAATCAATATAGGTGAAGAAACATAAAATAGAATCTATGATTTCCTTTCTTCTCTATATGTGGATCTTAGGCCGTATAAAAGATGACGGCTTCTTTTTCGATTATGTGGATTAGCCCTAGAAAAAGAATCATAGGGACTATTTATAGGTTAGAAACCCTTGGAAAAAGATAAGGATCAAAAACTATCCTTTTCTGGAATTTTTACATGACGACGATCCGGATCGGAGATCGGCGATCCGGATTGCAGTAGCGAGAAAAACAGGTTCTAGAAAAACGAAGGTTCGGGATCCGGATCGAAGTGCTTGATCCGGATCGTTCATACAGTTCACCAAACATCAACGTTCGGGATCCGGATTGCAAAGCCTGATCTGGATCACTCAAATAAAATGGTAAACCCAGTGTTCGGGATCCGGATCAAAGGAGGCTACGATCCGGATTGAACTGGTGTATGAACGAACACCCTTCGGGATCCGGATTGGAAAGTCTGATCCGGATCCTGAACATGTCCCATGTCCAGTTTTTGATTTTTATGCAATAAGAAATTCATCCAAGTGTTTCTACACTATAAGAAGTATTCGGATCACCAAAATAATTAGTTAAACATACCTGATCCTTTTGAATTCTTCTTTCTTGAGATTGAGTTAAATGATCCAACTTTCTTTATCTTCAATCTTCAAGACTTAACCGAATTCACGAAATACGCCAACTCAAATTCCGTAACAATCTCCCCCTTTGGCGGTTTCGTGACAAAACATAATCCACTCAAGAAAATTCAAAAAGATATTTTTGTTGCTATCACCATACAACAAAAATTTACAATGGAGATCCAAAATAAAATACATGAGTTAAACTCCTAAAACAGACTCTAGACTTAGACATCTGTACTCTCTGCAAAAGAAATCATTCTTGACAAAAGAAATCGTTAGATACCTCAAGAATTTTATATCATTCAAAAACCACATACAGAGATGAAGTTTATACTTGTTTATACTTACCATGACATTTATACATTCAGATATGTAAATTGATCATAGTTACAACACCAACATATCTTCTATGCAATCAAAATCCAAATGTCATGTTAGTGAACATCAACTTGTTAGTTATATTACATGCCCAAATAGTTAGTCGAATAGTTAGTCGAGGCATGCATTCAAACACAAATGAAAACCGAAAGTTGAAGTTCTACTTACCTTTCAAGTTGAGGTTATACTTACCTCCATAGTTTCAAGTTTCTCACAAACATTGTATCATTGTAAGTTGAGGTTATACTTACCTCCATAGTTTCAAGTTTCTCACAAACATTGTATCATTGTTTATCTCTCTCTCCCCCTTTTTGTCACAAAAGTTAGCCAAAAAATACCAAAATGGACGAGAATAGTTAACAGTTTCAAGTACCAAAAGTTTGAGAACTAAAAACTAAAAACTAAAAACTTAAAACCTGCACAAGAGAGAATTATTAGAAATCAGCACAAGTCAATCATCTGAGGCAGAGTCTTCAGAGCTCGTGCAGCCCAGCTTTTCAAAATTCCTTAAGCATTCCCGAAATCGTAGAACACTCTTGTTTCATCTGATGTATGTCCTTGGACATCTTTCTGAGTTCTAGAGTCATTTTATCTTGTTCTTGTTTGATGGAAGACTCTAAGTTTGCCTTTTGGTCAATTCTTCTGGAAGTTGAAGAACGTTGTGTGACGACTGACGGAGCAGTCTTACCTTCATTCCGAGGAGATCTTCTTGGCAGAGAATGTGAATTGTCAAGAGGTTCATTGCTTGGCACATTCTTTTTCCTTGCTTGCTGCTTAAGTATTGAGGAAGACTCAGTAGCTTCTTGTTCTTTAGGTAAACCTATTTTCTTCATCAATACCTTGTTGTACTTCAGTAAGAAATGTGTCCCAATCTTCTTCGTCTTCAGATTCATTTTCAGTTTGAGGGATATTCTTTGTTTCATCTTGACATGGTTCATTTATTTCAATACCTCGAGCTCGTCCAAGCCGTCGAGCAAGTCTTTTTCTTTATGTCTTCCCAGAAGTTTCTTCCATTGGAGCTTTGCCCTTTTCAGCAGCAGTAGGCGGAGCCTTCGATGTTTCCGCAGGCGCTTTTCCCTTCGAAGCAGTGGGTGCTGTTGTTGCTTCAACTTGCAACTCATCCCAATCGATCGATTCCGTCTCAGATTCCGTATCGGAATCATCTTTTGCTTTCTTCGCTTTCTTAGCCCTCTTGGGCTTGACAGTGTCTCTCGTATGTACCATAGCAGCCAGAAGAAAAATGATCCACGTGATCACTATTGCTATTGGTTTCTTGTGAAAGAAATCCTGTGAGCAACACCTCAAGAACACGAAAAAATTGTTAATTTTCAAAAAATAGAAAAATTGTACCCAAACAATCATTATCGTGTAGAGAAACTAAGAATCAAATTAGTTTTGCAAAAAAAAATTTAAAAATATAGATCAAATCGCATGATTTTCGAAAATTCCCATTATATGCCCTAACACTAAAATTTTTGAAATCGAAGGCCAAAAATCCGTTTATCTTGAGAATACCTAGCATATAATCAAAACTAATCTACCCAGAGTTCTTATTTCAAAGAAAATTTGATCAAAAACCAACCACAAACGAAATAGATACAAGAATTTCATCACATTTTGAGGAAGAATATGAAAAACTGTGAAAAACCGAGATTTTGATCAATAAAACTTACTTGGAGTCGAAGAACTTGAGTTTGAAAGCTTCCAAGATGGATGAATTCTAGAGAGAGAAGCTCTGGAAACTTTGGAACAAAAGATTGGAGTAAAAGAAATCAAAACCCTTTTGTTCTATATAAAACCCTAGCCGCGATCCGGATCAGTTCGTGAATACGATCCGGATCGGCTACCCGCAGAGAAAATCTGCGTTCGGGATCCGGATCGGCAAGTCCAATCGGATCGTCTGCCCGTAGAAGAATATCTGCGTTCGGGATCCGGATCGGCAGGTCCAATCCGGATCGGCTTCAACTTTTTCTTAAGAAAATTTTCAGAGAAATTCTAGAAAAATCAGAAAAAGATTGTAAGCACTTTTGTGTATCAACTTTAAATGAAAATCATCGTTTCATACAACAAGAAATAGATTATACCAAATCTATCAATAACATCCAACAAATGAAACGAAAAATTTACAAAAATTAAATCCCTTAAAGTTGAACAAATCTAGTCAATTTATTGAAAAGAGTGGCTCTTTGAGCATCTTTCATTAAAATTCCCACCTTATACCAACCTTGAAATTTTGACAGAGTCAAGTATTTCAACATGCATTTTATTTAATCAAACTTGAAAAACCTTGCTTGGTATACATGTGGTAGCTGCACACAGTACCGGACGACGAGGTGGTCGCTCTTTCCTCCATGTGGTGGTAGTTTTCACACTCCTCATGGGATGTAACTCTTTCCACATCTTTTGAGCATAATAATTTTCTTGACTCCCCCTCAATTGGCTATCAATTATTTAAGATATAAAGTATTCAGCCAAATATTGATCTCGATTTCATACTCGACTAAACAATCACATAAGATAAAAACTATACCAAGATATCATCGAGAGAGAATTGACTTTGATCAAAACAAGATGAGTTAATTGACATAAATGATCATTGCATCCAATGAAATATTATGATATCTAAAGCATAATAGATTTCTAAATATATAAAAGGATGCAGTTAAAGTCAATCAAAACTAATGCTCAATTAATGTTCTATGTCTAAGCATAGATAATGAACAAAACACAAAACAAAACCTAACCTAAACAAAAGTTCCAAAAGAGGTTATTTAACGGAAGCATTCCAATTGCTTTATGCAAATCAATAAAACATTTTTGATCCAACGGTTTTGTTAACAAGTCAGCCTAATTGATATTCAGTTGAAATGTAGGAAATTTGAAGAATATTTGATTCAACTAGCTCTCTAAGAAAATGATATCTAAGCTCAATGTGTTTTGTTCTAGAGTGCAACACAGGGTTTTTTGAAATATTATAGCACTAGTGTTGTCACATAAATAGTTACCGAAGTTGCTGAATCCGGAAGTCGCTCAACACGCTTTTCATCCAGATGAGTTGAGTTGAACAACTACCCGCTGAGATGTATTCCGCTTCGGCAGTCGAGAGTGCAATGCCAGTTTTGCTTTTTACTATGCCATGCAACAAGACAATGGCCAAGATAAAAACATGCACCACTCGTACTTTTCCGATCATCCACAGATCCTGCCCAATCGGCATCTGAGTATCCAATAATATCTAGACTTGTTCCCATAGGATACCAAATTCCGAAATTAATGGTTCCTTTGATGTACCGGATGATCCGTTTCACCGCTTTCAGGTGAACCTCCTTTGGTGCTGATTGATATCTCGCGCAAATCCCAACACTAAAGGATATATCCGGGCGACTAGCTGTGAGGTAAAGTAGACTTCCAATCATGCTGCGATAAAGTTCTCATCTACATTCTCACTAAGAGATTCACTTCCTAATCCCTTATTGCTAGTTCCCATAGGAGTTGGAAATCTTTAGAATCTTCTAATCCTAATTTCTTACCAACTCCTTTGCATACTTGGATTGACACAGATGGATGCCTTCACCATTTTGTTTCACTTGCAATCCAAGAAAGTATGTCAGTTCCCCCATCATAGACATCTCAAATTCGCTTTCCATGGTTTCTGCGAATTTAGAAGCTCATTATCCTTTGTTGCTCCAAAACACAATGTCATCGACATAGATTTGCGCAACAATGAAGTTATTTTGATAATGCTTCACAAAGAGAGTCCGATCTGCTCCCCCTCCGAGTATAGCCCTTCTCCAAAAGGTGCTTTGTCAACCTTTCGTACCACGCTCGCGGTGCTTGTTTTAAACCGTAAAGAGCCTTTTTCAAACGAAAAACATGGTTAGGTAGTTTACAGTCTACAAAACCTTTCGGTTGAGCCACATAAACTTCCTCATTTAAAAACCCATTTAAAAACGCGCTCTTAACGTCCATTTGAAAGAGTTTTATTTTAAAGTGACAAGCAATAGCGAATAAGATACGAATGGACTCGAGTCTAGCTACAGGGGCGAACGTTTCATCAAAGTCTATACCTTCTACTTGAGAGTAGCCTTGAGCAACTAAACGTGCTTTGTTCCTGATGATGGTACCATCCTCATCTTTCTTGTTCTTGAAAATCCATTTAGTACCGATCACATTGTGTTGCTTCGGAGGCGTCGTTAATTCCCAGACTTTGTTGCGTTCAAACTGATGGAGCTCTTCCTGCATTGCTTCAATCGAGTAGTCATCCTGAAGAGCTTCATCGACATTCTTTGGTTCGATCATGGAAACGTAACAGGCGAATCCACAAACCAATTGTCTCCGAGTTTTGACTCCTTCTTGTGGGTCTCCAATGATGTTTGATTCAGGATGATCCTTGGAGATGCGTAACGTTTGTTGTAATGGAGTACTCGGAGGTACATGAGATGATTCCTGCACATCAGATAAACTTGAAGAACCATTAGATGCATCAGTAATATTGGAAGTATTATCATGAGAAGATGCACTTACAGGAGTATCGTCATCAAGAGAGATATCAGGGGTAGATTATCAGATGCAAAGTGGAAAGCTTCATCTACTTTAACATTTATAGATTCTACGATCGTTTTAGATTCCAAGTTAAATACCCGATATGCTCTACTATTTGTAGAATACCCCAAGAAAATCCCTTCGTCACTTCGAGAGTCAAACTTTCCAAGATTTTCACGGTCACGTAAAATGTAACACCGACTCCCGAAGATGCGAAAATATTTGATGTTGGGTTTTCTACAACACCATAGTTCATATGGTGTATTTAACGTTCCCGGGCGCAAATAAACTCGATTAATAACATAGATTGCAGTGTTCACAGCTTCAGCCCAAAAATGTAGCGGTAAATTCCGGCTATGAAGCATAACACGTGCCATCTCTTGAACAACCCTGTTTTTGCGCTCGACAACACCATTCTGTTGAGGTGTATAGGGTGCTGAGAATTCATGCTTAATGCCGTTGGAAGTGCAAAAATCAATGAATTTAGAATTTATGAATTCTCCACCTCTATCACTTCTAACACGAATGATCTTTTCATTCTTTTCAATCATAATACGAAGGCAAATCTCGTGAAAAGAATCAAAAGTATCAGCTTTCTCTTTTAAAAATGCTACCCAAGAATACTGAGAGAAATCATCAACCAATAAGAAAATATACCATTTACCTCCCAAGGATGGTTGACGTGTCGGCCCCATAAGATCCATATGCAATAATTCCAAGGGCCGTTTGGTACCGACGTGATTCAAGTTCTTGTGTGCAGTCCTAGATTGTTTTCCCTTTTGACAACCACCACACACAATGTTTTGATTAAGTGAAAGTTTAGGAACCCCCTTGACCACGTCTTTGTTTGAAATTCTAGCAAGTTCCTTAAAATTTATGTGACCTAGCCTTTCATGCCAAAGTGTTTCATTATTCAAAGAGGCTAAGTTACAATTTTCAGAAATTTTATTGGGAACAACATAACAATTGTTTTCAGATCTAACCCCTTTTAAAAAGAAAACATGATCCTTATCAGTTACAATGCATTCAACAGATGAAAAATTAACAGAAAAACCATTGTCGCAAAGTTGACTGATACTAATGAGGTTAGTCTTAAGGCCATCAACAAATAACACATTATTCAGAATCGGGCCATCTGGAATAGCTACTGTTCCTTTTCCAACAATTTTGGAAGACTGACCGTCTCCGAAAACCACAAGTCCTCCGGAGATTTTCTCAAAATTTTGAAAGCAGTTTTTGTCACCGGTCATGTGACGGGAACACCGCTATCCAGATACCAAGACGAATTATCATATGCATGCAAGGAAATATTTGTAACAAGACAAGGGAAAACTTCACCTTTGCGTACCCAAACCTTTCGAGTTTTGGTGTACGTCGGAAATGATTGTGAGGTTGATACCTTTGGTGAAAGCGTCTTGTTTGATCCGTCGCTTTTCCTTGACGTCGTCGTCTTGTTTGATGAACTACCGAGGCTCTTTTCCTTCAAAGAATTTGCATTTGATTTCCGAGGAATCACCCTTTTGGTAGTCGTTGCAAGAAGTGCTTGAGTTGACCGTTTGGCTCCCATCTTGCAATTTCTCCTTATGTGCCCTGCAAAATTACAACGAAAACATACCTTAGTGCTTGACGATTCCGAGGAGGGTGAAGTAGGCTTGTTGTCGTTGCTTGTCGTGAATTCCGGTGTCGGAGGAGGAGATACCGACTGAGGCACAAAAACTGTCCCAACCGAACTAAAATTGTCTTCAGTTCGATTGTATCCGAGGCCGAACTTGTTTGATTGACCAAGACCAAGAAGCTTATCCAACTTACTCCTTCCTGATGAAAATCGCTGTAAGTCATCCTTGAGTTGGAGAATGGTCTCTGTCATTTCCAATTTTTCCTGTCGAGCCTCGCCGTTGAGCTTCAAGAAGTAATTCGCTTTGTTCACCATATCTATATAATTCTTCTCGAATTGCTCATTGGACTCTTGAAGGGAAACATTTGCTTTTATCAGATTATCCCTTTCCACTTCAAGATCGGTCGAGAGAGAAGTTACCCTTTTTAGTTCTTCTTCGAGATCCTGCAATCTCCCTCTCAACCCCTTGTTTTGCTTAGCCAGTTTCTTTGAATCCCTCAAAAGTCTGTGGTAGGCTAGAGCAAAATCTTCACCTTCCGAATCATCCGATTCATCGTCCGTTGCAATCTTTTCAACAGTGGAGTTGGACAATGACTCGGATGTACTTGCCATTAAGCACATGAAGGGTGAAGATGTGGACGCGTGGAACGCTGTTGCGTTGTCTTCTTCATCACTTGACGATGACTCATTTGACGATGAGGTGTCATCCCAAGTGACGGCTTGCATCGCCTTCTTCTTGGACGGATTCTTATTTGGACATTCCGTTGAGATATGGCCGTATCCTCGGCACTTGAAGCATTGGACTTGTCCTTCTGTACTTTTCTTATCCTTAGAAAAACCCTCTTGCTTTTTTGACTTGTAACTTGAAGAACCCTTGCCTTTCTTCCACTTTCCGAAGGATGGAGTTTTGCTTGAATTACCCCTTCGAAAATTTCGGCGAAACTTCCTTGTCAAGAGAGCGAGCTGCTTCTCAAAGTCCTCCATAGATAGGTTCTCGTCATCGCCTGAGGAGGATGAATCCGCGTCTTTCTTTTGTTGTTTTCAAAGCATAACCTGAAGACTTAGAAGAGGATGCCTTTCCGAAGAATAGTTAGTAGGAAATGTCATTTCATAAGTTTGTAAAGAACCAACTAATTCTTCTACACGGATTTCGTCCGGGTGTTTAATAGTTTCAATGGCTGTAACCTTGGAACGAAATCTTTCAGGAAGAGTTCTTAATATTTTTCTTACAATTTTAAATTCTGGAATCTTCTCTCCCAAGTTAGCACATGAGTTTACGATGTCTTGCAATCGTGTGTAATAGTCTGTGAACGATTCATTTTCTGCCATGAAAATAGAGTCAAACTTGCTCGTAAGCATTTGCAGTTTCTGAATCTTCACAAGGTTAGTTCCCTCATGCGTAACTTGAAGAACATCCCAGATTTCTTTCGCAGTCTCACATGCCGAGACGCGAGAGAACTCTGTTTGAGATAAGGCATTAAATAAAGCATTAATTCCCTTGCCATTGTAAGAAGATATATCAATCTCTTCCTTGGTCCATTTCGACCTAGGTTTGATGGTGCGAACATCACCAATAATTCAGTTGGATTAGACCATCCTAATTCAATTGATTGCCACACCCGTTCGTCGATGGAAATTAAAAAGGCTTTCATCCGTACTTTCCAGTACGCATAATTTGTTCCATCGAAGAACGGAGGTCTGTTGATGTTTCCACCTTCAACCATTGTTTACAACCCTATTCCCGCTCTGATACCACTTGTTGGGTTATATATAATGGATCTAAATAGGGAAAAAAACACCTAGAGGGGGGTGAATAGGTGTAAACAATAAACACTCAAAAATCTTTGCGATATAAAACCCAATGCGGAAAAATAAATAACACGCAGAGATTTTTACGTGGAAAACTCCAAACCGGAGTAAAAAACCACGGGACCGATAACACGGTGAAATCCACTAGAATTAAACACGTACAAGGTGATATACCGTACTCACAGACGACTCAACCTTTTCCATACGCTCCTAGTTGATCTTCTCCGCTCGCTCCACGACGCTTCTCGAATCCACGATCTGCGTCCAACGCCGAATCCACGGCGTCCAACGTCGAGTCCACGACGTCCGACCGAATCCACGGTCTTCACCCAGTAGCACGCTTCGAATCCACGAACGTACCTCGCTCCGAATCCACGAGAGCGGTAGCACCTTGAATCCACAAGGCCACGCGAGTCCACGCGCCGATTTTGGGGTAAATCGTTGTTTTTTTGGTGGTGATGATCCGCCGAATACTTAGATTAGAAATAGATCGGAAATACCATCTAAGTATTCATTGATTTGATTCAACTCAAAATGTGAGTATGAAAACCTAGAATCAAATCAATCAATATAGATGAAGAAACATAAGATAAATCTATGATTTCCTTTCTTCTCTATATGTGGATCTTAGGCCGTATAAAAGATGACGGCTTCTTTTTCGATTATGTGGATTATCCTAGAAAAAGAATCATAGGGTCTATTTATAGGTTAGAAACCCTTGGAAAAGATAAGGATCAAAAACTATCCTTTTCTGGAATTTTTACATGACGACGATCCGGATCGGAGATCGGCGATCCGGATTGCAGTAGCGAGAAAAACAGGTTCCAGAAAAACGAAGGTTCGGGATCCGGATCGAAGTGCTTGATCCGGATCGTTCATACAGTTCACCAAACATCAACATTCGGGATCCGGATTGCAAAGCCTGATCCGGATCGCTCAAATAAAATGGTAAACCTAGTGTTCGGGATCCGGATCAAGGGAAGCTACGATCCGGATTGAACTGGTGTATGAACGAACCACCTTCGGGATCCGGATTGCAAAGCCTGATCCGGATCCTGAACATGTCCCATGTCCAGTTTTTGATAATTATGCAATTACAAGTTCATCCAAGTGTTTCTACACTATAAGAAGTATTCGGATCACCAAAGATATTAAGTTAAACATACCTGATCCTTTTGAATTCTTCTCTCTTGAGATTGAGTTATATGATCCAACCTTCTTTACCTTCAATCTTCAAGACTTAACCGAATTCACGAAATACGCCAACTTAAATTCCGTAACAAAATGTGGCTCATGCAGGCTAAGATCCAAATCCACGATCAACAAGATCGGCTAAAACCAACAAAACACTGTCTCACTCACAGGCTGGAATCTACACAGCTGAGACTCACTGTCACTATGACAGCTCCCAAGAACCCAGATCTATAACCACTGTCACTCTCCCAAAGAAATCTGATCTACAGACTGCTATCAACTCCACTCGGTCCCCAGACACGACTGTAAAAAGCATCCCACAACCACCCGACCTCCAGCCCACAACCCGGGCGAGAAAAACTAAGTCTAGAATGACAAGTATAACAGTGATGTGGGAAATGTCTAGAGCAATAAAAGAAACCTAGCCCAAGTTGAAGTTTTCTACAGTCTAGCTGAACATGATACATATGACGGGGGTGCTAGGTCAAGTTCCAAGATTTCAATAATTAACATGATGTAGGAAATCACAATAAGATCACAAGATTCATCAACTGATACCAAGAGTAATAACATTCAGTTTCCACATGCTTTTTAGTCCAATTACTAACATGCATGATCCTACATACATAGAATTAGCACGCGGTCCATAGATCTTGAAAGCAAAGTCACCCACCTGAACGTGCTAACTGTCCGGAATCGTACAGTTGAGAAAGCCCAAAAAATAGATATCTCAGTACAACCACCAAGCCAACAGTACAGTAGCAGTGCTCAATACATCCTGGGTACAAAAAACATCCCAAAGTTACACTTAATTCCACAAAATTCCAAGTTTACAAATTCTGCGGTGAACAGTCCTCTTACTGCGAAAATTTCACCTGTAAAACGAACTCCAAAAATTCCAGTAAAAAAATACGATGGCGACCGTCGCGAAGAGTAGATGTCGATAGAGCCCTTAAACGTCGAATTCCGATGTCCGGATGCGGAGATAAAAATCTGACAAGTAGGTGCTGTCCAAACAGTCCATCAGCCGCAAAGGGGTTAAAAAAGTACCCAAAACCCCAGTAAAAGCTCAAATCTGGAAAAGTGACCAACACGAAATTTGTAGATATACCTCTCGTGAAACCGTCGGCGTAGAAATCGTCCAAAAAATATCATCGGGGCAACTCTATAGACCTCACAGACTGAAGTGCGACAAAAATGGGCCTCCAACAGTAAATCGTCGCTCCGCACTACGATGCAGAAATTGTCGTCGTCGCGGTCTCCAAAAATTCTGAGCTTCCACCGAAAGATGCACAAGAGGAAGAGGAAGAACTTTGGTGAGGGGCACCTAGGCAAAAACACTCGGAAAAGCCTCAAAAATGAGGCCTAAGGGGCCTATTTATAGGCCTCACCCGGAAAAAAGCCAAAAAAAGACAAGTATTGGGCTTTCGGCCCAACTTTCGGGCGCCCGGTACTTTCGGGCGGCTACAGTGTTGGGCCGGCCCAACACTGTTCACGCCCGAATTCACCCGGTGATGCCACGTGGCCCGCCGAACAGCAAACAGCTGTGCGGGCCACCCACAAGCTGTCACGTGGCCTCCCCCCGCACAGGAAGGCGGTTGGCGCCCGCCAATGAGCGGGCGCCACGTGTCCAGCCGGTTGACCCGCCGACCGGTCGGCGCCCGCGCCGGGTCGCGCGGAGTGGCCCCCTCGTGCGCACGCACCCCGAGGCGCCAGCTAGGCCCCCGTGCACCGCGCCCAGTGCGCCCGCAAATCAGAGGGTGACAGTGTCCCCTACACCCGGTCCACGCATCCCTCATTGGAATTTCGTGGACCGCGCCGCGTGCACCGACCAACCGGAGGCTGCCACGTGTCCCCCGCCTTGGTCCATGCACTACCGCGCTCACCCGATAGACCGCGCGCCCTGAGCCCGCCAATCAGGCGGTGCCACGTGTCCCTGCGCCGGGTCTGTGCACCCAGCCGCGCTACTCTGTGGACCGCGCGCTATAAACTGGCCAATGACAGGCCGCCACGTGGCATGCCGGCGGTCTACGGCCCCTCCCATGCACCAGAAACCAATAAAAACTTCCGGGAGTCCGTTTTTGGGCATCCGGACTCAGAATCAAACAAGCAAATAGCCGTTTTTAAGCGTTTTTTTTCGTGCTGAATCCATTTCCAACCTCTATTTGGCCTAATTCTTTTCAGAAATTTCGGCAAACCTAGCCGAAGGCCAACACATCAAATGATATCTCACAGGGTCCATCTGTGGCATCCCATTGATGCACCATGGGCCAGATACACAAACACTAGGTGTTCTAACAGTGGATTCATCGGAAGAACGTTGCATGGGAACCAGGGCCACTACATCCTCCCCCACTAAAAGGAGGTTTCATCCCCGAAACAAAGTAACGCAAGACAGGCGTACCTCAACCGGAAGTCTCGAACAGAAAGGGGTAGGCATCTCTCATCTCTGTCTCCAGCTCCCAAGTAGCCTCTCGCTCCTCGTGATTGCTCCACAAGATATTCACATACGGAATGGCCCGGTTGCGCAATTCCCTCACTTCACGAGCAAGAATTCGCAACGGGCGCTCCTCATAACCCAGGTCCTCGCCAATCTCCAGGGAAGTGAAGTCAATCACGTGCGACGGATCAAACACGTATCTCCTTAGAGCTGAGACGTGGAAAACATCATGTACTCCGGCCAAGCGTGGAGGAAGAGCAACTCTATAAGCCACGGGGCCTACCCTCTCAAGTACCTCAAAGGGTCCAACAAAGCGGGGACTGAGCTTCCCACGCACTCCAAATCTCCGGACCCCTTTCGAAGTCAAGACCTTCAAGAAGACATGGTCACCAATCTGAAACTCTAGGTCTCGCCGTCGAGTATCAGCGTAGCTCCTCTGACGACTCTGGACTGTCTCAAGGTGTCGGCGAACAACTCTGACTTTCTCCTCAGCCTCCAGCAGTAAATCTGGTCCCAAAGTCCTCCTCTCACCCACGTCACTCCAATACAAGGGCGACCGACACTTGCGTCCATACAACGCCTCAAACGGAGCCATCTGAATGCTCGCCTGATAGCTGTTGTTGTACGCAAACTCAACCAATGGTAAGTGTCGGTACCACCCTCCAAAATCCATAACGCACGCTCTCAACATATCCTCGAGGGTCTGTATGGTGCGCTCGGACTGGCCATCAGTCTGTGGGTGGAAAGCAGTGCTAAATCTGAGCTGGGTCCCCAAGTCTGACTGTAAACTCCCCCAAAAGCGTGACACAAACCTCGGGTCCCGATCTAATACGATCGATGCTGGTACATCGTGTAGCCTCACTATCTCCTCCAAATACAACTGGGCCAGACGCTCCAACGACCAAGTCATCTGAATAGGCAAGAAATGTGCAGACTTGGTAAGTCTATCCACAATAACCCAAACCGCGTCGGCTCCACTCTGCGCTCTCGGCATTCCAGTAACAAAGTCCATAGTAATGTGGTCCCACTTCCACTCGGGAATTGGAAAACTCTGTAACTTGCCAGCAGGAACCCGGTGCTCTGCTTTCACTTGCTGGCAAGTTAAACAATGAGCCACAAATCTTCCAATGTCCCGCTTCATTCGGACCACCAAAAATGTGCCTTGAGGTCCTTATACATCTTAGTACCACCAGGATGAATGGTATAAGGTGTATAATGGGCCTCCCTCAAAATCTGGTCTCTGATCTCAGGATCCATAGGCACACATACTCGGTCCCTGTACCGCAGTACTCCCGAGCTATCCACTGTAAAATCCCTATCTGATCTGCCTGTATCTGTGATCTGATCCTCACCAAGTGGGGTCCTCACTCTGTGTCTCCCTGATCCTGTCCAACAGAGTGGGCTGCAAGACCATAGACATAAGTCTAGCAGAGACCCCAGGGGATACCACCTCAATCTATAGCCGCCTCATCTGCTCACCAGCGGTGCCTGCTGTGTGATCAACATGCTCAAACTCTGCACTGACCTCCGACTCAAAGCATCTGCTACAACATTGGCCTTGCCGGGATGATAGAGGATGCTCACATCATAGTCCTTTAGTAACTCCAACCACCGGCATTGCCTCAGGTTCAGCTCCTTTGAGTAAACAAGTACTTTAAGCTTTTATGATCCGTGTAGATCTCGCAGTGCTCACCGTAGAGGTAATGCCGCCACAGCTTCAATGCGAACACCACAGTTGCAAGCTCCAAATCATGAGTAGGGTAATTCTTCTCATAGTCCTTTAATTACCGTGAATCATAAGCAATTACCCTAGCATGCTGCATCAAAACACATCCCAATCCGCTGTGAGAGGCGTCACTATAAATCACGAATCCATCTCCCATCACTGGCAGTGTAAGAACTGGTGCTGAAATCAGTCTCCTCTTCAGCTCCTCAAAACTCTGCTGACACTGCTCAGTCCAAACAAACCTCGTCCCCTTCCTAGTCAAACAGGTCAGGGGAGTAGAGAGCTTCGCAAAGCCCTCTACGAACCGACGGTAGTAGCCTGCCAAGCCCAGAAAGCTCCGAACCTCTGTAACCGTCGTCGGTCTCGGCCAATCCCGAACTGTATCAATCTTCGTCGGGTCAACTGCCACTCCTGCGGCTGATACGATGTGGCCCAGAATGCAACCTCCCGAAGCCAGAACTCGCACTTTTTAAGCTTGGCATACAGCTTCTTCTCACGCAGAAGCTGCAGCACTATCCTCAAGTGCTCCTCATGCTCCACATCGTCCGGGAGTAATCAAGATGTCATCGATGAATACAACCACAAAAAGGTCCAGTACGGCTGGAATACCCGGTTCATCAAGTCCATAAATGCAGCTGGGGCATTAGTCAAACCAAAAGCATAACCGTGAACTCATAATGCCCATACCGGGATCTAAAAGCCGTCTTGGGGATGTCCTCGGCCCTCACCCTCAACTTGTGGTAACCTGACTGAAGATCAATCTTCGAAATACTGAGGCTCCCTGCAACTGGTCGAACAAATCATCTACCGTGGTAGGGGATACATGTTCCGGATGGTCACTTTTGCAACTCCCTGTAATCCACAACAAACGAAGCGACCCATCCTTCTTCTTCACAAATACACAGGGCTCCCCACGGAAAACACTGGGCCTAACAAAGCCCCTATCCATCAGATCCTGAAGCTGGGCCTTCAACTCCTCAACTCGGCAGGTGCCATCCTATAAGGTGCCCTTTGAGATCGGTGCGGTTCCTGTACCCACATCAATCACAAATTCTACTCCCTCATCCAGCGGCATAGTCGTCAGCTCAGGGGGAAACACATCTGGGAACTCATGGACACACAGAATATCCTCGAGTCCCAGTGCCACCGTAGGCACCTCCATAATTGTCACCAAGAAAGCGGTGCAGCCTCTACTCATCATCCCCCTAGCCCTCGCCGAAGAAATCGTCACCGCAAACAGGAGCCCCTGACAGCCTCTGAAAACAAACTCCTCCTGTCCCGGCTCGCAGGGGTCACCGTCCTCCTCTCTGCATCTATGGCAAAACACTCCGCGACCCAACCAATCCATACCCAGTACGACGTCAAATCCTGGAGCTGCTCCAAGACAACAAAGTCTGCCGGCAGAAGCCAGGATCCCACTGCACAGGCAATCCCTACAATACTCACTACAATGCAAGACATGATGCTAGAATCTGAACCTCTACTGCATGCGACAAAGAACTACCTCTATACCATGTATGGATGCAAATTCTCTACTGATAATGAATGTGGGTGCACCGTAATCAAAAGAGCACGAGTACGAACTGCAGAAATAAAATAAACCTGCTACGCAGCTCTGCTGCTGTATGCATCCTCACCCTTAGCGGGCATAGACTCGACCGCTCGGCGCTGGTGGACATCGCTCTTGGCTGTCGCAAGGCCGATGAAGCGATTTTGGCCTACCGTAGGCCGCCGAAGGTCCTCCGACTGACGAGGAACAAAGGGTGCTGAAGCTGAGGAAGAGCTGGATAACCTGCTCTATGGGCACGCACTTGCGAAGTGACCGGTCCTGCCCGCAACGGAAACAACGCCCTCCTCTGCGGGCACAGGTC
>CM055069.1:37230062-37357408 GCA_029204045.2 Tillandsia leiboldiana
CAAATCTGCCTCTAGGCCCATGCAGGAATTCAACATGCTCTAACCGCCCCGACTGCTGTGATAAAGCACACCTGCGACACTCAATCCACTACCGTGGCGCCCTCCAACCGGGCGGCACAGATTCATCCGCTCGATGCAATGGTCCGTCCGCTCATTCTGCTAGAAAAAATCACGACTAATCACAAAGTATCACGACCTCTGTCTCTGCTCACACTGAGGCGACTGATACGTCCTCAACAGGTAGCAAACCCACCTACCGCTGCTCTACTCTGATATAGATGCTGATACTGCCCTCGTGGTCCACCCGATCTCTGGCATCTCGGGAACTCGTTATCCTGGGAAAAGAAATCAGAAATGTCTCTGCCAGCCAATCGTCCTCCAAAGGCTCCGACTCAATCTTACGAGTCGGGGTGGTTCATCTGCCAAATCTGGCTGAATAATCGATCATGTCCCCTCAGCTCACCAGCTGTCACTATCCACCCCTGCCTCGGTGCCTCGACACTAAACATTGACACAGAGGGGGCTACTCGCTCCATCGGTGCCACAGATCCCTACCACTGAGGATACTGCAACCGGGTGGCCTCAGAAGGAAGCACTGTCGAGAGCTGCCCGCTGCTCCGACAACTGTATGCCTATCCGCTGCTCACTCTGCCGCCGATATGCCACTGCCAATCCTGTCATCTGGGTCCAAGCTCTCTGACCTCGATCTAGGTATCCGGCCCGAAACTTCCCTATCCTGGCCCACAAGCTGCAATAGGGTGCACACGGGTCAGAACTCTGCGCCAGGGAGACACCGCTCACTGCGACAAACCACACAACAGAACACACAACAAGCACTCGACCCAATCCAGCGAAAGTCTAAGACATGTCACCCATTCCATAACATTATGTTGTCTGCAGCCAACATAATCGTTTAGGAGATTAAACATGCCAATCGCTCTTCCCGTCCCTTGGGAGAGGTATGAAACTCAATCAGGACTCTCGCTATAAGTTCATGACTCTCACGTAGTCATCCTAAGGTCCAACCACAAGCCAGGGTTTCTAAGTCCATAATGACCTACATCCTAGGCTCTGATACCACTCTAATCTGTCACGCCCCGGGGGTCGAAACTGCGACCCGGGCTCGCCAACAGATCCGCCACCTATGCGGAACCCGCATAAGCGAAGCGTCCAACCTGCAAAGTACCAACTAACAACTAAACATATCAGAGCTGTAGAAAACGCTGTAATAAAAATCCGAATCACTGTACAACTGAAAAATAAAAGTACAATATCATCTCCAACATAATAGATACAATAATCCGATCCACCGAAACTGTAATACAAGTAAAAGCCACCTATACAACATCTATAAATCCAAAAGGGAGATAACTAAAATAATAAAATACAATTGAGTACAGTGAAACCCACAATCCGGGTTGGTACATCTATCCCACTGTAGAATCAACACTGGTAGGGATCTATCTCGCAACTCCCTCGCCTCGACCGTCAACCGAAGATCCGCAACTCCCGCAGCAGACACTGCAAAACAAAGGGAGGAAAGGGGAAAAACAACAATGGGGGTGAGACCACTAGTAAACCAGTAGCCTCCCCCTGTGGGTAAAGCCTCAACCCCGACGTACCCACAAGTCTACCAGAGGCAAGAAAAAGAATAAGAGAGGTGGTAAGCTATAAACAAAATACTGATAAAAGAGAGCTACCACTAAAATGCCTCTAAATGCCGAGCTAAAAGAATAGCTAAAAGTATGCCTGAGAAAGTCGAAGCCTACCTGACCAAACCCAATCAATACACCAGTAAACACTGGTACTGCCTGCTCTGTCATCAATCTCACGAACTCAGTGTCTCCACTGTCCAAATGACCGGAACCCAACACGGTCTGACCGGAACCCAACACGGTCTAAAGCCTACTCCAGAGTGGCACTCGAGGGGAGCGACCCACACGAGTAAAGTATCTCAGTACCAGTAACATAAGTATCATAAATCAGCAGGACTGGATCAAGACTCTAAGTAAGTGGAACAAACCATCCACTAAGGAAGCCCGATCCCTCACCCCAATCTGATGTAATAATAATAACCCGGTCAACCGCCCACAGTTCGCGGTTGCCGCAATCCCTGCCATCAGGCCCTGCCTGTCCCAAATCCCAGAAACCTGACTACACTATCCAAACTCCCTGCTCGCACCCGAGCCACAAATACCCAGAGTCTAAAATGAAAAGGAAAAAGTATAAAGCATGGTTTCTCCTAAGTCAAGTCCAACATAATAGTGTAGCAGAAAAAGGTGGCCTATCTAGATGACCATACAAGCATGAAGATGTCCCAAGATGATGTAAAGTAAACAGGTGTCGATGTTCTTACATTTATTAGAGCATGCTATCCAAATTACATAATCAATCTCATAAAAGGATTGGATGTTAACATAGCATACATCAAGTCTACACAAGTATGCACCTTTCACATTTGGAAATAAAGTGAGAATAGTATCCAACATGGTTTTCACCAAACATGAATCAAGAGATAAATAACAATCATTACTTTCATAAAGGTGAATCTCACATAGATAGATCAAGATTAATGTAGTCAGTTATTCTCACACAAACCACTAACCACCCTCAAATGAAACATCCATTCACATATAGACTTGCCAAGATCATTTAACATTACTTGAATATGGTCATTCAATCCACTATCACCAATGAATAGACTAAGGTTCAACAACTTTTATTGATCTCACATAGGATGCACATAGAATCCACCAACAACATTTATTTCCACATAGGCTAAATCGCCGACCATTCACAATATACAATCTCACGCAAAATAGTCTAAGGATCAACCATTATGGTAAATATCACAAGATGTAGAAGGAAATCTACAAGGTCAATTATTCTCATGTGGATAAGTCAAGAAACATTTAACATATAACCTCTCATGACATAGGTTCAAGAATCATCAATAAGATCACCCTCACTTACCCTGAATAGCCATTCACACTTAGCCCATATGACATTCACATAAAGTCATAACAATCCCTTCCTACATAGCAACCATATCCTTCACATAAATCAACTAAAATCATTTACACATAACTATCACCATCATTCACCATAATTAGTTAACCATTCATCACAAAGTGTATGCTAAGATTAATATTTCCAATTACCCTCACTAACATAGTTTAAAGGAGGATCACTTATAATCAACTTCATATGAGAATATACAACATCATCAAACTATTCATTCACTCATGATACACTGAGAATCATTAACTTAATCTAAACATGGATATCCAAGCATATTAACCGAGGAGAGAAGAACAACAACCACAATGCCATGAGGGAACCAATAGCCCGAGTGGGTAAAATCGATGTTTTTCGGCAAAGCACAACCACCCACCTGAAACTTGACGATCCGCTGCCCCCCTTAGCTAAAATTTGCCGTGAGTAATCCTTATCCCTCTCAGGAGTCCGATGCCACGAAAATCATCCAAATCCGCCTCACGGATTGGGCGCAATCACTGAAACATGCACACAACGCACTCAAATTCCAGAATTTCAGCAAGTGCAACAAGTTAAATAAAAGTAGTGTCAACAACCTCAAATACCGTCAAAATGAAGTATCCAACATGAAACAAAGATCTCCTCTTTCATACAAAGTCTTCAAGTCCCCAAAATCCACCATTATTTCCCTTAACATTCAAAACGAAGCAAAATTCACAATGCTGCCCAAAACTGTTTAACATAAACTTGCTAGCATTTCCAAGCTTAATTAAGGCTTTTTCCAAAGGGATTTATCCACAGATTACAAAAGAGAATTTTCTTCATCTTGAAGTTAAGAAGAAGTCCCAACTTGAATTTCTGAAAAAGACCTTGTATCCACAAAGTTATCTGCATTCCAAGGCGCATTGCTCAAATCCAATTAAAACAGGGACTGCAGTAATCCATATAATAGCACTTGAAAGATCATTAATTTTACCTAACCAAACGTGCTCTAAATCCTGCAAGAGAGGTACCATTGGATTCCTTGTCGAGAGTAGATACAAATTGACCCAAAGAACTCCAAATTTCATGCTCGTATGAAGGAGAAAACCCCTAAACACTTTGAACTAACTATCCACCAAGTTCCATCTGTCTGTGCACGAATGCAGAGGTGTTCCAAAGATCATGCATAAACCCTAATAAAACTCAGATCTTGGGAAAATGATACATACCAATATTATAGATCTTCGAGTCCTGGAAATTTGCTCGCAAAAGTCATCCAAAATTCCACTCCTACAATTCAGAGAGCCAAAAAATACTAAAGGCTGCCCAAAATCCAGACTGAAACAAAGGGTCCCAAAGATGGCCCTAAAACTCTGTAAAAACATGAGATCTGTGGGGAGAGTTGAATACCAAGATTGTAGCCTTACCTCTTGTTAAAACATAGAACCAAAAATGAGCTCAAAAGTCCAAGAAATGAGTCCTGGGAATTTTCGTACTAAACTGCGATGGTGAGGTCCACCAATCAGCAACAATGGTGGTACATGCCTCATGGAGAAGATGATGGTGCTTGAAGCCCCTTTTGTCCATCTCTTTGCTGATTAAGATGAAGGAGGTGATGAAGATGCTCTGCCTGGAAGTCCCCCCAAAAAAAAACCCTGGTCCAAGGAGGAAGAAGGAGAGGAAGGAGAAGGTGAAAAGAAGAAGAAGAAGGGAGAGGAAGCACAATAGCTCCCCTCCCTCCACACTCCCTCTACTACAGTGCAGGCCCGGCCCGCTCGGCCCCCGCGGGCCGAGACACGTGGCGGCCATCCAGGCCGCCACGGCGCTGTAGCAGGGTCCCCCGGATCAAGCCACGCGGCTTGATCCGTGGTGGGCCGCGCCTCCACTAAGCGCGCGCCGCGTGTCCCCGCCGCATGGGACAGCGCGCACGTGGGCCGCGCGCTGCGACGGTGGCGGGCCATTAACAGCCCGCCACGTGTCCGCACGGGCGCTTGGTGGACCGCTGCGCTCAGCGCCGGCCCAACCGGGCGCCGCCACGTGGCACCCACGGTCCACAGGCATCCCATGCACCCGAAAGACCTCCCGAACTTCTGGTTGCCCATTTTCGCTCATCCGGACTCTGAAAAATACAATCAAATAGCCGATTTTCAACGTTTTTCGTGTTGAATCCAAATACGATATCCATTTCGCACAGAACCACCTCTAAAAATTTACGGGGGCATCCGAACACACCAACTTGATCCATTTTTGGCGCTGAGTCCGGTTTTGAAGTCCGATTTGCGCGCAAAGCCTCCAACACTCAACAAAAGGCTTCCAGAAGTTTGCCGAACCAACAGTAATCCTTATGTGGGAATTTCGGGTCCTCACAGAATAGGTGTAAACAATAAACACTCAAAAAAATCATTGCGCAATTAAAAAACCTAATGCGGAAATATAAATGAACACGCAAGATTTTTACGTGGAAAACTCCAAACCGGAGTAAAAAACCACGGGACCGATAACACGGTGAAATCCACTAGAATTAAACACGTACAAGGTGATATACCGTACTCACAGACGACTCAACCTTTTCCATACGCTCCTAGTTGATCTTCTCCGCTCGCTCCGCAACGCGTCTCGAATCCACGATCTGCGTCCAACGCCGAATCCATGGCGTCCAACGTCGAGTCCACGACGTCTGACCGAAATCCACGGTCTTCACCCAGTAGCACGCTTCGAATCCACGAACGTACCTCGCTCCGAATCCACGAGAGCGGTTGCACCTTGAATCCACAAGGCCACGCGAGTCCACGCGCCGATTTTGGGGTAAATCGTTGTTTTTGGGTGGTGATGATCCGCCGAATACTTAGATCAAAGATAGATAGGAAATACCATCTAAGTATTCATTAGTTTGATTCAACTCAAGATGTGAGTATGAAAACCTAGAATCAAACTAATCAATATAGATGAAGAAACATAGAGTAATATCTAATGATTTCCTTTCTTCTCTATATGTGGATCTTAGGCCGTATAAAAGATGACGGCTTTTTGGATTATCGGCTTACCCTAGAAAAAGAATCATAGGTCTATTATAGGTTAGAAACCCTAGGAAGAAGATAAGGATCAAAACTGTCGTTTCTGGAAATTTTCACGACGGCGATCCGGATCGGATTAGCTGTGATCCGGATCGTCGTAACGAGTCAGGCAATTCCAGTAAAACAGGGTTCGAGATCCGGATTGTAATGCACGATCCGGATCGTTCATGAATTTCAGCAAATTCCCATGTTCGGGATCCGGATCAAAATGACTATGATCTGGATCGGATTTGCCAATGAACAACACTCTTCGGGATCCGGATCGGACTGTCTGATCCGGATCCTGAACATGTCCCATGTCCAGTTCTTGATTTTTATGCGATAAAAAATTCTTCCAAGTGTTTCTCCACTACAAGAAGTATTCGGATCACCAAAAATATTTAGTTAAAATTACCTGATCCTTTTGAATTCTTCTTTCTTGAGATTGAGGTATATGATCCAAACTTCATTCATCTTCAATCTTCAAGACTTAACACTTTCACGAAATGCGCCAAAACAAAATCCGTAACAACTACTTGTAGACTATTGTGTGGTTCTCGATACCCTCGTGGGGTCGGTGTGGATGTCGGTATTTTCTCTCTCTAGTTATGTGGATGCTGAGTTATTTCTTATCTCTGTTCGGCCGTTTTTCAAAAAAAAAAGAAAGAAAAAGAAAAAGGAATTATGAAATCGTTTTCAAAACTTGGGTGTCGTGTGGGCACCGTTTCAAAATCTTGTGGACTTATGGATTTTAGAAAACGGATTTCAAAACCTGAGTGTCGTGTGGGCACTATTTTAAAAACTCTGTAGATTTATGGTTTTCGAAACTGTTTTAGAAAATCTAGATGCCGGGTAGGCGCCGCTTTTAAAACTGTGGATTTATCCTTTCAAATTGGTCGGCCTTGAGAATTGTTCTGTTGTGTATGTGTAAGTGTTGTGAACTGTTGTGATTGAATAAACTGCTATGATTGCATGTTGTATTAGCCGCGACGCCGTGCATATACAGAGGAGACTCTGTCCGTTTGCAGGGTGATTCTGTATATGCGGCGGGTCTGGGCACGCACCGGGGAGGAAGGAATTTCAAAAAAAAAATTATACGCAAAACGAAACTTCTTCGTTGACTGTTTCCGCTGAATGAAACCCCCGGGGCGTGACAGATTAAGATGGTATAAGAGACATTCTTTAATCACAACAGTTCAGTGCCCGACATCCACGGAGATACCTCACTTAGCTACAAGGGAATGAAATGGGTAGGGCATAGGAGAGTAGAACGCGAGTGATCGGAGGGGGGGGGGAGTACAGGCCCTTTTCTCTCGATAGGCGGTTGACTGCTACTAGCGAAGTCTAGAGCTGACTTTTGTAGTGTGTGTGTACACAGAGTTTGGCCCGAACTAGATCATCGGCCGGGGACACGGGGGCAGATGCGACGGCGCCGACGGCCGTGGAGAACCAGCTCCTGCGGCAACCGCTGCGGGAAATGGCAGGGCAACTGGTGACCCTCACGGACCACGTGCGGCAGTTGACGCAGCAACAACCGGACGCGACAGTGACGGTCGCCCAGGCCCCTCCGCAGGGGCCAAACGCACCAGCAACGGGATTGTGATGACATGGATCTCTGCAGAGCTGTGGTGGAGTCATTGGTGGCTTCTGGGAGCCTGTTTTGTGTGTTGGAGGTTTTTGTGCACAATTTGGACACGAGTGTTTGACTTTGGACTTAAATGGATCACGTGGGTGATCAGTGGACTCCGTCGGATCTTCGGAAGTGGTTTCGCGCAAAATGGATATTAAAATTGGGCTCGGCACGAAGTTTGGACAAAAGAATACCTTTCCGGGTGCCTTCGGCAAATTTTGGAGTTAGAATTTGGCAAATTGGACAGCAAATTCGGATTCAGCGCGCGAAAACGGTTTAAAATGGACTACCTGCTTGACGTTTTGCGCAACTGGTTACTGTTCACGCCGGAACAGTAACTCCGGCAGCCGGCGGGCAACGGCGGCAGCGGCGGGCAGCGGTGGAGCACGGCGGACGGGATCGGGCAGGCGGCGGAGCGGCCGCGGGCAGCGCACGGGCGTGGGCAGCGCGCGGGCAGGCTCGCGGGCGCGCGGGCAGGCGCGCGGTGCACGGGAGCGCGTTGGACACGTGGCAGCTGGCGATAGGGTCGGTTCAGTGGGCGCGGTCCACGGCTTTCGTGCGGCGGTGCAGGGTTTTGAACGGGGTGCAGGGTTTCGGGCGGGAGACACGTGTCGACCCCCGGTTAGCTGGCGCTGGGTGCGCGGTCCACGGAGTTCCCCGCGCGGGTGCATGAACCCAGTGCAGGGACACGTGGCAGCTTCCTGTTGGCGGGCTCAGGAGGCGGGGTTCATCGAGGCGCGGGAGGTGGCCTCGGGAACCGTGCCTGGCAGGGTCGCCAGGCGGCGTGCCAAGCGGCGCGCCAGGGTTGGTCGGGGGAGGTTAGTGCGGGCCACGTGGCGTCCGCTGATTCGCGGGCGCCACCCACCCGCGTTGACCGGGGGTGGCCGCGTGGCGCCTCGCGTGCGGCGGGAAAGGTTGTTGCCTGTTCGGGGCGACGTGGCGGCCTCCGGGCGTTCCGGGCGCTCGTCGCGGGCCGGCCCGTGGGGCTTCCGGGCGCCCGAAAGTGGGCCTGCGCCCGAAAGTTGGGACAAATCCGGAATTTTTGGATTTGTTTTTGTGGGCCTATAAATAGAGCCCGAACTTCACCCTGGAACTCTTTTTCTGCTCCTCATCTCTCTGTGCAACCTTCACAAGATCTCTTCCTCTCCCTGTGGCGATTCTAACTGCAGATTCCAGGATTTTTCTGCAGTACGCATCCCGAGGTTTTCATTTTTACGGTGCGGCGCGACGCTCGTTCGTTTGTTATCTTCTTCGTCGCGTTTTGGTGCGAGGACTCCCCCGGCTTGCTCCGACCTCCGATTGAGGCGATTTTTGTGCCGTTGGACTCATGACAGGTAGGGCTTCGATCTTCGTGTTTTGAGCTCCCTCTCATTTCGAGTTTATCTTGGAGTTCCCCGAGCTTCCATTTGACCCTTTTTCTTGGGCGGAGTTTTGGACAGCGCTGTGGTATTTCGGCCATATCTTCGCGTACAGACATCGGATTGGGGCGTTTCAAAAGGTGTTTTGTATCTACACATCACGAGGAATATCCCCAAATTTTCTTGGAATTTTCTGAGTTTTTCCCCGAAGGTGAAAGTCCCTGTTTGCAGAACCTTGTGATTCAGATTTTGCGATTTGTTTATTTCGGGGTGGTTCCCTTGTCGGATTTGTTTCTCAGTGTAGGAAACTCGGATTTGAGCGTGCAGGTACTCGTTTCGAAGGGTTCGTCGCAAGGATCATGATAGTATTTTTCTTGGAATATTCCGGCGACTTCTCGCAGGTAAAAATAGGGCATCTTTGGACTGTTAGCTTTGGGACAGCATGTGTTGAGTTTAATTGTATGTTTTGGGGTAATTCTTGTTCAGTGATCGTGGCGGTTTAGCTTTTTGGGCTGGAGCACTATTTGGACTAGGAATTAGCGATCGAGGTGGGTGGTTGTTATACTCCTCATTTTCTGACATACCCCTAGGAATATTGGAGAGATCCTCCCATTGGTTACATAGAATGATCAATTATGGACATGTATGCTTAAAGTAAATAATTGTGAGCCTATTAAATGAAAATGACTGTTGTGGATCATAAACATGTGTGGTTGGATAATGATTTAGCATGATGGTTATATCTATGCGGAGCTATTAATTGATACACATGTGGAGCCATTATTTGTCGCACTTTCTTTATCTTTCATGAGGACATATGCATGCTTGTCTGGACATCTAGGTAGGCCATCTTTTATCGCTACACTTTCATGCTGGAACTTGACTTAGGAGAAACCTTGTTTGTTTCTTTTCTCCTTTCGTTAGTCAGGTGGTATTTGTTGCTCGGGTTTGAGCAGGGGTTTGGGATAGTGTAGCCAGGGCCTGGATTATGGATTATGGGTTTTGGCGGCGACCGCGGATATTGGGCGGTTGACCGGATGTCGGTTATAGGACATCGGTGATAGGGCATGATTATGGATTAGAGGGTTTTGTGGCAACCGCGGATAGTAGGCGGTTGACCAGATGTCGGATGTGGGACATGTTTGTGATTTTGGGGCATTGCGGCATTCGCGGATATTGGGCGATTGACCGGATGGTTACTTTCGCATCTGATTGGGAATCAGTTTTCTTTTAGTGGAGGGTTGTGTTCCACTGGGGCTTTTTAGTTGTGATCCAGTCCTGCTTTTGTTACTGTCACGCCCCGGGGGTTTGTTTTGGCGGAAACGATTCACAGAAGTCAAGCATTTGACGTATACATTTTTTTTTTTTATAAAGGAGAACCCCTCTTCCCCGGCGCGTGCCCAGACCCGCCACACATACAGAATCACTCTGTAAACGGACAGAGCCTCCCCTGTATATGCCCGGCGTGGAGTTCAGTACATATTCCAAACATACACATCCATTCAATCACAACAATTATTCATATACCACCAGCATTCTAATTCACTTAAAACCGTATGGCCGATCAATTTGGAAAGGATAAATCCACAGTTTTTAAAGAGCGCCTACCCGGCGCTTTCGTTTTGAAAGCGAGTTTCGAAATCAGCATAAAACCACAAGGTTTTGAAAACGGTGCCTACCCGACACCCGAGTTTTGAAATCCATTTCGCAATCCATAAATCCACAGAGTTTTGAAACCAGTGCCCACACGACACTTAGATTTTAAAAACGGTTTTCGCAATCTTTTCTTTGGCTTTTGCCCTTTTTCATTTCAAATGGCCAACAGAAACAGAAGGAAGAGTAACGCATAAGAGGATAATTAAATGCAACCCGTACCGACATCCACGCCTACCCCACGAGGGGATCGAGAACCTCTCACATAACTACAATGTAATGAAATGCAAGAATGAAAGAAGAAATACAGTCCAGGGTCCCCAGCGACCCAGCTGCTCCTGTCCCGTCCTCACCACCGCCTACATCTCCCCCCGTCTGAACCCTGTCACGAAGTGGGAAGTCAGTGACGCAAAAATAGTAGAGCAGGAGAATATAATAAAACAAACCGTGAAGACAACCGGAGCAACCACCCTCTCAAGGAGGAAAGGCAACCTGTACACCTGTATCCTGTAATACCCAGACACGTCGGACAACTAAACCGACGGCCCATACCGTACCTGCAGAAACCCGACCACGTCGGACAACTAAACCGACGGGTCGCACCGCTCGCACCTCGGCGCCTCAAACCCCACAACTAATAAGGGGCCCCACTACGTCACCTCGTGGGTATGCTCGCACCTCGGCGCCTCAAACCCCACAACTAATAAGGGGCCCCACTACGTCACCTCGTGGGTATACATGGGTCATAGACCACTTTTCCGGAAAAGCGCACCCTTTGCGGTGGCCAAACCGCGGGTGCGCGTGCTGCAGCCTCGAGCAAAGTAACCATAACCGTTATCATGTCAGCATCATAATGTATAAACAAGAGTAAACTATAACCGCTATCATGTATAAACAAGAGTAAACTATAACCGCTATCATGTATAAACAAGAGTAAACTGTAACCGCTATCATGTATAAACAAGAGTAAACTATAACCGCTATCATGTATAAACAAGAGTAAACTGTAACCGCTATCATATATAAACAAGAGTAAGCTATAACTGCTATCATGTATAATCCAAAGAAGAACGGTAACACGTGTGCTCAAAAGTACCCCGCTAACATGTAATAACGAAAGTAAAATGACTGCCAAAGACCGACGCTAAACACCAAGGCAAAAGAACCCACCTGAATGTAGGCCGATCCCGAACTCCCGCTAGACTACCGGGAGGCTGGTGCTGAACTGCTGGGCCCTGAACAGAGACTGTAGTCAGAACTAGACTCACACATACCCATCCTGACAACACTACAGCAACACAACGCTAACACGGAATAATATAGCCGATTTACGGAACAAGGTCCGATTCCCGCTCAGCAAGAGCCCACGGAACTCTAACAACCTGTCCAGCAGGTATGAAAAAGAAAACTGTCTAAAGACTGCCAGCGTGTCCCAATTACATTTAGATCCATAGTACATCATAATTATGTATAATAATACTACATTAATTACTGTTTCGACTCGTTCTTGAAATACGGGGGTCCAAAATTGACGCCGTAAGTTTCAGCGTGTTCATTACGACGAGACCAAGGCCGTGCTTACAAGTTTGGCCTGACACGGATCCCGAGGGCAAAGTTGGCCCAACAAATACTAAGTCCAACAAGCCACTATGCTACAACTTAACCTATACATGATCAATCTGAGAGTTAACTAGAGCATGGTGATCAGCATGGACCATGTACAATGGGGCTCACCTGAGGCTTGCCGGAGGTTGGCCGGAACAGTAGCCGGAGCAGCACCCTAATCCGCAAGGAGCTCTGTTTGGGTGTTCTTGGAGCAAACCTGGTTCGGACCTGCTACAGAGTGGAGCACCAGGTAAGTAGAGGTCCCAGAAGAATTTTTGTCCATGTGGGGTCGAGCCCCGGCGGCCGGAGGCGGCGGCGGCCGGAGTTAAGCCCGAAAAGAGCATTTCGGGTGTAACAGAAAACCCATCTACAGGAATCACCCTGGACCAAAATAAAATCATGGAGCTCCTCTAATTAATATTTACAGCTTACCTGTGGGGTTGGCCGGAGTCCGGAGCGCCGGAGATGGCCGGAGGAGAAGATCGTGGCCGGCTCGGGTGCAACTCTGGAGATCACAAACCCCACGTTAAAGATGCCATGCAGGGTGATGGGAAAACTCCAAAAGGTCCAAGAAGCTTACATGTGCGGTTTTCCGGTGCCGGGAGACGCCGGCAAAGCGCGGCGGCGGAGCTCGGTTGGAGCTCCAAACCCGTCAATGGCGGATTCCGGCCGACTAGCTTCGGTCTGGAGAAACTTGGACCGGTAGCTCCCACTTGGTGCCAGGAAGCTCGGTGCAGAGGTGGCCGGCGTCGGGAGGCCGCGGCGGCGCCGGACGGCCGAGCTCGGCCGAGGTTGAAGAAGGCCCGTATCTAGGGCACACTCGACTGGCCCCGATCTTGATCCGATGATGCTCAGACCTCGTGGAGGTGTTGCATTCGCCAAGAGAAGTCGATCCAACGGTGCCGATCTTTAGTTGAACGGCCGGATCAAGGCGGTGCCCGCGATCGGCCAAAACGGTGTTTTCCGGCCGACAAGGTTCCCGCCGGCGATCGGGGCGGCAGCCGTGGCTCAGGCTGCAACCAGATGATCTCCTCGACGTCAGAGACACGATGGTCGTGCCAAAATGCCAAAATGCAAAGGGAAGTTCCAAGATGTTACCTTGCCGGAGCTTAGCAAGGAGGAGAGGTGGTCCACGGCGGCGCGGGGCGGCGGCCGGGGCCGGTTCCACTCGGGCTCGGACGCGGCTTCACAGAGGGGTCCACCAGAGAACTCTCAGCCCAAAGAGAATCCTCCCGAGCATCTCCTCCTCAACAACCCGAGAGCAAAGCTTTTGTTGTTGCTTTCTTCTCCGGCGACGGGGTGGCGGCGGCCGGTGCGGGGAGGCTCCGTGAGGTGCGGCAGAGAGCGTGGAAGGAGGTTGAGGGGTGCGGCTAGGGCAAGAGCTACGGGCTTAGGGTTCAAGGGAAACCCTAACCCTAATGCATTATATATATAATATATGCACAATTGCACCATAGTCCCTCGTCACTTAGTATTTACTGTCCAGTCCCTCACTGTATACTTTTCTCACACTCTAGTCCTTCCCCAAAGGATGGCACGCAATTCGAGGCAATTTCTTTAGGGTTTCATGTGCAAAAATCACATTTTTTGCCTTGTTTCACGCTCTTCGAGGCGATCCGGTCGTCGAAACGGAAAATGGACTGCGCCACGGCGTCCGGCTCGACGAAACCCATCAGGTAGCAATTTCTGATTTTCGAGAAACTGTCCGGATAAAATCTCGGTCCATAAAATACTATTCCGGAATACAGTTTTTGCGCTTTTCGAGACTCTAGGGTCGTCAAACGGAGATTCCGTCAGCGCCATTGCGTCCAGAACGACGGAGCCGTTCAAATCGACTACCTGAAGTGCTATGTTCGGTTTCCAGCCAGCGAAATAGTCATGTTGTGTCCGTCGGGGTTCCGAAAACTAGGGTTACTGTTCACCTAAAGTAACAACTTAATTTACACTGTGCACAGAGCACTGTTACACTGTTCGCGGTTATTTGCTCGCTTCTTCCTCGATTTCTGGAAGATCCGACCGTCGGATCGAAAAGTGCTGAATATGAATCTCGTTCAGTTCGATGAGACGATCGCAACGGTCAATCCGAATTTCCAAGATCACGTCCGGATTGGAAATTAGCCTTTTTGCCTCGTAAATCGTGCAACTTGCACACTGGCGATTGACCATATAGGCCAACAGGGGTCTTTTGAATTCAAAACCGGATCAAAATTCACTTTTAGACTATTTAATAAAAATAAAATATTTCGAGTTTCTACAGTTACTTATCACACCGGCGCGGTTATTGCCCGGTGATGCTTTACTCGTGTGGGTCGCTCCCCTCGAGATCCCCTCCGGAGGCCGGGGCCAGACAGTTATTGACAGTTTTGCTATCACATCGGCGCGGCTTATTTGCCCGATGATGAGGGCGGCAGCAGGAGTTTTGCTATCACATCGGCGCGGCTTACTTGCCCGATGATGAGGGCGGTACAAATTGGGTTCATCTGGGACGGTTGGTTACTGTTGCATACGGTTGTTCCAGTCTAGGACTGCATTTTTAGAGGCATAGTAGTGGTAGTTTTTCCTTTGCAGTAGTCTTTTTACTTACCACTCTTCTTCCCCTTTTTGCCTCTGGTAGACCTAGTGGGTGTGTTCAGGGCGTGAGGCTTTACCCACTAGGGGAGGCTACTGGTTCACTAGTAGTTCTCACCCCCATTCTTCTTTTTCTTTTCTTCTCCTTTGTTTTGCAGAGCCTTCTGCGGGTGCTGCTGGACATACAGCGGCGGGTCGAGGAGAGAGGACGGCTGAGTAGCTAGACAGTGGGCCCGACAGTGAGTAGCTAGACTGGTACCTCTTATGTATCCTATCTCAGATGGTTGTACTTTCACTTTTGGGGTCTGGCTCTAGCCAGCTGGTTGTATATTTGTGGTGAGCTGGGAGTAAGACTTGTACTTTATTTTACAGTCATTTTGTACTTTTACTTCCAGTTCAGTTTGAGATGTAGTATTTTCAATTCAGCTCTGTTTTATTGCTCTATTATTGTATCTGTTTTATTTGAGCAGGTTACCGGCGCTTCGTGTATGCGGAAAATTCCGTGTGCACGGCGGATCTGTGGACGAGCCCGAGTTCTGGTTTACACTCGGGGCGTGACAGGGATCGCAGGTGACGAGGGCCTGGACAGGCGCGGCCCCTCCACCGGCTGCGGCAGCCGGGATGCCGTCAGCCCAGACCACGACGCCAGCTGCAGCAGCTACGACAGTGACTACGGGACCAGCGCCGGGAACCACTGGCGGGGGTCCCCTGTGGGAGACCGTGGTGGTTAGGTTATAGCAAGTAGTTGGCCGATTCTTTTTGCACCTTGGGCAAGGTATGGGTGGGAATGAGGATTCTTCCCCTATGATTGTTACCCATAGTTCGGCTTTTCACCGTAGACACTGCGATGGTTGTAGAGATCGTCGTGATGGGGTCTCGGGGGCTCCTTTGGGTTAGAAAAGGAGACCACCGGGGCTGGTAAATCTTCTTTGTTTGGGCTCGTTTTTGGTTAGAGAGGTCGTGCCTTGCTTAGCACAAGTGTGCGTAGGTGGTGACTTTTATTGGGGGGTTTAACTTCTGACGCTGGTGGTGCCAGGTAGCTTTGGGTCGGGTTCCTGTGTTCTGCGCTAGAGGGCCGGTTAGGTTGTCCTATTGGTGGGTTGGCGTGTGATCCCTCGAGTGCGTTTAGTGAACCTAGGCAACTTTTGACAGGGTTCTTCTCGCTGTTTTCGTTGCTTATCTTCTTCCGACCCTTTAGGTTTCAGATGGATAGTCTTCAGTACCTGGAGGTCACTGTTGAGCGGACCTAGAGCTTAGATTTTCTCCTAGTTGGGAGTGTCACTGTTGGTCTGGAGGTTTACCGCTCGTTTCGATGCCCGATACTTGGTGGGACCGAGAGTTAGTGGCAATTTAGAGCGTCGCACCCCGTCGGTGCCAGGACGGAGGTAGGACCTTACCTTGTGAGTTGTGTTGCCAGCTTCCCATGACTAAGGCTTAGCCTTGAGGCTTAGTTTGGGAGCGTTTTGGATTGTTGATCTTTTGGGGCAGGTGTGAGTCAAGGGGGAATCTGGCGACTACTCGGAGTTTTGGCACTGGTCACTTTCGGCTAGGGGGCCCTGCACACAGCTCTTTTTGTGGGGTAGACCTTGTGGTAAGTCTTAGAGCTGAAACCTAACGTTAGTCTTGACCGTCGCCTCGGTAGGACTGGGATACCTCGACGCATCGCGAGACTTTTGTTGCTGACTTCTCAGCGCCGGCTGAGGTGGGTTGCGGACCGGTGGCGTCGTGACGGGAAATTCCGAGTCAGGAAGCAGGATTACGATGAGGTGCTCGGAATGGAGTGGTTCACGAGGTACCAGGCGGATGTGTAGTTACTTGGTTTCAGTGAGCCTAGCGACTCGACCCTCTGCATCACTCACTGACACCCCCGTTGTAGGGGTTCCTTCCGACGTCCTTCTGACTGAACTGCCGGGAATACCCCCGAGCGAGAGGTCATCCTCTCTTTCAAGCTTCTACCAGGCACGACTAGGAGTTTTCTGGATAAAGGGTTCATTAGACCGTGTGTGTCGCCTTGGGGCGCACCCGTGCTTTCGTGCGAAAGAAGAACGGAAGCCTACGTCTACGCATCGACTACAGGGAGATAAACAAGGTTACAGTGAAGAACAAGCCCAGGATTGACAACCTCTTCAATCAACTACGAGGAGCACTTGCAGATTATTCTCCGGAATCTCAGGGACCAGGAGCTGGTTGCTAAATTTAAGAAATGTGAGTTCTGACTTCGCGTAGTGGACTTTTTCGGGCACATTGTGTCAACGACGGGAATCATAGAGGATGTGAGCGGAACTGCCCGACACGCGATCCGGAACTGGCAGCAGCCGTCTTCGTTTTAAAAACTTTGGAGACCCCATCTTTTGGAGTTCATCGTGATGTTTTTGGATCGCCAGAGCCTTGAGTTTTGTCCACAAAGAAGGATTTGATTTTGCAGCAGAGGCATTGGTGGGAGTTGCTGAAGGACTCGGCTTGTCCATTCGGTATCACCCCCGGGGAAAAGTAAGTGTAGTAGCGGATGTTGTGAGCAGGAAGGGTCAAACCGGGGGGGGAATCGATGAGCGCGAGTACTCAGCAGGACCGGTACTGTCGCGCGACCTTGTTGTCCTTAATGATCAAGCCAACCCTATTAGAGAAATCCTGGAAGGTCAGAAGAGAGGCGCACCGATGCAGCTTGTTCGAGACATGTTTTCCCCTCGGACCACGCGAGCGACTTTTCGGCGAGTGCGAACGGAGCAATACGTTTTCGAGGACGAAATTGCTTACCAAAGCTGCCAGAGTTGAAGGAGGAGATACTGTCAGAGGCGCACTACGCCCCCTATACGGCGCATCCGGGTGACACGAAGATGTTCAAGGACGCGATGCGGTTTGAGTCACAGTGGATCGATTGACGAAGTCGACTCTTTTCCCACCCATCCATACGACGTGGGCTAGAGACACTCGGCTTGTGTCGAACCGTTGGCAAAGTCTATGGCCAGCTATAGAGACTAAACCACACGTCAGCACGGCGTTTCACCCCCAGACCGATGGACAGTCCGAGCGAGCGATCTGGATTCTCGAAGATATGCTTCGAACCTGCGTACTTGATTGGGATGATGGATGATCACTGCTGTAGAGCTTAGAGAGGACCTGAGCTTCGGTGAAACACCGGTGCGAATCTTAGCACGGGAGGACATAAAGGATTGCGCAACCGGACGATCCCCCATGTGAAGGTGCTGTGGAGCAACCAGGAAGAACGTGAAGCGACTGGGGAACTGGAGTCAAAGATGAGGGAGTGCTACCCAGATTTATTCGTTGCGGACCAGGATTAAGTTTTGAGGACGAAACTTATTTTAAGTGGTGAGTGATGTAGAGTCCTGGCGTCCCCTTGCCCTTGTATACCTCCCTTTTATTTTTTTTATGACGGGATTGTTAGGAAAACTTTTCACTGTGTTTTCTGCAATGGACTGGCCTGGACCGCGAGTATTTTTCTGCGATTGAGCTCGAAAAACGGAGGACGGCAAAGCGAACGGATTCGGATTCCGATTTACGGATCTCCCGGGATGGGGGTCAAAGCGGTTGCCTTTGAGTGGTGCATCGGAATCCGTGCTAAGTGGCCGGCACGCTTTTCGAGGTGATCGGACGGGATCCTGCTGTGATCGGACTTTTCATCCTTTTATATCAGTGGGTTATTTTATTTATTTGGTGGTACCTCGACTTTTCGGTCTTCCGTTTTGGGTCCTAATTGAATATTTTCAGTTGTTAAGGGGGGGTTGAAATTCAAGAATTTTTGGGCTAATCGTCGGGGTTTGCGGGTATTTTTAGATAGTAGAGCTCGCAAAACGGTGAACGGTGGCGCGATCGGATTTGAATTCCGACCCCGGGATCTCCCAGAAATAAATTCTGAAGTTTTACCATCAGTTTGGGCGCATCGAAAGCCGTGCAGGCGATCGGCACATTTTTCGGGGTAATCTAGACCCCTCGTTGCATCCCGACTAATTTTTAGTGGTGTTTTGGGGATTTAGGGTTTTTTTCCCGGTTTTTCATTTGGGCGTTAAGTCTAATCTGGAAGCGTGCGGGGGGGAAAACCCCAATTCTTGTTTCTCTCTTTTCAACTATGGGCGTGAGGAACCGAGGCGACGAGACGGGGAGAAGGAAGGACGATCGCATGTCCTGCGGAACCCGGCGAACGGGAGCGGGATGATCCTCCTTCTTCCTCCCTTACCGGCGAAAACGAGGTGAGCGTTTTGGGTCTTTTCGTGGTCTTACGGTATGAGGTTTCCCTTTTGTCGGGTCGCGTGCGAGGCAAGTTTGGTACTAAACGGGAGGTCGCCGCCGCCGTGGTTAAATGGGAGGCCGCCGCCGCCGTTACCGTGTTCACGGAGTCATCGCCGCAGCCGCCGTGATCGCGGGGTCGCAACCGGAGCCGAAAAAGGGGGACGGAATACTGTTCTTCAACAGGGGTTCAGGCCGCGGTCCACCGCGCCCGCGTGCACCCGGCGCACGCTTCCGCGGCCCGGGGGCGCAGACCCGGTGCGCGGATGCGTGCGCCAGGCCGCGCGGTCCACCGGACCGGCGTGCACCCGGTGCACACCTCCGCGGCCCGGGGCCGCAGACCCGGCGCACAGAATCCGTGCGCCAGGCCGCGCGGTGCACGCCCTAGGCGTGCACCCGGTGCTCATCACCGCAGCGGGGAGCAGTTAACCCGGTGCGCGCCCGAGCCCGTGCGCGGCTGTCACGCCCCGGGAGGTCTTAGTATAAGCGGAAAAACGTGTGTTATATTTTTTTTTTCTTCACACGTGAAGATCAACCTCGCCCCCGGTGCGCGACAGACCGCCACATATACAAATTCACTCTGCAATCGGACAGAGTCTCCTTTGTATATGCACGGCGTCCCATTTACAATACCAACCATCCACCATACAGTCGTCATCGAACATAGAGCAGGAGAAGTAATTACCTACGATTTTGCAAACAGTGTCCACCCGACACCCAATTTTTAAAACAATTACACATCCAACAAGAGAGCGGCGACATCGTTTGGAAAGGATAAATCCAGAGGTTTACAAATCTGTGCCCACACGGCACTCTGCTATTGAAAACGTTTTCGCAATCATTTTTAAGATGATAAAAACATGCCGCGCCCGAAATCACGAAAGTATGTCTAAACCGTAATAGTACATCCAATCCACAGTGCTAACTATAACTAATATGATCCACAGATGCAAATTAAACTAACAGTAGTTAAGAAAGAACTGAGATAAAACCAAGGAGCAACGAGTAGAAAGCCTCCTACGGCTACGGTCCTCTCGACGCAGTCTCACCACCATCTCGACTAATGTCCCTAGTCAAACCTGTCACGGAGTGGGTAAAGTCAGTGACAAATAAAGTAGATGTCTTAACAATTAACGTTGAATCAAAACAAACCGATTATACCGGAACCTTTCGCTAAAACCCTGTTACAAAATAAGCTGGGCTCTATCCCCAGAGTACCTGTCGGAGAGACGGAAGTCTCCCCTCGTGCACAGTCACATTACCCCCATGATGCTTTTAACCCCTTCACGGAGCTAGTGCGGCTCCTTAGCTGTCGTGAAGAGGTCCCCACCCCATACACGTGGGGCACACGGGTCACTCGGACCACTTCTCCGGAAAAGTACACCCATGCGGAGGCCAATCCGCCTGTGTACGTGCAACATCCAAACCGAAATTGCCGGTGTCGGCGTGTGATAAGCCCCGCGACCGCAGCCGCCACAATTATCAAATAAAAGTATTCATGCGAAGGTATAATAGTCCATCTACTTTATTAGACAAGTTAACGAGCCTTTTACGATGATATGGTGCACTCACTGCACTCGTTGCACTTATAGCAAGGGTACCCACCTGGTTGCGAGAGAATCGGAGCACCCGGATCTTTCGCACACTCCCGTTGCGTATCTGGACCTAAGAAGAGTCCATAAGGGTAACCAAAGCCAGAACCACGCACTAACTCTACAAAACAAAAGCCCGACATTACCCATCCAACGGACACCCAAGGAAATCGTCAAACCCGTCGATCAACGGATTTCCCCCGCGCAGCCGTCGCCTCCTGCCAGAGCCCCGCGCCGCCCGAACCCATGCGGCGGCCCTCCGCGGGCAGCGCCTGCGTGGGTGTGGTCCGCGCGGCGCCCACACGGGTGCGGCCCGCGCGGCGCCCGTGCGGCGCCCGCGCGGTTGCGGGCCCGCGCGGCGCCCGCTCGGTGCCCCGCGCGGGTGCAATCCCGCGCGGCGGCCGTGCGGTGCCCGCGCGGGTGCGACCCGCGCGGGTGCGACCCGCGCGGCGGCCGCGCGGTGCCCGTGTGGCGCCCGCGCGGTGCCCGCGCGGCTCCCGCGGTTGCCGCCCGCGCGATGCCCTAGCGGCCTCGCGCGTCTCCGCCGCCCGTGTCGTGCCCTAACTTGCACAACGACGGCGGCGGTGGCGGAGATGATGGAGACGACCGAAACCCTAAACAAAAACGTAAAAGAAGATCCCGAAAAACCACAACGAGGATTCACTCACCGGATTAATCCACGGGGAAGTCGTCCGATCGCGCTCTTGTCTCCGGCTCGTTGTTCGGGGTGATCGGACTCCTTCGTTTCCTTCCTTTTCTCCTTTCTTTCCTTCGGCTAGGGTTCCGTCTTTTTCTTTTCTTTCTCTTTCGCGTTCTTTCTTTTCGGCTAGGGTTTCTCTCGTACGTATTAATTCAACCCCTTTTTAAATCCTAGTCGCCGATTAATTAATTTCCCGAATTAATTAATCATAGAAAATAACAACCCCAAATTTAATTGCACGTAACCGATTAATTAATCCCTTAATTAATTAATTACACGGAATATCCAAATTCCCCTAAAAAGCATGCCGGATATTTTACGCGGATTTCGATGCATGCCTTAAGTCATCGCGATCTTAGAAACCCCATTCCGGGAGATCCGTACATCGGATTCCCGATCCGATCGCACCATCGGTCTTCGTTTTCCGAGCCCTTCAACGGAAAAATATCCGCACTGCACACTGACCGAGTTTCAAACATTAAATAATTTTATTCACTTAAGGGCATAAATAATTAAAATGTGAGTCACAATTAGCCGTAAAAGCCGAAACACTACACCACTCACACTTTATAAAAAGTTTCGTCCCCGAAACTTAAGTACAAACCTCACCAAACAACCCGGGAAAGCATTCCCTCATTCTCGATTCCAGTTCCCATGTCGCTTCGCGTTCTTCGTGGTTGCTCCACTGGACCTTTACGTAGGGAATAGTTCGGTTACGCAACCTCTTGTCCTCTCTTGCCAAAATCCGCACCGGCGTCTCCTCGATGCTCAAATCCTCACGCAACTCGATGGTGGAAGCATCCAAGGCGTGAGAGGGGTCAGCGAGGTACTTCCGGAGCATTGAGACGTCGAACACGTTGTGGACTCGTTCGAGGTTCGGTGGCAAGGCTAACCGGTACGCCACTGGACCCACGCGTTCTAGGATCTCGAATGGTCCCACGTACCTCGGACTTAACTTTCCTTTTAGGCCGAAACGTCGGTTTTCTTTGGATGGTGAAACTCGGAGCAATACATGCTCACCTACCATGAACTCTAAGTCTCGTCGTCTCTTGTCCGCCTAACTTTTCTGTCTGCTCTGGGCGGTCAGTAGTCTTTGTCTGATCAATCGCATCTTCGCCTCGGTCTCCTCCACCAAATCGGGGCCCAAAAACTTACGCTCACCCAAGTCATCCCAGCATATTGGAGACCGACAGCGGCGCCCATACAGAGCCTCGTATGGTGCCATCTGGATACTGGCTTGATAGCTGTTGTTGTAGGCGAACTCCACGAGGGGTAGGTATCGCGACCACCCTTCGCCCAAGTCCAAAACGCACGCTCGAAGCATGTCTTCCACAATCTGAATCACCCGCTCTAATTGCCCGTCGGTCTGTGGGTGAAACGCCGTACTAAAATGCAACTTGGTTCCCATCGCTTGTTGAAGGCTCCGCCAAAAGTTTGACACGAATCGCGTGTCTCTGTCCGACGTAATAGATGTCGGTACCCCATGCAACCTTACTATCTCATTGATGTATGTTTGTGCCAGTCGTTCCCGAGTTCACGTGGTGTGTATGGCCAGAAAGTGGGCCGATTTCGTCAAGCGGTCCACAATGACCCATATCGCATCGTGTCCTTGTGGCGATCTCGGGAAACCGGTCACAAAATCCATGGTAATCCTTTCCCACTTCCATTCGGGCACCGGTAGTGGTTGCAACTTTCCCGCCGGTCGTTGATGCTCGGCCTTCACTCATTGGCATACCAGGTAGTGTGCCACAAATCGAGTCACATCTTCCTTCATCTTGGGCCACCAGAAGGTCTGTTTAACGTCCTTGTACATCTTCGTTCCCCCGGGGTGCGCCACATAAGGAGCGGTATGCGCCTCCCTCAGAATTTCCTCTTTGAGCTCCGGTAGATCCGGCACACAGATTCGTCCTCGAAACCGTATCGTGCCATCGGAGCTTACTACGAAATCGCCCTCCTGGTCGGCGGTTATCCTGCCTCGCACCAGCTGGAGTTGGTCATCGGTCGATTGGCCTTCAAGAATCCTGTCCAGCAGGGTGGGCCTGACCACTAGAGTCAGAAGTTGTGTGACCGTGCCCGCCGGTACCACTTCCAGTCTTAACCGCGAAAATTCTGCAATCAGACGTTCCTGCTGGGTGATAGCATCTACACCTGCTTCCTCGGCCTGCCCCTTGCGACTCAAAGCGTCGGCTACCACATTCGCTTTTCCCGGATGATAGTGGATCGTCATGTCGTAGTCTTTCAGTAGCTCGAGCCACCGCCTTTGTCGCAAGTTTAGCTCCTTTTGGGTGAAGAGGTACTTGAGACTCTTATGATCAGAGTACCCGTTGCAGTGTGCTCCATACAAGTAATGTCTCCATAGCTTGAGGACGAACACAACCGCTGCGAGCTCCAAATCATGCACGGGGTAATTCCGCTCATAATCCTTGAGTTGCCTTGACGCATAGGCTATAACCCTTCCCCGTTGCATAAGAACTCCTCCCAGTCCGTTCCGCGACGCATTGCAAAATACTTCATAACCCTCCCCCGGTTCTGGTAAGGCGAGAATCGGGGCCCGCGTCAATCTATCCTTGAGCTCCTCGAAACTCTTCTGGCACTGATCCGTCCAGATAAACTTCTCCCCCTTTCGAGTTAAACGATTCAAGGGGGTGGCTATCTTAGAGAAGCCCTCCACGAAGCGCCGGTAATACCCGGCTAATCCCAGGAAGCTTCGAACCTCCGTCACCGTTGTCGGTCGGGGCCAGTCCGTCACCGAGTCTATTTTCCTCGGGTCCACCGCGACTCCGGACGCCGAGACTACGTGCCCCAAGAAACCCACCTTATGGAGCCAAAACTCACACTTTTTGAGTTTGGCGTAGAGTTTCTGTTCCCGTAAGGTCTGGAGGACTGTGCGCAGATGTTCTTCATGTTCCTCATCTGTACGGGAATAGATAAGGATATCGTCGATGAAGACCACCACGAATAAATCCAGGAAGGGTTTGAACACCCTATTCATCATGTCCATGAATACTGCCGGGGCATTAGTGAGCCCGAAAGGCATCACTGTAAATTCGTAGTGGCCATAGCGAGTCCGGAAGGCCGTCTTGGGGACGTCCTCCCCTTTAAACCTGAGCTGATGATAGCCTGACTGCAGATCAATCTTTAAAAACACCGTTGCCCCTTGCAGTTAGTCGAATAGGTCGTCGATCCTTGGCAGGGGGTACTTATTCTTAATGGTGGCCTTGTTTATTTCCCGGTAATCTATGCACAACCGGAGGCTTCCGTCCTTCTTCCTCACGAACAGGGCGGGCGCGCCCCATGGTGACGCGCTTGGTCTGATAAAACCTTTATCCAAATTTCCTCCAGCTGTGCCTTGTGTTCTTTCAACTCAGCGAAGGCCATCCTGTACGGTGCCTTGGTGATGGGCTTGGTGCCCAGGAGTAGTTCAATAGGGAAGTCAACTTCTCGTTCGGGCGGCATCCCAGGGAGTTCCGCCGGAAATACCTCCGGAAAATCCCTTACGACTGGGATGTCGGATCTAGTTTTGGAAAGAGGCCCCACGCTACTTATCGATCTTCTGGGTCCTTAACTGCAAGGTAAAGGGTGGGACCCATTTATTCCTTACTTGACCCCTATCAGGTCCCACTAAGTACAATAGGGTCTCCTATATTCTGAAACCCGCCCGTACGCACAGGCCGGGGAGGTTTCGCCTAGTACTTAAGGATTCCTTCCCTAATCCGCACTAGGCGCATCCGGGAATAGGGGAGGGAAAAGACAGGGGAGAGGAGAGAGAGAGCCGGACGAGGGTAATAAGCTAAGGTGTAACCGGTGCTCCTAAACAGAAGGAAAAAGAAAACATCCGTTACCTGTTATCACTGGTTCTGAGACATCGCGTCTTCCACTGTGGCAAATCGGGGAGTACGCCCACAACCCTCCGGCCAGCGTCGTACAGCGTGTTGAGGTAGGGGCTTGGTGTCTGGAGAGTCTGCGGAGTACTGGTCGCCGGGTAGGTCCTTTGGCTGAGCGGGGGCTGCAGCACTCTCTGGTTCTCCTGGCTGTGGTGTGGCGGGGGTAGCGGTTTTCTTCGTTTCGTCCGGTCGCGGCGCCGGGGGTCTAGTGACAGCCAGCTTCCGGGGGCACGAGAAGCGTGAGTGACCCGGCTTGCCGCACTTGAAACAGTGGTCGTCCCTCCAGGGACAGCTCATAAGTCGGTGTGCACCGTCGCATATGACGCACGACTTCCATTGTGGTTTGGGTCCCCTCTTTGTTGTTTGCCCCGCATTCCATTCTGTCCTTGGGCGCTTGGGCGCCCGTTCGTCCTTGGAGGGGCCCCCCGTCGGACCGGGGTGGTGAAATCTTTATCCCCAACGGTAACTGGGGTGACCCTGCTGAGCTCGTACCTCGACGAGTTCCCGCTCGGCCTGCATGGCCAGGCCGACCGCCTCTTGGAACGTGGGGTAACCTGCCGGCGGCATTCCCCGATAGGCGTCGTCCCTGGCGTCTCGCTGAGTGCGGTCGATACCCTCGAAGTCTCGAGTCAGCAGGCATAGGCGCTCAGTGAGAGTTAACAGTTGCCCTGCCACGTCACGTAGCTGGTTTTGGAGCAAGCGATTGGCTGCGGCTGCGGGATCCATCCTGTCCGTTTTAAAAAAAGTTTGCGCTTGGTAGCCGAATCCTGGTCGTCGTCCGCTGTAATCAAAGAAGCCGCGTTAACCCTAACATTATCACCCTAGCACCTTGACTTACAACGCACTTATATTAAACCCCGTTTCCCCGTACTCTCACGTACTACCGCACCTATTCCTTGGTTATCTCGTGTCCCAATTTGCTTGTGGCATCATACACTGTGGATGTGGATCTCCGACTACTGTGGTTATGGTTGTTTTTCTCTGATACCATATAATGTCACGCCCCGGGATGTCTTAGTATAAGCGGAAAAACGTGTATTATATTTTTTTTTCTTCACACATGAAGATCAACCTCGCCCCCGGTGCGCGACAGACCGCCACATATACAAATTCACTCTGCAATCGGACAGAGTCTCCTTTGTATATGCACGGCGTCCCATTTACAATACCAACCATCCACCATACAGTCGTCATCAAACATAGAGCAGGAGAAGTAATTACCTACGGTTTTGCAAACGGTGTCCACCCAACACCCAATTTTTAAAACAATTACACATCTAACAAGAAAGCGGCGACATCGTTTGGAAAGGATAAATCCAAAGGTTTACAAATCTGTGCCCACACGGCACTCAGCTTTTGAAAACGTTTTCGCAATCATTTTTATGATGATAAAAACATGCCGCGCCCGAAATCACGAAAGTATGTCTAAACCGTAATAGTACATCCAATCCACAGTGCTAACTATAACTAATATGATCCATATATGCAAATTAAACTAACAGCAGTTAAGAAAGAACTGAGATAAAACCAAGGAGCAACGAGTAGAAAGCCTCCTACGGCTACGGTCCTCTCGACGCAGTCTCACCACCATCCCGACTAATGTCCCTAGTCAAACCTGTCACGGAGTGGGTAAAGTCAGTGACAAATAAAGTAGATGTCTTAACAATTAACGTTGAATCAAAACAAACCGATTATACCGGAACCTTTCGCTAAAACACTGTTACAAAATAAGCTGGGCTCCATCCCCAGAGTACCTGTCGGAGAGACGGAAGTCTCCCCTCGTGCACAGTCACATTACCCCCATGATGCTTTTAACCCCTTCACGGAGCTAGTGCGGCTCCTTAGCTGTCGTGAAGAGGTCCCCACCCCATACACGTGGGGCACACGGGTCACTCGGACCACTTCTCCGGAAAAGTACACCCATGCGGAGGCCAATCCGCCTGTGTACGTGCAGCATCCAAACCGAAATTGCCGGTGTCGGTGTGTGATAAGCCCCGCGACCGCAGCCGCCACAATTATCAAATAAAAGTATTCATGCGAAGGTATAATAGTCCATCTACTTTATTAGACAAGTTAACGAGCCTTTTACGATGATATGGTGCACTCACTGCACTCGTTGCACTTATAGCAAGGGTACCCACCTGGTTGCGAGGGAATCGGAGCACCCGGATCTTTCGCACACTCCCGTTGCGTATCTGGACCTAAGAAGAGTCCATAAGGGTAACCAAAGTCAGAACCACGCACTAACTCTACAAAACGAAAGCCCGACACTAACCATCCAACGGACACCCAAGGAAATCGTCAAACCCGTCGATCAACGGATTTCCCCCGCGCAGCCGTCGCCGCCTGCCGAAGCCCCGCGCCGCCCGAACCCATGCGGCGGCCCTCCGCGGGCAGCGCCCGCGCGGGTGTGGTCCGCGCGGCACCCGCGCGGCGCCCACACGGGTGCGGCCCGCGCGGCACCCGTGCGGCGCCCGCGCGGGTGCGGGCCCGCGCGGCGCCCGCTCGGTGCCCCGCGCGGATGCAATCCCACGCGGCGGCGGCGCGGTGCCCGCGCGGGTGTGACCCGCGCGGCGGCCGCGCGGTGCCCGCGCGGCGCCCGCGCGGGTACGATCCGCGCGGCGCCCGTGCAGGTACGATCCGCGCGGCTCCCGCGGTTGTCGCCCGCGCGATGCCCTAGCGGCCTCGCGCATCTCCGCCGCCCGTGTCGTGCCCTAACTTGCGCAACGACGGCAGCGGTGGCGGAGATGACGGAGACGACCGAAACCCTAAACAAAAACGTAAAAGAAGATCCCGAAAAACCACAACGAGGATTCACTCACCGGATTAATCCACGGGGAAGTCGTCCGATCGCGCTCTTGTCTCCGGCTCGTTGTTCGGGGTGATCGGACTCCTTCGTTTCCTTCCTTTTCTCCTTTCTTTCCTTCGGCTAGGGTTCCATCTTTTTCTTTTCTTTCTCTTTCGCATTCTTTCTTTTCGGCTAGGGTTTCTCTCGTACGTATTAATTCAACCCCTTTTTAAATCCTAGTCGCCGATTAATTAATTTTTTGAATTAATTAATCATAGGAAATAACAACCCCAAATTTAATTGCACGTAACCGATTAATTAATCCCATAATTAATTAATCACACGGAATATCCAAATTCCCCTAAAAAGCATGCCGGATATTTTACGCGGATTTCGATGCACGCCTTAAGTCATCGCGATCTTAGAAACCCCATTCCGGGAGATCTGTACATTGGATTCCCGATCCGATCGCACCATCGGTCTTCGTTTTCCGAGCCCTTCAACGGAAAAATACCCGCACCGCACACTGACAGAGTTTCAAACATTAAATAATTTTATTCACTTAAGGGCATAAATAATTAACATGTGAGTCACAATTAGCCGTAAAAGCCGAAACACTACAGCGGCCCGGCCCAAGCCGCAGTGGTCCACCGCTGCAGCGTGCTCCCGGCCCGCGCCGCGGCCGTGGCCGCCTGCTGTCGTGGACCCGGTCCATGCCTGGTGTCCTGCACCAGTATTCAGAAAAGGATCCAGAAGCTCCGTTTTTGGCCCGTTTCGCCCCGTTTTTGAGTGTTTTTGACTGCGACGATGTTTTTAACATTACTTTCTTACTGTAGTTCTTTTCGGGCACAAGGTGGGAGTGTTTTAACTGGAGTTTTCCGCACACCTTCTTCTTCGCATTTCAGGTGGGTACACTCTTAGAATCCCTTTATGCGCACTATCGCTATTTTCATGTTTACCATGTTGTGAGTTTTATTTGGAGACTTAGCATGGCATTTCCGACACTTGTGATTAACTCTATTTGTGCGTTTAACTGCGATATTGTGGACAGTCATTATGGTTCTCGCTATATGATTATATGTGGTTGATAGTCATGATGGTTCTCGTTATTTGATTATATGTGGTTGATAGTCATTATTTGATTATATGTGGTTGATAGTCTCTATGATTCTCGCTACTTGATTATGTACGGTATTCTTGGTTACTATGCTCGAGGCTACAGCACGTGCACCCGCGGTTTGGCCACCGCAAAGGGTGCGCTTTTCCGGAAAAGTGGTCTATGACCCATGTAAACCCACGAGGTGACGTAGTGGGGCCCCCGTAGTTGTGGGGTTTTGAGGCGCCAAGGTGCGAGCGGTGCGACCCGTCGACGTAGATGCTCGACGTGGTCAGGTGTTACAGTTGTTCGTGGCTCTTTGTGAGCGGTGCGACCCGTCGACGTAGATGCTCGACGTGGTCAGGTGTTACAGGTGTTCATGGCTCTTTGTGAGCGGTGCGACCCGTCGACGTAGATGCTCGACGTGGTCAGGTTTTGCAGGTGTTCGTGGTTTACTTTCCCTCTTGGGACGGTGGTCGGGTTTTGCAGGTGTTCGTGGTTTACTTTCCCTCTTCGGAGGGTGGTCAGGTTTTGCAGGTGTTCGTGCTTTATTTTTCCCTCTTGGGAGGGCGGTTGCTCCGGATAGTCTTACGGTTGGCTTTACTACTTTTTCCTGCTTTATGATTAGTATTATCGGGTCGCTGACTTCCCACTCCGTGACAAGTTCTTTCAGGGGTGAGAGCTAGGCGACGGTGAGGCCGGGTCAGGAGCTTTCGGGTCCATTGAGACCTCAGACTATATTTTTTCTCCTTTCTTTCGCATTTCATTTACTACTTGTAGACTATTGTGTGGTTCTCGATACCCTCGTGGGGTCGGTGTGGATGTCAGTATTTTCTCTCTCTAGTTATGTGGATGCTGAGTTATTTCTTCTCTCTGTTCGACCGTTTTTCAAAAAAAAAAGAAAGAAAAAGAAAAAGGAATTGTGAAATCGTTTTCAAAACTTGGGTGTCGTGTGGGCACCGTTTTCAAAATCTTGTGGACTTATAGATTTTAGAAAACGGATTTCAAAACCTAAGTGTCGTGTGGGCACTATTTTAAAAACTCTGTGGATTTATGGTTTTCGAAACTGTTTTAGAAAATCTAGATGCCGGGTGGGCGCCGCTTTTAAAACTATGGATTTATCCTTTCAAATTGGTCGGCCTTGAGAATTGTTCTGTTATGTATGTGTAAGTGTTGTGAACTGTTGTGATTGAATAAACTGCTATGATTGCATGTTGTATTAGCCGTAACGCCGTGCATATACAGAGGAGACTCTGTCCGTTTGCAGGGTGATTCTGTATACGCGGCGGGTCTGGGCACGCACCGGGGAGGAAGGAATTTCAAAAAAAAATTTATACGCAAAACGAAACTTCTTCGTTGACTGTTTCCGCTGAATAAAACCCCCGGGGCGTGACATGTGGTGGACCGCTCCAATCAATAAGCGCCACATGGCGCCGGCGGTCCACGGTCTCCTCCTATGCACCGAAAACCACTGAAACTTCCGGGAGTCCGTTTTTGGTCATCCGGACTCCGAATTTAACAAGCGAATAGCCATTTTCAAGCGTTTTTCCGCGCTGAATCCAAATCCAACCTCAGTTTGGCCGAAAACCTTTTCTAAAATTTGAAAAATGCAGCCGAAGGCCAAATCAGCTAAAGATAACACTCAAGGTCCATTTGTGGCATCCCTTTGATGCACTATGGGCCAGACACACCAGCACTAGGTGTTCTACACAGTGGATTCACCGGAAAGGTTGCATGGGAAATCTGGACCACTACATCCTCCCCTACAAGAAAAAGTTTCGTCCTCGAAACAAAAGTCATACCTCAAGCCGCGGCCTCGAACAAGTGGGGGTAAGCGTCCATCATCGCTGACTCCAGCTCACAAGTAGCCTTGTGCTCATCATGGCTGCTCCAGAGGATCTTCACATAAGGGATGGCCCGGCTGCGCATGTAACGACCCGGCCCACTAGCAATAATAACTCGTTGGGCCCAAACCACAGCCCAAAATGCTTAAGCCCAGTTATTATTACTAGTGTACATGTCTCATATAAACCCAATCACAATTCCATCCACATCCGATGTGGGACTATTGGGGGCGTTACAGACTCCCCCCGTTTAGGCCTGACGTCCTCGTCAGCCCAAACACACACACAGCAGCCCAAGATCACCAGGCGATGTGAGACTCGTCTCGCTAGCCCTATCATCTAGACCCAGGCTCAGCCGAGACTCGCCGCACACTTCTGGCTGGTTATTGGCTCTGATACCAAATGTAATGATCCGGCCCACTAGCAATAATAACTCGTTGGGCCCAAACCACAGCCCAAAATGCTTAAGCCCAGTTATTATTACTAATGTCCATATCTCATATAAACACAATTACAATTCCATCCACATCCGATGTGGGATTATTTGGGGGCGTCACAGACTCCCCCCGTTTAGGCCTGACGTCATCGTCAGCCCAAACACGCACACAGCAGCCCATGATCACCAGGCGATGTGAGACTCATCTCGCTAGCCTGTCATCTAGACCCAGGCTCAGCCGAGACTCGCCACACACTTCCGGCTGGTTATTGGCTCCGATACCAAATATAACAACCCGGAAGTGTGTGGCGAGTCTCGGCTGAGCCTGGGTCTAGATGGCAGGGCTAGCGAGATGAGTCTCACATCGCCTGGTGATCATGGGCTGCTGTGTGCGTGTTTGGGCTGACGATGCGTCAGGCCTAAACGGAGGGAGTCTGTGACGCCCCCAAATAATCCCACATCGGATGTGGATGGAATTGTAATTGTGTTTATATGAGATATGGACATTAGTAATAGTAACTGGGCTTAAGCATTTTGGGCTGTGGTTTGGGCCCAACGAGTTATTATTGCTAGTGGGCAGGATCATTACATTTGGTATCGGAGCCAATAACCAGCCGGAAGTGTGTGGCGAGTCTCGGCTGAGTCTGGGTCTAGATGACAGGGCTAGCGAGACGAGTCTCACATCGCCTGGTGATCTTGGGCTGCTGTGTGTGTGTTTGGGCTGACGAGGACGTCAGGCCTAAACGGGGGGAGTCTGTGGTGACGCCCCCAATAGTCCCACATCGGATGTGGATGGAATTGTGATTGGATTTATATGAGACTTGGACACTAGTAATAATAACTGGGCTTAAGCATTTTGGGCTGTGATTTGGGCCCAACGAGTTATTATTGCTAGCGGGCCGGATCATTACAGCGCAACTCCCTAACCTCACGGTCCAAGATCCTTAATGGCCGCTCGACATAGCTCAAGTCCTCAGTGATCTCTAGTGGGGTGAAATCGATGATGTGCGACGGGTCATAAACATACCTGCTCAGAGTCGATACATGAAACACATCGTGAACACCAGCAAGTCTGGGAGGGAGTGCAAGTCTATAAGCAACTGGCCCTATGCGCTTCAATACCTCGAAAGGTCCAATATAACGAGGGCTCAGTTTTCCACGAATCCCAAATCTCCGGATCCCCTTTGAATGCGAGACTTTCAAAAAGACATGATCTCCTACCATAAACTCAAGGTCTCGCCTCCGCACATCTGCGTAGCTCCTCTGTCTGCTCTGAGCTGTCTGAAGATGCTGCCTGACTATTCTGACCTTATCCTCTGCCTCTCGAAGCAATTCTGGCCCCAATGTCCGTCTTTCACCCACATCGCTCCAATAAAGCGGGGAACGACACTTGCGTCCATACAATGCTTCAAACGGAGCCATCTGGATGCTCGCTTGAAAGCTATTGTTGTACGCAAACTCTGCCAGTGATAAGTGTCGCACCCAACCTCCTCCAAAGTCTAGCGTGCAAGCCCGGAGCATGTCCTCAAGAATCTGTATAGTCCGCTCTGACTGTCCGTCTGTCTGTGAGTGAAACGCTGTGCTGAAACTGAGCTATGTCCCCAAAGTGGCCTGTAGGCTCCTCCAAAAGCGCGAAACAAACCTCGGATCTCGATCAGATACAATGGAGGTGGGTACACCATGCAACCTCACCACCTCGTCTAAGTACAACTGCGCCAGCCGCTCGAGTGACCAAGTCACCTGCACCGGTAAAAAGTGAGCGGACTTGGTGAGTCTATCCACGACTACCCAAATCGCATCCGCTCCAGTCTGTGCCCTCGGCAATCCAGTGACGAAATCCATGGTAACATGTTACTATTTCCATTCAGGGATTGGGAGACTCTGCAACTTGCCAGCAGGTACACGATGCTCAGCCTTTACTTGCTGACAAGTTAAGCAGTGTGCCACAAATCTCCCAATGTCTCTTTTCATCCCGTTCCACCAAAACTGTGCCTTGAGGTCCCTATACATCTTAGTCCCACCAGGATGAATGGTATAAGGTGTATTGTGGGCCTCCCTCAAGATCTTCTCTCGAATCTCTGTATCCATAGGCACGCAAGCTCGGTCCCTGTACCTCAGTACTCCCGAAGCATCAACCGCAAAGTCCCCTGTCTGAACACTCGAAATCTGCTCTCTGATCCTGGTCAAATGGGGGTCCTCACTCTGTTTCTCTCGAATCCTGTCCAACAGAGTGGGTTGCACGACTAGAGACATAAGTCTAGCAGAGACCCCAGGGGACACAACCTCGAGCTGTAACCGCCTCATCTGCTCAAGTAATGGCGCCTGATCGGTGATCATCAAGGATAAGCTCTGTACCGCTCTCCTGCTCAGGGCATCAGCAACCACGTTGGCCTTGCCAGGATGGTAGAGTATGTCCACATCGTAGTCCTTTAATAATTCTAACCATCTGCGTTGCCTCAAGTTGAGCTCCTTCTATGTAAACAGGTATTTCAAGCTCTTGTGGTCGGTATAAATCTCGCAGTGCTCCCCATACAGATAATGGCGCCACAACTTTAGTGCAAAGATCACCGCAACTAGCTCCAAGTCATGGGTAGGGTAATTCTTTTCATAATCCTTCAGTTGCCGAGAGGCATAAGCGATTACCCTACCCTCCTGCATCATCACGCAACCAAGTCCACTGTGCGATGCATCACTGTAAATCACGTATCCTTTCCCCATAACAGGGAGGGAAAGGATAGGAGCCGACATTAATCTGTTCTTTAATTCCTCAAAGCTCCTCTGGCAATCCTCACTCCAAATAAACATAATCCCTTTACGCGTCAGACGAGTGAAGGGTGTGGAGAGTTTCGCAAAACCTTCCACAAACCGACGGTAATATCCGGCTAGGCCCATGAAACTGCGAACCTCTGATACCGTCGTCGGTCGGGGCCAATCCGGGACTGCCTCAATCTTCGCCGGGTCTACTGCCACTCCTGCGGCTGAGATCACATGGCCCAAAAAGACAACCTCCCGAAGCCAAAATTCGCACTTAGATAACTTGGCATACAACTTCCTCTCTCTGAGAAGTTGCAGCACAATCCTCAAGTGCTCCTCGTGCTCCACATCACTCCGGGAATAAACCAGGATATCATCAATAAATACAACGACGAACCGATCCAGGTATGGTCGAAAGATCCTGTTCATTAAATCCATAAAAGCGGCAGGGGCATTTGTCAATCCAAAAGGCATGACGGTGAACTCATAATGCCCGTACCGTGTCCTGAATGCTGTCTTAGGAATGTCCTCGGCCTTCACCTTCAATTGGTGGTAACCCGACTGTAGATCTATCTTGGAGAAGACACAAGACCCTTGCAGCTGATCAAATAAGTCATCAATGCGCGGCAAAGGGTACTTGTTCTTGATGGTCACTTTATTCAATTCTCAGTAATCCACACAAAGCCGAAGTGAACCATCCTTCTTCTTCACAAATAGCACCGGCGCTCCCCAAGGCGATACACTTGGTCTCACAAAACCTTTATCCATTAAGTCCTGAAGTTGCGCCTTTAACTCTCGCAGCTCAGCCGGTGCCATTCGGTAAGGAGCCTTAGAGATTGGCGCAGTTCCTGGGACTACGTCAATCAAAAACTCGATCTCCCTATCCGGCGGCATGCTAGTAAGCTCCGGTGGGAACACATCCGGGAACTCGTGGATAATAGGGATATCCGCGAGTCCCGGTGCCGCCGTAGGCTCCTTAACCACACAAGCCAAAAAGGCCACGCATCCACTGCGCATCATCTGCCTCGCACGAGAAGTCGAAACTACTGAGGCGAAGAAAGCACTCTGGCACCCTCTATACACAAACACCTCCTGGCCTGGCTCACTAAAAGTCACAGTCCTCGCGGCGCAATCAATCGTCGCGAAATAGCGAGCCAGCCAATCCATCCCAAGTACTATATCAAAATCTCGCAGCTGACTCAAGACCATCAGGTCTGGTGGCAAAATCCATGACTCAACCTGTACTGGGCAAGACCAACAACACTCCTCTACATGCAATGTATGATCAGGAATCTGTACCTCTAATGCATGTGGCAACCGACCTAACTCTAGTCCATGAGATGATGCAAATGATCTACTGATAAAAGAATGTGATGCACCGGTATCAAATAAAGTGCGAGCTCTAGTACCGAAAAGTAAAATGATACCTGCCACCACATGGTCGGCTGCCGAGGAGTCCTCCACCTGGGCGGCATAGACCCGCCCGCTCTGAGCTGGTGGTCGGTAGTCTGCAGGGTGGGAAGAAGGAGCCCAGCTCGCTGGAGCATAGGGCCGCTGCTGGGGCACCGAAGGGACTGATGCTGAGGAAGGAGCCGGCGATGTCGAGAAAGGGCAAGTAGCTCGCAGATGACCGGACTGCCCGCATCGGAAACAGCGACCATGCCTCAAATCACAAGTATCAGAGGGGTGCTGACCCCTGCAGAAAACACACCCAACTGTAGACCGGGGCTGCCTCGACTGCTGCTGCCTCTGCCGCTGAGATCCCTGCTGTCGCGACTGTGACCTCTGCTGCTGCGAGTGCTGCTGCTGTCGCTGGGGCTGCTGCTGGTACTATGGGGGCCTCTGGGATCTACCAGGCCCTCGCCGCTCCAAACGCCCACGGCCCGTAAACTGAGGCGGTGGCGGTCGGGGCGGCCTCCAAGAACTGGCCTGTCCCCCATCGTCCGGCGCTGGTCGCTTCCTCTCAGAACTCTGAGCAACCAAGCCTCCACGTTTAGCGACAACGTGATCTCCTCTCTCAACCCACTCCGCATGATCCGCTGCCTCTGCCAAAGTCTGTAGCCTCTGGGCATGCACCAAGGTATAGATCTCTGGGCGCAGACCCGTCTCAAAGATCTCCACCTGGTGCGGTCCATCCCTGGCGACATAAGGTACGCAGTTGAGCAACTGCGTGAACTCCTGGAAGTAGGCCCATACTGTCCGGTCACCCTGCTGAAGATTCTTCAAATCATCTTCCAGCTTTTTCTTCACACTCGTGGAGAAATAAGTATCTAGAATCATCCGTCTGAACTCTGACCAAGGTAGCTGTCGGGTAATCTAGAACTCCAAAGGCTCAACCCGACGCCACCAGGCATCTGCATCCCCCTCTAAACAATGTACTACCAAATGCACTCTGAATCTCTGGTCAATGAAGAAGTCCCGAAATAACTTCTCCATTGCTGCTAGCCACGATCCTATCTCACATGGCTGAGTGCTCCGCCCTGAATACCTAAGCGGTCCTCGCTGACAAAACTGGGTGAGTTTGTCAGCAAACTCCTGCTCCTCCGCTGGAGTCAATGGCCGAATCACTCCCTGAGCCCCACTGCTCGAAGATGGTGCGGTAGGTAATAGTGGTATAGCCGGCGGTACAACTGGTGGTACGGGGGCCTCAACTGTAATGACACGGCTTTTTAGTAATTTTTACCCTCCTTCTAATAAAGTACCCCTTTGAGTGAATCAAATTTATCGAGTTTCTGTAAATCGGTCGGTGTATTGCATGAGTATTTTTTTCGTGAAAGAGCACGAAAATCGAAGACCGACGGTGCAATCGGATCTGAAATCCGATGTAGGAATCTCCCGGAATAGGGTTTTTAGTGTCGCGGTGACTTAACGTGCATCGAAACCCGTGCAAAATATCATGCACGCTTTCCGAGGAAAAGGTGGGTTTATCTCGTGTAATTAATTAGTAGAGAATTAGTTATTCGGTTACGGATATTAAAAGGTGGGTTATCCCGTAGGATTAATTAGTTAGAGAATTAGTTATTCGGTTACGGATATTAAAAGGTGGGTTATCCCGTAGGATTAATTAGTTAGAGAATTAGTCATTCGGTTACGGATATTAAAAGGTGGGTTATCCCATAGGATTAATTAATTAATGAATTAATTAATTGGTGGCTGAAATTAAAAGGGCGAGATTTATTTGTACGTACGGGAAGGAAAATCCCACTTTTCATAGAAGAGAAAACGAAACCCTAACCGAGAGAACGGAAGGAAAAGAAAAAGGCGGAACCCTAACCGGAGAAAAGAAAGAGGAAGAAGACGGCGGGATCCGATCACCCCGAACCACGTACCGGAAGCAAGAACGCGATCGGACGACTCCCCCGTCGGATTATCCGGTGAGTGATTTTACGTTTGTAGCATCTTTGGGGTTTTGTCGTATTTTTGTGGTCTTCTCCGCCTCCGTCTCCATCGTCTCCGTCGGCCCGCCGTCGTCGCCATGCAACTTAGGGCACGACGCGGGCGGGCAGACGACGCGCGGTACCGCTAAGGCGCCGCGCGGGCTAGGGAGACGCGTGGTGCCGCTAGGGCACCACGCGGGTGGACATCGCAAGGCGGGCACCGCGCGGACGTCGCACGGGCGCCGCGCGGGCAGTCGCCGCGCGGGTGACGCCTCGCGGCCTTGAGCCGCGCGGGGCACCAGCGGGCCGACGGCCGTCGCGCGCGCACGAGGAATCGTCGAGGGTAGTTGTTGGCGCCGGTTTGGGGGTTCTCGGCGTGGAGTCTATGCACAGGCGAAGGCTTCCGTCCTTCTTTCTTACGAACAGAACGGGCGCGCCCCACGGCGACGCGCTTGGTCTGATAAAGACTTTGTCCAAAAGGTCTTCCAATTGTGCCTTGAGTTCCTTCAATTCCGCGAAGGCCATCCTGTACGGTGCCTTAGTGATGGGTTTAGTGCCTGGGAGTAGTTCAATAGGGAAGTCGACCTCTCGCTCCGGCGGCATCCCAGGGAGTTCCTCCGGAAATACATCCGGGAGTTCTCTTACAATTGAGATGTCGGATCTAGTTTTGGAAAGAGGCCCCACGCTACTTATCGATCTTCTGGGTCCTTAACTGCAAGGTAAAGGGTGGGACCCATTTATTCCTTACTTGATACCATTTAATCTGTCACGCCCCGGGGGTTTTTAGGTAATTGTAAGCGGAAAAAGCGTATATATATTTTTTCTTTATGAATAAGCATCGACCTCCCCCAGTGCGTGTCAGACCCGCCACATATACAAATTCACTCTTCAATCGGACAGAGTCTCCTTTGTATATGCACGGCGTCACGATTACAACAACGACAATAACATCGTTCTTCATGAAATCTTTAACCACACAGTCACAGTCAACCAGTACGAGAGTGTAAAAACATTCAATCACATTAAGAAGATTCTACAAGTTGCAAACGGTGTCCACTCGACACCCATTCCTTTAAAACGTCTACATATTCACAGTAAGGCGGCTACATCGTTTTGAAAGGATAAAACCACAGGTTTTCAAAGTAGTGCCCACACGACACTTTATTTTTGAGAGACATTTTCGAAACCCCTTTTTATATCGTAAACCGGCCGCAAAGATTGAGAACAATAATTTAAAGTCTATTGCGATATCAAACAACTAACCAACCATCCAGCATGATCCACATCCACACAAATTAAACTAGAGAGAGAGAGAATAGAGATAACCATACTAAGAGTTTTAACCTAAGGCCTCATACGGCCGATAGTTAAGTCTGCGTTGCCTCACCACCGTCCTGATGAACATACCTATTTGAACCTGTCACGGAGTGGGTAAAGTCAGTGACAAATAAAGTAGATGTTATAACTTTGATGAATGGTAACATTCGAATGAAATACTCCGCACCGGAACCTTTCGCTATCCTTCACCCTGAGTTTACTTTATTTAATTTAGTGACACCGTCGCGTCAGGGTAGTCGACGATCTCCCCACGCGACACTTGATGCTTTTACCCCTTCACGAAGCGTGAGCGACATGTTTAGCTATCGTGAAGAGGTCCCCACCCTACACACGTGGGGCACACGGGTCATTCAGACCACTCCTCCGGAAAAGTACACCCATGCGGAGGCCAATCCGCCTATGTACGTGCAGCATTCAACACCGGTTTGCCGAAGTCGGCGTAAATTAAATATTGCGACCCTTGGTCGCCACGAACATCCACAAAAGAAACGGTACATGGTAATGCGAAGGGTTAATTAACTGGAAACATTTCATCTACTTTATTAAACAGGTTAGCACGAACATTTAGATGAAATACTGCACCTAATGCACTTACAGCACTTGTTGCATAAGAACCCACCTGGTTGAGGGAAGATCGGGGTACTTGGGATCTGTGACACTCTCCTGCTGCGCACTTGGACCTAACGAAAGCCCCAGAAACTGCAGTTAATAACACATACGAATACCGGAAAATGGAACCCAACTAACTCCACGCCGAGAACCCCCAAACCGGCGCCAACAACTACCCTCGACGATTCCTCGCGCGCGCGCGACGGCCGTCGGCCGGCGGGTGCCCCGCGCGGCTCAAGGCCGCGCGGCGCGGCCTGCGCGGCGCCCGCGCGGCGCGGCCTGCGCGGCGCCCGCGCGGCGCCCGAGCGACGTCCGCGCGGTGCCCACCTTGCGATGTCCACCCGCGTGGTACCCTAGCGGCACCACGCGTCTCCCCAGCCCGCGCAGCGCCTTAGCGGTACCCCGTGTCATCCGCCCGCCCGCGTCGTGCCCTAAGTTGCATGGCGACGACGGCGGGCCGACGGAGACGATGGAGACGGAGGGGGAGAAGACCACAAAAATACGACAAAACCCCAAAGATGCTACAAACGTAAAATCACTCACCGGATAATCCGACGGGGGAGTCGTCCGATCGCGTTCTTGCTTCCGGTACGTGGTTCGGGGTGATCGGATCCCGCTGTCTTCTTCCTCTTTCTTTCCTCCGGTTAGGGTTCCGCCTTTTTCTTTTCCTTCCGTTCTCTCGGTTAGGGTTTCATTTTCTCTTCTATGAAAAGTGGGATTTTCCTTCCCGTACGTACAAATAAATCCCGCCCTTTTAATTTCAGCCACCAATTAATTAATTTATTAATTAATTAATCCTACGGGATAACCCACCTTTTAATATCCGTAACTGAATGACTAATTCTCTAACTAATTAATCCTACGGGATAACCCACCTTTTAATATCCGTAACCGAATAACTAATTCTCTAACTAATTAATCCTACGGGATAACCCACCTTTTAATATCCGTAACCGAATAACTAATTCTCTACTAATTAATCACACGAGATAAACCCACCTTTTCCTCGGAAAGCGTGCAGGATATTTTGCACGGGTTTCGATGCACGTTAAGTCACCGCGACACTAAAAACCCTGTTCCGGGAGATTCCTACATCGGATTTCAGATCCGATTGTACCGTCGGTTTTCGATTTTCATGCTCTTTCACGGAAAAATACTCATGCAATACACCGACCGATTTACAGAAACTCGATAAATTCGATTCACTCAAAGGGGTACTTTATTAGAAGGAGGGTAAAATATTACTAAAAAGCTGTGTCATTACATCACTCACACTTTATAAGAAGTTTCATCCTCGAAACTTAATCACAGCCTTCACTAAACAATTTAGGGAAACACTCCCTCATTCTCGATTCCAGCTCCCACGTCGCCTCGCGTTCCTCGTGGTTGCTCCACCGGACTTTTACGTAGGGGATGGTCCGATTACGCAACTTCTTGTCTTCTTGTGCCAGGATCCGCACCGGCATCTCCTCGACACTTAAGTCCTCTTGCAACTTGATAGTGGATATGTCTAGGGCATGAGAGGGGTCAGGGAGGTACTTCCGGAGCATTGAAACGTGAAACACATTGTGTACTCGGTCAAGGTTCGGCGGCAACGCTAATCGATACGCCACCGGACCCACGCGTTCTAGGACCTCGAACGGTCCTACGTACCTCGGACTTAACATCCCTCTCAGGCCGAAGCGTCGGGTCCCCTTGGAAGGCGAAACTCGTAACAACACGTGCTCGCCTACCATGAACTCCAAGTCCCGTCGTCTACGGTCCGCGTAGCTTTTCTGTCTGCTCTGGGCGGTTAGCAGCCGTTGCCTGATCAAGCGCACCTTCGCCTCAGTCTCTTCCACTAAATCCGGTCCCAAAAACTTGCGCTCTCCCAAGTCGTCCCAGCATATTGGAGAGCGACAGCGGCGCCCATACAGAGCCTCGTATGGCGCCATTTGAATACTGGCTTGGTAACTATTATTGTAGGCGAATTCCACCAATGGTAGGTATTGGGACCATCCTTCGCCCAAATCAAGCACGCATGCCCGGAGCATGTCTTCAAGGATCTGGATCACCCGCTCCGATTGTCCGTCAGTTTGCGGGTGAAAAGCCGTGCTGAAATGTAGCTTGGTTCCCATTGCTCGTTGCAGACTCTGCCAGAAGTTCGACACAAACCGCGTGTCTCTGTCCGACGTGATGGACGTCGGTACTCCATGCAACCTTACTATTTCATCAATGTATGTCCGCGCCAGCCGTTCCCGAGCCCATGTTGTATGTATGGGCAGGAAGTGGGCCGATTTCGTCAACCGATCCACTATGACCCATATCGCATCGTGTCCTTGGGATGATCTCGGGAAGCCGGTCACAAAATCCATCGTAACCATCTCCCACTTCCATTCCAGCACCGGCAACGGTTGTAACTTCCCTGCTGGACGCTGGTGTTCGGCCTTCACCTGTTGGCACACCAGGCAGTGTGCCACAAACCGGGTTACATCCCCTTTCAACTTAGGCCACCAAAAGGTTTGCTTTAAGTCCTTGTACATTTTCGTCCCTCCAGGGTGCACGGCGTAGGGCGCGGTGTGTGCCTCGCTCAGGATTTCTTCTTTGAGCTCTGGTAGATCCGGCACACAGATTCGTCCCCGAAAACGTATCGTGCCATCTGCGTCCCTCGCGAAGTCGCCCTCTTGGTCTGAGGGTAGTCTGTCCCGCACCGGTTGTAACTGGTGTTGGGTTATATGTAATAAGGATCTAAATAGGGGAAAAAACACCTAGAGGGGGGCGAATAGGTGTAAACGTATAAACACTCAAAAATAGTTGCGATAAAAACCCAATGCGGAAATAAAAATAACTCGCAAGATTTTTACGTGGAAAACTCCATCACCGGAGTAAAAAACCACGGGACCGATAACACGGCAGAAATCCACTAGAATTAAAACACGTACAAGGTGATTTACCGTACACACTTACGACTCAACCTTTTCCATACGCTCCTAGAGGATCTTCTCCGCTCGCTCCGCGACGCTTCTCGAATCCACGATCTGCGCCCAACGCCGAATCCACGGCGTCCAACGTCGAATCCACGACGTCCGATCGAGTCCACGGTCTTCACCCAATAGCACCCTTCGAATCCACGAATGTGCCTCGCTCCGAATCCACGAGAGCGGTTGAACCTTGAATCCACAAGGACACGCGAATCCACGCGCCGATTTTTGGGGTAAATCGTTGTTTTTGGTGGTGATGATCCGCCGAATACTTAGATCAAAGATAGATCGGAAATACCATCTAAGTATTCATTAGTTTGATTCAACTCAAGATGTGAGTATGAATACCTAGAATCAAACTAATCAATATAGATGAAGAAACATAGAGTATTCTCTAATGATTTCCTTTCTTCTCTATATGTGGATCTAGGGCCGTATGAAATGATATATGAATATGACGGCTCTATTTGGATTCTGGATCCACACTAGAAAAAGAGTCATAGGGTCTATTTATAGGTTAGAAACCCTAGGAAGGAGATAAGAATCAAAAACCTAACATTTCTGGAATTTTGACGGACGGCGATCCGGATCGGATTTGGGCGATCCGGATTGCAGTTGCAATAAAGACGGTTTCCAGAAAACAAACGTTCGGGATCCGGATCGGAATGCCTGATCCGGATCGTTCATACATTTCAGAGAACTCAACGTTCGGGATCCGGATCGTGAGATGCTGCGATCCGGATTGAAGTAATGTATGAAACAACAACCTTCGGGATCCGGATCGCTGGCTCTGATCCGGATCCTGAACATGTCCGAACACCAGTTTTTGATTTTTATGCAGTTAAAAATTCTTCCAAGTGTTTCTACACTACAAGAAGTATTCGGATCACACAAAAATATTTAGTTAAACATACCTGATCCTTTTGAATTCTTCTTTCTTGAGATTGAGTTGAATGATCCAACTTTCTTCACCTTCAATCTTCAAGACTTGAAACTTTCACGAAACTACGCCAACTCAAATTCCGTAACAATCTCCCCCTTTGGCGGTTTCGTGACAAAACACAGATCCACTCAAGAAAATTTAAAAAGATATTTTTGTTGCTATCACCATACAACAAAAATTTACAATGGAGATCCGAAAATTTAAAAACATGAGATAAACTCCTAAAACAGACTCTAGACTTAGACATCTGTACTCTCTGCACAAAGAAATCATTCTTGACAAAAAGAGATCGTTAGATATCTCAAGAATATTTAGCATTCAAAACCTAGTACAGAGATAGAGTTTATCTGATCATCATGACATTTGAGAATTCAGATATGTAAGAGAATCATAGTCAAAAACCAACATATCTTCTATGCAATCAAAAACCAAATGTCATAAAATGTTAGTCCAACATCAACTTGTTAGTCATATTACATGCCCAAATAATTAGTCGAATAGTTAGTGGAGACATGCAACCAATCACTAGATAAAAACCAAAGTTGAAGTGATACTTACCTTGATGTTCATACATTCACATCATCATTGTTCAATCATTGTTCTGTTCCCAGTCATCATTGTACCTTGATGTATACAAATCACATCATCATTGTTCAAGTTCTCTCTAAACTCTCTCCCCCTTTTTGTCACAAACAAAGCCAAAGATTACAGAAGTGGAGAGAATGGTTAACAGTTCAAGTTGGAGAACTAAAGACTAAAACTAAAACTTAAAAACCTGCACAAAAGAAAGATTTAGACATATGCATAATAAACAGAAATTGGAAGGATACGGATTATTCAGACTCGTCTGAACTGATACAGCCGAGAATTTGGAATATCTTCTTTAATCGCTTGTTCATTGATGATTGATTCTTATTTACCTTCTTTATTTCTTCCTTTACCTCAATTAGTTCATTTGATATACGTTCTTGCTCGTTGGAGAGCCTTTGCTGTTCTTTATAGATTGAGGTAACATATGCATCATCATCAGAAGTTGATTGCGGTGCTTGTTGTGCCGGAGGTGCTGGTTGGACTGCAGGAGCTGCTGCCGGTGCAGAGGTTGTCGCTTGTTGTTGTTGTGCTCGTTGCCGGTGAGGAGGTATGAAGGGTTCATCTGGCTTCGTCGAGAGAGACTTTATAATTGTTGTTTCATTGATCGTTCCTAGACTGTGCATATAGGAGCTCGCATTTGTGTCAGCTTTAAACTTGCGAAGAATGCGCATGATGATCATTGGATAAGGTAGTCTCTCTGACGGATGAGCATGCTCCACATATCGTGCCATCCTTGACCAGATGACGTAAGGAATGTTTAAGTTAGCTCCCATTGCTGCTGTGGGGTTTCCAAGTAGATAAAGGAATATCATTCTTTCCCACCGAAGAACCTTTGTGTTCATGTTTGGAATGACATTATAACAAGCAATGAGGTTCAAAAAGCGGTACTCTGGTCGTAGTTCTTTCGAGAAAACGGAGTTTCCTGTTGACCGAGTATCTGGAACACAGATTCCATCAACTACCACTCTCCAGGAGTAGGTGTTGAAGACTTGATTCTTCAGGTAATGAGTCCCATCGGCTCGGGCGTCCATCCCTAATACCTCTCCAATCAGTTGGGGCGTCACTTTGATCTTAACATTCTTGACCAATGTTTGAAAATCTCGGCGACCGCTCTCCTGATCAACTAGATAGCAAGCATTCTGATAAAACATTCTCACAGAGTGAAGACAATAACCAGTGGTTTCCGGGAAATTGCAAATGGGAGCAAGACCTATCTGGTCAAACAAAGTCCCAAATGTTACGGAATTTGAGTTGGCGTAGTTTCGTGAAAGTTTCAAGTCCTGAAGATTGAAGGTGAAGAAAGTTGGATCATTTAACTCAATCTCAAGAAAGAAGAATTCAAAAGGATCAGGTATGTTTAACTAAAGAATTTGTATGATCCGAATACTTCTTGTAGTGTAGAAACACTTGGAAGAATCTTTCATTGCATAAAAATCAAAAACTGGACTTGGGACATGTTCAGGATCCGGATCAGGCTGTTCGATCCGGATCCCGAAGGTGGTTCGTTCATACATCGTCGCAATCCGGATCGTAGTCTCTTGATCCGGATCCCGAACGTTGAGTTTACCATCTACCTTGAACGATCCGGATCTTGCTTCGCAATCCGGATCCCGAACGTTGATGTTTGGTGAACTGTATGAACGATCCGGATCGTAGTCACATGATCCGGATCCCGAACCTTCGTTTTTCTGGAATTGGCTGTTTCGTTATGACGATCCGGATCTCAGTTATCACGATCCGGATCGCCGTCCGTAAAATTCCAGAAATGGCAGGTTTTTGATTCTTATCTCCTTCCTAGGGTTTCTAACCTATAAATAGACCCTATGTCTTTCTTTCTAGGGTCAATCCACATAGCCGTCATTTTCATATATCATCTTATACGGCTATAGATCCACATATAGAGAAGAAAGGAAATCATTAGAGAATACTCTATGTTTCTTCATCTATATTGATTAGTTTGATTCTAGGTTTTCATACTCACATCTTGAGTTGAATCAAACTAATGAATACTTAGATGGTATTTCCGATCTATCTTTGATCTAAGTATTCGGCGGATCATCACCACCCAAAAACAACGATTACCCCAAAATCGGCGTGTGGATTCGCGTGTCCTTGTGGATTCAAGGTTCATTCGCTCTCGTGGATTCGGAGCGAGGCACGTTCGTGGATTCGAAGGGTGCTATTGGGTGAAGACCGTGGATTCGGTCGGACGTCGTGGATTCGACGTTGGACGCCGTGGATTCGGCGTTGGGCGCAGATCGTGGATTCGAGAAGCGTCTGGAGCGAGCGGAGAAGATCCTCTAGGAGCGTATGGAAAAGGTTGAGTCGTAAGTGTGTACGGTAAATCACCTTGTACGTGTTTTAATTCTAGTGGATTTCTGCCGTGTTATCGGTCCCGTGGTTTTTTACTCCGGTGATGGAGTTTTCCACGTAAAAATCTTGCGAGTTATTTTCATTTCCGCATTGGGTTTTTTATCGCAACGATTTTTGAGTGTTTATACGTTTACACCTATTCACCCCCCTCTAGGTGTTTCTTCCCCTATTTAGATCCGTATTATATACGACCCAACAAGTGGTATCAGAGCGGGAATAGGGTTGTGAACAATGGTTGAAGGTGGAAACATCAATCGGCCCCCTTTCTTTGATGGAACAAATTATGCGTACTGGAAAGTACGGATGAAAGCCTTTTTATCTTCCATCGACGAAAGGGTGTGGCATTCAATTGAATCAGGATGGACTAATCCAACTGAACTTATCTCTGATGTTCACACCTTAAAACCTAGGTCGAAATGGACCAAGGAAGAGTTTGAGTTATCTTCTTACAATGGCAAGGGAATTAATGCTATTTTTAATGCCTTATCTCAAACTGAATTCTCTCGCGTCTCGGCATGTGAGACTGCGAAAGAAATCTGGGATGTTCTCCAGGTTACACATGAGGGAACTAACCTCGTGAAGATTCAGAAACTGCATATGCTTACGAGCAAGTTTGACTCTATTTTGATGGCAGAAAATGAATCTTTCACGGACTACTATACACGATTGCAAGACATCGTAAACTCATGTGCTAATCTGGGAGAGAAGATTCCAGAATTTAAGATTGTAAGAAAAATCTTAAGAACTCTTCCTGAACGATTTCGCCCAAAGGTTACTGCCATTGAAACTATTAAACACCCGGACGAAATACGTGTAGAAGAATTAGTTGGTTCATTACAAACTTATGAAATGACTTTTAATACTAACAATTCTTCTGGAAAAGCATCCACTTCTAAGTCTTCAGGTTATGCGTTGAAAACAACTAAGGAAGAAGACGCGGATACATCCTCCTCGGACGATGACGAGAACCTTTCTATGGAGGAATTTGAGAAGCAGCTCGCTCTCTTGACAAGGAATTTTCGCCGCAACTTTCGAAGGGGTAATTCAAGCAAATCTCCATCCTTCAGAAAGTGGAACAAAGGCAAGGGTACTCCAAGTCACAAGTCAAGAAAGCAGGAGAACTTCTCAAAGGATAAGAAAAGTTCAGAAGGACAACTGCAATGCTTCAAATGTCGAGGCTACGGCCACATTGCAACGGAGTGTCCTAACAAGTATCCGGCAAAGAAGAAGGCGATGCAAGTCGTCACTTGGGATGACAACTCAACGTCAAATGAGTCGTCTTCAAGTGATGAAGAAAAGAGCTCCACGGCATTCCACGCGTCCACATCTTCACCATTCATGTGCTTTATGGCAAGTACGTCTGAATCATTGTCCAACTCCACTGTTGAAAAGAATGCAATGGACAATGAATCGGATGATTCGGAAGGTGAAGAGTTTGCTCTAGCCTATCACAGATCTTTACAGGATTTAAAGAAACCGGCTAAGCAAAACAAGGGGTTGAGAGGGAGATTGCAGGATCTCGAAGAAGAAGTAAAAAGGGTAACTTCTCTCTCGACCGATCTTGAAGTGGAAAGGGATAGTTTGATAAAAGCAAATGTTTCCCTTCAAGAGTCCAATGAGCAGCTCGAGAAGAACTATATAGATATGGTGAACAAAGCAAACTACTTCTTGAAGCTCTATGGCGAGGGCCGACAGGAAAGACGGGAAATGACAGAGACCATTCTCCAACTCAAGGATGACTTACAGCAATTCTCTTTAGGAAGGAGTAAGTTGGATAAACTCCTTGGTCTTGGTCAAACAAATCGGTTCGGCCTCGGGTACACTCAAACTGGAAACAGTCCAAGTTCGAGTGGGACAGTCTTTGTGCCTCAGTCGGTATCTCCTCCTCCGACATCGGAATTCAAGACAAACAACGACAACAAACCTACCTCATCCTCTTCGGAATCGTCAAGCTCAAAGGTATGTTTTCGTTGTAATTTTGCAGGGCACATCGAAAGAAATTGCGAGATTGGAGCTCAAAGAACAAATCAACCACATCTTGCAATTGCTACCAATAAGCTCACTTCCCGGAATTCAAGGAAGGATTTTTCAAAAGGAAAGAACATTGGTAGCACCTCAAACAAGACGATGACAAAAGAAAAAGATCAATCATACAAGACGTCGTCTTCAAGGAGAATCTCTCAACCTTTACCAACATACTCCAAAACTCAAAAGGTTTGGGTATGCAAAGGTGAAACCCCTCCTTGTCCTTAATCGTTCTACGATTAAATCTTGTATAGTTTGTGTAGACTATTTTCTTTTCTTCTTTTTCTTTTGGCCAACTCGTCAACCATCCTTGCAAGGTAAATTGTATATTTTTTTCTTATTGGTTGATGTTTTCTCTCGGTTTTCTTGGGTAGCATTTCTGAGAGAGAAAGCTGATACGTTTGACTCTTTTCATGAGATTTGCCATCGTATTATGATTGAAAAGAATGAAAAGATCATTCGTGTTAGAAGTGATAGGGGTGGAGAATTCATAAATTCAAAATTCATTGACTTTTGTACTTCAAATGGCATTAAACATGAATTCTCGGCACCCTATACACCTCAGCAGAATGGTGTTGTTGAGCGCAAAAACAGGGTTGTTCAAGAGATGGCGCGTGTGATGCTTCATAGCCGGAAATTACCGCTACATTTTTGGGCTGAAGCTGTGAACACCGCTGTCTATGTCATTAACAGAGTGTATTTGCGCCCAGGAACCTTGAATACACCATATGAGCTGTGGTTTAGTAGAAAACCGGATATCAAGTACTTTCGTATCTTCGGGAGTCGATGTTACATCTTACGTGACCGTGAAAATCTTGGAAAGTTCGACTCTCGAAGTGAAGAAGGGATCTTTTTGGGTTATTCTACGAATAGCAGAGCATATCGAGTATTTAACATTGAATCTAAGACGATCGTAGAATCTATAAATGTTAAAGTAGATGAAGCTTCTCATTTTGAATCTGAAAAATCTACCCTCGATATCTCTCTAGATGATGATTCTCCTGCTAGTGCATCTTCTCATAATAATACTTCCAATATTAATGATGCATCTAATGGTTCTTCTAGTTTATCTGATGTGCAGGAATCATCTCGTGTACCTCCGAGTACTCCGTTTCAACAAACGCTACGAATCTCCAAGGATCATCCGGAATCGAACATCATTGGAGATCCACAAGAAGGAGTTAGAACTCGAAGGCAGTTGGTTTGCGGATTTGCTTGCTACGTATCTTTAATCGAACCAAAGACAATAGATGAAGCTCTTCAGGATGACTACTGGATTAAAGCAATGCAGGAAGAGCTCCATCAATTTGAGCGAAACAAAGTCTGGGAATTAACGAAGCCTCCAAAGCAACATAATGTGATAGGTACCAAATGGATCTTCAAGAACAAGAAAGATGAAGATGGTACTATCATCAGGAACAAGGCACGACTAGTTGCTCAAGGCTACTCTCAAGTAGAAGGTATAGACTTTGACGAAACTTTCGCCCCTGTAGCTAGACTCGAGTCCATTCGTATATTGTTTGCTATTGCTTGTCATTTTAAAATCAAATTATTTCAAATGGACGTCAAGAGCGCATTTCTAAATGGGTTTTTAAATGAGGAAGTTTATGTAGCTCAACCGAAAGGTTTTGTAGATCATAAACAACCTAACCATGTTTTTCGTTTGAAAAAGGCTCTTTACGGTCTGAAACAAGCACCGCGAGCATGGTACGAAAGGTTAACAAAGCACCTTTTGGAGAAGGGCTATACTCGAGGGGGAGCTGACAGGACTCTCTTTGTGAAGCATTATCAAAATAATTTCATTGTAGCACAAATCTATGTCGATGACATTGTATTTGGTGCAACAAAAGATAATGATGCTTCTAAATTCGCGGAGACCATGGAAAGCGAATTTGAGATGTCCATGATGGGCGAACTGTCTTATTTTCTTGGATTGCAAATTAAACAAAATGATGAAGGTATTCACTTGAGTCAATCCAAGTATGCACTGGAGTTGGTCAAAAAGTTTGATCTAGAAAATTGTAAAGATTTTCCAACTCCAATGGGAACTAGCCACAAGGGACTTGGAAGTGAATCACATAGTGAGAATGTAGACGAGAAACTGTATAGAAGTATGATTGGAAGTCTACTTTACCTCACGGCTAGTCGCCCGGATATATCCTTTAGTGTTGGGATTTGCGCGAGATATCAATCAGCACCAAAGGAGGTTCACCTGAAAGCGGTGAAACGGATCATCCGGTACATCAAAGGATCAATTAATTTCGGAATTTGGTATCCTATGGGAACAAGTCTGGACATTGTTGGATACTCAGATGCCGATTGGGCAGGATCAGTGGATGATCGGAAAAGCACGAGTGGTGCATGCTTCTATCTTGGCCATTGCCTTGTTGCATGGCACAGTAAAAAGCAGAATTGCATAGCACTCTCGACTGCCGAAGCGGAATACATTTCAGCTGGAAGTTGCTCAACTCAACTCATTTGGATGAAAAGCGTATTGAGTGACTTCCGCATTTCAGCATCTTCGGTAACAATTCTTTGTGACAACACAAGTGCAATTAACATTTCTAAAAACCCTGTGTTGCACTCTAGAACAAAACATATTGAACTTAGATATCATTTTCTTAGAGAGCTAGTTGAATCAAATACTCTTCAACTTTCATATGTTTCAACTGAAGATCAATTAGCTGACTTTTTAACAAAACCTTTGGATCAAAAACGTTTTATTCATTTGCGAAAAGCAATTGGTATGTTTTCTTTGAAATAAACTTCTTTTTGAAACCTTTGCTTAAAATAGGTTTTGTATTTGTTTTGTTCTATTCAATATCTATGTTTATACATAGGATAGTAATTGAGCATAGATCTTAATTGACTTTAATTGCATCTGTTCACACATTTAGAAATTTATTATGCTTTTGCCATCATAATATTTCTTTGTTGCAATGATCGTTTATGTTAATTAAATCATCTTCTAAAGTGATCAAAGTCAATTTCTCTCTCAATGATCTCTTGGTATAGTCATTATCTTATTTGACTGTTTAGTCGAGTATGAAATCGAGATCAATTTTTGGTTGAATACTTTATATCTTAAATAATTGATAGCCAATTGAGGGGGAGTCAAAGATAATGTAAAATGCTCAAAAGATGTGGAAAGAGTTACATCCCAATGAGGAGTGTGAAAACTACCACCACATGGAGGAAAGAGCTACCACCTCGGTCGTCCGAGTATTGTGTGCAGCTACCACATGTATACCAAGCATGGTTGTTCAAATTTTTGATTAAGTAAAATGCATGTTGAAATACTTACTCTGTCAAATTTCAAGGTTGGTATAAGGTGGGATTTTAAAGAAAGATGCTCAAAGAGCCACTCTCTTCAACAGATTGTCTAGAAATATTATCTACCATATTTGGGATTTCAAACATCTATTGATCTTTGTATTTCATTTTCTTTACCGAATTGATTATTTGATAAAGGCATTACTCATAAGATCAAGTTAGATGTAATTGAAGGTGTTCAACTTTAAGGGATTTAATTCTTGTAAATTTTCGTTTCATTTTTGGATATTACTGATAGATTTGGCATAATCTAATTCTTGTTGTGTGAAACGATGCTTTTTGTTTAAAGTTGATACACCTTTGTGCTTACAATCTTTTTCTGGTTTTTCTTGAATTTCTCTGAAATTTTTCTAAAGAAAAAGTTGGGGCCGATCCGGATCGGGCAAGGTGATCCGGATCCCGAACGCAGGTTTTCTCCTGCGGGCTGACGATCCGGATTGGACCTGCCGATCCGGATCCCGAACGCAGTTTTTTCACTGCGGGTAGCCGATCCGGATCGCAAGCTCGGGAGGATCCGGATCGCGGCTAGGTTTTTATAAAGAACAAAAGGGTTTTGATTTCTTTTACTCCAATCTTTTGTTCAAAAGTTTCCAGAGCGCTTCTCTCTAGATTTCATCCTCCTTGGAAGCTTTCTAACTCAAGTTCTTCAGTTCCAAGTAAGTTTTATTGATCAAAATCTCGGTTTTTCACCGTTTTTCTCTTTTCCTCCTCAAACGTACGAAATTCTTGGATCGATTTTGTTTGTGGATGGTTTTTGATCAAATTTCTTTTGAAATAAGAACTCTGGGTTGTTTAGTTTTGATTATATGCTAGGTTTTCTCCTGATTAACGGATTTTTAGGCTTCGATTTCTAAAATTTCGGTTTTAGGGCATATAATAAGGATTTTTGAAATTCATGCAATTGATCTATTTTTAAAAGTCCTTTTGCAAAACTAATTTGATTCTTAGTCTCTCTACATGATTATGATTGTTTGGGTACAATTTTTTCAATTTTTGAAAACTAAGAATTTTTGTGTTCTTGAGTTGGTCTACTCAGGATTCCTTTTCTCAAGAAACCATTAGCAATGGTGATCACTTGGATTGTTTTTCTACTTGCGGCTATGGTTCATACGAGAGACACCGTCAAGCCCAAGAGGGCTAAGAAGGCTAAGAAAGCGAAGAAGGCTAAAGATGATTCCGATACAGAATCTGAAACGGAATCTATTGATTGGGATGAACTGCAAGTTGAAGCAACGACTGTTCCGACTGCTTCAAAGGGAAAAGCACCTGCAGAAACATCGAAGGCTCCGCCTACTGCTGCTGAAAAAGGGAAAGCTCCAATGGAAGAAACTTCTGGGAAGACAAGAAGAAAAAGTGTTGCTCGCAAGAGAGGAAGTGCTCGAGGAATCACCATTGAGCAACCAGCTGCTGACCAAGCACCTGCACAAGACTTTGTCAGCTCGGCTAGAATAAAGGATTTTGAAAACAGAGAATGCATTGGAGAAAGGCATGTTGATGTAAAAGCCTTAACGCAACGTTCTCAGACGTTCGGGACTTTGTTTGACCAGAGAGGTCTTGCTCCCATTTGCGATTTCCCGGAGACCACTGGGTATTGTCTTCACTCAGTGAGGATGTTCTATCAGAATGCCTGCTATCTAGTTGATCAGGAAAGCGGGCGTCGGGATTTTCAAACATTAGTCAAGAATGTCAGAATCAAAGTAACGCCTCAGCTAATTGGTGAAGTACTAGGGATGGACGCCCGAGCCGATGGCACTCATTACCTGAAGAATCAAAACTTCAACACCTTCTCCTGGAGAGTGGTAGTTGATGGAATCTGTGTTCCAGATACTCGGTCGACAGGAAACTCCGTTTTCTCGAAAGAACTACGACCTGAGTACCGCATCTTAAATCTTATTATTTGTTACAATATTATTCCAAACATGAACACAAAGGTTCTTCGGTGGGAAAGAATGATATTCCTTTATCTACTTGGAAACCCCGCAGCAGCAATGGGAGCTAACTTAAACATTCCCTACATCATCTGGTCAAGGATGGCACGATATGTGGAGCAAGCTCATCCGTCAGAGAGACTACCTTTTCCAATGATCATCATGCGCATTCTTCGCAAATTTAAAGCTGACACAAATGCGAGTTCCTATCTGCACAGTCTAGGAACGATCAATGACACGACAATTGTAAAGTCTCTTTCGACGAAGCCAGATGAACCTTTCATACCTCTTCACCGGCAACGAGAACAACGACAACAAGCAACAACCTCTGCACCGGCAGCAGCTCCTCCAACTCAACCAGCACCTCCGGCACAAGAAGCACCACAATCAACTTCTGATGATGATGCTTCTGTTACCTCAATCTATAAAGAACAGCAAAGGCTCTCCAACGAGCAAGAACGTATATCAAATGAACTGATTGAGGTAAAGGAAGAAATAAAGAAAGTAAATAAAAATCAATCAGCAATGAACAAGCGAATAAAGAAGATTTTCCAAATCCTCGGCTGTATCAGTTCAGACGAGTCTGAATGATCTGTATCCTTCTAATTTCTGTTTATTATGCACATGTTTAAATCCTACTGTTGTGCAGGTTTTTAAGTTTTAATTTGAGTTTTAGTTCTCGAACTTAAACTGTTAACCATTCTCTCCACTTCTGTAATTTTTGGCTTTATTTGTGACAAAAAGGGGGAGAGAGTTTAGAACAATGAGAGAGTTTAGGACAATGATTTGAACAATGAACAATGATTGTGAAAATCTTGATGATGAAGATTTTGTATACATCAAGGTAAGTATGATCTCAACTTCAACTTTTGGTTTTTATCTTGTGATTTGTTGCATGTCTCGACTAACTATTTGCTAACTATTTGGGCATGTAATATAACTAACAAGTTGATGTTCACTAACAAGTTTGTGACACTTGGTTTTTGATTGCATAGAAGATATGTTGGTTCTTAACTCTGATCAATTACATATCTATATATATATTAGTTTGTCACAAACATGTTCATGACATTTGGTTTTTACGTGCAAAGAAGATATGTTGGTGTTTTTTTAACTATGATCAGTTTACATATCTGAATATAAATGTCATGGTAAGTATAAATGAGTTTAAACTTCATCTCTGTTTGTGGTTTTTGAATAATACAAAATTCTTGAGGTATCTAACGATTTCTTTTGTCAAGAATGATTTCTTTTTGCAGAGAGTACAGATGTCTAAGTCTAGAGTCTGTTTTAGGAGTTTAACTCATGTATTGTATTTTGGATCTCCATTGTAAATTTTTGTTGTATGGTGATAGCAACAAAAATATCTTTTTGAATTTTCTTTAGTGGATCTGTGTTTTGTCACGAAACCGCCAAAGGGGGAGATTGTTACGGAATTTGAGTTGGCGTAGTTTCGTGAAAGTTTCAAGTCCTGAAGATTGAAGGTGAAGAAAGTTGGATCATTTAACTCAATCTCAAGAAAGAAGAATTCAAAAGGATCAGGTATGTTTAACTAAAGAATTTGTGTGATCCGAATACTTCTTGTAGTGTAGAAACACTTGGAAGAATCTTTCATTGCATAAAAATCAAAAACTGGACTTGGGACATGTTCAGGATCCGGATCAGGCTGTTCGATCCGGATCCCGAAGGTGGTTCGTTCATACATCGTCGCAATCCGGATCGTAGTCTCTTGATCCGGATCCCGAACGTTGAGTTTACCATCTACCTTGAACGATCCGGATCTTGCTTCGCAATCCGGATCCCGAACGTTGATGTTTGGTGAACTGTATGAACGATCCGGATCGTAGTCACATGATCCGGATCCCGAACCTTCGTTTTTCTGGAATTGGCTGTTTCGTTATGACGATCCGGATCTCAGTTATCACGATCCGGATCGCCGTCCGTAAAATTCCAGAAATGGCAGGTTTTTGATTCTTATCTCCTTCCTAGGGTTTCTAACCTATAAATAGACCCTATGTCTTTCTTTCTAGGGTCAATCCACATAGCCGTCATTTTCATATATCATCTTATACGGCTATAGATCCACATATAGAGAAGAAAGGAAATCATTAGAGAATACTCTATGTTTCTTCATCTATATTGATTAGTTTGATTCTAGGTTTTCATACTCACATCTTGAGTTGAATCAAACTAATGAATACTTAGATGGTATTTCCGATCTATCTTTGATCTAAGTATTCGGCGGATCATCACCACCCAAAAACAACGATTACCCCAAAATCGGCGCGTGGATTCGCGTGTCCTTGTGGATTCAAGGTTCATTCGCTCTCGTGGATTCGGAGCGAGGCACGTTCGTGGATTCGAAGGGTGCTATTGGGTGAAGACCGTGGATTCGGTCGGACGTCGTGGATTCGACGTTGGACGCCGTGGATTCGGCGTTGGGCGCAGATCGTGGATTCGAGAAGCGTCTGGAGCGAGCGGAGAAGATCCTCTAGGAGCGTATGGAAAAGGTTGAGTCGTAAGTGTGTACGGTAAATCACCTTGTACGTGTTTTAATTCTAGTGGATTTCTGCCGTGTTATCGGTCCCGTGGTTTTTTACTCCGGTGATGGAGTTTTCCACGTAAAAATCTTGCGAGTTATTTTCATTTCCGCATTGGGTTTTTTATCGCAACGATTTTTGAGTGTTTATACGTTTACACCTATTCACCCCCCTCTAGGTGTTTCTTCCCCTATTTAGATCCGTATTATATACGACCCAACACCAAACGTCCGAGAACGCTCCTTTAAGGCTTTTACATCAACATGCCTTTCTCCAATGCATTCTCTATTTTCAAAATCCTTTATTCTAGCCAAGCTGACAAAGTCTTGTGGAGGTGCTTGCCTATCAGCTGGTTGCTCAATGGAGATTCCTTGTGCACTCCCTCTTTTGCGAGCAACACTTTTTCTTCTTGTCTTCCCAGAAGTTTCTTCCATTGGAGCTTTGCCTTTCTCAGCAGCAGTGGGCGGAGCCTTCGATGTTTCTGTAGGTGCTTTTCCCTTTGAAGCAGTCGGAACAGTCGTTGCTTCAACTTGCAGTTCATCCCAATTAATTGATTCCGTTTCAGATTCTGTATCGGAATCATCTTTAGCTTTCTTCGCTTTCTTAGCCTTCTTAGCCCTCTTGGGCTTGACAGTGTCTCTCGTATGTACCATAGCAGCAAGTAGGAAAACAATCCAAGTGATCACCATTGCTTATTGGTCTCTTGAGAAAAGAAATCCTGTGAGCAACAACTCAAGAACACATGAAAAATTGTTAATTTTCAAAGATTTGAAAAATTGTACCCAAACAATCATAATCATGTAGAGAGACTAAAAATCAAATTAGTTTTGCAAAAGGACTTTTAAAAATAGATCAATTGCATGATTTTCGAAAATCCTTATTATATGCCCTAAAACCGAAATTTTAGAAATCGAAGCCTAAAAATCCGTTAATCAGGAGAATACCTAGCATATAATCAAAACTAATCTACCCAGAGTTCTTATTTCAAAAGAAATTTGATCAAAAACCATCCACAAACTAAATTGATCCAAGAAATTCATCACGTTTGAGGAGGAATAGAGAAAAACGGTGAAAAACCGAGATTTTGATCAGTAAAACTTACTTGGAGTTGAAGAACTTGAGTTTGAAAGCTTCCAGGAAGGATGAAATCTAGAGAGAGAGGCTCAGGAAACTTAGGAACAAAAGATTGGAGTAAAAGAAAATTAAAACCCTTTTGTTCTTTATAAAACCCTAGCCGCGATCCGGATCAGTTCATGATTGCGATCCGGATCGGCTACCCGCAGTGAGAAACTGCGTTCGGGATCCGGATCGGCAGGTCCAATCCGGATCGTCAGCCCGCAGAAGAATATCTGCGTTCGGGATCCGGATCATCTTGCCCGATCCGGATCGGCTCCAACTTTTTCTTTAGAAAATTTCAGAGAAATTCAAGAAAAACCAGAAAAAGATTGTAAGCACAAATGTGTATCAACTTTAAACAGAAATCATCGTTTCATACAACAAGAATTAGATTATGCCAAATCTATCAATAATATCCAAAAATGAAACGAGAATTTACAAAAATTAAATCCCTTAAAGTTGAACACCTTCAATTACATCTAACTTGATCTTATGAGTAATGCCTTTATCAAATCATCAATTCAGTAAAGAAAATGAAATACAAAGATCAATAGATGTTTGAAATCCCAAATATAGTAGATAATATATCTAGACAATCTGTTGAAGAGAGTGGCTCTTTGAGCATCTTTCTTTAAAAACCCACCTTATACCAACCTTGAAATTTGACGGAGTCAAGTATTTCAACATGCATTTTACTTAATCAAAATTTGAACAACCATGCTTGGTATACATGTGGTAGCGGCACACAATACTCGGACGACCGAGGTGGTAGCTCTTTCCTCCATGTGGTGGTAGTTTTCACACTCCTCATTGGGATGTAACTCTTTCCACATCTTTTGAGCATTTTACATTTCTTTGACTCCCCCTCAATTGGCTATCAATTATTTAAGATATAAAGTATTCAACCAAAAATTGATCTCGATTTCATACTCGACTAAACAGTCAAATAAGATAATGACTATACCAAGAGATCATTGAGAGAGAGAAATTGACTTTGATCACTCAGAAGATGATTTAATTAACATAAATGATCATTGCAACAGTGAAATATTATGATGGCGAAAGCATAATAAATTTCTAAATGTGCGAAAAGATGCAATTAAAGTCAATTATGATCTATGCTCAATTAATGTCCTATGTACAGACATAGATAATGAACAAAACAAAACAAAGACAAAACCTATCCTAAGCAAAGGTTTCAAAAAGAAGTTTATTTCAAGGAAAGCATTCCAATTGCTTTTCGCAAATGAATAAAACGTTTTTGATCCAAAGGTTTTGTTAGAATGTCAGCTAATTGATCCTCAGTTGAAATATATGAAAGTTGAAGAGTATTTGATTCAACTAGCTCTCTAAGAAAATGATATCTAAGTTCAATATGTTTTGTTCTAGAGTGCAACACAGGGTTTTTAGAAATGTTGATTGCACTTGTGTTGTCACAAAGAATTGTTACCGAAGATGCTGAAATCCGGAAGTCGCTCAATACGCTTTTCATCCAAATGAGTTGAGTTGAGCAACTTCCAGCTGAAATGTATTCCGCTTCGGCCCAATCTAGCGAAAGTCATAGACATCCCCCTATTTCTGTAACCTTATGTTGTCTGCGGCCAACATAATAGTCCACCAGAAATAGGATATGCCAGTCCCTCTCCACTCACAGGAAGAGTTTTAATAAATTGCCGACTTTCGCAAAATATCGCGTCACTCACGCCCTGCCTTCCTAAGGTCTGCCAACAAGCCTAGGGTTTCCTAAGTCCCAACTGATCTATCCCTAAGCTCTGATACCAACCTAATCTGTCACGCCCCGGGTGTAAACCAGAACCCGGGCTCGTCCACAGATCCGCCGTGCATACGGAATTTCCCGTGTACACGAAGCGCTGGTAACCTGCTCAGATATAAAGATATAATAAAGGAGCATAAAACAGAGCTAAACTAAAACTAATACATCTCAGACAAATGTTGGAAATAAAAGTACAACATAACTCTCATAAATATACATGTATCTCTCCCAGCTCACGAAATAAATACAACCAGCTGGCCGAAGCCAGACCCAAAATAAAGGAAAAATACAACCGTCTGAGTGTACAGGGGATACATCAAAACTGCTAAACTCGAGATCGGGGAAGTAGCTATCTAATCAGCGATCCTCTTACCTCGATCCTGGGAAGAGGGTCCCGCAACTCCAGCAGAGGACTCTGCAAACAAAGGGGAAAAGAAAAGGGAAACAATGGGGGGTGAGAACTACTATAAAAACAGTAGCCTCCCCTAGTGGGTAGACCTCAAACTCAGACATGCCCACTAGGACTACTAGAGGCGAAACTAAAACAATGGTGGTAAGCTATAAATATAACAACTGATAAAAGCTACCACTAATATGCCTCTAAAATAATAAGCTAACATAATAGCTAAATGTATGCATCAGAGTATATATGCCTGCCTGGGTAACCCAATCTAGACACCGGTGAACACCGGTACTACCTGCTATGCCTACTAACTCACAACTCAGCTGCGGGATGCAGACCGGCTTCTGACCGGCACGGTCCCATCCCAAGGGCAACAGACCGGCTCCTGACCGGCACGATCACACATATACACACTCCGGAGTGGCACTCGAGGGGAGCGACCCTCACGAGTGAAATAAGTCGCCATAAGTAACCTGATATAGTAGGACTGGATCAAGACTCTAATCAAGTGGGAAAAACCATCCACTAAAAGAAAATTCGATCTCCTCTCCCCCAATCTAATGCATAGTAACAACCCGGTCAACCGCCCAAAATCCGCGGTTGCCGCAAATACCCTATCATCAAGCCTGCCTGTCCCAAATCCCCAATAACTGACTACACTATCCCAGCCCCTGCTCTATCCTGAGCATAATATCCCCTAAGACTAGCCAACAGGAGAAAGAATAAAAAGCACGGTTTCTCCTAAGTCAGTTCCAGCATGGTAGTGTAGCAGAAAATAGTGGCCTAACTAGGTGACCATACAAGCATGCAAAGTCCTTTACTTAATAAAAATATCTCAGGTATTCCAATTCTTACAAGAATTAAAGTATGCTATTGTTTTGAATATTTGATGTGCCATTATGCCACAAGCTAGTCTATACACATGCATAAGCCTTCCAATATACATAAAGCATGATATGGTTTAAGCATAATATTACCAAAAGGTTTAAGCAACTTATCCTTTTTCAAGAAACAATACTTCACTAATATCTAGTCCTCTAAAAATGCAAGTGCTAACAACCAATCAATACTTTCATACAAGCATGCAAAGTTCATCCCACTGATACAACTATCAACATGATAAGGGAACATTTCCAGCATGCCTAGTGGGTAATCAAAAGTAGGAGGTGACAACGGTACCCACCTCGAGCGCTATATCCTGGTCCCAAAAATGAAGTCCACGCTCGGTCCAAACAATCTCCACAACACTGCACAACATTCCCCAAAAGAACATACACAAATAAACATACAATGTTCCAACAAAATCTGCTGAAATTACAACAGTCCACAATTCTGCCTTTTTCACCTGCAAGATCTGCCCGAAAAATTCCAAGAAAAATACTTTCACGATCCTCGCGACGAACCGGTCGAAACGAGTACCTGCACGTCCCAATCCGAGCTTTGTACAACAAGATAAAAATCCAACAATGGGACCCTCTCAAAACAGTCCAATACAAAAATCTGTGACACTGTGCTCAGGAAAACAGAGTTTTTCACCTTCGGAAAATATTTAGAAAAATCTGAGAAAATTCCAGGAGATTCCTTGCGAAGAGTAGATGCAAATCAACTATTGGCACGCCTCAATCCGATGCCTGAGCGCGAAGATATCGCCAAAATACTGTGGTTCTGTCCAAAAACTCAGCCACAGAAAAATGGTCAAAAGAAAGCTCGGAAACACCAAGATAGACTCAAAACGAGGGAAAGCTCAAAACACCAAGGTTGTAGTCCTACCAGTTGTGAATCCAACGGCGCAAGAATCGACAAAAAGGGAGGTCGGAGTAGGCCGGAGGAGTCCTTGCACCGAAATGCGACGAAGAAGATCCCAAATGAACGAGTGTCGCGCCTGCGCCGTAAAATGGAAATCTCAAAAAACGTGCCACCGAAAATTTCGGCGATCCTCAGGTGGTACCAGCACTGGCAGGGGAGCAACTTCCCTTCTTCACTCTCTGTATGAAACTGAGCAGAGGAGGAAGAAAACCCATCCCCAAGCTCACTCGGAGTTAAATAACTCAAAAAAAAACAAAAAACAAATCAGATAATTCCACCCGTGTCCCCAGAACACGGGACACCCGTAGTGGGCCACTCGGACGCCGCCACGTCGCCCAAACCCCCGGTCCACATTTTCGGCGCCCGCCAATAGGCGGGCGCCACGTGGCGCGCACTGCGCCCGACACGGCTCGAGGCGGGGTCCTGCGCTTCGGTGGACCTCGTGTGGTGGACCGCTCTAATCAATAAGCGCCACGTGGCGCCGGCGGTCCACGGTCTCCTCCCATGCACCGAAAACCACTGAAACTTCCGGGAGTCCGTTTTTGGTCATCCGGACTCCGAATTTAACAAGTGAATAGTCGTTTTCAAGCGTTTTTCCGCGCTGAATCCAAATCCAACCTCAATTTGGCCCAAAACCTTTTCTAAAATTCAAAAAATACAGCCGAAGGCCAAATCAGCTAAAGATAACACTCAGGGTCCATTTGTGGCATCCCTTTGATGCACTATGGGCCAGACACACCAGCACTAGGTGTTCTACACAGTGGATTCGCCGGAAAGGTTGCATAGAAAATCTGGACCACTACAAGAAGTCCCTGGGGAGAAGACACCACGACGGGTGTGAGAACTACATCCCACAGTTGTTCTCAGTGGGTGCCGCCAACAAGCCCGACGGTCTGCCCACTAAGTCTACTAGAGGCATAAAGTAACAATGCAATGCTGTAAGGAAAAATTGGAAAAGTAAAGTCTACAGCTACTATGCCTCTATCTAGATGCTCAAGGAGTGGAACAGAAAGAACAGTATGCCACAACTAGCCCTCAACTCAGATCACCCAATCTAAACTGACTACCACATCGGGTCCAGTCAAACCTGCGCCTACCTACTGTCGTTATATCCCGGAGGACCGGACTTACGTAGGGCGTCCATGACTGCCAAAACTGGCTCAGCCAGAGGGACGGTGTCTGTGACTGCCAAAACTGGCTCAGCCAGAGGGACAAATGCGTCGACAAGTCGCGATAGAAGAGCTCAATCTCACGCCGGTACAACAACCCGGTATATAGCTCAATCTCAATGCCGGTACAACAACCCGGTCCAAGCATCACTCTCAATGCCGGTACAACAACCCGGTCTCGCCTACTCCGGAGTGGCACTCGAGGGGCGCGACCCCACCGAGCAAAGTATCCGCGCATCTCTGTCGAGCTCAAATGTGGCTCATGCAGGCTAAGATTCAAATCATCGATCAACAAGATCGGCTAAAACCAACAAAATACTGTCTCACTCACAGGCTGGAATCTACACAGCTGAGACTCACTGTCACTATGACAGCTCCCAAGAACCCAGATCTATAACCACTGTCACTCTCCCAAAGAAATCTGATCTACAGACTGCTATCAACTCCACTCGGTCCCCAGACACGACTGTAAAAAGCATCCCACAACCACCCGACCTCCAGCCCACAACCCGGGCGAGAAAAACTAAGTCCAGAATGACAAGTATAACAGTGATGTGGGAAATGTCTAGAGCAATAAAAGAAACCTTGCCCAAGTTGAAGTTTTCTACAGTCTGGCTGAACATGATACATATGACGGGGGTGCTAGGTCAAGTTCCAAGATTTCAATAATTAACAAGATGTAGGAAATCACAATAAGATCACAAGATTCATCAACTGATACCAAGAGTAATAACATTCAGTTTCCACATGCTTTTTAGTCCAATTACTAACATGCATGATCCTACATACATAGAATTAGCACGCGGTCCATAAATCTTGAAAGCAAAGTCACCCACTTGAACGTGCTAACTGTTCGGAATCGCACAACTGAGAAAGCCCAGAAAACAGATATCTCAGTACAACCACCAAGCCAACAGTACAGTAGCAGTGCTCAATACATCCTGGGTACAAAATACATCCCAAAGTTACACTTAATTCCACAAAATTCCAAGTTTTCAAATTCTGCGGTGAACAGTCCTCTTACTGCGAAAATTTCACCTGTAAAATGAACTCCAAAAATTCCAGTAAAAAATACGACGGCGATCCACGCAAAGAGTAGATGCCGATAGAGCCCTTAAACGTCGAATTCCGATGTCCGGATGTGGAGATAAAAATCCGACAAGTAGGTGTTGTCCAAACAGTCCATCAGCCGCAAAGGGGGTTAAAAAAGTACCCAAAACCCCAGTAAAAGCTCAAATCTGGAAAAAGTGACCAACACGAAATTTGTAGATATACCTCTCGTGAAGTCGTCGGCGCAGAAATCGTCCAAAAATATCGTCGGGTAGCTCTGTAGACCTCACAGACTAAAGTGCGACGAAAATAGACCTCCAACAGTAAATCGTCGCTCCGCACTACGATGCAGAAATCGTCGTCGTCGCGGCCTCCAAAAATTCTGAGCTTCCACAAAGATGCACAAGAGGAAGAGGAAGAACTTTGGTGGGGGGCACCTAGGCAGAAACACTCGGGAAAAGCCTCAAAAATGAGGCCCAAGGGGCCTATTTATAGGCCTCACCCGGAAAAAGCCAAAAAAAGACAAGTATTGGGCTTTCGGCCCAACTTTTCGGGCGCCCGGTACTTTCGGGCGGCTACAGTGTTGGGCCGGCCCAACACTGTTCACGCCCGAATTCACCCGGTGATGCCACGTGGCCCGCCGAACAGCAAATAGCTATGCGGGCCACCCACAGGCTGCCACGTGGCCTCCCCCCGCACAGGAAGGCGGTTGGCGCCCGCCAATGAGCGGGCGCCACGTGTCCAGCCGGTTGACCTGCCGACCGGTCGGCGCCCGCGCCGGTCGCGCGGCGTGGCCCCCTCGTGCGCACGTGCCTCGAGGCGCCAACCCAGGCCCCCGTGCACCGTGCCCGGTGCGCCCGCAAATCAGAGGGTGACACGTGTCCCCTACACCGGGTCCACGCATCCTGCTTTGTAATTCCGTGGATCGTGCCGCGTGCACCGACCAACCGGAGGCTGCCACGTGTCCCCCGCCTTGGTCCATGCACCGCCGCGCTCACCCGATAGACCGCGCGCCCTGAGCCCGCCAATCAGGCAGTGCCACGTGTCCCTGCGCCGGGTCTGTGCACCCAGCCGCGCTACTCTGTGGACCGCGCGCTATAAACCGGCCAATGACAGGCCACCACGTGGCATGCCGGTGGTCTACGGCCCCTCCCATGCACCAGAAACCAATAAAAACTTCCGGGAGTCCCTTTTTGGGCATCCGGACTCAGAATCAAACAAGCAAATAACCGTTTTCAAGTGTTTTTCCGTGCTGAATCCATTTCCAACCTCTATTTGGCCTAATTCTTTTCAGAAATTTTGGCAAACCTAGCCGAAGGCCAACACATCAAATGATATCTCACAGGGTCCATCTGTGGCATCCCATTGATGCACCATGGGCCAGATACACCAACTGGGCCAGATACACCAACACTCGGTGTTCTAACAATGGATTCATCGGAAGAACGTTGCATGGGAACCAGGGCCACTACAGCACCGCTTGCGGCGCGCCCGCGCGGGGCTGCCGCCCGCGCGGGGCCGCACTGCATGTCCGCCGCGCGGGGCCGCCACCCGCGTGGAGCCGCCGCGGTCCACGCGGGGCCGCACCGCCAGCGGCGCGCCCGCGCGGGGCCGCTGCCCGCGTGGGGCCTCACCGCAAGCGGCGCGCCGCGTGGGGCCGCCGCCCGCGTGGGGCCGCCGCCCGCGCGGGGCCGCACCACTTGCGGCGCGCTGCGCGGGGCCGCTGCCTGCGCGGGGCCGCACCGCAAGCGGCGCACCAGCGCGGGGTTGCCGCCCGAGCCGGGCCGCACCGCATGCAACGCGCCCGCGCGGGGCCGCACCGCATGCGGCGCGCCGTGCAGGACGAGCGCCGCCGCCGCTCCGTCCGCCTTTACTTGTGCGCGTTCGGGATCTTCGTCTTTTGCGAGCAAGTCGAGCCTTACCCGTTGTTTCTGTTGGGGACTTTTTTTTAGGTCCGGGAGTCGTTCGAGGGCGCGGGTCTATTTCAAGTGTTTCGTTCGACGTGAATTGAGGTGGGTACCTTTTTCTTGTATTTTGGAGTATGGTCTCATATGTAATACGTAAGAGTAAAGTAGATGTGCTAATGAATCTGGACTAACCCTTTTTTGTATGAGTACCCCTATTTATTACACATGGACTTCGGTCATTATGCTCATGGCTGCTTGCACGCACACCAACGGTTTGGCCACCGCATCGGTGTACTTTTCCGAAAAGGTGGTACGTTGACCCGTGCACCCCACAAGGTGACGTAGTGGGGACCCCTCATGGTTACTTAAGGTGCTGCACAAGTGCCGTGGAGGGGTCAAAAGCAACAAGGTGAGAGCAAGGTGTTTTCTTTTGCATGCACTGTTCGTTTTACAGGGGGTTACCATTGATCCGTGTGGGAGAGTGTGGATGCTCTGGTTTACGGTTTGCTTTATTTCCAGTATTTGTAGCATTTTGCACATCTTACTTTTACATCTTACTCTTTGTGTCGCTGACTTCCCACATGGTGACAGGGTCCATCAGAGGTGGGATCCGGGATGACAGTGAGGCTGCGACTAGAGGAAGTTAGCCTCGTTTGGGGCTGGTGACCTCTCCGGTAGTTAGATTTTGATTATTTCAGTTAGTTAGCTTTGTGGGTGTGGTATTTATTTGTGACTGGTGGATGTTGGAAATTTTGTGATGAACGGTTTTCCCTTTACGTTTATTTTGAGTACGGCCAATTTCAAATAAAAGAAAAGGATTGCGAAAATGGTTTTGAAAAGAATAGGTGCCGTGTGGGCACTGTTTTATAAACCCGTGGATTTATCCTTTCAAAATGTAGGTGACCGTCTTGGTTATTGCGCATGATTATATTTTTCCCTCAATTTAACTTCTTGGCTGGTGTGGTTAAAGTGTGATTTGTACTTGCGACGTCGTGCATATACAAAGGAGACTCTGTCCGTTTGCGGGGTGAATTTGTATGTGTGGCGGGCCTGGGCACGTACCGGTGGGTGGGAATGTTTCAAAAAAAAACTTACACATTTTCCGCCTATTTAAACCCCCGGGGCAATAGCAATGAGAACTCTGATGGATGTCACTCTAGTAACCGGAGAAAAGGTATCAAAGAAGTCTAGATCTTCTGTTTGTTTATAACCTTTTGCGACAAGTGTGAGGACCTGGATCCCCACGATGTGATTACTGGTTGACTGGCAGCTTCTGGAGGCCTACGTAGTGTGTCGGTGGTGTTTGTGCACAATTTGGACACAAGTGATGGACTTCGGGCTTAAAATAGATCATGTGAGTGATCGTAGGACCCCGTCGGATGTTTAGAAGTGGTTTCGCGCGAAGTGGATATTAAAATTGGACTCAGCGCAAAGTTTGGACCATGGAACACCTCTCCGGATGCCTTCGGCAATTTTTAGAGTTGGAATTTGGCAAATCGGACAGCGGATTTGGATTCAGCGCGCGAAAACGATGAAAATAGACTATTCACTTGCATTTTTCGGAGCCCGGATGGCGCGCACGATTTTCGAGGCACCTTGACACTATTCCGGCAGCGGCGGCGGTGGCGGGCAGCGGCGGAGCGCGGCGGCGCGTGCTCGGGCAGGCGCAGGCGCGGCGGCGGGCAAGCGCGGGCAGCGCGCGGGCGCGGGCAATGCGCGGGCAGGCGCGCGGGCAGGTGCACGGTCCACGGGGCCGGCGTACACCGGAGAGTGGACACATGGCGGCCACTGGTTGGCCGGTCCACATGCGTGCGGTCCACGAAGCGGGTGCGGCTGCCTCGGGGAGCGTGCGTGCAGGGATGGCAGGCGGCGCTGGCAGCGCGCACGTGGGCGCGGCGGCGACTCGTTGACCGAGTGCGCGCCACGTTTCGGCTCCGCAGTGGGCCACGTGTCGTCCGCTGGGTGGCCCCGCACGGCTGTCCGCTGTTTTGTGGGCGACGTGGAAGCCTCTGAGCGATTCGGGCGTGAACAGTGTTGGGCCGGGCCCAACACTGTAGCAGCCCGAATCATTTCGGGCGCCCGGAAGTGGGGACTCAACCGGCATTTCTCGAATTGTTTCAGGAGCCTATTTAAGCGATCCGAGCGGCTTCTTCTTCCTCTTTTCTGCATTTCGGAGCCTCTTCTCACCTTGGCGTCTTCTACAAAGTTGTTCCCCGCACAGTGCTGCTTCAAACTGTGGATTCCCGGATTTTTTCGTGGCACGCACTTCGAGGTTTCCATTTTTCCGGCGCGGCGCGACGCTCGTCCATTTGTGTTCCCCTTCATCGCGTTTCGGTGCGAGGACTCCCCCGGCCTACCCCGACCTCCGTTTCAAGCGATTCTTGCGCCGTTGGATCGGCGACGGACAGAGCTACAATCTTGGTATTTCCTGCTTCCCCTCGTTTCATGCTTTTCGAGGTGTTTTTCCAAGCTTACTGTGACACTATTTCTGTGATGGAGACTTGGACAGCGGCGTGGTTTTTCGGCGATATCTCCGCAACCGGGCATCGGATTGAGACGTTCCTGTGCACTTTTTGCATCTACTCGACGCGAGGATTATCATCGTATTTTTCTGGAATTTTTCTGGAAATTGCCCGAAGGTATACTTTTCTTGTTCTTCTGTGCAATGTGATACAGTTGTGTATGTTGTGGAGTTTCGCGCTCATCGCGTTGTGGAATTTGTAACTCGGCCTACGGGGCTCGGAATTAGACGTGCAGGTACTCGTTTCGAAGGTCTCAACGCGAGGATCGCGACAGTATTTATGTTGGATTTTTCTGAGTTCTCGCTGCAGGTGAAAAAACTGCATCTTTGGGACTGTTCCAACAGATTTGTATGTACTTGGATATTTTGGAATAAAAGTGTAACTTTGGACCTTTTGTTGTGCCCAGGAAGGTTCGCGAGTGTTTTTGGAACACTGCTAGGAGCCGAGGTTTGCGCGACATGTACCGTGGATACGGGTTCAGCGGATTGTGCGTGCAAGTGGCCACGCTCTTCACCGACCCTAGGTTTGCCTTGGATTGAGCACTTCAGGTGGGTAGGCTTAATTTGGTAACTGTATAAGGTTTTTACATTATGGTGAATGTAAGTGCACTTGTGGGGATGTCACCCCTCTATGACTGATAGCAGGCATATTTGATGTACAACCGATGTGAGCGAGAGGTAAGCAAGGAATGGCCTACTTGGGTAAGATTGGTATACCATAGTAGGAATACTTTAGCATGCTTTGCTGATATATGTTTCACCCACTTTTATCGTTTCTGAGGACAAAAGCATGCTTGTATGGACATGTCGTTAGGCCATCTTTTACTGCTACACTACTTTTGGAACTTGACTTAGGAGAAACCATGTTATCCTTTTCTCCTTCTTTGTTAGTCAGGCGGTCTGTGTTGCTCAGGTGCGAGCAGGGGTCTGGGGTAGTGTAGCCGGGACGTTGGTGTCAGGGACGGGTTGTGTTGGATTGCGGTTGGCAGGGTTTTCGGTGACCGCGGACTTTGGGCGGTTGACCGGAGGTCGGTTATAGGACTCGATTATAGACGGCAGGGTATTGCGGCAACCGCGGATATTGGGCGGTTGACCGGATATTTATTTATGCACCAGATTTGGTATCTGATTTCCCTAGTGGACAGAGTTTTCCACTATTTGAGTATTTTTGCATCTGATTGTGGACCGAGGCGTCTTTAGTGGTTGGGCTTTCCCACTTTGATCAGAGTCATGATCCAGTCCTGCTGATTTATACTTCTGTTACTGGTTACTGAGATACTTTACTCGTGTGGGTCGCTTCCCTCGAGTGCCACTCCGGAGTGTGCGATCGGACGGTTAGAGTGGCCGATCTGTTACTTACTTTGAGTCCTTGAGACTCCTATCCCTTATCGGTGTTATGCTTTGGCCAGCATACCCGATTCGTCTGGCACAGCAGGCAGTACCAGTTTTACTGGTGGCACCAGATTGAGGTCGTTACAGGCATTTACTTTATTGTTGCACTTGTGTCAGGGGGACCGAGTAGAGTCCAGTAGCTGTGTTTAGACCAGTGCTAGTGTTGTTGGGAACCGTTTGGGGATTGACGGTGGTCCCAAGGTCATTGTGAGTTGTTGACCGTTATGTGAAAGGTTGAGCATCTTGAGGCTATCCGTTCTGAGAGAGAGCGTGGATTCCGACTATAGCCTGCATGAGCCACTACTCGATAGCGAGTTAGTCCGTTTGGACGCCCTACGTAATTCCTGCCCGTCAGCGGGAGGTGGTCGTAGGTGGGGCGCAGGTTTGACTGGACCGGATGTGGCAGTCAGCTCGATTGGGTCGATTGTGCACTTCATGTGCTAGTGGTTGCATACCATACTTTGATTCTCCCCTCTTGAGCATTTAGATGGAGGCTTGGTAGCTGTTATGTGACATCAGCATTCTTGTTCAGTCCTACTTCTTTGGTTATTTTATGTCTCTTGAGGACTTAGTGGGCAGACCGTCGGGTCTGGCGGTGGTACCCACTGAGAACTCCCTTTTTGGTGTAGTTCTCACACCCTTTGGGGGTTTTCCCCCTCCTTTTTCCTTCCTCTCCTTTGTTTTGCAGAGTCTTAGCGGGTGTTGCTGATTCTGCGGTTGTTGATCGAGGCCAGGGAGTCGCGAGCTAGATCCCTACCCGTCGTTGGAGAGTAGCGGTACCCCCTTCAGAGGAGACCTGCAGTAGATTGGCTATTTTGTTTTCCTCTTTTGAGAGACTGTTGTAGTGAGGATGATATGTATTGAGAGCCTGTACACTAATGTATTTATTGGAGATTTCTCCCTGTTGAGTTTTGAGCTTTGTATATGAGGATATTGTATCATTATCATTTTTGGGAGATGGACATTATTGTATTATTTCCAGTTGTACAGTGGTTGATTTTAGTTATACAGCAGATTTTCATTTATAGCTCTGATATCTGTTAGCTGTAGTACTTTTCTTGCAGGTAGGACGCTTTGCCTATGCGGGGTTTGGCATAGGTGGCGAATCTGTTGGCGAGCCCGGGTCGCAGTTTCGACTCCGGGACGTGACAACAAGTCTCGCTTTATACTTGTCTACACTCCCATCCGGTTTCAATTTCTTTCTGAGGGCCCATTTACAACCAATTATTGTACAGCCTGGAGGTAAATCCACTAATTTCCATATTTTATTATAAATTAGAGATTCCATCTCATCAGTTACAGCCTTTTTTCAAAAAATGGCATCATTTGAAAATAAAACTTCTTGTAAAGAAAATGAGTTTTCTTCAATATTAAGAACAACATAATCAGAGCCAAAATATTTTTCCATTCTATTTCTTTTACTCTTTCTAAGTTCAAAAATATATTGTTCTTGGTTTTGCGAAAGAGAGTTTGAAGAACTTGGTTTGTTCGAAACCAAGGATTAAAGTGCCGTGGCACGGGGGTGTGCCTGTCGTTGCCTGGCACGATATGGCACAGGCACGCTTGCGTGCCCGTCGACACGCACAACCTGCTAGTGGTACGCTTTGGCACGGTCTTATTTTAGTTTTTTCTGTCCAATAAGGCTTTAGAATGTTATTTTAAAAGTTTCAAAATAATATTTATAAATTTTGGCTAGGTATTGATTTGTCTTGATCTAATGTCAATAATAACTTACTAGTTAATAGCTTAATATAGTAGTAGTCTTCTTTATAGGTGAAGTTAAATACAACTACAGCTTATAGAGAAAATTATTTTTTCTTTAAATTTTTATAAAAATCTGCATGATCCATTCGTATTGATTCGATGAAAAATCATATAATAACTAGACTAAACTAGAATGAGACCCCAAGTGCATTGATAATTTCTTTTTATTTTCAAATTTTTATAAAATATTTCTGAAAAATTAAAGAAATTTATTTTTTCTAAAAATTTTAAAAAAATTATAAATCTGTCCATAAAAATTTAATAATAAACCATACTATGAATAAATTAAGCAACAATGAAAATTGATTAACTTTTATATTTTTTATATTTATCTTTTATTTTTTAGAATTTGAAAAATTATAAAATATAAATCTGAGAAAATTAAATTTTTTAAAATTTTTATGAAAAATTTGTAAGTTCATCCAAGAAAATTAATTTTTCTTAAATTTAAATAAGAAAACTTGTGTAATTTATTTATGAAAATTTAACACTAAATCATATGACATATACATTAAGTAAATTCAAATATCAATTGCTTCTATTTAGTTTTCGATTTTATTAGAATTCTTATATTTCTAAATCTAATAATAAAATTTTCAGAGTTAAGAATGTCTTAAATCTCGCACAAAATACTAAATCCGTACAAAAAAAATTAAAAATAGACCATATAATGATTAAATCAAGTGGATATATTTTCAGATTTTTGTAAATTGTTAATAAAAATTTATATAATTTCATATCTCTTTACAAAAGAAATTTTACAAGTTAAATATATTCTAAATGTATGAAAAAAAAATTAAGTTGTAAATTTCTTGACTTATCTAATAAGTAGATATTCGATTTTACTATTTCTTTACTTTTTCTTTTAAGATCGAAGTGATCAAAAAATAATAAGAGATTGAAAGAAAAAACTAAAAAAAAAAAATTATGAGAAAAAAGGGAAGAAAAAAATAGAAAGGAAAAAAATAGAGTAAGAGATGTGAGAGGAAAGAAAAAAAAGCCCATAATAGAAGAAAAGATAGAAGTGAAAAGAATAAAATAGATGAGAGAGGGATAAAGGTCTATACAAAAAATCAAAAAATACGAAAGGTTAAAGTAAAAAAAAAAAAAAAAATTAAAATACTCTGTGCCTGTGTGGGCACGCAGCGGCACGTACCGTGATACTCTCTGAGTATCGCTCTGTCTCGTTCGATACTCAGAGGGTATCACGGCACAGGAGGGCCAAGAGAGACCCCCCTGTACCGTGCCGCTTAATTGGTGGCACGATACGTATCGCTCCGTACCGTAAGGCACAGATGGATACTTAATTCTTTGCTTTTAACCCATTATTTTTTATTTCAATTCTCTGTGTTACATTACACACAACCACTTTAGTAAAAAGAGTTACAAATTATTCCGCCAACTAGTAAAGTATTTTGTTAGATTACAAAACATTCCATCAAAATTAAGGGTACAAACCAAGGATTTAGGTGTCTTGACACAAGACGGGATCTTACTAAAAACATGCCGGCACGGTACGGCCCGGTGCGTGCCGAGCAGTGCCGATGAGTGTCAGTAACAAAGAATACATATGTGCCGACACATAATGGCATGAAATATTTATTTTCTTTAACAACAAAATTTTTTAATTACTTATTATGCATCTTTATTAAATCTTTTGAACTTTATTAAGAAAATTACTTTATAATTTAAAGAAAAGAGGGTTTTTCAATTGTGTCATCGACACGAGAGCTATATCGTGCCGGCATCTTGTTGGAACGATACAGCACAGTAGATACGACCGTGCCGATGAATACTTAAATCCTTGGTACAAACACAATTAAGATTTGCATGAAAGGTAGCGAAAGAAAAAACAACTAAAGGGTAGGATCCAAAATCAAGAGTTCTAAAATTAAAGGTACCTATTTGAAAATAAATAATAGTTAAAGTTGTGTTTATACTTTTTTTTCCCCTCAAAAAGAAAAGGTTTGATGCAATGAATCAAAATGGATGTTTTTAGGCATAAAAAAAATGCTTAACATAAGTATAACTTCTGTAGTGGACCATAATAAAAAGTTGGAAAATATTGATATATCCATTCTTTAGAGGACTTTTTGGAAAAACAAGTATTGTCTAACTCTCCACATGTTTGTGTAACCATAGATTATTGCATACACAACAGAATAAAAACTATGCTCTGAACAAGGTACTAAACCTGCACGAAATCCCTCACCAAAGAACAGTAAAAGTTCAGGTTGAAACCCATGGCCATTTGGGAACTCTACAAAACCTGTAGTAGCAGAACGCCCTGAGAAGGATGGCTTCTTCAGACAACCATTTTCCTACAATTGAATTTACTCCATCACACCCTATGAGTACCTGTTACCCAGAAAATAGAAAAAAGATTAAAAAAAATAAGATTCAAACTAATGCTTCTAATTTTGTTTTAGATCTTTATTATTTTTTTGATATCATCTGCAAATTATACTATTAAGACTATCAATTCTATTTTGTTATATGTACCTTTGTTCTGATTATGGATCCATCAGCCAAATGTAAGAGCTTTATGCTGCCATCCTCCTCTATTAAGACTATATTTGATTAGTATCTAATGGTGCCTCTAGGTAGCTCCTTCACCAAGGTTTCTAGCAAAAGGTTCCTCTTCACACAATAAACTTCATGCATTCCAGTACTGCATTAAATAATTATGCGATCGCATTAGTTACACCAATCAAGTGTTTAACAATATAAGGAAAAAAGACATCGGAGTCTTTTAATCATGTGTTCAACAAATCCCCTTCACAATTTGCTAGTGTAAAAACTCGGAGTACCTACTCAGAAAAACCTACTTTTACATTTGGTGCCTTAATAATAAGAAATTTAGATCATCATTTTACTCTCAGGAAATTTGTCGTAGCAATTCAAAAAATGCTACAACGTATTACTCACCTTCTTCCTTGAATCGTGAAATTCAATTTTGTAGCAGTTTCTCCACTAGATGCAGACATAACTACCAACCTGCAAGAATAAATAAAAATCTTTAATTAGCCTTTGAAGTTGATTCTATTTGTGTGTAAAAAATGAAATAAAACACATCTAACGAAACAAGTCACTTACTATGAATTAAACAAAAGGCACCAAACAGTAAGACGTCAGCGGATTTCCATATTGCGTATGATGGGTCTGCTGACGTTTCGGACTCTAAGCATAAACAATGCACCGAAACGATGAAATTCCGTCTCGGTAAGTCCCGAAACTTCTGTTTCTGACATCCGGAGAGCATGCAACCACACAACTAATATGCGACTTGAAATTCTATCGATTTCTTGACAATGAATCCATTATACATTGATGCACTCGTTATACTTCGATTTCAACCAATTAGGTCTCACAAAGAATGAGCAAGCAGAAAATTATTTAAAAAGGATAATATAACTCATCATTCAATACATACCAGTGAAGTGCCCGCGCTTCGCTGCGGATATTTTTTATAATTTTTTTTAGTAATATAAAAAAATAATACAACATAAAAATTTATAATCAAAATATTAGTGAAATCCATCTGCCGAAGAGGTGAGAGAAAAGGGGAGAGGGGAGAACTTTTTTATTACAATTAATTAATTAGTTTTTTTTTATAATAATATCAAATATATAAGTTTAAACATTAGAGGTTAAATTCGTGTTATTACTTTTTTATTTCTTATTTGAGAGAATTAGGGAATGAAAGTCTAAATATTAAATCACAAATCTCATTTTACATTTAAGGTTATATTTATTTGTTTATTAAATACAAAATCACAAATCTCATTTTAAATTTAAGGTTAAATTTCTTTGTTTGAAAAATTAATATTGACCCAATTCCATTTTTTAAAAGTCCAAATTGAACACGCAAGATAGATTTCTTATTGTTTTTTTTTATATAGCTTTCCTTTCTTCATTGTGGGACACTTAAAATAAACTAAGCTGAAAATTTACTTGAGTTCATTTACATGAGATGGATGATAAATTGGTACTGGCAATTTTATATACCCAAAGCGACCTAAATTCTGAGAAGGTCAAAAAGAGGTTAAATGTTATTTCAAATTGAAGTTTAAATTTAATTATGCTTAATTTTTATATCTAATTAAAGAATTTAAACTTTAAGACGTTAAATGTTATTTCAAATTTAAGTTCAAATTTAATTACGCCTAATTTTTATATCAAATTAATGAATTTAAATTTTCATTACTTCAAACTGACGATTAGAAATTTTAATTTCTAAATTTTAAATACGTAGAATTTTAAATTGTTATTCATACTTATTTTCCCTTTAAATCAAATTATATAATTTCCATTTTCTCTCTTTTTACAATTCAATCAGATGGATGATAAATTGGGACGGGCAATTTTATATACCCAAAGCGACCTAAATTATGAGAAGGTCAAAAAGAGGTTAAATGTTATTTCAAATTGAAGTTTAGATTTAATTATGCTTAATTTTTATATCTAATTAAAGAATTTAAACTTTAATTACTTCAAATTGAAGATTAGAAATTTTAATTTTCTTTTTTCTTTCTTTTTTGGTATATAACTTTTCTTTCTTCATTGTTACGCACTTAAAACAAACTAAATTGAAGATTTGTTTCTGTCAATTTACATGAGATGGATGATTAATTGGTATTGGTAATTTTATGTACCCAAAGCGGCCTAAATTACGGGAAGGTACAAAACACGTTAAATGTTATTTCAAATTTAAGTCCAAATTTAATTACGTCTAATTTTTATATCAAATTAATGAATTTAAATTTTCATTACTTCAAATTAACGATTAGAAATTTTAATTTCTAAATTTTAAATACGTAGAATTTTAAATTGTTATTCATACTTATTTTCCCTTTAAATTAAATTATATAATTTCCATTTTTTCTCTTTTTACAATTCAATATTGGAAATCTATACCTATATATATGATTTCTCTTATTTTTTTGCCACGTGTAACCATTTCCTTCATCTATACAATTGAGAATTTTCTAACTTTTCTTATTCCAAACTCCTAATAAATTAATTGTAGACTCTTTTTATTCCCAAACTCCCAATGAATTAATTGTGGACTCTTTCCATTCCCACCCCCCCAATGAATTAATTGTGAACTCCAAACCTAATGAATCACTTATACACCTAAAATCAAATTCTACACGATTCACACCCAACCACAAAAACTCTTATACTATGACCAACATCATTCTCTCCTCTCTCACTCTCCCTATTTTTGAGTTCTTCTCCTCTCTCTCTCTCTCTCTCTCTCTCTCTCTCTCTCTCTCTACGCCACCACCTCCCTCTTCGCCATCTCCGTCGGCAACAAAGCCCTCTTCCTCGACCCCTCCACCCTCGATTCTTACTTCTTCCTTCCCGCCGTGAAGAACCTCCAAGCCTTCTTGCCCTCATCCTCCTTCTCCTCCTCCAAGGTTAAAATTTTTTACTCTCAATCTCATCGAAACTCTACACTGCCGTAACTCATAGAACGTGAGCGCTCTCTCTCTCTCTCCCTCTCTTTCTAAATTTTATTACATTCCCACATATGCCTTAAATTTTAATCCCGAATAGATTAATCTTTTACTCTGATTGGTGCTATAGGCTCTTATGTTAGGATTGAAAATAATTTTTTTATATATATTGGAAAAGATGTTTTAAAACAGTGTTTTAAATTATTTTATATAATCTTTTACTTCTGTATTTATATTATAATAATAAAAAATATAAAAATATTTTTTTAATAATATTTATTCGTCGCATCGCACGGTTAACTACACTAGTTATTATTTAAATTTCAACTTTTGATTGAAAAGTGGGAATATGAAATTTCAATTCAGAACATATTTATATTTTTTTGTATAATTTATTTTAAAAAACAGGTTATAATGTAAAAGATAAGCATTTAAGATAATAAATATCCTCTTCAAATTATTTGTTTTTATAAATTCAAATTTATATTTCTATTTTTTTAGTATAAATTATTTTAAGAAATGACATTTACAAATTAGACCATACTCATTTAAAATTATAAATTTTAAAGTTAAAGGCATTTTATTTTATCACAAAAACATAATTTCTTTATGTAAATTCATGCTATTATTTTTTGATTTCTTATTTGAGAGAATTGGGGAGTTAGAGTTTAAATATTAAATCAAAAATCTCATTTAAAATTTTAAATGTAAGGTAAATTTATTTGTCTATTAAATATGAAATCACAAATCTCATTTCACATTTAAGGCTAAATTTATTTGTTTATTAAATATTAAATCACAAATCTCATTCTAAATTTAAGGTTAAATTTATTTGTTTGAAAATTTAATATTTAAGACCAAATTTAATTTTTTAAAAATCCAAATTTAACATGGGAGGTAAATTTCTTATTGTTTTTTTATATAGCTTTCTTTTCTTCATTGTGAGATACTTAAAATAAACTAAATTGAAGATTTGCTTAAGTTCATTTATATGAAATAGATGATAAATTGGTATTGGCAATTTTATGTACCCAAAGTTACCTAAATTATAGAAAGGTAAAAAATTTATGTTAATTAAACATGTACTCACTAATTTACCTAACCTAACATTACCACATAAACGCGACAGGTAACCATAAAAAACTTCTCATTTGTTACAGAAGGAAATTTCAATTAGCAATTCTCCTATACAAATTATTTTACAAACAACTAATAGGGTAAAATTATTATTTAAATCTCAACTTTCGATTAAAAAGTGGGAATACGAAATTTCAATTCAAAATATATTTATATTCTTTTGTATATTTTATTTTTAAAAAGACCTTATAATGTAAAACATAAGCATTTAAGATAATAAATATTCTATTCAAATTATTTGTTTTTATAAATTAATTTTCTTTCCTTTTTTAGTATAAATTATTAAAGAAAATGTGATTAACAAATTAGAGCATACTCATTTAAGATTATAAATTTTAAAGTTAAAGGCATTTTATTTTAGCAGTAAAAGTGAGTTTTTTTATGTAAATTCATGTTATTATTTTTTGATTTGTTATTTGACAAAATTAGGAAAATAAAGTTTAAACAGTAAATCACAAATCTCATTTTAAATTTAAAGTTAAATTTATTTATTTGGAAATTTCATATTTAAGACTTAATTTAATTTTTGTAAAAGTCCAAATTTAACATTAGAAATTCCAAATTTTGAATTGCAAATGTGTTTATTTGAAATTTGGAATTTATAATTCCAAATTAATTTGTATACATGTTTTCATTTTTTTTGTTTATGATTGGAAATTTCTAATTTTCATCTAAATTTAAATATTTAAATTCTCGAGTTCGAAAGAGTATAAACTGCATTACTTATGAAATAGGTGATTTCAATTCCCCGTATACAAATTATTTTACGAACAACTGATAGGCTCAGATACATTTTACCCAAATGTGCAATAAAGAGTACAAATTGCATACTTATCAAACACTTGGTCACCGAAGGGCGTCGAAAATTACCCAATACCACGAAAAATTAGGTATATTTTCTATTCCATTCCTTTTTTTCTAGTCAAAGAGTAATTGGTTGCCTAAGGCTATCCAGAAATATTGATATATATATATATATATATCATCACTGCCTAACCTAACATTAGCAGACGAACGCGAAAGGCAACCATCAAAAACTTCTCATTTGTTATGTATTTCTTATGTTTAAATACACGGCGAGTCACTTCATAAAGGGTGAATACATGGGCAACTATAAAAAACTTGTCATTTGTAACTTCATGAAGAGCATGAAAGTTTCTATAGCATTTTAATTGCACATGAAGAGCATGAATGCAGCAATAGAACTTAATTTTTTTTATGTAAATTCACCTTATTATTTTTTGATTTGTTATTTCAGAGAATTGGGGAGTTAAAAGTTTAAATATTAAAGGACAATTTTCATTTAAAATTTAAGGTTAAATTTATTTGTTTATTAAATATTAAATCACAAATCTCATTTTACATTTAAGCTTAAATGTATTTGTTTGTTAAATATTAAATCACAAATCTCATTTTAATTTTAAGGTTAAATTTATTTGTTTGAAAATTTAATCTGTATGACCAAATTTAATTTTTTAAAAGTCCACATTTAACATGCAAAATAGATTTCTCATTATTTTTTGTATACAGCTTTCCTTTCTTCATTATGAGATACTTAAAACAAACTAAATTGAAGATTTGTTTAAGTCCATTTACATAAGATGGATGATAAATTGGTATTGACAATTTTATGTACCCATTTCAACTACTATAATAATAATCATCTCATAAAATACTTAAAACAATGGCCTCAACGTCAATCCTTATTATCTTCATTAAACAGTACGAACATTCAAATCGTAAGTTTAAAAACAGCATTCCAAATACTATAATAATAATCATCTCATAAAAGACTTCAAACACTCACCTCAACCTATTTCATTACCGTCTCAAATTAGACCACTAAATGATGATGAAAAAACAGAAATTTTAAAAACCAAGCACAAAGCAATGGTTCCAAATACAAAAAACGATAAAACAATTAGACTCAATTTGATTATTAAAAAGAGTCTTCTTTTTTTTTTTTTTTTTTATCAAAAAAGATTGCCAATGCAGATAAACAACAAACAAATAGAACAGAACTTATAATGAAACAAACAATGGTATAGCAAACAGGAAGATCTTAGTACAAAGCATGCTACTAATCTAAGCAGAAAAGATTAGAATGGTAACATATCATTTCATGTTATAGACAACAGCTTTCCTCATTATTTAGCCAAGATGATTACCAATAAAACAACCTATTTCATCACCAAACCACTAAATGATTCCAGAAAACATACAACAAAAAAAGGGAAACATAGCACAAAGGACTCCAAATACAAAAAAAAAAGTAAAACAATTTGACTCACTCTGATTACCAAAAACATTCTTATTTTTTGCTTTTTATCACATAGACCAACATATTCCACTATTCAAACTTCCTCTAACCCCACAGCACTAACCAAGAATGAACAAAATTCTCGAAATAAAATATAAAAACCGGGGGGGTAATAAAAAAGAAAGAAAAAAAAAATAGAGCCGGAGCCTAAGCAACGGCATAATCCGAAGCACATAACAAAATATCTAGTACCAACCAGCTAGAAGTGCGAACAGATAAGAGTGACATATATATATATATATATATATATATATATATATACTAACTGCACATCATTTAATCAAAGGATCAAAAGCACTAATAGTATTCATGATTCCATAATTAAAAAACAGGATGGACATAATAGAAATAAGTTGAAAAACAGCGACAAACAAAGCAGGAACAAATGAAAGATGTACAAAATTATTCGGAAATCAATGTTTTTAGCTACTATCAACATGCGGCTTGTAAGAAACAATCCAACCATCACATACCATTCACTACATAGATCCTTTAGGAAAACCAAAGTGGTAGAATGTGCTGCGCTGGGTTGCCATACTGTGTTTTGAAATGCCAAATAGAGGAACAACTATTTTGAAATAGCATGCTCCGAAAACTGAACTAAAATCTCAAATCAGAAGGTTCCATAGTTTCTAATTTACCTTTAAACCGGAACCTGCAGTAAAAAAACTATTTTGATATAGCATGCTCCGAAAACTGAACTAAAATCTGAAATCATAAGGTTCCATAGTTTCTAATTTACCTTTAAACCGAACCTGCAATAAAAAAACTGGTGTAGTAATTTTTCTATAACACCAACGTGATAATATTGCATCAAATAGAACTACATCTTGCAACTGTATACGGAGACATCGATTCGAACCAACTTTCAAATCCAGTCCATTCCAAAGAAGGAATACAAAATCAAAGGACCAAACAGTGCAAGCAGAAAAAAAAACAGTATTTTCTGCAAGTATGCAGTAAATGACACCAATAGGAAATTGGTTGCCTAAGGCCATCCGAAATTACGATTTGCTCTCAGATTTACCTAGCGTATTCTACGATGAACTGATCAGCATAGTGTGCAGTAAATTGAACCAGACAATAGTACAATGTTGGAAAAGATAGTATCAAAAGATAGCGTGCATTAAATTGAATCAAGCAATAGCACAATGGTGGAAAAGATAGTATCAAAAGATAGCGTGCAGGAAATTGAACCAAACAATAGTACAATGTTGGGAACTCATATGTAAAGGAGGGGAAGCAAAGATTGGCACATAGTTGGTTTTATAACATACACTGAGATAATTTTTAGGCCCGAACAAAATTTTCATTTAATCATGTGAGTCTAGAAGCTTAAGCAAATTTCCACTAAATGGGCCTAGAAGATCAAACACTCGCAAAAATTGTCACCTTCAAGATAACTTTATTCCCAGCCAGAATAAACGACAATCATGATTTTGGTTTCTATAAACCTGTACAACATTCGTTCATGTTTAACAATATGGATCTACTACTCAAATGCAAAACATTGATTTGTATACGAAATACTTATATGTTTGAAGCCTTTAAAAAGCATGAATTTAGGTAGGAAGTAATAAAAACTTGATAAATAAGAAACGCCAAAAGCTTGGTGCTTCCAAATGGAAGGTAATTGTTCTTATAGAATTAGGTAATTTGCGACATGCATTGAAGAAATAAGAATTCATACATAAATTAGATCGCTGCAATCATCAAGAAACAAATGAAAGATCCAATAAGAAACATCCAACAGGAAGCTATCAACTCTTTCTTTCTTTTCTTTTGCTTTCTTACCTGCTTAGCAGCTGTAGGTTAGCAATAGGTAATTAAAGAGAGTGTAACCCACATTAACCAACATTCATATAGAAAGTAGTGGGAAATTAAAATTTGTATAGCAAAACAGGGTACGGAGAGAATGGAACAAAGAGAAGGGAAGTAACCATATCCAAGCACAATTCCAGATAAATACTCAGCTCATAAAAATGCAAATATAAGGATTAAGCTTCAACATATTTGGAGATAGCAGTTTCTTGTTTAGGCAATGTTGTGTAATAGTTTTGCTGGTTTTGGTAAAAACAAATTCGAAATTACTTCACTGCTGTCCCTGCACCAGGCTGCTACTGCTGCTGAAGTTCGAGCTATTATGGCGGCTATTCCAGTAAATCCACAGAGCAACCAAGTAGAAGAAAACGTGCACAACACTCTTAAGTGTGTTCCCAAGCTCCTAATCCATCAGAAAATTTTCCATAATCACCATGAAATCACAATGAAAGGTGATTAAAAAGTTAAGAACACGAACACCTCAAAATCCTGATTTTCGGTTGAAGAGTTCAAATCAAAATTCACATAAAACTAACCTTCAAATGAGTTCAAACAAAGTTCCCACAAGTTCTAGCTGAAGTCAAGATCATCTCTAACAAATCACAAGCTCAGTTTAAAGAGAAAAATTCAAAGAAATCCTATCAAAACCTTAGCTAATCCAAAACTTAGGTGATCAAATGGTTGCCTACAAAAAAAAAAGAAAGCTGCATATTTGTTCCCTTCTCTAATCATCATTACTTACAGGGTCTCAATGGAGGGGAAGGAGGAGAGAGCATGAAGAATTACTCAGCAATATAAGGTGCTGCACTATATGGCATAAAATTTAAAACCCTCTACCATTCTTCATCTCTTTATCATCATTGCCTCAAAATCAAGGAATTAAATTTTAAATTCCATTTTTTTAATGAATTCATATGAAGAATGATATAAAATTAGAGAGTTTAAGAGGATTGTTTGTATAATCTACTGAATAAGAGAAAAGAAAGTAAAAGAACCTCCAAACATTTTGTTGTCGCTCAGGGGGGCAATCGCGCTGCTCATCCACCTGCGGGGGACTGGGAGGGGCTGGGACGGCGCGGTGCTCAACGGAGCCATGTGCGGCATCAGCTCCAAGTTCAAGCCGCCTTGGCCCCTGGAGCACCTGCTGTGGCTGGCTGCTGCCGCCGGGCCCACGTGGCGCGTGGCCTTCACCCGGGGCTCCATCCCGGACCTCTCCTTTAAGGTGGAGCGGAAGCGGAAGCTGGCGCTGTTCAGTCATCAAAAGTACTGATTCTTGTGTATCATCAATGCCGTTAGAAGAAACTTGGCATGCTGACTGCACCATGATGAGACACAGGCAACAGTCCTCATCAACAAAACCTGTCCAAAAGGGAAAGACATGATTACCTACGAACTCATATATGCTTAAAATGTATTAAACTGCGCTCACCGTGTTGAAACATTGTCGATACAATAAGGAACGGCCAGAAAAGCCTGTGCAAACAGGCATTTAATCCTTGGTAAAGATAATTCAGGAAAGGAATGTAGAGTGATAACAATGTATATATATATATATATATATATATATATATAAGAAAGCAGCAGATCTAAATCTTCTCTAATGCGCAAAGTGTAAAGTAATCTATTATAATATCTCATATGCTATTCAGGTTAAAGAAATTTGTGAGTATTTCAAATTGAAAGGTAGTCAGTACAGCTTGCAACACGGAAGAGGTCATAAATGAAGCCAGACGCCTTTGACTCGGGCCTCCAAGCTTTCCTTTGACAGAACATGGTAAGTCAGTCTCTTCAGCCACATCTACTGACAGCAATAGGGGACACACTGATTTGGCAAACACCATAAGTTGCTCCTGCAGTAAAAACCACAATGGTTTTTTTTTACTAATGTTTATACTCTATAGATACTTCAATGAAATTGATAGAACTGGATAACCAGGTGTTCTTCATTTACCATAATCGGAAGTAATGATACTGTAAAGTTTTCAGAAATGGGAATTAGAAGAGGACAGAACTGATCCAATCTGTTACTCGTTAATTTCCTCCAATTATTTTGAAGTTCCTCAACCATGCTCAAAATGATAATAAGAAACTTAATAGACCTCCATTTTATATTCTGGTCCTCTTCAAAAAGAGGTCTGCCGTAGTTCCGTAATAACTGCAAATGAGAGCAAAGTATTAATAAGTCATTCATATGAATATCTATAGCAAGAAAGGGAATTTAACATCTATTTCCAATTAAAGAAACAACAGCAAGCAATCCTACTGAATAACCAAATCAAAAAGAAAGATTGGTCCATGCTGCTAACTCCAATATGCATGTGACAAAAGGCACAATTTCAGAACAATCAAAAGCAAGCTCACTAAAGCCCAAAAGTGAGTAAAAACACATTCCTGTAAAAGCTATAAAGCTAATTATATCACATGCAGACAACATAGGGTAGGTAAATGTACACAAACTCTACCCAGCCTGAGAAACAACATCCAATGGGAAAACTCTGCGTTTGTAAGATCACATTGCACATGCTACAACATCCCAATAATTGCTGCTTATAAATTGAGATTAATTTTACATGTTATTTATGGCAACTGCCTCAATTACGACGAAAGAAGATACAGAAAAGAGAAAAAGCCAAAACAAATGCTCCAATACTATACATAAATTAAGCAAACAAAAATAAAACGGCGAAACTCAAATTATTGATCGAAAAGTCATATAATTATCCTATAGCATCTAATAACCACCTTATACATTCGTGTATGTGGTGCTACAAAGATAACGTTCTTGGGGTAAGAGAACACAGAACAAATCATAAAGCAAAATTGTCATCTGAACTAACATTTTAAATTTACAAAACATAAAGCAAAACAGGTTAATATAACCACGCAATAATCAAGTATCTCAAGAAATCAAACCTTGAATATTGGATCTATATGTTGCTCTGAGTCTATGAGAAGAAGAACCCTTGCCCACCTTTGCACTTCAGCTCCGGCTCACAGAGGGTAACAAAGAGTACAGAGGCGCCGGCTTAGAGAGGGCACACAAAGCGGGAGAGGCCGCCGTCATCATCCCGTCGGATAATTTTCCAAGCTTCTAATGGAAGTGGATATGATTGAGTACCACAAAAATTTTAAAAACCAAACAATAAAAAAATCCTCTAACAGATAAAGAATTATATATATATATATATATATATATATATATATATATATATATATATATATATACACACACACACGAAGGACTCTTGTATGCTTGACAGTTTATATATGTTCTAGAGTTCAATCTTCATGCGAGATGTTGGCATTGTGCCTGCATCAGAAGTTGTGTTTTAAACTTCCGTTTTAAAAGTTACCTTTAAAATTTAATTGTTGTAGTCGAATTCACCTACTATGGAAGCTCTGAGAGAAAAAAGTAGCTTCCTGAGTCTGCCCAAAGCCCATATGAACAACACTCTGCAGGTTATCTTCCCAGAAAGTTCCAAGCTGAAGAAAAGCAGACACCCCTTTATTAGTATGCCAACCTTAGTCTTTAGACAACTTCATAAGAGCAAGAAGGCATATCCTTTTCTAGGTTATAATCGTTAAGACTATTGGGTTGTTTCCTATCAGACTGATCTTTTAAATAATACGGTGTCGAAATTTGGTCGTGAGCTCCTCAATTTTGTGAGGCTGACATTTAATGGTTAGTCCTGCGCGATAGCGGGTCATTCCTATCGGATCAATTTTTTGGATAACAATAATATCCCTCGCATTTCTCTCTTACCTGAGAGGAAGCATCTGCAAATCCGTCTAGCGGAGGAAGTGGCATGGTGAGGCTCCGGTGGAGCGAGGAATTCAACGGCATCTCTATGCCATTGCTGACAACACTCTGAAGAGGGTGATGCCCCTGGGGTTGATTAGAAAAAGGAAATGCGCGGGGCAGGCCGGCCTCTAATGGATAAACCGGGAGTGGCATTGTTCCACATGCTTGATACATCTGTAATTGCAAAGAAAACCCAGTTTATAAGCCGCATAATTCCTTTTTGAATTGTGTATCTGGGTCTATAATTAAATCAAGAACAAACTTACATCTTTAGGGGGGAGATTGTCCATGTTAAACTCGAGGCGTGGATTCATTGTTGCAAGTTTCATTGATAAGAACTGAAAACAGAAAGCTTAGATTAGTGTGAGAATTACTACCAAAACAGCGTTCGGCCGGCTGTCCGCCCTCGCCGAGCTCTCCCTCATCCCTGGCCGCGTCGCCGGCCCCGTCCCGGACTCCCTCGCTCTCTGCCCCAATCTCCGCTTCCTCGCCCTCTCGAACAATCTCCTCTCCGGGCCCATCCCGGACTCCCTCTCCTCCCTCGCCAGCCTCCGCACCCTCGACCTCAGCTTCAACCAGCTCTCCGGCCAAATCCCCGCCTCCCTCCCCTCCACCTCCTTCTTGTCCATCACCTTCGGTGCCACCAACACCCTCTCCCCCAACTCCCCTCCGCCGCACTTCACCTCCGCCAGGTACACGCTCCCGATGTCGCCCGACCCCAGCCGTCGCACGAACCGTAGATCCGACGGCGACAGCACGCTCCCGGGCGGGGCCGCGTCTGAGGATCTCAGCCGTCGGATCAGATCGAGCCGCGGATCAACGCTCCCGGCCTTGGGCACCGACGCTATCGAGGAGGAGGAGGACGACGACAACCCCGATCCCGTGGACGACCCCGATCTCTCCGAGGAGCCAAAGCTCATGCTGCAGCGATCGTCCGCGAGCTCGTCGGGCATGGCGATCGAGAGAGAGAGAGAGAGAGAGAGAGAGAGAGAGAGAGAGAGAGGGAGGAGAGAGGGGGGAGAACGGGAATGAACATACCATGGCAGAGGGGGCATCATTGCTTCACATGTGGGAGGTTTCCTGCGGGCAAGCATGGAAGAGGGGGCATCATCATTGCTCCACATGGGAGGTTCGGGGACGCTCTGTGAGAGAAGGAGAGAGGGTAAGGGCATGTGCAGGGGAGAAACGCATGTGCGCGCGCAAGGGGCGGGCGAGCGAGGGAGCGAAATCCTGATAAGACGACACGTCAGCAACTCATACCCGAGAGGCAGACACGTGGCCACAGTAAAACTGAGGATTCAATCTCTTTATTGATTACTCATCATTCAGATACATGTTCTCTCTATTTAACAACTTTTTATCTTTTTTGTGGCATTAGTTTAGTTCTACAGGTTAACAAGAGAATAAGTTAAAATATGTTCATTTTGTCATGAGGCAGGAATGAGAAAGGTATTTAATTCTTTGGCCAAAATAAAATATGCCGAAAATTTGATTTTATTAACGTTTCAATTAACATTACAAGAACAAGACATGGAGAATAAATAATACAATAGAGCATCACCAAAAGCCATGGTTTACAAGTTTCAAAATCAGGATATAGGAGCATAGCAGTAGTAACTTTTACAGCTTGCCACAGTCATAGTCAGCCATCTTTAACATCGTTTTGGCTATTATTCCTGACAAAATCTTCTCCCTCAAAAAACTTATGAATGTATTATCAGTTTGTTGAATAAAACCAATAATATAAGCTGTCGCAATCAATTGAATGCCCCTCCATCTTCTTTTCTCAGCATACTTCTTTAATCCATCGTTAATTCTCTCATATTCTCCCTTACCTTCTTTATCCTCCCCGCGAATGGCTTCACCTAAGCACCGAGCAAGAACAATGCTATCTTCAAGCGCCGAGCAACCACCCTGACCTAAGTCGGGGGTCATCGGGTGGAAGGCGTCTCCGGCTACACACACATTTTCTTTAGTAATCTTGCCACTTATTAAAGAGACAGGAGATCGATACCTAAGAGGAGAAGAGACCACATCACTCATCTCACTAACTTCGATGACTTGTATCACCTCCTCAGGAACTTTCGCAAGCTTAAGCTTCTTCAGAATATATTGTCTCATTTTGCTTGGATTTTCCTCCGCCTCCTCTTCTGTTTAATAGATAAACAACAAATTCAAATTTTGGAATTGACAAAATATGACGCAATTTTCTGAAAGAAAGGTGGCATTGTAAAAGAAATTTTCATCTCACTACCATGGTCTACAAAACCATATAAAAGTAATTTTAACGGAAAGTTAATACTTTAAGACAATACCTTGCCTACATTGCATTTTGAAATGACTAAACAAAAATCAGATGTTCTGATTTCAATTCTTTTAACCTATTAATTTTTATTTTAGTTCTCTCTATTAAGTTACATAACTAGTTTAGTAAATAGAGTTACAAAATATATTCCGCCAACTAGTAAAGTATTATGCTAGATTACAAAACATTCCATCAAAAAGGGTACAAACACCATTAAGATTTGAATGAAAGGTAGTGAAATGAAAAACAATTAAAGGGGTAGTAACCAAAATCAAGATTTCTAAAATTAAAGGTACCTATTTGAATATAAACAATAGAGTTAAAGTAGTGTTTACACTTTTTTTTTTCCCTTAGAAAAGGTTTGATGCAATTACTCAAAATGGATGTTTTTAGGCATAAAAAAAATGCTTAACATAAGTATAACTTCTGTAGTGGATCATAATAATAAGTTGGAAAATATTGATATTTCCATTCTTTAGAGGATTTTTTGGAAAAATAAGTATCGTCTAAGTCTGCACATATTTGTGTAACCACAAATTATTGTATACACAACAGAATTAAAAATTATCATACCATCAGCGGAAGGAGTCCATGTGAAGAACCAGTACAAACTTCGCTCTGAACAAGGTAGTAAACCTGAACGAAATCCCTCACCAAAGAACTGTAAAAATTCAGGTTGAAACCCATGGCCATTTGGGAACTCTGCAAAACCTCTAGTAGCAGAACGCCCTGAGAAGGATGGCTTCTTCAGACCCAACCATTTTGCTACAATTGAATTTACTCCATCGCATCCTATCAATACCTGTCACCCAGAAAATAGAAAAAAGATTAAAAAAAAATAAGATTCAAACTAATGCTTCTAATTTTGTTTTAGATCTTTTTTACTTTTTTGATATCATCTGCAAATTGTACTATTAAGGCTATCAATTCTATTTTGTTATATGTACCTTTGTTCTGATTATGGATCCATCAGCCAAATGTAAGAGCTTTATGTTGCCATCCTCCTCTATTGAGACTATCTTTGATGAGTATCTAATGGTGCCTCTAGGTAGCTCCTTCTCCAAGGTTTCTAGCAAAAAGTTCCTCTTCACACAATAAATTTCATGCATTCCACTGCATTAAATAATTATGCGCTCGCATTAGTTACACCAATTAAGTGTTTAACAGTATAAGGGAAAAAAAACATTGAAGTCTATTATTCATGTGTTCAACAAATCCACTTCACAATTTGCTAGTGTAAAAACTCGGAGTATCTACTCAGCAAAACCTACTTTTGCATTTGGTGCCCTAATAATAAGAAATCTAGATCATCATTTTACTCTCTAGAAATTTGTGGTACCAATTCGAATAATGCTACAACGCATTACTCACCTTCTTCCTTGAATCATTAAATTCAATTTTGTAGCAGTTTCTCCACTAGATGAAGACATTACTACCAACCTGCAAGAATAAATAAAACTATTTAACTAGCCTTCGAAGTAGATTCTATTTGTGTGTAAAAAATGAAATAAAACCAATCTAGCAAGACAAATCACTTACTATATGGACTAAACAAAAGGTCCCAAACAGTTAGACGTCAGCAGACTTCCATATTGTGTCATAACTAGTTAAACGCTTAACCAACAATACACTTTATTAATTATTACGGTTTGCTTAATATATTTTATTATCATACAAATGCTAGGTATCTTAATACCTTTTACCTTCATTAGTGGGCATCATTGTTTTCCAGTTAAACCTCACATTAATAAACTTATCTTGTTTTAACTAGACAGATTTGGGTTATTAGTGGCAAGTGGCAACTCAATCCAATTCAAAAGTTCTTGATAAAAACAAATATCAGTAACAGACACTTAAGAGTGCAGGCCTTGACAATGCAGTGAGGTTGTTCAGTAGAAAATAACATCAGGAAGTTTCACTTACCTAGTTTGCATTCTCAGTAATGTCTAGTTATGTTACCCTTTGATTCTACAGCAAAAAAAGGACCTTTAATTGTATTGGTTTGAACCTATTAGGAACTTGTAGGCACATGTAGGATATAGGATTCCTCATTTACACATTTTTGGTGCACGATAATGTCGTGAGCACTTTCTCAAAATTGACTTAGCCGAAAATCACAAACCAGGCAACTAGGAAACTAAGCATGGATATATAGAGTTAACAAAAATGGTGTACAAGAGAAAGGCCAACAAAAAGGTAGATCATGTTACAACTGAGAATTTCATAGATTTTGAATGCTAAATTTCCTCCTTGGCTTCATAATTGACTGCAAATTTGCTAAGCTACAATATTTGAATTTCCCTTATTGTCCAACTCTTTAAACATACATTGTTTTAATTTGTAGCACCTAAACCATGTGGCCACAAAACAAGTAGTGAAGTGGCTTTTTATATGCCAATTGGCGCCCATGATAATTGACAAATCTAGAATATTTTTAACTCCTTTTGCTAGAGAGGGAGTAACTGAGATGAACAACTTCCTTGGCAAATTGGATAGTGTTAGAGAAGTTAGTTACATTCTCTTTCTAGAAAATTCCAATAGAAAGAAAGAACTTTGTTTGGAAAAACATGTGGCCCCGAAATGCTATCAGAAACAAGAACTTAACTCTAGCCAGTATTTAGCAATAAAATTTAAGATAGGAAAACAAGAAACTGATCAACCATTGGTTTACAACTATCAGCTGAAGAATGCTTCCCCAGATAAGCACAACAACTCAGATGCCTAACTAAGCTATACTCTTGTGGCTGAACAGATAAGCAGAATTCTGATTGTCACTATTACCACCAAAATTTCTCTATAAAAGGGAGTAATACTAATGCGCAGTTCATCAATCTGATAGCGTACAAATCATTATTCTCTCGGGTGAACCCAATTGTGGTGAGCTGAACCGAATTGAAAGGAGCCGAATGCCTTGTGGCCAAGGATTTAAGTATCCATCGGCACGGTCCGTATCCACCGTACTGTATTGTGTCAACAAAATACAGGCACGATACAACCCCCGTGCCGATGGCACAACTCAAAACTCTCTTTTCTTTAATTTACTAAGTAATTTTCTTAAAAAGTTCAAAAGATTTGATAAAGATACATAATAAACAATTATAAAATTTTGTTGCTAAAGAAAATAAATATTTTATGCCATTATGTGTCGGCACACGTGTATTTTTTGTGACCAGCACTCATCGGCACTTCTCGGCACACACCGTGCCGGCAAGTTTTCGGCACGACACTGTGTCACGACACTTAAATCCTTACTTGTGGCGATATGGAGACAACATTTTGGTTCGTACCTGTTCGATCGACTCATGCAGAAGTCAACGGATCTTATTGGTGATGGGACAGCCGCCGAAAACTGCGTTGACACTTGGGCTTATTATTATGAGAATAGCTAGTAAGGCGTGCCATGTACTCAACTCTGTCAACGCCACATGCGCCGCCCGGTCAGCCCTATCCTGTCACTTCTATCCCTTTTCGTGCACTGCTGGCTTTCCCTATAAATGGTATTGAGAGCAAGTTTACCGGAAGGATACCCTGTTGATGTTGTGAGAAGCTAGCTCGAGCCGAGGAACGAGAACCTTCAGCAGACTCTGGAGTTTGAGGACCTCTTTCTCGGATCGGCTCATGCCCGAAGGAATGTTCTTCGGCGATCCAAGCGAACGACTGCAACCTTCAGCAGTTCTTCAGCCTGAGGTGGAGGATATCGCCAAGTAGGGGTGATCTCTTACCTTGTTTACTGTCTTGTGTTCTATCTTGCTATTAGTTCCTACTTCTGATTGTAGTGTGTTTGTGTAGGGGAAGTGTGCGGATCTCCCTGAGCTTTGAGATTTGGAGCCATAGAGATTAGTGACCCTGTGTTTGAATGTTTGCTTGTGGACCTCAGGATAGTATCATAGGATTGTGGAACTGAGAAACCGATAGTGTGAGAGTTGGTAAACTCTGTCTTGAAACTGAGAAACCGATAGTATGAGAGTTGGTAAACTCTGTCTTAGGAGTAGACTAAAAAGGACTAGAGGCGAGGACTCTGGTATGCTGCGAGTTGGGTAGTTGGCCTTTGGGGTGTTGTGTGGCATGAGAGTGCTTGATTGATGAGTAGTTCGATACTTTCGACTCCTTCGGAAATGGGTGTACAAAGCTAACGATTGGACGTGGAGACATAGGTGCAATCCCGGCCTCCTATTCGGTTATATTTTTGTGATGAAAGATCCACCGGAGGATGATGTAGGTTCGGTCCTGGTTCTCCAGGCACCACGCAGTATGTGGTGGAATACCCACGGAGGGTGACGTGGGTGTAACCCAGCTCTCCTGGTGGTAAGTTTGTTTAACCAGGTGACGCGAATGCAAAATCCTTTGACTCCCCACTAGGCACCCAAGACCAATCTGGTGAGCGAACAGTTGTTCAACTTGGCCAGACTAATGTACAGGTAGGCCGAGGGGAGTGCAGTTCAAGGATTCGACCTCCACTCGGGGCTCATACAGGTCAACCGATCGGGAAGGTGAGGTTCCCTTTTCGGCTGTTGCACTGGTAGAGCTCGGCAGATCTGAGCCGAGGCGTTGGTTTGGTTGGGTGTTGGTGAGGCATCTAGGGTGTTCTTTAACCTTTACTATTTTTTCTTATCTGCTTGTCTTATCTCTGTTGACTTTATAGATGCCTCCTGTAAACCAAGTATAGAACATTCTTTCTCGGTGGTTGAATCCACTGGGAATTTTAATTAATTCTCACTCCCTGTGGTTTACTCTTTTCAAGTGTCGATGCAGTTGGTGAGGCTCGCGATCGCGGCTAGAGCATGGTCGAGTAGCAGAGCTAGGAGTCTAGCTGGCCGTCGGTTGTGCTGAGTCGTTCGGTTGTTGTTTTGTTGAGCCGAGGGCTCGGTTGTTGTCCCTTTTTGTAACCGAACCGATAGATGTAATAAAGTTGTATTTCTATATTTTATCCCTTGTACTCTGATATTGTGTATCATTTTGTTTCCTTTTATTTAAGCGCGATTGGAACTAACCGTTCCGTTCAGGTGGATCAAGGCTTACCCGTTCGCTGAGAAGTCTGTGCGTGCTCCCGAACCGTTCACCAGGCGGTTCCGGGGTGTGACAGACTTTGTAGTGGTATCAGAGCCTAGGAGGAGTCCTAGGTGGCTAGTGTTGGACGGTTGAATCATAGATGATAGGGAGTCGTGAGCCACAGGAAGGTGTTACGATATATTTAGTATTATCTTTATTGTTTCTATACTATATATTACTTACCATCTATAGCGTAGGATTATATATGTAACACTCGAGAAATTCTAGTGTGTTTGCGGGTAAGGAAACAAATCTAAACCTTAGTGATTTGCGTGCCGGTGCGCGAATTGCACAGTTTCCGAGGCACTATTTCCGCCCTTCCGATCTGAGTCTGATCTCGAAAATCTGAGATCTCCAGTGCGACCGTCTCATCGAATCGAGTGAAAATGGTATAGACCGTTTGTTGACCCAACGATCGGATCGTCCTGAAATCAGCAGGAAAACTAGTGGGACCTGTGACTTAAGTGAATAGTGATTTGAATAGTATACCCCTGAGTTATTTCCCGCATTGGCCCACGTCGCCCGATCGACGGTCTGGAGTCCGAATCTGACGATCCAGGTAGTCGATTTAAATGGCGTCGTCGATCTGAGCGTAGTGGCGCCGACAAAATTTGTGGTTAACGAACCTAAAGCATTGTAAAGCGTGCCAAACTGTATAAACTACAATATTTTTATGGATTTTAAAATTATAAGGGATCGAATGCGACAAACCAAATTCACTACTTTATAGGTTTCGTCGAGCCGGACGTCGTGGCGAAGTCCGTTTTTCCGTTTGGCGACCCGAATACCTCGAAAAACGTGAAAAACAGCAAAAATACGGAAAATTACATAGAGACCCCTATATTTTATGCTCCAATTTGCGTGCTGCTTTGTGGAGAGGGACCTAAGTGTGAAATAGAGCTGCTGTGAGGGGCCTAGGTCTAAATACTAAAGGTTGAGGGGTTAAAATGCATATTGTTACCTTTGCATATATAATATGCATTAAGCTCTCTTGTAAACCCTAACCCCGTAACCCAAGCACCCAGCCACCCTCTGCCTCCTCCCCTCTGTAACCGACGCCGAGCGCCGCCGCCGTCCCCATCGCCGGAGGAGCCCAGGGAGATCAAGGAAGTTGGGTTCTTCTCGGTCTGGTGGTGTGGGAGGCATCAAAAAGGAGTTTTGGTTGATCCAAAGTGGGTCTGGGTGTTTCTCTGTGAAGCTCTAACCGAGCCAAGGTGAAGCCGCCGCTAGCCGCCGCCGTGAGCCGCCGTGGAGGTCATCTTCTTCCTCAAGTTTTCCGGCGAGGTAAGCTTATGGAAAAGATTTGTTTTAAAAGGCTCAAGAGTGTGTTTATGTTGTTCCTGACATCGAGAGGGTCTTATCTTTGAAGTTTGAGCCGCCGCCGTCGTCCCTGTCGCCGGCGGGAGCCTCCTGTCGCCGGAATTCTCGTTTTGGCCGATCTTGGGCGCCGTCTTCATCCGGTCGTTGAACTCAAGATCAGAGACGTTGGGATTGTTCCTCTCGTTGACTGCAACCTACCTCTGAGGTTTGGTGTTGATCGGGTGAGAATCCGGGCCGCGCGAAGAAGCCCTAGAACCGGGCTTTTCTTCCCTTTGGCCGAGCCTCACCGTCCGGCGCCGCCGGCCACCACCTCAGCAATCTCTGTGGAGCCGAGGGGAGCACGTTGGTCCAAATTGCACCGGCTCAGGCTTCACCGGCCGGAATCCACCATTAGAGGACCTCGTTCTTGGCCGAGCTTGAGTTGGGTCGCGTCGCCGGCGATCGCCGTCGTTTCCACTTGCCGACCAGTGACCCAGGTAAGGTATTTTGATCATTTTGAGGCTCTGCATAAGGTTGCATGAAGGTTCTAACGTAGGCTTTGCATCCTCTGTAGTTGCACCATCGTGGTAGTCCGAGCCTCGCCACCGGCCACCGCCGACGCACGTGGACGCCGACCAACCACCCAGGTAGGCTCTAAACCCCATAAGCACACTTTCCATCAACTTATTTAGGACAGAGAACCCTTGGGAAACAAGTTCCTCCAACTTGTTTCTTTAACGGTTTATTTGGGTTCTTTTCCGGCCGCCGCCGACTCCGGTCGCCGGCGGTGGGCCAGACCATGTCCAAACGCTCTCTGTGAGGGTTTCTAGTGATGTGCTCACCTTTGTTGGCACTCTGCTCCAGGTTTGATCCAAGTTTGCCCAAACCGAGCTCTTGCCTTGAAGTGGTGTTGCTACGGCCAACTTTCCGACCACTCTCCGACAAGCCCAAGGTGAGTCCTCGACTCAGTAACATGTCCAGATCATGATGCTCACCTTTATTTTCAATTTGATCAAGTATTACCCATGTTGTAGCATAATGGCTAATTTGGACTTAGAAGTTTATGAGCCAACTTTGCCCTCGGACCTCGTGCCAGCCCAAACTCGTGAGCACGAGTTTTGTCGCGTCAAAATCTACGCGCTGAGACTTACGGCGCTGGCTAAGACTTCCTGGATTGGGAGATTGAGTCGAATCAATGCATCAAGTTGATGGAATTATGCAAAATATTAAGTATATTATGGACTAGAATGCAAATGTGACATCATGACTGTCCTTAGACAGGGTGTAAGCATCCTCTAAGCTTTTCGTTAGAGGTCTGTAGGCTTTTGTTGAGCGGAAAACGGATATCGTTCCGTAAATCGGCGAAATCGTCGGTTTTACGGTTTCCGGCGCGTGTTTCGCGTACCACGGAGTAAAAGAACAGTTATTGGACACTGGTTGTTGCCTATGGTCATCCCCGACACTGTCCTGGCTGGTCCAGTGACTTTAGTTTCCGGTCGGGAGACTTCGAAGCCAAAATCGGCTTTTCGGAAGTCGTGCAAGTATTTATGGCGACATTTCGACATAGGAAATTACGGTTTTGTCCCTGTCTGCCCGAACATCAAAACTATGATGTTTAGGGTCAGCAGGTGTAGTCTGGTGGTATTTGGATATTTGTAGACCGTTGGTGGGTCATGATTTGAGGTTCAGTGGACTTCCAGGAATTTCGGTAAAAGCCTGGTTCGGCTAAGTCCCCCGTGTTAACGTCATATTATTATAGTGTTGACGGGATGGGTATGAGTGAGTCTATTGCTGCTCACAGTTTCTGTTCAGGGCCCAGCAGTTCAGCACCAATCTCCCAGTAGTCTAGCGAGAGCTCGGGATCGGCCTACATTCAGGTGGTTCGTTCGACTGACTTCGAGGTGGGTTTTCGTTCTGAGACTTAGTGTGGGGCTTTTCGAAAACTGTAAACATTTTTAATTACTCGTCTAACTGTGCTAATATTTGGTAATCTCTATGGTTGTTACTATCGGGTTTTATCTTGTGTACTTGGTTACTATGCTCGAGGCTGCAGCACGCGCACCCGCGGTTTGGCCACCGCAAAGGGTGCGCTTTTCCGGAAAAGTGGTCTATGACCCGTGTAACCCCACGAGGTGACGTAGTGGGGGCCCCCGTAGGTGGGGGGTTTTGAGGCGCCAAGGTGTGAGCGGTGCGACCCGTCGAGGTAGGTGCTCGGCGTGGTTTACCGAGGTAGGTGCTCGGTTGGGGTACCGGGGCAGGTGCCCGGATTAGGTTATGCAGGGGGTCGTGGTTTGCCCTTATGGGAGGGCGGTTGCTCCGGATAGTTCTTACGGTCTGTTTTATTTACATTTTCCCTGCATTCCTTTTTATATCTAGTGTCGCTGACTTCCCACTCCGTGACAGGTTCCTTCAGGGGTGAGAGCTAAGGCGACGGTGAGGCCGTGGCAGGAGTTTTTGGGGTCCTTCGAGGCCCTAGACAGTATTTCTCCTTTTACGCAGTTTATTTCCTATTAGTAGTCTACTGTGTGGTTCTCGATACCCTCGTGGGGTCGGTGTGGATGTCGACATGTTATTCTCTTAGTTATGTGGATGATTGATCTTTTTCCTTCTTCTGTTTGGCCGTTTTCAAACCACAAAAAGAAAAGAAAAAGAAAGAAAAAGGCATTGCGAAAACTGTTTTAAACATCTGGGTGTCGTGTGGGCACCGTTTTCAAAACCTTGTGGATTTATGGATTTCGAAAACGGATTTAAAAATATGGATGTCGTGTGGGCACCGTTTTAAAAACTCTGTTGATTTATGGTTTTCGAAACTGTTTTAGAAATCTGGGTGCCAGGTGGGCACCGCTTTCAAAACTGTGGATTTATCTTTTCAAATCGATCGGCCTCGAGAATTATTTAGTCTTGTACGCTCATGTTAGAAAATTGTTGTGATTGAATAAGACTGCTGTGATTGAATGTTTGTGTTAGCCGCGACGCCGTGCATATCCAGAGGAGACTCTGCCCATTTGCGGGGTGAATCTGTGTATGCGGCGGGTCTGGGCACGCACTGGGGAGAAAGGACTTTTAAAAAAAATATATATATATACACGCAATTTCATACCTTCCGTTGATTGTTTCCGCTTAACGAAACCCCCGGGGCGTGACAATATAGCATGTAATCCTAGTTATATTATTACTATGGTTGTCATTGTTACCATAGAAATACCTTCTCATGTACTATATAATTGATGTTAATACAAACCAGAGGACATGCTCTTTTGCCCATCTATCATGGTATCAGAGCGGGAACCCAAATATTGGGAATATCGATCCTTAGCCACCATCTACCACGAGTCTCACCTTCTTCCATAGTTTTTTTTTCTTCTTTGGATTTCTCTCTCCGTCACAACTGCTGCTACAGTGCCGCTGCTACAATACCGCTGCTACAGTACCGGCGCTACAGTAATTTCGGCCTCTCTTCATTATTCTGGTGTCATTCAGATGCGTACTTGCTCCCTGGTGTAGTTTGGTTCTTCTCGGGTGCAAGCAAGGTCAACTTTGATTCATTCAGCTTTTCCCATCGGGTTCTAATCCGACTTGTCTTTATTCTGGATTTGTGACTACTTGATATTATTTTCTACTCGTCGGATTTGCCTCGGTTACTCTCTCGTGGTGATATTTTCTTTTTGTGGTAACATGTCTTTTTTCTCAAATTTACCAGTGGTTAATATCAAAACTCTCATACCACTTGAACTAACAGATTCCACATATCTTGTGTGGAAACAAATATTTCTTAATGTTTTGGAGAGTTTTGGTGTTACTCCACATGTGGACGAAACTGGTATTATACCGCCTCAGACTATTGACACTTCTGAAAAGAAAACAATTATGAACCCGGAATATCTAAATTGGAAAAAAGAAGACACCACTATACTCTCGTGGATTAATGCCACCCTTTCGCTTAGCATATTACAGATGGTTGTTTCTAGCTCTCCTAAAACTGCGTATGATGCTTGGAAAATTATCAAAACATATTTTCTTGATAAAACTGCTTCCACCGCTTTCTCTCTAAAGTCTGAATTACGAAGCATCAAGAAAGGTTCAATGAATATGACCGATTATATGCAAAAGATTAAATCTATTGGCCACCTGCAAGCGATTGGTGAAACTGAGTCAGACCATAACTTGGTCATGACTGTTCTTCTCGGGTTACTAGAAGAATATAGAGGTTTCGTCAGTGCCCTTAATACACACCGAAACAAGCCCACTTTTGATCAACTTCGTCCACTTCTGATGCAAGAAGAAACAGAAGTACAACGTCGTACTAGTTCAACAACATCACCTGCCATTCCCACTATCGACAGCGAAGCTCTCTATGCAAATCGTGGACGCGGAAATCGTGGAGGTCGTCGAGGCAGATATCGCGGTGGTCGAGAACATCGCGGTAGACACAACTCATATCATGGTCGTGGATCACCTGGAATCTATCCACATTCTTCACCCAATAATCTTCCTCAACCTTATACTCCAAATCAACAATCTTATTTTTCGAAGTCTGGCACACAATGTCAGATCTGTGGAAAGTACAACCATTCTGCTCTTCAATGCAGACAACGCTTCAATCACTCATTCGTGGCCAATGATGTCCCTCAAACTTTTGCTGCTATGAATCTCTATGAACCTGCTGAGGAAGTATGGTATCCAGACACTGGAGCTTCCAATCACATGACCGCGAATTCTGGTATTCTTTCCTCTTTCAAACCTTATACTGGGCATGAGAAAATTCTAGTTGGTAATGAAAATTTACTTGATATTACTCAGACAGGTGAAACTCAATTGAATACATCTTCTAAATCCTTTGCTCTTAAAAATGTTCTTGTTGTTCCTTCCATCAAGAGAAATTTACTTTCGGTGCGTCAATTCTGTCATGACAATAATTCCGTTTTTGAATTTGACTCTTCTGGTTTTTCTGTAAAGGACAAGGTAACAAGGACGGAGCTTCTGCACTGCCCTAGCTCGGGAACATCACTCTATCCAATTTCTTCTAAAGTTGCAAGTGTAGGGAATAAGCAACAGATTGGTCTTGTTGCATCTAGATTTAGTAGCGATGTTTGGCATAGACGATTAGGTCATCCCAGTCTTCCTGTTCTTTCGGCATTTATTAAAAATAATAACATTGTTTCTGATAGTAATTCTGCTTTGACATTATCTGTTTGCAATGCTTGTAACATGGGAAAACATGTTAAACTCTCATTTTCTGATTCGGAATCTAAATCTGCTTTTCCCTTTCATATTGTGCATTCTGATGTGTGGCAATCACCTGTTCCATCTGTTTCTGATTATAAATATTATGTTATATTTATTGATGATTATTCTCGGTTTTCTTGGCTTTACCTTTTGAAATTTAAACACGAAGTTTTTGACAAATTTCTCGAATTTAAAGCAATGGTGGAAAACAGATTTCATAGCTCAATCAAGATTTTCCAATCTGACAATGGTACGGAGTTTGTAAATGATCAGTTTTCCAACCTTTGTTCACAAAATGGAATTTTTCACCGTTTTTCTTGCCCTTATACTCCTCAACAAAACGGCCTCGCCGAAAGGAAGCATAGACATTTAACTAACATTGTTAGAAGTTTACTATTTCAAGCTTGTATGCCTCCTCGTTTTTGGGCTGATGCCATTCAAACTGCTGTATTTCTTGTGAATCGAATTCCCTCTCTTACTGTTTTAAAAAGACAATCGCCATATGAAATTCTGCATGGTTGCTCTTCCCCTGACTTGCAACTTGTCAAAGTTTTTGGATGTTTGTGTTACCCTGATGTGCAGAATATTGCAGCTCACAAGCTCTCTCCTCGGTCACTTCCTTGCGTCTTCTTAGGACTCTCTAATAAACATAAAGGTTTTCGATGTCTCCATCCCAGCACTGGCAAGATTTTTATTTCTCGACATGTTACCTTTGTGGAAACTGTTTTTCCGTTTTCTTGTCTTTCTAAATTCTCTTCTTCTCCTTCCTCTACTTTTTCCAATATTGATATGTTTCAAAAATTTGTTTCAAATCCTCCTTTACTGGGTGAGAATCCTTCTACCATTGATGCAATCTCTGGTTTCTCCTTCACACGCCCCTCTACTGAGAGTGGTTCCGGTACACGTCCACCTGTTTCACCGTCTGAGAATTTATCAACGTTTCCTTCTACCTTGAATTCTGATGACTCACAGGTTAGGAATGGGAACGATACCACTGCCGTTGGTCCATCAGAACTCCGTGTCTATACCAGACGACACATTACACGATCTGCTGCTACTACACCTGTGAGGACCCGAAATTCCCACGTAAGGATTACTGTTGGTTCGGCAGCTTCTGGAAGCCTTTTGTTGAGTGTGGAGGAGGCTTTGCGCGCAAATCGGACTTCAAAACCGGACTCAGCGCGAAAAATGGATCGAGTTGGTGTGTTCGGATGCCCCCGTAAATTTTTAGAAATGGATTCTTGCAAAATGGACTTCGTATTTGGATTCAGCGCGGAAAAACGTTGGAAATCGGCTGCTTGGTTGTATTTTTCGGAGTCCGGACGAGTGAAAACGGGCAACCGGAAGTTTCGGGGATACTTTCGGGTGCATGGCGGGCTGTGGACCGGGGTGCCACGTGTCGGCACCCCATTGGGCCGGCGCAGGACACCCAGCCCATGGGGCGCGCCAGCGGGACGCGTGGCGGGCCGCAATTGGCCCGCCACCGCGCGCACGTGGGCGCCGCAGCGCGGTCCCCGCGTGGGGACACGCGGCGCGCGCCCACTGGGCGGCGCCGTGGCCACCCGGATCAGGCCGCGTGGCTTGATCCGGGCGGCCCAACCGGGCGACGTGGCGGCCCGGATGGCCGCCACGTGTCCCGGTCCCCCCTGCTGGCTGTCCGAGGGAGAGAGAGAGAGGGAGAGAGAGGGGATTTAATCACTTCTCCTTCTTCTTCTCTTCTTCTTCTTCTTCTTCTTCCTCCTTCCTCCTTCTTTGAGCTTGGTTTTCTTTGGAGGACTTCACAGGCAGAGCATCTTCATCACCTCCTTCATCTTCATCAGCAAAGAGATGGACAAAAGGGGCTTCATCACCATCATTTTCTCCATGAGGCAAGTACCACCATTGTTGCTGATTGGTGGACCTTCCCGTCGCGTTTCAGTACGAAAATTCCCCAGGCTTCATTTCTTGGAATTTCGAGCTCATTCTTGGTTCTATGTTTCCACAAGAGGTAAGGCTACAATCTTCATATTCAACTCTCCCCTCAGATCTCATGTTTTTACAGAGTTTTAGGGCCATCTTTGGGACCCTTTGTTTCAGTCTGGATTTTCGGGCAGCCTTTAGTATTTTGGCTATTCTGAATTGTAGGAGTGGAATTTTTGGATGATTTTTGCGGGAAAATTTCCAGGACTCGAAGATCTACAATATTGGTATGTATCATTTTCCCCAAATCGGAGTTTTTATTAGGGTTTATGCATGATCTTTGGAACACCTTGCTGCATTCGTGCACAGATGGAACTTGGTGGATAGTTCAAAGTGTTTATGGGTTTTCTCCTTCATCCGAGCATGAAATTTTGAGTTCTTTAGCCCAATTTGTATCTACTCTCGACAAGGAATCCAATGGTACCTCTCTTGCAGGATTTGGAGCACGTTTGGTTAGGTAAAATTAATGATCTTTTCAAGTGCTATTATATGGATTACTGCAGTCCCTGTTTTAATTTGGATTTGAGCAATGCGCCTTGGAATGCAGATAACTTCGTGGATACAAGGTCTTTTTCAGAAATTCAAGTTGGGACTTCTTCTTAACTTCAAGGTGAGCAAATTCTCTTTTGTGATCTGTGGATAAATCCCTTTGGAAAAGCCTCTAATTAAGCTTGGAAATGCTAGCAAGTTTATGTTAACAGTTTTTGGGCAGCATTGTGAATTTTGCTTCGTTTGAATGTTAAGGGAAATTAATGGTGGATTTTTGGGGACTTGAAGACATTTGTATGAAAGAGGAGATCTTTGTTTTACTGTTGGAGACTTCATTTTGAGGTATTTGAGGTTGCACATACTTTTTATTTAACCTTGTTGCACTTGCTGAAATTCTGGAATTTGAGTGCGTAGTGTGCATTGTTTCAGTGATTGCGCCCAATCCGTAAGGCGGATTTGGATGATTTTCGCGGCATCGGACTCCTGAGAGGATAAGGATTACTCACGCCAAATTTTAGCTAAAGCGGGCAGCGGATCGTCAAGTTTCAGGTGGGTGGTTGTGCTTTGCCGAAAACATCGATTTACCCACTCGGGCTATTGGTTTCCCTCATGGCATTGTGGTTGATGTTCTCTTCTCCTCGGTATAATATGCTTGGATATCCATGTTTAGATTAAGTTAATTGATTCTCAGTGTATACATGAGTGAATGAATAGTTTGATTGATGTTGTATTATCTCATATGAAGTTGATTATAAGTGATCCTCCTTTAACCTATGTTATGTGAGGATAATTGGGAAATTAATCATTAGCCTACACTTTGTGATGAATGGTTAACCTAATTATGGTGAATGATGGTGATAGTTATATGTAAATGATTTTAGTTGATTTATGTGAAGGATATGGTTGCTATGTAGGAAGGGATTGTTATGACTTTATGTGAATGTCATATGGGCTAAGTGTGAATGGCTATTCAGGGTAAGTGAGGGTGATCTTATTGATGATTCTTGAACCTATGTCAAGAGAGGTTATATGTTAAATGATTCTTGACTTATCCACATGAGAATAATTGACCTTGTAGATTTTCCTTCTACATCTTGTGATATTTACCATAATGGTTGATCCTTAGACTATTTTGCGTGAGATTGTGTATTGTGAATGGTCGGCGATTTAGCCTATGTGGAAATAAATGTTGTTGGTGGATTCTATATGCATCCTATGTGAGATCAATAAAAGTTGTTGAACCTTAGTCTATTCATTGGTGATAGTGGATTGAATGACCATATTCAAGTAATGTTAAATGATCTTTGGCAAGTCTATATGTGAATGGATGTTTCATTTGAGGGTGGTTAGTAGTTTGTGTGAGAATAACTGACTACATTAATCTTGATCTATCTATGTGAGATTCACTCTTTATGAAAGTAATGATTGTCATTTATCTCCTGATTCATGTTTGGTGAAAACCATGTTGGATACTATTCTCTCTTTATTTCCAAATGTGAAAGGTGCATACTTGTGTAGACTTGATGTATGCTATGTTAACATCCAATCCTTTTATGAGATTGATTATGTAATTTGGATAGCATGCTCTAATAAATGTAAGAACATCGACACCTGTTTACTTTACATCATCTTGGGACATCTTCATGCTTGTATGGTCATCTAGATAGGCCACCTTTTTCTGCTACACTATCATGTTGGACTTGACTTAGGAGAAACCATGCTTTATACTTTTCTCCTTTTCATTTTAGACTCTGGGTATTTGTGGCTCGGGTGCGAGCAGGGAGTTTGGGATAGTGTAGTCAGGTTTCTGGGGATTTAGGACAGGCAGGGCCTGATGGCAGGGATTGCGGCAACCGCGAACTGTGGGCGGTTGACCGGGTTATTATTATTACATCAGATTGGAGGTGAGGGATCGGGCTTCCTTAGTGGATGGTTTTTCCCACTTACTTAGAGTCTTGATCCAGTCCTGCTATATCAGATACTTATGGTTACATACTTTACTCGTGTGGGTCGCTCCCCTCGAGTGCCACTCCGGAGTAGGCTTAGGGCCGAGCCGTGTGCCGGTCGATTGGATACTTTGGGATCGTGCCGTGTGCCGATCAGATTCTGGGTTCTTGAGTTGACAGCAGAGCAGGCAGTACCAGTGTTTACTGGTGTATTGATTGGGTTTGGTCAGGCAGGTTTTGACTTTCTCAGGCATACTTTTAGCTATTCTTTTAGCTGGGCATTTTAGAGGCATTTTAGTGGTAGCTCTCTTTTATCAGTATTTCTGTTTATAGCTTACCACCTCTCTTCCTTTCCTTTTGCCTCTGGTAGACCTTGTGGGTACGTCGGGGTTTGAGGCTTTACCCACAGGGGGAGGCTACTGGTTTTACTAGTGGTTCTCACCCCATTGTTGTTTTTTCCCTTTCCTCCCTTTGTTTTGCAGTGTCTGCTGCGGGAGTTGCGGATCTTCGGTTGACAGTTCGAGGCGAGGGAGTCGCGAGATAGATCCCTACCAGTGTTGATTTCTACAGTGGGATAGGTGTACCAACCCAGATTGTGGATTTCACTGTACTCAGTTGTATTTTATTATTTTTAGTTATCTCCCTTTTTGGATTTATAGATGTTGTATAGGTGGCTTTTACTTGTATTACAGTTTCGGTGGGTCGGATTATTGTACTATTATTTTGGGGGATGGATATTGTACTTTTATTTTTTTCAGTTGTACAGTGGTTCGGATTTTTATTACAGCAGTTTTTCTTCAGCTCTGATATCTGTTTAGTTGTTAGATGGTACTTTACAGGTTGGACGCTTCGCCTATGCAGGATTTCGCATAGGTGGCGGATCTGTTGGCGAGCCCGGGTCGCAATTTCGACCCCGGGGCGTGACAACACCTACTATTGTTGAACCACCACCGTCCACCTCTGATCATCCGCCCTCCCCTCAGCCTACTATAGTGCCGTCTAAGCCTTCTTCACCTCCCCGCATACATCCTATGCGCACTCGATCTATGACTAAGGGTTTAACTGAGTCTACCTCCTTACTGGCCTCTACGGGTTCTGCTCTACCTACTGAGCCTAACTCATTTCATGAGGCCTTTCAGGATGCAGGTTGGCGCGCTGCCATGGCTGAGGAGTTTGAGGCCCTTCTGACAAATGCTAATTGGGATCTTGTACCTCCTTCGCCTGTTAATCTTATTGGTTGTAAATGGGTATACAAAGTAAAGCAGAAGGCGGATGGGTCTCTTGAGCGTCTCAAAGCTCGGCTTGTGGCTCAAGGTTATAAACAGCAACAAGGCATTGATTTTGATGAGACCTTTTCTCCCGTTGTCAAGTCGACCACTATTCGCACTGTTCGTTCGGTGGCCCTCTCCTCAGGGTGGTCTCTTCGACAACTTGATGTGAAGAATGCTTTTCTTCATGGCACACTCTCTGAAGAAGTTTATATGAGACAACCGCCTGGTTTTGTGCATCCCTCTTTTTCGCATCATATTTGTCGTCTACGCAAAGCCATCTATGGTCTTAAGCAAGCACCTCGGGCTTGGTTTCAACGGTTTACGTCCTTTCTATCTGAAATTGGTTTTGTTGGGAGCACTGCTGATCCTTCAATGTTCATTTGTCACTCCTCTTCTGGAACTCTTATTCTTCTATTATATGTTGATGATATTATTGTCACTGGCAGTTCCTCCTCTCTTCTAAAGGCTCTTATTACCACCTTACAGCAGAAATTTGCAATGAAGGATCTCGGGCCGCTACATTACTTCTTGGGCATTGAGGTAAATAGGTCATCTTTTGGTTTTCATCTGACTCAGCACAAATATGCGCATCAGCTGCTTCAGCGCCATGGTTTTCTTGATAGTAAGCCCGTCTCTAGTCCTCTCTCTCCAACCTCTCGTCTATCTTCTCATGAAGGGCAACTTCTTGAGGATCCCTATAGCTATCGTCAGCTTGTTGGTGCTCTCCAGTATCTTACTTTCGCCCGACCGGATATATCATATGCTGTCAACTCTGTTGCCCAGTATCTACATGCTCCTCGTGAACCACACATGCAAGCAGTTAAGCGCATTCTACGATATATTCGGGGCACGCTGACTTATGGACTGCCTATATCTCGCTGTGTCAATCCCTCTCTTGTCGCATTTGCAGATGCTGATTGGGTCGGTTGTCCAGATACACGCCGGTCTACTTCTGGATATTGTATATTTTTAGGGCCCAATCTTATCTCCTGGTCCGCCAAAAAGCAGCCCACCATTTCTCGCTCTAGTTCTGAAGAAGAATACCGTGCTGTCGCCTACGCACTTGCGGAGACGATATGGATCCGTCGTCTACTTCGTGATCTTCGTGTTTTCCTCTGGCGACCTATTAGCATCTACTGTGATAATCTAAGCACTACTTATCTAGCAGTAAATCCTGTTCTTCATGCTCGCACAAAGCATATTGAACTTGATCATCAATTCTTGCGCGAAAAAGTTCAGACTGGTGATTTAGAGTTGGTTCATATCTCTTCTGATAAACAACTTGCTGATATTTTCACCAAGCCCTTGTCACCCTCTCGATTTTCGATATTACGGCTCAATCTTCGCATCCGTCCACCTGATGCTTAGCTTGCGGGGGGATGTTACGATATATTTAGTATTATCTTCATTGTTTCTATACTATATATTACTTACCATCTATAGCGTAGGATTATATAGCATGTAATCCTAGTTATATTATTACTATGGTTGTCATTGTTACCATAGAAATACCTTCTCATGTACTATATAATTGATGTTAATACAAACCAGAGGACATGCTCTTTTGCCCATCTATCAGAAGGTCTTAGTATGTTGAGAGAGTGAGTTGTTGGTGACCTCCGGCGAAAGTAGAGAATTGGGTTAGTACTGTTCTCAAGTTGAATTTTGGGGACCGATCAATGGAACCGAACTTTCATATTCGGATGATTGTGTTGGCGGCCGACAATGTAATGATTAGAGTGAAAGGAATGTCCCTCTAGGACTTTCGTTTAATGGGGTCTTGCTTAGTTGGTTTGCCTTGGAGCCGAGTCGTAGGTCTTGGCTATTGTTACTAACGTTGTTTTACATAGTGAGCATGACACCCCGAGGATGACCGCGAAAAAACCCTCCGTCGGCTTCGAATGAGCCGAAAGAAGTGCTTGAGCTACGGGATCAGGTGGCCACACTTCTTAATGTGGTCCACCAACAGTCAAAGACTTCCAGGTGGCAGGAGAAAGCCATGTGGCTGCAAGGAGAGCAGATTAGGAGACTCCACGATGCGCACCTACTTCAGACGGGAGTCGCGCGACAAACTCGATGGCCCACCGGACCACCTTCCACGAGGACTACTCGAGAAGCGCCCCGAGGGATTGGATCAGAAGCTTCGGCAGCCCAGTATGAAGAGAGCGGAGCAGGACAGAGAGATGGAGAGTCTTGCAAATTTCCAGAAGTTGAACCCGCCAGTGTTTAGTGGCGAAGGAGGAGACACGATAATTGTCGAGTCATGGGTTAACTCGATGGAGCAGCAGTTCGAGAATCTGCAAATTTTGGATAGGGATCAGGTCACTCTGGCCCTCCCTTTTCTAGACAAGATGGCTCGTCGATGGTGGAAGGCCGAAAAGAGCAAACGAGACCAAGCAACCTTGCCCCTTTCGACCTGGAGGAATTCCGAGGAATGTTGTTCGCGACCTACTTCCCCTACAGCGCCTAGCAGCAGATGGAGGAGACCTTTAAGAACCTGCGGCAATAGAGTAGAACGGAGCAGAAGTACGAGTTGGAGTTCTCCCGCATCGTGTGTTTCCTTCCTTCGGTTGTTTGAAGCGAGGCAAATAAAGTTCATTGTTTCGAGCGAGGCCTTTGCCCGAGTATCTTCTACAAGATCTAGCCATTCAACATTCAGAACTTTCGGGAGATTGTGGATCGTGCTCGATTGGTTGAGCGGGGAGAGGCGGTCATGCGCCAAGACTGCGAGATGTTTGAGAGAGGGAAGGAGAAGCGGCAGCAGCCGAGTAGAGGTCAGTCGAGTGGCAAGCGACCCCCTAAGTTCCCGCGCTCGCAGTCTCAATCAAGAGGATTCCATCGTTCTCATTCTTCGGAGCGATGTGTGATGTGGTGAGAACCACTGAGCGGTACACTACGACAAGCGCGATGGACGATGCTTCAGATGTGGTCGCCCGAGCCACGTAGCAGCCGGGTGTGGACGAGGAACTTACCCAGTGCCTTTATTGGCTTTTGTCCCTGCGGTACCGAGGCAGCATTCGGGTTGGTCCCCTGCATCCTCATCGGCTGGACGACCCTCTGTGCCAAGGCATCCGGAAGGTCCACGGCAGGCACCGAGTAGACGGGTATTCGCCACTCAGGTGGAAGAGGAACTAGCATCAGCCGATGTGTTGGCAGGTACTATTCTTTTGCATGGTGCTAAATGTAAAGCTTTATTTGATACGGGGCATCATACTCCTTTATTAGTAGAGTTTTTGCTTCGACGCACGGGATTAGTATAGTGGGTCTAGGTGATTCTAGGAAAGTACAAGTCCCCGACTATGCCTTCTACATCATCGAGCTTTGCCCCACCTGCCCAGTTCAGATCAGCAATTGGATCATGCCCGTGGATCTCCTAGTGTTGAAGAGACTGGATGGATTCGACGTCGTTTTGGGAATGGATTGGCTCACCCGGTATTATGCCTTAATCGAGTGTGAGAGCCGAACCATCATCTTTCGGGAGCTAGGACGGGAGGAGTTGGTTTACCGAGGTCAGAAGAGTACACTATTCGCCATGACGAATTCTCCAACCAGAGCAAGAAAGTTGATCAACGGCGAAAGTACGGCTTATTTGGCCACGGTGGTGATGGAGCGAGCAACACTTCCGATACTCGAGAATATTCCTATACTCCGAGAGTACCCTGATGTCTTCCCTAATGAGCTACGGGGTATGCTACCAAGCCGAGAAATCGAGTTCGTGATCGATGTGATTCCCGGGACGATGCCTATCTCTAAGGCGCCCTACCGAATGGCATCTGCTGAATTGAAGGAGCTCAAGGCCCAATTGGAGGATTTGATGGATAAAGGCTTCGTTAGGCCCAGTGTTTCACCTTGCGGAGCCCCAATCTTATTTGTGAAGAAAAAGAATGGAACCCTTCGGTTGTGTGTGGATTACCGAGAACTCAACAAGGTCGCTGTGAAGAACAAGTATCCGCTACCTCGAATTGATGATCTCTTCGATCAGTTGCAAGGGTCCAGGGTATTCTCAAAAATTGATCTCCAATCGGAATACCATCAGTTGAGGATTAAGCCGGAAGATGTGCATAAGATGGTTTTCATATCTCGGTATGGTCACTATGAGTTTACTGTAATATCGTTCAGGCTTACCAATGCCCCAGTCGCATTCATGGGCCTCGTAAATTGAGTTTTTCAACCGTTCCTTGATCGATTTGTGGGAGTCTTCATCGACGACATCTTGGTCTACTCTCGGAGTGATGAGGAACATGAGGAACACCTAAGGCAAGTCTTACAGGTGTTAAAGGAGAGAAGGTTATTCGAGAAGCTGAAGAAGTGTGAGTTTTGGCTTCGAAAAGTTGCATTCTTGGGCCATGTAATCTCAGAGGGAGGAGTTTCGGTTGATCCTAAGAAGATTGAGATGATCGAATATTGGCCACAACCGACGAATATAACCGAGGTGCGAAGCTTCGTCGGATTAGCTGGGTACAACAGGCGGTTGGTGAAAGCGTTTTTCAAGGATCACTACTCCACTTACTCGCCTTACCTGCAAGGGAGCCAAGTTTGATTGGAACGAAGACTATGACCAAAGGTTTTTACTCTTGAAGGAAAAGCTAACAACGGCTCCTATCCTTGCCCTGCCAACTCCGGGTAAAGGATATGTGGTATTCAGTGATGCTTCTGGGAGTGGTCTCGGGTGTGTTTTGATGCAGGAGGATAGGGTCATTGCCTATGCATCTCGATAGTTGAAGATTCACGAAAGAAATTATCACACCCATGACTTTGAGTTGGCTGCGATGATTTTCGCCTTGAAGGTTTGGCGGCACTATCTTTACGACGAACATTACGAGATTTATACGGATCACGAGAGCCTAAAGTACCTCTTCACCCAGAAATAGTTGAACTTGAGACAACGTCGGTGGTTGGAACTATTGAAGGACTACGACGTTCGTTACAATTTTGTATCATCCTGGAAAGGCGAATGTGGTAGCCGATGCTCCGAGCCGAAGATCCATGGAAAACCTCACGATGATGGTCACCAGTCAGACCTCATTGCGAGAAGAGATAAGGAGGTTCAGTTTAGAGGTTGTTGTGTGTGGCACTCCGACAAGATTGTTGAGTATCAAGGTACAGCCGACTCTACTGGAGAGGATTAAGGAGAAACAAGGCTCGGATGAAAACTCCAGAAGATCCGAACCAACTTGGAGAATGGACGAGCCGAAGAGTTCAGTTTAGGCTGGGATGGTATTCTGAGTTTCAAGAACCGACTGTGTGTGTCGAGTGACTTGGAGATGTGAGAGAAAATTCTGAGGGAAGCACACCAGTCCAGCTACACCATCCATCCTGGTGGCACCAAGTTGTACAAGGATTTGAATATGCATTATTGGTGGTCGGGAATAAAGCGGGATGTTAGGCGTTTTGTAGCTCAGTGCTTAACGTGCCAGCAAGTGAAAGCGGAACATCGACTCCCAGTAGGCAAGCTGCAGTAGCTACCGATACCAATGTGGAAGTAGGAGAACATTGCGATGGACTTCATCATGGGTTTGCCTCGTTCCCAAGCAGGCCACGACACGATTTGGGTAATAGTGGATCGTTTGACGAAATCAGCTCATTTTCTGCCGGTCCACACTACCTGGTCGGGGGATAAATTAGCGAGGATATTTATCGATGAGGTGATACACCTACATAGAGTACCAATGTCGATTGTGTCGGACTAAGATCTCCAGTTCATGTCCCAGTTCTGGAGAAGCTTTCATGCAGCTTTGAGAACACGCCTCGACTTCGGCACAGCTTATCATCCGCAGAGCGGTGGGCAGTCGGAGAGGACCAATCAGATTCTCGAAGATATGCTACAAGCTTGTGTCCTCGACTTCGGAGCTGATTGGCAGCAATATCTACCATTGACAGAGTTCGCCTACAATAACAGATATCAGGCGAGCATCGGGATGGCGCCCTATGAAGCACTCTAGGCAGGAAGTGTCGATCTCCTCTACATTGGGATGAGGTTGGAGAAAGGGTCACCTTGGGCCCGGACATGGTGCAAGAGGCCGAGGAGAAGGTGAGGATCGCGCGTCAAAGGTTGTGGACCGCGCAGAGCCGACAGAAGAGTTACTCCGACAGGCGACGACGAGACCTAGTCATTAGTGTCGGAGATCCTGTGCTCTTGAAAATTTTGCCAACCCAAGGAGTGAAGCGATTTGGAATCCGAGGAAAGTTGAGTCCTCGCTACATTGGGCCCTTCGAGATTTTGGAGCGAGTTGGCCCTGTAGCTTATCGGATCGCCTTACCACCAAGTTTGGCGGGAGTACACAATGTGTTCTATGTGTCGTTACTCTGCAAATATATGCCTAACCCAACGCACATCCTAAGTAATCCACCTTTGAATCTCAAGGAGGATTTGAGCTATGAAGAGACGCCGGTTGAGGTCATCGACTAATGTGAGAAGAAACTGAGGAATCGAGCTATTCCCTATGTGAAATTACTATGGACCCGGGATGATGAGCGGGAAGCGACTTGGGAGCCAGAGAGTTCTATGCGGAAACACTTTCCTTGGTTGTTTGGCGAAGATGCGTAAGCCAGTTTCACGGACGAAACTCCAAATAAGGAGGGAAGGATGTGGTGAGCCGAACTGAATTGAGAGAAGCCAAATGCCTTGTGGCGATATGGAGACAACATTTCGGTTCGTGCTTGTGCGATAGACTCATGCAGAAGTCAACGGATCCTGTTGGTGATGGGGCAGTCGCCGAAAACTGCGCTGATACTTGGGCTTATTATTATGAGAAAAACTGGTGAGGCGTGCCGTGTACTCAACTCTGCCAACGCTGCATGCGTCGCCCGATCAGCCCTGCCCTGCCACTTCTGTCCCTTTCGTGCAGAGCTGGCTTACCCTATAAATAGTATTGAGAGCAAATCTACCGGGAGGATACTCTGTTGATGTTGTGAGAAGCTAGCTTGAGCCGAGGACTGAGAATCTTTAGCACACTGTGGAGTTTAAGGGCCTCTTCCTCGGATCGGCTCGTACCCAAAGGAGCGTTCTTCGGCGATCCAAGCGATCGACTGCAGCATTCAGCAGTTCTTCAGAAAGAGGTGGTGGATATCGCCAAGCAGGGGTGATCTCTTACCTTGTCTACTGTCTTGTGTTCTATCCTGCTGTTAGTGTCTACTTCTGATTGTAGTGTGTTTGTGTGGGGGGAGTGTGTGGATCTCCCTGAGCTTTGAGGTTTGGAGCCATAGAAGTTAGTGATCCTGTGTTTGGATGTTTGCTTGTGGACCTCAGGATAATATCATAGGGTTGTGGAACTGAGAAATCGGTTGAGTGTGAGAGTTGGTAGACTCTGTCTTAGGAGTAGCCTAAAAAGGGCTAGAGATGAGCACTCTGGTATGTTGTGAGTTGAGTAGTTGCCCTTTGTGTTGTTGTGTGGCGTGAGAGCGCTTGACTGAGGAGTAGGTCAATACTTTCGACTCCTTTGGAAATGGGTGTACAGAGCCAACGATTGGGCGTGGTGACGTGGGTGCAATCCCGGCCTCCCATTCGGTTATATTTTTATGGTGAAAGATCTACCAGCGGATGACGTGGGTTCGGTCTCGGTTCTCCAAGCGCCGCGCAGTATGTGGTGGAATACCCACAGAGGGTGATGTGGGTGTAACCCGGCTCTTCTGGCGGTAAGTTTGTTTAACTAAATGGCGCGAATGCAAAATCCTTCAGCGCTCCATTTGGCACCCAGGACCAATCTAGTGAGCGAACAGTTGTTCGACTTGGCCATACTAATGTACGGGTAGGGCAACGGGCGTGCAATTTGAGGATTCAACGTCTACTCGGGGCTCGTACAGGTCAACTGATCGGGAAGGTGAGGTTCCCCTTTCGACTGTTGCGCTGGTGAGTGAGCTCGCCAGATCTGAGTCGAGGCGTTGGTTTGATTAGGTGTTGGTGAGGCATCTGGGGTGTTCTTTAACCTTTACTGTTTTTCCTTATCTTCTTGTCTTATCTCTGTTGACTTTATAGATGTCTCATGTAGACAAAGTAAGTGTAGAACATTCTTTCTCGGTGGTTGAACCCACTGGGAATTTTAATTAATTCTCACTACCTGTGGTTTACTCCTTTCAGATGTCCGTGCGGTTGGTGAGGCTCCCGATCGCGACTAGAGTGTGGTCGAGTAGCAGAGCTTGTAGGTTTATGGATCCCCAAGGATCTAAATAGGTTCTATCAAATACCACCTAGAGGGGGGGTGAATAGGTGTAATAACCAAAAACCAAATCTCAGTGCAATTTAAAAATAAATGCGGAAAATAAAAACAGCACACCAAGATTTACGTGAAAAACTCCATCAAAGGAGTAAAAATCACTGGACCAACACGCAATAACAATCCACTAAGAATTGAAAGATAACAAGGTGATTACCGACTCCACAGACTCCAACCCCTCCTTCAACTTCTCCGGATCTTGCGCTCACCGACTGCAGGTCCAATGCACACGTCCGAATCCACGAACGCCACTCGAATCCACGAGCAATACGTTTCGAATCCACAAAACGCCTTCAACACATCGAATCCACGATGCCACATCAAATCCTTGACGCAAACTCAGCCGTAACGAAAGTATAGGCTTCGATGGTGATCCTTTGCTTAGAATAACATTAGAGAACCATGGATGAAATCTCTAAGCAAAGATTAGATCAATTCAACAAAAAGCATATCGTCAAAGAACCGTCGAATTGACCTAAAAGAGGCTACAAAGAAGAACGATAAAAACCTAGCCTCTAGGGTTACTCTTAAGTGTTTCTAAGTTGGTCGGTCCATCTTGAGAAACCCTAAGTATCTATTTATAACCTTTGGAATTCAATCAAAGTCGGTTTAGCATGCTTATCACGACTTAACATTGCGTACCGGTACTAAATGGCAGGTTCCGGTACTCAATGGCGCAATAGACAAAATTTTCTATTGCGTACCGGTACTCAAAGTCAGGTTCCGGTACTCAATGCAATTTCCAGAAAATCTTGTGTCGGGTTTTGAGGAACTCAATGTGTGGTTCCGGTACTCAATGTAAAATACATAATTTTTCAAAAATAAGTTTAACAAAACAAACCATGTATCGGAATCTAAACTTAAAATAAGTTATGAGTTAAAATTCAAGTTCCCAAAACCTCTTCTAAACCCGGTTTCAATAAATTCATGATTCCAAATATTGTAAATAAACTTAAATCACCATGATTACTTTAATCATACCTGAGTGTCAACTTGAGCTCTTGTTGAATCTTCTCCGAATCTTCGATTACTGATTTGACAATTTGATCACTTCAAGACTCCGACTCAAATTACGAAATATGCCAACATAAAAAGCCGTAACAGAGCTAGGAGTCTAGCTGATCGTGGGTCCTACTGAGTCGTTCGGTTGTTGTTTTGTTGATCCGAGGGCTCGGTTGTTGTTCCTTTTTGTAACCAAACCGATAGATGTAATAAAGTAATATTTCTATGTTTTATCCCTTGTACTATGATATTGTGTATTCTTTTGCTACCTTTTATTTAAGAGCGATTGGGACTGTCAGTTCCATTTAGGTGGAGTGAGGCTTACCTATTCGGCGAAAAGTCTGTGCGTGCTCCCGAACCATTCACCAGGCGGTTCCGGGGCGTGATACAAATCGTCATGTTGTGTTTTCACAACTTCTCTACAAATCCATCGTGCTTACAAGAATCACCACACAGACTTAGATGAGTAGATTAGGATCATCCAACAATTAGCTTTAATACTAATTGATAGGAGATTTTTTATCCAACCGAAGTCTATATGGTCCAAGGATATGATATATTTACTAGAAATTATCTGAGCCAAAAATTTAAGCATGTAGATTTTGAGGTCGTTAGTATATTGATCATCTTAACCTCTGCGAGTACTGTTACAGATCAAGCCTCAACGTTTCCTTTATATGTTGTTGATATATTGGCATTATGATGAGGAGAGCTTTGATTAGCTCATACACACACTCCAAGAGTGCCATATGCGGTTGCCAACAAAGCAACAAGCAATATTGTTGGGGACCTAAAGCATTTAACTTTGTTTATTAGTCAATGAGCACTCTCACATGTAAACTCCCAAAGGTCGTGCCACACATTAGCAACCAAATATAAGACCGGAATCAACTGCTCCCTCTTGACCAACTCGATTAGCTTTGTGAGAAGTACATGCCAATCTAGGCCCTTAACAGTTAGCCTTAACACTCTGTTTGGTACCAAATCGCCATAGAATTGATATTTTGCAGTTTCATGATTTTAAGTGAATTGATTTGGGATTTGAAATCCTTTCTTTAGAATGACTGGAATTGAATTGAATTCCATTATCTTCCTTTTGCTAGTTACCTTTAGTCACATTACCTCTGTATTTTCCATTTTGTCCTTGCAAGTAGGGCTAGCCGAACACGAGCGAGTTGGGACCGATTCGTTTTTGTTTGTTTATTAAATGAGCTGATCACGAGCTGACTCATTAAAATATCAAGCTGAAAAATTCAGCTTGGGTTAAGCTTGTTTATAAACGAGTTGAACACGAGCTAGTTCGTGAACAGAAAGTTAAATTGTCAACACTACAACTAGGATTAAAAAGAAATTTTTTAAAAAAATAATTTAATAATTAAAATTTATAAAATATAGGTTTTTTTACGTTTAGATTTTAGATTGGCCTAAAATTTAAATAGTAAAAATTTATTTCGACCACGAGCCAGCTGACCCACCTCGTATTCAGCTCGTCGTAATGATTTCGAGCTGAAAAATTCAGCTCATATTTGACTTATTTATTAAACAAGCGATCGATCTCGAGCCGAACACGAGCTGAACTGCAAGTTGGATTGCAAGCCCTACTTGTAAGGGTATTTCTTGCTAGATAATTTTTCTTATTATGGCAAATTCTATCCCAAATCATCGAATTTGCTTATTCGTAGTAAAATCATCCCAGATCATGACAAACTAAGCCGCACGGGGGCATCAAAATTGAAATCTGGCATACTGCAAATTAAATGAATAGCATGTAGTAGTTAACAGTACCTCTGGCCTCGGACGTGGTGGGCCCTGATGGCGTCGCCCACGCCGAGAGCGTCGAGCGCCCTCCACGCGTTCGTCCATGCCGTGAGCGCGTACCCTGCCGCCCGCAGCGTCGGCGACGACTCCAACACCACGCTCCTAATGCCCTGCCTGCAACCCCCAACTTTGTTACTATTTTATCACGTGTATATGTATACCGTATGGTATAACTGAAGGCTACTAGTATACTCATTTTACCCAAAAAAATAATAATTAGTGGATAGGAGGAGATTTTTTTTTGTAAAGTTATCTTATTTGAGGGAATATAAAAATTGTTTATTCATTGCCACTATTAATAAGGGTATAATGAGTATTTTAGTAAATTACCAAATTATAGCTTATAATTTATGCACAAAATAGCAATAAAACAGTAATATAATTAGGTTAATTACTATAACTTTAAATTTAGAGAAGACAAGATAGAGATTCTTAAAAATATACTAGTGAAGTACAAAAATAAATATTAATAAACGACTTTCTATATTTTAGTCCTAATATAATTTTCAATTTAATTGGCCAAAGTCACTTCATGCAGAAAATTCAAAAGTATGAAAAAAAAATAAGAAACTGATATTTGTACAATCCAAAAAAAATGCATATATATATATATATATATATATATATATATATATATATATATATATATATATATATATATATATATATATATATATATATAATTGAGCTCCAATGTCCCTTTCCGTTGTTTTGGAGCCATGGCACACCGTTGCGCTCTTCCCGTGGCTCTCAATATTTATTTATTAATTTATTTATTTTAGATAATTTCAAGCAAAAAGATTTAAGGGCAAAATAAAAAAAGAGGAGAGTACAATTCGATTATTCCACCAAATTCTCTCCACTAGAGAGAACCGGACTTAACAAAAAAGTATGGAGAAATGGTCTTAATGGGAACACGAGCAAGGTAGATCTTGCTCGAATTCAGCTCGAATTAGATTCGAACCAAATTCGAAATGGCTAGAATTAATTTTGAGCCAGAATAAGACATGCTCAAGTTCGACTTAAAATCTAATTTGAGTCGAATTCAAGCGGCTCAATATATATATTTTTTAAAAATAATTTAAGCTAATTTCAAATCATATTCGAATTTGACACGAAATTATTAAATTCCAAGCTGGCTCGTTTATGGCTCAAAATTTTTTTTCTTCTTTATGGTTTTTTTTTTCAATTTTAAAATATCTATAAATATTTGCTAATATTACACTATAAAGTTTAAAATATTTGTTCATATAGAGAATACATAAGTATAAGATGTATTTGAATTAAAATATTTAATTAAAAATATTTTAATTATATATTATTAATAATATTAATATTTTCTATTTTTAATTAACTATATATATATATATATATATATATATATATATATATATATATATATATATATATATATATATATATATATATATATATATATATATATATATATATATATATATATATATATATATATATATATATATATATATATATATATATATATATATAGAGAGAGAGAGAGAGAGAGAGAGAGAGAGAGCTAGGCTGGAATACTATTAATAGTACCAAGTTATTTGTGCTATTAAGTTTTTAACCCTTGGATTAAAAGATGTGTGGTTGAGATCATAGTGGGTCCCTTAGGTTTAATAGATGGTTGGAAAAATAGTAAAATCTAACGGGTGAAAATGATCAAAGGGGTTGATCTAAGAGTAGAAAACTTGATAGCACCAATAATTTGGTACTATTAATAATATAGTAACCGGACTCTCTCTCTCTCTCTCTCTCTATATATATATATATATATATATATATATATATATATATATATATAGGGCAATTTCCTAGGTACCCCTAAAAATTTTCCTATTTTCATATTTACCCCTCTTAGAAGGCTAATATTAAAACTATTCTTCTTACGTTCCAACTTCTTTCCAAAATACCCCTGAAGTTAAACTCTGTTAGTGTACCGTTTGGAACTGCCGTTATCTGTGTGTAATTACTATTTTGCCCTTTCAAATATATCCTAAACCCTAAAACCCTAAACCCTAAAACCCTAAACCCTAAAATCCTAAACCCTAAAACCCTAAAAAACCCTAAAAAACTCTAAACCTTAAACCCTAAAACCCTAAACCCTAAACCTTAGAGCCCTAAAAAATCCTAAATCCTAAACCCTAAAACCCTAAACCCTAAACCCTAAAAGCCTAAAAAATCCTAAACCCTAAATCCTAAACCCGGGCAAAATAGGTATATCTGATAGTTTTCAACTCTGATTATTATTTAACTCTAGTTTAACCCTAGTTAACTTAACAAAGGGAAACGGTAGGGGTATTTTTAATAACGGTGGAACGTATGAAGGGTATATTAGAAAGAAAAAAATAAGAGGGGTAAATCAGATATTTCTTCATATTTCAGGGGTACACAGGCAATTATCCCTATATATATATATATAGAGTTAGACTAGAATACTATTAATAGTACCAAGTCATTTGTGCTATTAAGTTTTTAACCCTTGGATTAAAAGATGTGTGGTTGAAATGATAGTAGGCCCCTTGGGTTTAATAGGTGGTTGGGAAAATAGTAAAATCTAATGGGTGAAAATAATCAAAGGGGTTGATCTAAGGGTAGAAAACTTGATAGCACTAATAACTTGGTACTATTAATAGTATAGTAGCCGGACTATATATATATATATATATATATATATATATATATAGTAGAGCTTATATACTTTTAAAAGCACAAGCTCAACTATACTTGTGAATTTTTTACCATTGGAATTGTATTGAGATCCGTGCTATTGTATTTTCTCTTTCTCTCTCTTTAGTTGACTTTACAATAGTGCAAATCTCAATACAAATTCAATAATAAAAAATTCACAAGTATAATTCAGCTTATACTTTTAAATATATATATATATATAAAGAGAGAGAGAGTCCAGCTACTATGTTTGTACAAGTACTAAATAATTGGTGTTTGTAAGTTAGATTTATCCCTTTGACTAATTTCACGCATTAGATCATACTATTCCACCAATCACCCACTAAACTCAAAGGGCTCACTATCATCCTAACCACACATCTTTTCATCCAAGGACTAAAAACCTATAAGCTCCAATGACTTGGTACTTTTACAAACATAGGAGCTCCATTATATATAGAGTAGAGCTTATATACTTTTAAAAACACAAGTCAAACTATGTTTGTGAATTTTTTACCATTAGATATGCATTGAAATTTGTGCAATTATAAAATAAACTAAAAAAAAGAAAGAAAAAAATACAATTGCACAAATCTCAATACAAATTTAATGGTAAAAATATAGCATAGGGCTACTATACTCTTATGAGTATAAACCCATTTATACTCATAACTTTTCCGCCCTTTGATGAAGGGATGTCCGGTTAGGATAATAGTGGTCCCCCTAGGGTTTAGTGGGTTGTTGGTGAAATAGTATAAATCATAGGGGACCACTATAATTCTAACCGCACATTTTTTCATCCAAGAACCGAAAACTTATGAGTACGAAGGAATTTTACTCATAAAAGTATAGAAGTAGGACCTTATATATATATATATATATAGTAGAGCTTATATGCTTTTAAAAGCACAAGATAATCCATACTTGTAAATTTTTTACCATTAGATTTTTATTGGGATTAGTGTTTTTGTAAAGTCAACTAAAGAGAGAAAAAGATAAAGTAAAATGCACAAATCCCAATATAAATTCAATGGTAAAAAATTCACAAGCATAGATTGTCTTGTGCTTTTAAAAGCATATAAGCTCTCTCTCTCTCTCTCTCTCTATATATATATATATATATATATATATATATATATATATATATATATATTCGAACTATTTTAAGTTGAACACGAATGAGTAGACCTCTACTCAGGCTCGATTTGAAATTATTTTTTGAACAAATAAATTCAGCTCGTTTTATATTTGAAGTTAATTTTGAACGATTCATTTTCAAGCCTATTTCGAATCGAACACGAGTTGGCTCGCGAGCAACAAGTTAGACTTGCAGCCCTACTTATCTTCTTCTTGTTCTTCTTCCTTCTTCTCACCGCCTCCCCCACCCTCACCACAAAACTCTATCGTCGTGCCTCAATCGACCAATCCCCACCCATGCGACGACTCCATATCTCTCCCTCTTCGACCCGTCTCGTTGTCCCCCTCTGTTGTGGAGTCGTGACACACCATTGCACTCTTCCCTCTCATGGCTCTCAACATTTATTTTATCTATTTTTTTTTGGGATTGTTCGAGGCAGAGTTTTAAGAAAATAATAAAAAGCAATAAGGGCACAATCTAGTTGTTTTGCCAAATTCTTCTAAATCGGACTTAATTTGTTATTTAAAAATAACCCATTAAGTCTTGAACAAAACATTCCCTTGTTATTATTATTATTATTATTTCATTTAGTTGGGGAATATTTTTTTTCCTCGGAATATTTCTCAACCAAACAAAATCGAAAATATCGTTTGATTCAGAAATAAGAAGAAATTATTTATTCCTGTAATATGTATAGTTTTGAAATTAAATAGGAATAAGACTAAGATGAAAATTGTGTTTCTTCTGGAAATAAGGTAAATAGTATTTGAGTGGATAGATTGGAATAGCCGGAATAAAATTAATTATAATTTAAAATTAAAAATATTGTATCAAAATAATTAATATTAAAATATTTATTAAAAATAATTTAATAAATTAATAAATTTATTAGCTATGAATATTGTATACGATAATAAAAATATTAATTAATTATAAAATAAAGAAAAGAATAAAATTATTCTTAGTTTTCCTAAAACAGCTTTTAATGGATTGTTTAAACAACCCAAAACAGCCTGCTTTAATCAGAATTCCGTCCAGATTTACGGTCGTTTGGGTACAGAGCATATTCCCCATACCTTGAGGAGAGGGCTCACCTGTGCAAACCGAGCGCGGTTGCGAGGCCGGCGATGCCGGCGCCGACAATCACGATGTTCTCGGCGGCCTCCGTCGGTTGCTGCATGGCGAAGAAGCCCGATGAGGGGATTGAGAGAAGTTAGAAAGGGGAGGATTAAAGAGGAGAAGGGATGGCGGAGGTGGAAGTGAAGAGGAGGAGGTCGAGTTAACTTATATATAGAAACTAATTAAGGAGAAGGAAGGATTGGATGAAGCAGAGGGAGTGAGGTCATTGCGGATGAAGTTAACTGTGGGGCCATCGGGGCGGCTGGGGCTACAGCTTCTTCCGATTGCTTCTTTCGGGAGTGAGGTCATTGCTGATGAAGTTAACTGTGGGGCCATCGGGGCGGCTGAGGCTACAGCTTCTGCCGATTGCTTATCATAGAAGAATATAAATTCACAGTCTGTTTCGGCTTGCGTGGTGCCTTCCCAGGCGTGCTGCGCTGAGGTGGCGTTCTCTCCGCGTTCGCCCTCTGCACCCCCTGCCCTCACATGGGCTTGCCTCCTTCTCTCTCTTTCTTCCTCCTTCTCTCTCTTTCTTCTTTTCTCAGATATTTTAGCCCAACCCGCTTCCTCTCTCTTCACATGGATGGACTCTCTCTTCTCTCTCTTGCTCCCTCTCCTTCTACAGATGGCCTTCTCCCCTAGGTAATGTCCTCCTCTCCCTCTCCCCCATCTCTCCTCTTTCCCAAACCAGATCTAGAGAGAGAGAGCTGGGTGTTCGTGTCATTGTGTGTGGGAAAGTGAGGAAGAGGAAGAGAGAGAGAAAGAGAAAGATGGCAGGGGTAGTGTTGGTTTCCAGTGGGTGCAGAGGAGGAGGAGGAGATGGAGGTGGTGGGGGGAAGAGAGAGAAAAGAGAGGAGGAGGAGAGAGAGAGCCAGCTCTCTCTTTTGGCTCTGCTTCTCGCGGCGATTCGGCGGTCGATGGCGTCGTCGTGCCGGATGGATCGGGCTACGGCAGCGGCAGCGGCGCCTGTGGCGGGGGCGGACGATGCGGCGGTCTTCAGAGGGCTGCAGCAGGGCATGGAGATCGGGTGGCCTACCGACGTCCGCCATGTCGCCCATGTCACCTTCGACCGCTTCAACGGATTCCTCGGCCTCCCCGTCGAGTTCGAGCTCGAGATCCCCTGCCGGGTTCCCAGCGCAAGGTATCCAAAAAAATATATAAATAAAAAAAAAATCAATTTTGTCCTAATTAGTTATTAATTTGTTTTTAGATTTGGAATTTTAAGTGATTTTTGTTTGGGTTTTTGTTTGTCTTTTTTTTTTTTAATTAAAATTGATGGGTTTGAAATTTGGTGCTTATTTCTACTTTGTATGGATCTTTGTTGGATCATTTGGCTTATTCTTTACTTAGAGATCTACTTTGGGGATATGATTTGATAATTTGTGCTTGTGATTTGATTTTTTTTTTTTTTTTTTTTTTTTTTTTTTTTTTTTTTTGTTGTTGTTTCTCTTTAATTTGTAAAATTGTTGGGATATTTGATCTTGTTGTAGTGTTGATTTGAGAACATAGTTTGATTTTTTTGCTTAAGTTTGAGTATCAAGTTTGAAATAATTTTTCTATGAATATTCCTTGGATACTTCACTTACTATGTAGATTGAATGATCTTCTTTTAGCACTAAGGAGTTAGATTTCCTTTGTGTACAGTACCAGTGTTTTCCGGGTCTCAGCTGAATCGATGCAGTACGCCTACGATTCGAAGGGAAACTCAGTTCCCACAATTCTTTGCTCATGCAAGAGAGATTATATGCGCAGGACGACCTGAAGGTAGAAATTGTGCTATTCTTGGCCCTTACATATGCCTTTGCTTTAAGCATTAAACATTGACAAAGAAATCTAATAGAAATCGATGAACAGGCGGAAGGGATATTCCGGATAAATGCGGAGAATGGCCAGGAGGAACATGTGAGGGAGCAGCTGAACAATGGAATTGTTCCGGAGGACATTGATGTGCACTGTTTAGCAGGACTTATCAAGGTATGATTGTTACTAATTCATACACTAAACCTCATTTTGGGCTTTTGATTAGCAATTACTCAACAATTAAGAGTAATCCCCTTGTCGTTCGATGAGTTGTGTCATTGTTGAACAAATTTCATGCCTGATCAATTATCAATTGATAATTGATCAGATGTATTTATTCATTTTTGAGTCACTGAAGAATGGAAATAATTTAGCCAAGAGTATCCTATTCTTTGAAATTTAGAGCATCTGAGTAGTTTGTTGTCACATTGCATTTTTCGAAAATGATGAATAAATCAGTCATCTTGGGGTTGGCTCTTATATAATAATAACTTGCTCAACAGGTTAATCAAAATTAATTCTAAGAACAATGTTGAAAAACACATATTATCTCATTACCAACTTTAACAACATCCAATTTTTCCTTTTGTTTTCTTATTTAATTTTGTTACTTACCGGCTAATTTGATAAGTAGCAAACTTTTATAAATTTAAATTTGAATTTAATTTATAATAGAAATTAATTTTGGTTGAAGAATTTATTTTAGTTAAAAGTTGTAAAGCGATTGGTTGAATTTAGATAGAAAACAATTTTTTAAAAATAATTTTATAAAGTTATTTGATAAATTTTTTTTTGCTATCCGTAAATAATATTTTTTACTGAATTTCAGTTTAAAATAAATAAAATTTGAATTTAAATTTAAATTTTAAAGTTTAATTTAGATTTTAAATTTTAATTTATATTTTAAATTTGAACAAACATTCAAAATTTGAAATTTAGATTTCAAATTTCAAATTTTTAAATTTTAAAAATGCTGTTGAAATCTCAAAGGGTGAGTTTAGTTTGGAGATAAAGCTTAGGGTGATAACTTAATTAATTATTTAATTAACCTTTTTCTCTGTTGTCCTATTTACTTCCAAACTGAAGTAAGTAACCAACCCATGGAAGTGTACTACATATGCAGTCACTCTTTACTTTTACTCCAAATTTGATTTGTTTGAGTTATTTTAGAGGCTTTTAATTCAAGCTAATGTTATTTGCCTGTAGTTAAATTTTTACTTTCCCATCTATTGAGAAGCTTACAAATTACCAGTTCTTGATGATTGCCTCTTGCATTTACGTATTACTGTTATGTTCTAAATATATTTCCCTCTCTGAAACTCACAGATTACAAAACTCAACTTAATGAGAGGTCCTCAAAAATAATTACTTCTTTTATTCCGGTGCATGCTTAAAGCACCAAAGTCGCAACTTAGAAAACTCAACTTAATGAAAGAGGTTGAAAGACCCGGTTTGGAAAAACTTGAGTTAATTACCGGCATGAAGTTCACCAAGAACATGCATGTAAAGACAAGTATAAAGTTCAAACTCAATCTCGAAAGGCACAATTTAGGAGAGCATGAATGTAATGCCAGAGGTAACCTTGGGTTCCGAATAAAGGTATAAGTTCATACACACATAGATGTAAAGGTAAGAGGTACCCTTGGGTTCTATAGGTATTGCATACTCTTTGTGAAGTTGACCGTTTGTTATTACCTTCAATTCAGTAAGTTATGACTTTTAATCTAACATGAACTTATTTGGACTTCACGGGGTGGTATGCATGTATTTGGACTTGACATTACATACTAATCTTGGGTTCTAGAGGTGTTCGTGTGCATGTTATCTCTTGCCTTTACTTTCATGCTCTTCATGACGTTCCTATAGCATTTTAAATATTTAGTTCCCCATGTATTGAGACTTCGCAAAATGGTTTCCAATGTATTTAAACGTACAAATGATAAGTTTTGATGGTTGTCGATGTATTGAGACTCCACAAAGTGACTCTTCATGTATTTAAACCTAACAAATGAGAAGTTTGTGATGGTTGCCTTTCGCATTCGTGTGCTAATGTTGGGTTAGGCAATGATGATGAAGCTCTGTTGCTATTTGTATTTGCTGTTCAGATTTCTCAGCTTTAACTAAAAGAACCAAATTTTGATCTGATAGTTACTATGGGTTGATTACCTGTTACTACACTTGATGCAATCCTATATCTGAGCCTCCTTTTTTAAATTTGTTCATTGTAGTTTCCCTTTAATGATTTTTTAATTCTTAGGCAATTAACTCATTGAAATTTTTTGCAATTTGTATATATATGAGCCTCCACCCATACCAATTTACTAATCCATCTTTGGAGTACCTTTGGAACCTGAAAAGTGTGAATCTTGGGAACAAGAAAACATAGTAAATGTAAAGGTTCAATATACCATCCACTACTTCATGTGTAATTTGTGGTGGTGAAAAGAGTAAGAAATTACGAGCAGTTTGGCATAGTATATAATTTTCCGCTCCTATAATGAGGTTACTTACCCTGCATGAAATTGCCAATACCAATTTATCCCATCCATGCAAATAAACTCAAGAAAATCTTCAAGTTGGTTTACTTATGTTTGTTCTCGATGTTTTGGGGCATTGAGTTATAGATGCAGAAAAATAAGTTCTGGATGGTCTAATACTTAGACAACCAACTTATTAATAATTTCAGACTTCTTTCAATTTTTGTGAACAATTAGCGAAATCTTAATTTCTTACCTTTGTTTCCCCTTTTTCTTGCTACCCAGATTTACTATTTGTTTCATACTGTCTAAATTTCTTGTCTTGATGAAGCTCTGTTGCTATTGGTATTTTGCTGTTCAGATTCCTCAGCTTTAACTAAAAGAACAAATTTTGATCTGATAGTTACTATGGGTTGATTACCTGTTATAACTTGATGCAATTCCTATATCTGAGCCTCCTTTTTTAAATTTGTTCATGTAGTTTCTTAATGATTTTAAATTCTTAGACAATTAACTCATTGAAATTTTTTTGCAATTTGTACACTTCTGTGCAATTTCCTGTATGTATTCCTTAGTGTGAGCTGAGATCTGTCACTGCACTTGATGAATTTCCGATATATAAGTCTCCACCCTGCAGTTAGTTACTAATCCATCTTTGGATTATCTGTGGAATCTTGAAAATTGTGAATTTGTGTGACAAACAGAACATAGAAAATGTGAAGATTCAATATACCATCGACTAATTCATGTGTAATTTGTGTTCTAACATGAGTAAGAGATTTTTGTGAGCAGTTGGCATAACATATATTTTCCCTTCTATAATTGAGGTACTTACCCTGCATGAAATTGCCAATACCAATTTATCATCCATCTCATGTAATTAACTCAAGCAAACTTCAAGTTGGTTTGTTCCAAATGCCTCAATGAAAGAAGAACGAAAGGAATATATATACAAAAAAATGAAAACTACTTTGCTATAGTAGTTACATTTGTTTGCATTATATGAATAAGTTATATATTAGTAGTAAAAATTGATTAGTTTAGTAGGTTTTTTCAAATGTTTAATATGAAGTACTTTGAGCACCAAGATCTCATCTTTTGGTGACTGCTCTCGTATCACGCTAGATATACTATAGACTGAGATGGACATTAACAGAAATAGTTTTCATGGTAATTAGTAGCTTATCATACGAAGCATCCATTCAATGTATTTCAACTAGAAGCTTACTTAATCTGCATTAGCAATTGCTTTAATATTGAATCTGTTTGTTAAGTAGTGGCACTAGAGGACGAATTAAACAGACTCTTTAGAGACTGAAGCACTCTTAGGAATATAGCTGGACAGTGTTAAAGACATTAGTTGGTCCATACCTCTAGTATTAATATCTTTATCATCACATAGAATTCTTGCTTGTAGTCAGCAATTATTGATTTGAGCAGCAATAAGTCTTAGTCTACGGATGTCACTCCTTTTTGACAAGTCAGAGGGGTGGGACTTACCAGTAAAAGCTCGAACGAAAGTGCCACACTAGAGACGGTTTGATAACTTCTGGAATCCAACAGAGGAATTTAGTACGACTCTGAATTCAGAATTTTTAGTTTTTAATCCCACGTTTAAATTATAGAAATTACAGTTATTCTCCGAAAAGCTTAAGACTTTTAATATTGTATTCAAGGGACTCAATTCATTAAAAGTAAAGTTGTGAGGTGATGATTAGAATGGCCTAGTATAGTTGGGGGTCTCATATCCTTGATCTCGAGGTTTTTCTCCGCAGGATTGGCTGTACCCAGGGAGCTATTAGTCACAGGGGATCCGGATATCATGGAGGTATCGCTCTCGCCGGTGTGGGGTTCCGAACCGCAGAAGAAGTGAGGACTCAGGTGAGGCGAAAACC